>MU269984.1:7704856-8352356 GCA_021432705.1 Caranx ignobilis | reverse complement strand
CCACAGAGCCAGCCTCTCTGTCTGTTCTGTTGCTGTGTAAACTCCAGTGGCTGCAGGAAGGGATGGATCCACACCGCCGTGGTCTCCGAGGAAGCCCTCATTGCCATGGAGCTCAGCCTCTCTGAGACACCTGATCTGAATCCAATCACGACAGCCGTCTGTGTGTGCTCTCCGCGAACACCAGCCGCCCAGGAGACCGGCTGCTGCTGGCCTCTCTGTCGACATGAATCTAATGCAGATCCATCTTGGCCCTCTGCTGCGAGCCCTCTCCCACAGCTGAATGTCACATGAGAAGGTAGTTTTCACCAGCATTTGGAATAAGGTTTTTGCAAGTGACTTGGCTCCGTCCACAAGTAACTGAATCCAACAAGCACCTCTACAATTCACGAATTAGCACATGACTATCCCATTTTATGTAAAAGGTTTCATATTACATACACTTCCCCTGTGTTTTATTTGACATTTTGATCCATGAAAAGATGCATTTATAGTTTGGAACTAAAGACTAATGTAGGTAGGTAGGTAGGTAGGTAGGTAGGCAGATTTCAAGTAAACATTCAAGAGACCAAATCCTATGAGGTTGGATGGGAGATGACTTAGATATCACTAGTCATTATGTTGCAACAGTGTATTGTCATGAATATGATATCAGGGATGGAGCAGCTTAGTCTGTTTAATGCTAATGCAAACATAACACTAGTGCACACATTTCTAGTAAGCTACAGCTAAAACCCTGTGTGTTCAATGTGACTGCTCCTAATGAAGAAATAAAAACTACTACTAGCTCAGCAATGCTAGCTCCAAGAGAACTGATTAGTAATGACAAGAGTTAGCATTTCAGTTCCCGTACCTCCTGTAATAATGTTAATGAAGAAGAATAAAACATGTGTTGATTATGAACCTTTATTGTAAATGAATTCCTATCAGAACTAAATATGATTTCACTTGGCCATGTGTTCCAGAGTTGATTGCCTTTTTGTGGAGAAATTTGGCTCTGCATCATCCACATACATTAGTCAGACTGTATTTTACTTTTGAATAAATCTGAGGAGAGACTCAGGCTAATCTGTTACATCTGTAAACTTTCAAGAGAGCAGAGATGAGTACAGCTCCACTGTGACCTTCCTGTGCTTTTGATAGGTTTGTGTTTGTGTCAGAGATGAAGATGAAGATGACACTCCATCACATCACGTTCCCTGCTGCTTATTTATCAACATGATCTCCAAGTCTGTGTACGGCATGTTAAACCTTTGTGCACGGGGGGATGGCGGGGCTTTGTAATCTTGCTCTGCGATGTGTCATCACTCTGAATGTGCTGTTATTGCCTCTATTAAGGAGATGAATGAAGAAAGGAAATGGGCCTGAGGGAAACTTATTGGGCCTCAGTTGTTCATATCTCTGTCAGAGGCCAGATGAGATGCACCGAATGAAAACCCAGCTCCAATATTTCTCTTTGATCTGCAAAAACCTCGGGTGTGCTCGTATTCCCGCAATTGAGAGATTAATATGCCCGTCATCATTATCATTAACTGTGTGAGGGGGGGGGGGGGGGGTTGAGAAGGACTGGGTGTGGGCTGTGGTTCATCTTATCCTGCACATTATGTTGAGTTG
The DNA here is from genome assembly GCA_021432705.1 of Caranx ignobilis. Lineage (NCBI taxonomy): Eukaryota > Metazoa > Chordata > Actinopteri > Carangiformes > Carangidae > Caranx > Caranx ignobilis. The sequence goes on along the minus strand of MU269984.1, from coordinate 8,350,745 downwards.
TTTTTCTTCCCCAAGATGATAAAACAAACAGAGCGTGAGTCTGACTTCATGTGAACAGCAGGGGAATTATAAACACTGATGACAAAGTTTGCAAAGATGACAGTAAATACCATTTGTCTTGGTAGCTGCAGGTAAAAAATGAAGCGCGGCTAAGGGTGATGAGGCTCGGCAGAACACACAAACATCTCCTCTCACGTCATAAACACTTTGCACCGAACCATTTCTCAGCTCAAAGATCATATAGATTTATTTTAAACCGTGAACATGGAGCTACCTGATCATTATAAAGCACTGTGTCTGTTTCTCTGCACACTATAATATTTAAGTGGCTCAGGATGATTAATGCAGCACTCAGCTTCCTGCCTGCTCAGACCAGATTGGAGGAAGAAGAAGGCAAAAAAAAAAATCCTCTTTCTGAATCCAGTTTGCGTTGGATCAGGCAGACACAGTGATGGATTGCTCCTCTGTGTGAATGCAAGGTGGCACGTATTAACATTTGTTCTGTTTCTAAAAACATGCAGCGATATTTCCATAAATGCAATCACACCGCAAACCACAGACGACGCCCCCCCCCCCCCCCCCCCAACCCCTCCGCCTGGTGTCCAGGTTTGCCGGAGTCAGCATGTCTGCCCGTCTCGCACTTCGTCACATTCTGGTGCCTTTCACACTCCGTCTCGAGGAAAATCTGTGATAATCTGATGGTGGTTTTACATTAGCAGGCACGGAGGCTGTCACTGTCTTTGTGTTAAAAAAAAAAAAAACCATCAGTGACAGTCATGTGTGTATCTGATGTGTCATATTTGGGAAGATTAACAGTAAAGACTCATGAAATACAGTTATCACACAATGAGTGTGACAGTATTACACTACTATAATCTGTGCTGCTTTTGTGTTATACTATTGGTCAGAAATTAGGATCACTGCCTTGATGCTGCATGTCTCTCAGGTCACATCCATTTGCATCCAGAGTTAAATAAAGTATGAACCACTGAATGAAATTTTGTCACAGCTGCTGTGTGAAGTTTTTGAATTTTTTTTAATTTTATTTAATTTTTATTTTTTGCCAAGGATAAAATATAGTTTTGTGGGGTCAGACGGACAATTGACAACTAATCAGTGCATTCCTGAGTCCTTGTGAGTGTTGCTGCCAAATTCCATCACAGCATTACTGAGATATTGTGTCCATGAGAATGGGATGGATCTGGGGCACTGAGTAGCTCAGTAGAGCAGTCATCCCATATAAAGAGGCTGTCATCCTCACTGCAGCGGCTCCGGTTCGATTCCAAACCAAAGAACATGAAAATCCACATTAATAAATGTAAATTTAAATAACCTGCAGTATAAAGGAGACATTCCTAAAAGAGGAGCCCATTGGTTGTCTGTGGTGGATAGATGAGTCAACAAAACACAGGATGACTGGACACAGGTAAAACATATCAGGGCAGGACAGACAATCACAATGGACAGAAACTGGATGAGGAAAGGAAGTAGAAGTAGAATAAGTCCAATGAGTCCAAAGTTGTACCTTCACCTCAGACCCTGGCAATTTGAAAATACTACTCGTTGAATAGTTCATGTCAAAGATGCATGTCAAGTTATTTGTTTAAAAAGTGAAAGCAAATGATAGGACAACCTTCAGGTGACAGGTTGGATTCTACAGTTGTGTTGGACTTGATTGACAAAGGGAGAAACATTCATTTGTATCACTGTTGATAAGGAAATCCAGCCTGCCATTCAAGTGTTGCCAAGGGAAATGCCCACAGATAGGCTCAAGGCGATTTTCTACAAAAACTGTTTTCGCTCGCTTTTGAAAAGTGACTGTCACACATTCAGTCAGCCATCAAAGTAGCAGTTGCAATAAAATGGTGTGTAACACAATTTTTAACATCAGGGTTTTGTGGTAACTTAATATCACTGTGTTCTAAATGAAATGAGATTTCTTTCATCCTATTTCTTTATCTTCTCTGTGAGAGCCCAGTAATAAATCGCCATGGTATTTAGAGTTAAATGTCCTGCTTTGGTTTATTAAAACCTCTATTACCTGCCTCAGTGTGGGCTACAGGGGGCTGAGCAGCCATCTGTGGCCTGACTAGTTTGCTCCCTGCTTTCTGCTGCTAATCTGGACCGAGGCAGCGACCGAGAGGGGGATTAGTAAACAGGCAAAGAGAGAAGAAAACGAAGGGGAAGATGGAGGAGTACAGCTGCTAATATTCAACAGTGCACACTGCTGCCTGTAGTGCAGAGTCTGCTTTTTGAGGCCTACTGACATTATCAAATGGATTGACATTTCAAATATTTGCAGAGCTCAGCGGGTCCAAATGTGGTATAAGTGAACCATGGACCTCCTCCAGCACACCATGCATGGCCATTTCATTACAAGTGCAGAAATGAGATCCAACAGCCTCTGCTTCCCAGACCTTTACAGTGCACACAATGCAATCTGAAGAGCAGGTGCTTTCCTTCAAACAGGCCATTGGCTCGCACCGACTGTAATAGCTTAAGTGCAAGAGATGCATTTTGAAGCACTGGGCACTGAATGATTAATTCAGGTCAGAATGCTGGAGCTGTGTGTGTGTGTGTGTGTGTGTGTGCATGCACGCACGTGTGTGCTCCTTTACTCCTTTTCTCACATGCACCGAACACCTGTTTGAGGTGGCAATGATTAACACAACTTTCATATGGAGCTTTAGCAGCAAAGTCTGTGGTGAGCTTCCTGTCCTAAATCTCCTGCAAAAAAAAAAGAAAGTGCTGTCAGAACCATCACACTGGTGCTGTGAAACTCATCTTGCCAAAACAGATTAAGCGCGATGAGTGAATATGTGCCAGTTCGCCAGCATGAAAAGGCATCTTGTCACAGCAGAAATATTAAAAGAATGCTCGAAATCCAGATGAGAGCAAGACAAGTGTCTCGACTCAAACAAAAGAGAGGAGCGCCGCCGATTGAGGCATCCAGAGTCAAACTGGTTTTGTTCTAAAGTTAGCTCAGTGCTGCGTCTGTTGTCAGACAGTATGAGAGGAAAATGTAGCTGGTGGCTGCAGCTGCTGTCACTGCACCACATCTTACCGGCTGTTTTTTTTTTTTTTTTTTTTTTTTTTTTTCCGCAACTTTGGGTTTTTAATTTGTCTCCAAGGCTCTGTGTGCTGATATGTTTCTATGTTCTCACCTTCACTCAAAAGGTCTTATGAAAGAAAACTGATGTTCTCTCAAAGCACATGGCACTACTGCATTTAAACTATTGATTAGAAGTTTTTTAGGTCTAGTTCCAGTTATGTTTTTTATTTAATGTGCTGGTCTATAATGATATATTTGTGGTTTTAAGAATGAAACTAGCACTTGAATGGCTAATCTCTCAGGCATCTCTCTAAAGCTCTAGCAATAAGGAGATGAGGCTTTGAGTGTCAAGACAAACTTCAGATGATTATAAAGAAAAGACTTTAAATTAAAACCAATGCTTAAACATATGGGGCCTCAGGGAGAGGTCATTAGGTCAAACAGGGAGAATAAAGTAAGATAAGTTATCACTATAGGAGAGAGGAAACTAAATGGTTAGGTTTAGGTTGGAAATGTAGATTAATTAATATATATGTAATTAGTAATGGTTAGGTTTAGGCATAGAATTATCATGCAGGTTAAGTTTAGGAAAAAGAAACTGGGAAAGTGTTAAGAGCTAAGCTTATCTAGTGTGGTTGGGGTTAGGGTTAGCCATAAGAATGGCTGGTTTTTAGGCTCAGTTTTTTAAATACAGGCCACGTGTATCATGGACAGATTATGAACAGAAAATCTGGACCTTTATAATCAAAGAAGATGTGGACATTGATTGGATTTGTAAAACACTGCTGGAGGCAGACACAGGGAAAAACAGCACACAAATAATCAATAATCACATATTTCTTCACAGGATGTGGACAATAGCTCTCATTCAACAGTGATGTTCATGAGACCAAATCAAGCCGACCACACCATTGAGAAAATCTGCAGACTAATTAGTCAGCCCAATATACAGTATGTGATGTCCTCTTCAGCTCTACCAGTTCACCCTCCACAGCAGTGCCATTAGAAGGTCAAAGTTATGTGCTAATTAGACTCAGACACCATACATCCTCTCAGGAGTTTTGAAATTTTCCTTGTGCTCATTTGCATCACATTATTTCACAGTCTCTTCTCAGACTTCTCAAAATCTGAACAAATCCTCTGAGGCTGAAATGATGCTGCAGCGATGGGACAGCTCAGACTTCTGGGAAGTTGAAATTAATGTCTCTCCCTTGAAGCTGTAAGTTCAGAGAGTTCAGTTGACTGATAATGTCGGCATCAGAGGGGCCAGTCCTACAGTATGATCCAGAGTGGGTTTCCTCTTCCTGGGGAGGTTTGGAGAAGTGTCCCAGTGGTTCCCCACAAGACAACCACCTCTGACCTCATCATGCAACACTAAATCATCATCCAGAGTCTCACTTCAATTAGTGTTCTGCAAACAATAAATTCACCACATCAAGCCCTTTGTCGTGAATCCTGGTGTGTGATACATTACCTCTCCTCTTCTCATGAGGCCAACACACCTCACCTCACCACAGCTGCAAGACTTTTTCCATCCAAAAAGGCCAGAGGTGCATTAAGAACCTGCTCACCTCATTTGGATATGAGCACAGCCTTTCTCCTCAAGGAGAAAATCTTTAACTCTGGAACTTCAAACATATCTGACCCACCGGCAATGCAACAAAGGTCTGTGCATCTGCGTCTGCATGTGTTGTGTTGCACTGGTAGTTTAGAGGGTTTATCAGGGCCATTTGTTGTAACTGAGAGCAATGATAACTATGGTGGTGACACTCACCAGGAATTTCAGTGTACATTTCAATGCAGCCATTTTTTATTTAAAGTTCCTCTCTAACATTGCTTAAAAAAAAAAAAAAAAAAAAAGATGGGAAATATCATCTTTGACATGATTTTCAAACACAAACAAACACAAGCTTTACTTCCTCATTCAGAAATCTGGACCATGATTTGTGTCATCACCTCCTGCTAGCTCCAGGTTGACAGGTGTAAGAGGGTTAGAGGAGGAAACCTCAGAGAGACTCAGCCACATTTGAGAACAGTTAGCACAGTTTGCATCTTTTATTCATTAATGTTGTTGTGCTAATGCTTACTCTGTCTCTCTGCACTAACAAAGGTTCAGGTTTATTTAGCTCCAGTGTTTGTGACATATGAAACTCTGCCTGCCTGAATCTGTGTTTATCTGGTTCACTGCAGCTGATTATTTCAACTCATTACCAAGGTTACAAACTTAATTTTCATCAGGGGAAGACATTAAAGAAGTGGATTTTAAATAAAAGTGCCAATTCCATAAAGTGTGAATATGAGGTAACAGTGGATGGCTTTTCCTTTTTTTATTATCTTCTGTACAATAATCAAGCCTCAGATGACAGGGCAGTTTGTCTCCGTGCAAAGATGAGACCCATTTCACTGCCGTGTGCTGATTTAATTTCCTATTGATGAGTTCAGAGAAGCTCTTATGCACAGCTGTGAGAGGTTTTCATCTTTTGCAGTTCGGCCTTGCAGTTGATTCACTGTAATCCCCCCACGGACTACAGACTGGACGGGACAGAGAAACAGAGAGAAGTGTGAGAGTGAAATAGCACTCTAGTCATCAGGACAGTGACTCACACTCACATTATTACTCTATGTTCCAATGAATAAATCAAGATGTAGCCTGTTCCCAAAACAATGGAGTGCAGAGAAATTCCTCTGTATTAGTCCTTCGCATCAGCCTTTATGTTCTTCTGCTGATCACTGAAAAGGAGTTTTACACAATGAATGTGACAATGTGAAATTAAGCATCTTTTGCTCTAAGTGCTCGTCTTTGACTAATGCATAAATTGGCATTTTGGTGCTGAATGAGACCCAGAGGTGTAATGGCTTAGATGGGGTTGATGACAGAGATTAGTCTTAACAGCAGGCAGGCATGGTCGGATCAGACCTGTTCAAGGAGAAGCTCATCGTTAAACGCCGCCTCTGGTTTTCAAATGTCCTGCATTGTACATTCAAATGCTCCTAATGAGGATCCTTAAATAGTGAGACGGTGTTATCTCCTCCCTCAGAGGCACTGCTGTCTCATTGTTCTCGATTCCCGGCGTGAAAGAAATCCATCAAATCTCCTGCCCCCTGGGCCACAGTGCACAATTAAAACACTCCAACACCCCACATGTGATTTATTCTAGAAGTAAATGAGCCATGTGCACTAACACCTGAAAACAATTACAGCCAATAAGTGATTTCTGCGCAATGGCAAGGTGGGGCCCTGAAATTTACCCTGGAGCGCTGCTTCCTTTTTTTTAAATTAATTTTCTACCTTATTTTTGCTACTTCTGGGTTCATGAAATATGATTAGATATCACATCATCACTGTCGCCATCGTCGTCATTGTCGTCATAGTCTGATGGCAGTGGGGATGAAGGATGTCCTGAAACTGACCGTGAAACCAGCTGTCAGAAGTTGTCTAGCTTTGATGTCACAGAATTGTTGCAGAATGCCCATGTTTATACACCTTCACATTATCACCTGCTTCTACTTCATTATTTGTCAGTTTAATGGCAGATGGTAATTTTAAGCTACACAAATGAAATATGTAACCTGTGTGGCAACCTGCCATGTTTGCACAGACTGCAAGGTATATAGTTATATCATCACCATTATCACCACATAACAATTTCACTCCTCCCCCTTCATCCTTTTAAGAATTTTAATTTTATTTTGCATATTTTTACATTTACATCATATGTAAGTAAATATTTCATCTATGTAATGTGTGTGTTTGTGTGCGTGTGCTATGTGCTCTTTACATTGACATCATAATGACTGACTTAACTACTTGTGTTTTCCTTATGCTGCATGCCTGGACACAGCACCCCTCCAATCTCCTCCCAACTCCATCCCACACCCCCCCATCCAACAATCAGGTAAAAGCCAGGACCATGAAATTAAAGTGTTTCATTAAACCCAAGTTGACTTTTTACTGGTAATTTCCTCATTTACTCCACATAAACAAAGCCCTTCAACAACCACAGAACAACCGACTGAAATCAGCCTCTGAACCTCACATTGATATGTCACCTGCTTATGAGCTGATACCTCATGAGTGTGGTGGCATCACTCCGGGCAGCGGCACTCATGTAATCACAAGGGTCCAGCAGACACCCTTTTATTAGCTGACTTTGCAGCCAGTCGGACAGGAAGCTGGCAGATTAGTCCGTTGATCCAGGGGTAAGCGATGAGGTGGCTCGAGAAAAAGTAGGAGCGTCTCCTCCGTGATTAAAGAGCAGAGCCCCTGACATGCATGATAGCCCCGCGACTCCTGAGACCCCAGCCAAGGGGAGATAAAGTGATGGCTCTCCTTCTTCGTCTCTGCCATGTCCACGGCTGCAGCTGTAATTCACCAGTCTCTGGTGAAACCTTTTTAACTTCCCTGTAGCTTCTGCACCCTGTCATACTGTATCTGCACTGCTAAAACAGCTGAGAGATGAGCAGATTGCGATAAGAGGAGGTAAAACGAGAAACAAAAGAGGCAGAGCTTTTCCATTGCAGTGAAGAAGATGCAGACTCAAAGACGGCTCTGCTCAGAGGATGATTTAGTATCATTTTTAACTTGCACATGGAAGTGCAAAAGGTTTACGTCCACTATAGCAGGGGGCTTACTGTGTACATAGTAATACCTCAGTCATATCTGTCTAGGCATGTCATTAATTCAGATGTAGTCCAGAAAATAAATTGTACTGTAAATGTTGATCAACACAAATGGCCATTGTCTCAGGGAGGTCAAAAGTACCCCATTTATCATCTGTGCCTCTGTCACCCAATCCACTAATCAGTTCTGCAGCTGGACTGGAGCTGAATCCATTTAGCTTGCTATATCATACACTGACAAGTAGTATATCACATGTACTGTTTTATAAATTGGGGGGAAAAAGTTTGTAACATGAAAATTTCATTCTGAACACAGCTTTCTGTTGTAGATGATGAGACTGTTTAGAGTAAATCACTATACAGATCAGTAGAAAACTGATCATTATGCCTGATGCCACTTTCATAGCAAATGATAAATCATCTGCGCTTAAATATATTCCACATTCGCCTATTCACACGCTCATACACCTGGGATTGAAGCACTGACCTTCTGATTAGTGGATGACCTCTGCACAATGCATATAATTTGCAGAATGTAGGATTGTAAGCATTACATAAAGCATTGTACTGTATCTCACACAAAGCAGCTAATAAGGGTCTTGGGACCAAATCAGTCCATAAATACTTTTTCAACCTGATCTCCCTACACTCACTACTCACTTAAATTTTCTGCCGTGCTTGGGTTTTTTTTCTTTCTAAACCCAGGTCCCAGAAGAATCAGGAGCTGAAGAAGTCAGACGCACAAAATTAACTCCCCTTCCATTCTTCTGTACTGTGTCATCTTCCCTGTCATTACTTTTATCTTGTGCCAGAATGTCGGGTCAGCAAATTTGGGGGTCTACATTTAATTCAGTTTAACTTTGGCTACAAAAAGCTGGTAGAAAATCAGGGCAACCTACACAGTACTAAGACTGGCAGCAGCTTGGGAGAGCACAGCCCCACTCTCCACTGAAAGTAATGGCCTCACTATGTGCAGTGTTGCACTTGTACACTTGCTGTGAAAGCAAGGGGGAGGACAGACACTCAAATATTAAAGTGAATTGAGTTTTCTTTCCTGCAGCTTTTGGATGGGAGCTGGATGGTCGGTCATACAAATCACTTTAAATTTTGGCTTGACCACAGGTTTTGGCTTGTGGTCTGCTCTGTCAATCAAAGTTGAATGCTTTCAGTTCCATTTCAGAGGGAGAAAAACTGATATGTAATGAGGTCTGTGCTCAGATTACAAATTACACAGGTCAGCTTTTTTGTCCAAGCAGAAGGAATCCAGATCATTACAGGTATGTGCTTCAGTGTCATACTGGAGAAGCCAGAACTTCCCTCTCAAATGTGAAAGCATAAATATAAGTTGAATTAAATGGAAAGTAAGGTAGCCTATACTGCACTTATAATAACTGCTATATTTATTTACTTACCACTGCAAAGTTAGATCAGACTTTGGGATGTAAATGCCTTAATTCCAAGTAAAAACAAAAATGGCTTCTGGAGGAAGAGGAGGATAAAGGATAAAAGAGGGACTGACCCAACAGCTGCATAAAAAACCTATTATATAAAATACAACAGCAAAACTTTTTAGTAAAATATCTGCAGTAACAATCCTCCACTGTCTCACTTTTCATGACCCAGCACCAGTGTCTTCAAAAATCAGGCTCAAGCTATCGACATTTTAAGCTGGTAATGAAAGGTCATGCAAGCTTCAGCCAGCTACTGTAACATTAGCATACCACTGGTGCAGGTATGTGTGTTTTGTAAAGCAATGTAATATCAAGCAAACCCGGACTGAACCAGCGTGTCTGGCCATGTCTTTGGTGTTGTTGTTGTAGTAAATCAATGAGACGAGACCCCCACCTATCCCGCCCATAATTGCAACCCTGCCTGTGCTTTGTTGTAATGGGCCCAAAGTATTTGTATGTGTTTGTGACACTTGAAGCTGTCAGAAGAAAGTCTACAGACATTTAAATGCATAAAAAGAACTTCACTCTAGTTAAAAAAAAAAAAAAAAAAAAAAAAAAGAAAGAAAAGAAAAAGAAAAAAAAAAGGTATCTGAGCTCCCTGTAGTCGATGCATGAGCCCTGCACCTTGCCAGAATACTTATGGTGGTAATCTTGCTGGCATCCAAGCTGAGATGATGGAATAATGCATTATATTTTGGAGAGGGAGAGAGAAGAATAGACAGGTCTGCATATGCTGACAAGTAGAAAGAGCACATTAAAGGAGAGTGGAATACACAAGAAGCTGAAGCTTGTAGCTATCAGTTCACACACTCTTCCCATGGTGCACCAAGGCCCATAATTCCCCAGGAAATCAAGGCCAGAGGAAGCAAGAAAATGGATCACATCACTGTTGTTCCCTCATTAGACAAGAGGGAAATTCAGCACAATGTTAACAACCACGGCACCTTGCTCCTGTGTTTTTTTAAAGACTTGTTTATGCAGCAGACATTTATTTTGGGGAGGATGATCAATCACAGGCTGCAGTTAATAAAATTACAGCTCACACTGGCTCGTACATCCCCTTGATTCATCACCTGCTGCCAGCAGCTTCCTGCCACACCCTATCAGTCTTGGCTGCTGAAAACCTGCCGTCTGAGAGAGACTTTGGGGAAATCAAAGGCAAAAAAAAAAAAAAAAAACAGCAATGGGATTTTTATTAGCAGCACACTTTGTGGTGGCAATGCTTGTCTCTTATATGTGACAGCTGCAAATGAGTGGCCATCTCCTGGTGATGGGGGCGGGCGCAAAGAGCGACTGACTGACTGGTCGGCTTGGCTGGTGTTCGCTGCCACCGTCACAGGAGGATGGGGCTGATGGTGGGTGAGGAGGAGAAAGGAAACAGAGGCAGCTGCTGCAGCCTGGGGGTGACCTACAGGAGGGAAAAGCACATCTGTAACAGCTGACAGGCCAATAAGGGCCTGACGTCCCATTATTACCAGCAGCAGGAGGATGCATCGCGGTGGGACGTCTGCACGGAATCACACCCAGGCTGCACTGGGTCTCATTCCGTGACCAGTGGGGCAAAAATCATGCATCTGGCAAATACTTCACCTACAGATCCTCTCCAAACCTGCTTTTATCCCACTAATAAATATACTACCAGCATTATTACCTCTAATATGAGCTGTTTTATTTGTCAGTGAAATTAGGAGCAAAGAGCAGCGATTAGCAACAAAATGCAGCAAAATAAAGCTGCTATTAATTTCCCCCCCGGGGGTAGATGTGCTGTGGTTTATAGAAGAGTTTGATAATAGTGTGCAGGAACATGGGAGGTTTTAAGTACTATAATGACAACAGCAGCAATGGTGATGAGCAATTATGGCAGTAATTGTCTGATATGAAAATGAGACATGTAAATCAAAAATAAACAACAAAATGATAGAGAGGAGGATGATTATCTAGCCTCACTCAACATAAAGATCAGCACAGCAGTTATCAATGACCATTTCTGTGTTAAGCCGGCGAACTGAACCTGACTCTGGGCCTGGGGGGGGGGGTCAAATAAACACTTCAACAATACAATTTACAGATGCCCCCTGAATGGCTCACATGCAGATTGGGCATGCAACAACACTGTTGTTCATATGTGTCCTTATGATTTATAGGGGCTATAATAGTCATTGAAAAATGATGGTGAACCTCAGGGAAGGTTTCAGGTCCAAAACCATTAAGATGTTTAAACATATGGAAAAACACATGATTTCATAAAAAAAAAAAAATGGTTTAAACAATGCACAATTCACTCTTTGAAATAATCATTTTATCTTTATCACATTAAAATCAGCATTGGACTTCGTGTTGGAAAAAAGGCTTTTGAATAGTTTTGTGATCATAATGCAAAATCTGTGACTTAGACTATTTTGTATCTTATATTTTCACAGCATTTCTGTTCAGATCCTAACAGCATGGGGCTCTCCACACGACAGGCAAGATGTCAAAGTAAACAGGAAGCTTAAGAAGCTTATCAAATGAAAGACAGCAACACCCAGACTCCTACTTGAACTGAACTCTGGACGTTTGTTGTTGAATTATTTAATTATTAATTTGTTCTTTTGCTGAGAGCAAATTTAACTCAGACTGCAAGTTATTTAAAAACACTTGTTTTTTTCTCTTTTTTTCCTTTCTTTTTTTCAATGACGGATGAATTTGTCTTTTTTTGTGACGTAGCTACCAATAATTTCTGTCTGTAGAGCTATGGTGTGTGTGTGTGTGTGTGTGTGTGTGTGTGTGTGTGTGTGGTTGTGTGTGTGTGGTGTGGGTGTGTGGGTGTGTGACCGATGAGCCTGCCCCTCACTTGTTCTCTCTTTAGTTTGGAACCGGTATCACACAAGCCCCATTAACAGTGTGTGATGCAACTGTAGCATTCACCTGTGTAACAGAATAATAACAGCAAGAGTGAAGCTAAAGCTAACTGGGGTACTGGCTGTTAGAGACTGTCCTCCAGTGTAAAACACAAAACAAAACAAACAAGCCCACAGGTCATTTGTTCCAAGGAGGTTGGATCGGCCTACGTGCAGACGGAACTCACAGGCGGTCATCTAGCATCGGTCCACTCCCTCTGACACAGTAAGGAGGGTGATCCAGTCATCTGCACTAAAAAAAACTATGGAATTTGGACTGTATATAGCTGTTACTTGAACTATTTGCGTATGGTTACTATAATGTTAAAAAAGTACATGATGAAACGTTCATAACAAACCAAACCATTTGAAAGTCGGTCAAAAACTGAGCAAGTTCTGGTTAGTACATGCACCATAGGCATAATGCTCTGAGGGAGCGAGCTGACTGACACAAGGTGGCGGCCGTGTGGCGACGCCGTGTCATTGGGCAGCAGCGTTGGATGAGTCATCTAGTCTTCTTATATATGTCTATGATTTGTTCAGCAGCTTATGAACCATGGTTATATCTTTTTCAGGTGACATCCAGTGGCTGGAGTAATTATGACAGGAGCAGAGGGAGAAGTGCAGTGAAGTGCATATTCTTTGAAAATGACTCATCTTTCAGGCCGTTATCATTACTTTATCTTAAGAGAAGTGAAACTCTAAAAAGAACAGTTCACAAAAAATGCAGTTTGGCTTTTATAAGGTTTTGCAGCCACAGGTCTTAGTGTTCAATATGTTGTTGCTGTTGGTGTTGTTTGTTTTTTTCTCTCTCTCTGTAATGTGATTAGAATGCATTAGTTACTACCTGCAGTGTGAGGGATGAAGCAGCAGCACCTCTGTTGCCTGTTATCACACTGAAATATCTCTTTCTTCTTGTTTCTGCAGGTTGAACAGGTTGTTGATGACGTTTTAGCTGCGTTTTTTTTTGCAATTAGCCTACTTACAGTAAGGATGAGTATAGTTCATGTCACGTCACCATCCCAGTTTTCTACGTCCCTTGGCTGATTGCCTGGTGACTGTAGAGAAAAATTCTGCCTCTATAAGAAATGGAATGACCATGACAGCTGAGGTCCATTGGGCACATTGGTTGTTTAGATTGTTGGGCTGTTGTTGTAAGGATGATTTGTAAAGCTATAAACACAATAATATCGACAGCAGCATTGCTCCTGTGTACTCTCCTCCAGCCCGGAAGTTGCACTATTAATCAATGTAACTCCACTGGTAAAACAAAATAAGGATCAAGCTTCATACAGATGTCTTCTGAGTATTTATCCATCCATTTATCCAACAGCAAACATGTCAGGGCTGTGTCCAGCTACATCAGACACTGATAAGGAAACAAAAAATGCATCACATTTTCCATATAAAGCACACAAGATAGGATTTACTTCATTGATCCCAGACTACAGGGAATTACTGATATAACATATAACATACCCCTTGAGGCAGGTATACAATGCACGATTCTGGAGTTGTGTTTTATTCAGAGCCACTGAGATCCACAATGCCATGGCCATACCCCCAAGCCTCTGATACTCCAAAATAAAACAAAGCTTTATTTCTCACTCTGCTGCTCCAGCACATAACACTTACTGACAAACCGAGCATCACCTTAATCCACAGAGCTGCAGAGGACATTACCAGGCTATGGTTAGTGTTAGCAGGAGAAGAAGAGACCAGTAATGTTGAGACATACAATGTGGTTGCACCACATCCGTAGGTCAACCATGTGGTTTTACAGCATCTATAGTCCTTAATAAAGTTGAAGTCTATGCAGGACAAGCTACCGCCTTCATCCTGAGGCGTAAGAGAAGTGTGTTTAAGAGGAGGTGAATGAATGAAGTACAGGAATGAGGAGCCCTGCAGCTCCATTTACAGTCTCATTACTGGGAGCCACTCTCGGAGATGCCTGGAAATGGCTCCCAGTATCCTGCACTCACTGTGCACTGAGGCGCGATGGAACAGCCGACTGCCAGCATCGGGACATGTTGACTCAGATGAATAGAAAACGCTTTGTTCGCACCGTGTGTGAAGTTTTGTTGCCACACAGAGAAAGAGGAGGAGTGTATGAGAGCTAAAGTGGGCTTACAAAGCAAGGCTGAGTATTGCCAGGCTGTTTCCTGTACTGTTAATGATCAGTAACAGCATTACACTGCTGAAAGAAAAGAGGAGGGGGGGTTAGTGAGACAGCCACCACAAATCAATATGAGGAAAGCAGATGAATAGATTTCCAGTTCAAACACTCCCACATTAGCTCTGCTAATGACCTGCAGGGCTGCAATCCGTGGTGTCGGACATGGGAATGCACTCACAGGGGAAGGTGCTATGATCAAATCATAGCCCAGATGTCCTCCTCTCTCACTCCGCTCACATTCTTCAGAAACATTTTAAACAGCCATTTATCTCCATCTTCACGCCTGACACGCCAGTTCTTCTTCACCCTCACTCGCTCTGCTCGCAGCCATAACTGCCTTTTTTGTTTTTTCTTTACTGGGAACACGGTTTGGTTTCATTCTCTGGGTGAGATTAAACAAAACAAACATTTCTCTGAGGGAACCACGTCTCACCATCCACCTCTACATCCTGCTGTGGTGCAACAACGTCACGCTTCTCATTTCGGAACAGAACATTGCAATTCATTAAATGTGATTGCAAATTAACTTTTTGGGGTGAATTGCCTGGTGAAATAACACTGAGGAGAGAGGTTGCTGTTCACCTGTGAGCATGAAGACTCACTGACATGAACAAACTGGAATCCATCCTAAATCTAAATCTGACTTTGAGATAACCTGTAATCACAGTTCATATCCCAGTCCTTCTAATAAATCAGAGGGTCGTCTTTAACTTTAAAGTTATAACATGTAGCCTTTCCACATCCATATGTCTAGAAATGATCAGACCATCAATTCACGAACCAGAGAAAGCTGTGACTGTCTGTGCTATGATGAATTCAAATCAATGCAAATGCATATTTGGTTTGCAAGAGTATTATAAAAAATAGAGGAGGCTGGTTATGGTTTCTTTTGTTTTTGATATGAAACATATGGAAATGCAAAAGTACACAACCAGAATTGAATCATGAGTGTTGTGGTCATGCAGCTCTAAAAACAGGCTTTTTAGTCAGGCAGGTTTAATTCAAAACCTATGATCCACAACCATAATAAAGTATATAATACATAATGATAAAGATGAATTGATCCAAATTAACATGGACGTGTAAATTAAAGGTACAGTAAAGTATCATTGAACATTGTCCATGGATGAGACAAGTCAGTGGACTTTTCCCAATAAAGAACCCTTTTTACCTGGAGACAATAACACATCCATGCAAGTGCATCCTAGCCGCTTTAATCACTTTAGTGTTTCCCCTGGAAACACTTGTTGTCTGTTCCACCTCCATGTTTGTGCATCAGGTCTTTGTCTATTGGCACGTGTTTTTGCTGTGTTGAGCTTTCACTGCCACAGTATGACTGAAATCTGTTTTTCTCGTCTGTATCAAAGTAGTTTCACACTGCTTCCTGCACACTGTACAGTAACTTTTATAAAAACTGAATGAGAGGCTCCTTTTCCTGGAGCAGAGGAAAGATCCTCAGGAGAAGAAGGCCATGGCAGCCAGCCAGCCTCTCCCAGCTGGGATTCTCCACAATAACTTCCTCCTCCCACCTTTTCTTTGTTCCTTCGTCTCCCTCATCTAATAATTTCCCGGCTGCTGTGCTCCTGGCCAGCTCCTCTCAGCTCGGCTGCTCTGCCTGGTTGTCAGCTCTTTGCTCTCCAGACCGGTGAATTGTTCACTACAAGCAGAGAGTAAGGAGTTCAATAAGTGTGTGTGTGTGAACCAGCAAACTAAATTATCGAGAGTCTGTAGTCTCTGCACAAAGCAAAGGACACAAACTCCAATGGAAAAGGTGGCCAGCCTTTTTTTTTTTTTTTTTTTTTTTTTTCAGAAATTAGCATTTCTTGCGAGTTTTGGGTTTTATTGTTCTTGAGTCACTTTTATTAATACCTTACATAATACACCAGAGTTTACTTTGAAGAGACATTTTCTGCCTCTGGGCATACTCCAGTAGTTGCACACAGAGTAGATTTGACTCATTGTCCAGTGAGACAAGTAAACTTCATACACTCAGAATGATTCATGTGAAAGTGTCACTTGCAATAAAATCAGTTATATTAATTATTATGTGTCGATTCTGTTAATGTTAATTAGCCTCATATCATTCTCATACTTAAGCCAACTTAGTACATGTAACCAGGCTGTTATTGAAGTCTACTACATCAGACATGCTGAAGAAGGTATATACATATTTTCATTTTTAGTAATATTATATATTTTCAATCATTATTATATCAAACATGCGCATTCAATGTACACGTGTAGGTAAAACTCAACAACCTCTGTCATCACATTTACTTCTTGATAGTAATCTTTTTTTTTTTTTTTTGGACATAAAAGCTTAAAGAACTCAGCACCATGGTGCCTGACAAATTTTATGTTGTAAAATAAATATGAAGATGTCTTGAGTTTTATTAAGCTCAAACCTTATTTCAGCCATCAGACCAAAAACCTTTCAAAAACCCACAGACTCCTGGACAGGGGAACTCTCTGGGGTTCAGGACTGATTCCTGCAGTGCTGTATTACAGTGATTCATTGTCAAGTTAGGACCTGTTAGAGAGTGAAATATTGTCATGATGCCGTTTATATATGTAAATCTGCAGATCTGGGTTCTTCCATTCATGCACTTTATCCAAACTCTTTCTCTAAAGATTTGTTTTTACTTCTCTTCTATGGCTCCTATTCCCTGCACTTGATGTCTTGCACTTTATACAACGTAATGAAAGTAAAACTGGTGTGTATAAAAATATAATCACATAACGTTCTCATTTCAAGAAGCACAAATTAATATAATTGTCTGAAATTTTACGATTATAAGAGTTAGTTTATTACCATTTGGATTTTACTTTCATAATTTCATCCCTAACTTCTTCTGGCTACAGTCACATTGTAAAAGTAAGTGGAGAGAGGTGGGATCAGTGTGGCTTGCAGCAGTAGTGCAGCTGTAATATGCTGTGAACTGGGTGCCACAAAGATAACTGAAATCTATAATTCAGAAATAAGCCTGGCAGAGGTAAATCCACCCTCTTGAGTTATATAAAAACAAGATGAGCACCTTGTGAAGTCTGTTCACTTTGACCTCATGAGACCCACAGTAGTACATCAGAGTGCTTCCTCTCAGATTATATCTCATTTTATTCATACATTCTCTCAGTTCATGCATCTTTCAAACAGGAGGGGCACCTGCATATAATCAACTGGCCCTCTGGCCTCTGCATCCAGGTCCGAGAGAAACAAGTAAGATGCCCAGACAGGTTGTGGAAAAACACCACACTGTCCGGTTCTTATCGAAACTGTTTGTCACATTTATCACCAGCACTGATCCTGGTTTCAAGTGTTGAATCAGAACTGTATTAAGATTAAACCCAGAGGCAGTGAAGGATAGAAAGACTCCTACACAAACTCATCAGGAGGCTTTTTACTCAGCTGTACCTTCATTCTCATTGAACAGTTCAATACATACAGAAGTTTTGACTCCGTTTCCATAAAAAAAAAAAAAAAAAAAAAAAAAAGTATTGTGCCTATAAGCTGTGCCACAAAAACAGGCACAGGCTAATAATAAGCCCTAAAACCTGCATATCAGTTTGCATTGAAGCTCCCCTGGTTCTCTTGTCCTGAAGTGTCTGGGGTTAATAAAGGTCAAGATAATATTGTATTTTAATATGGCATAAAAATAGCGAATATTCTGCTTCTGATTTCTTTAAAATTTGTGTGTTTAAAAAAAAAAAAGGCTGTTTGCCTGGTAACATGTGTCTAACTGAGACTGATAGCCGATCTGCTGTCTGGTCCATCTTTACAGCTTTATACCCACGTTTTTGCAAACTGTTACTGTACTCAATGTGCATTATGAGGTTATTCACAGACTAAACATTAGCTTTGCACTTTTTCTGATTGAATCGTCAAATATCATAAAGTGAGTTCATTCATGAAAATGATTCTGCTGATCAAAAAAGTGTCATAAAATCAGTTTTTTTTTTGTTGTTTGTTGTTTTTTCAGCAGTAATGGTAAAAATCCCATGAAACTTTTGTTGAATGAACCAAAGTCTTACACTGTAATAGATTCACCTTTGACCATCTCATCGCTGGAGAAGTCTTAATAGCCACCTGAAATGATTTTATTGGAAATAAATAAATATACTTACCTTCATCCAGTCACAGGCGGTGTGTGTGTGCATGTGCATGTATGTGCACATCATGGTGGAATAATGATCAAGAAAGATTAACTGAAAAATTGTAATACCTTGAAACATATTGCCTGGTTCTAAATGAGAGTTCGACTAAGATGATGACAAGAGGTTAAGCAGTAAATTGACCCTGGTTCTTTTAAGAGAAATGCTCACTGTATCTTTATCATTACACTCATCTCTGATAGATGGCCTACCCTCACTGAGGAAAAAGCAAGGCACTGAAACTAATCATCTTCTTAGCTACAAATTAAAAAATGTGAAAAGCTGTTGGACTTAAAACTGGCTCTAATATCCCAGGAGACCTTCTACATGGTTGAAATGAAAGCTTTGGTGAGAGTGACCTCCACAGCCAACCTGTTCACTAGAGACAGAGCTGCCCCTGCAGCACAGGCCAGGCACAGGAGGAAGGCCTGTCTGTATGTGACAAGATGGATCAGCTTGATGCATAGTTATCATTTTGGTTATATCCCAAGATTGATTCCACATAAGCATCACGTCCTGAGTGAGCTCTCACTACACATACGAGTGATGGAAGTGACAGATTATATCAGACCGGCAAAGATGAGACGATCAAAAGGAGGAACGCAAAGACTAAACTCTGAGCGAGTTTGCTCAGTGCAAATAGAGGAGCCTTTAGTATGTGGAAATGTGGAAAACATTGATAATGTACTAATGCAATATGATATTCCATCATCCAAGTAAAATTTAATCATAACACCAAGGATCTTATTTTAGTCTTTTATAGATAAGAGAGGTACATTCGTGATTGAAACTTTTAGACAGTGACTGTGTTGTACACAGCTGTTATGAAACATATAAATAAAATATTTTTAAAAAAATATCATTGATTCATTTTATAAGACAACTCACATTTTGTGCACCTTTTGACAAGACTGGTGAAGATTGGATGGACTCAAGAGCACAACCCTGAGACTGTAGTGAAGAGAAAACATCTTTACTGGTAATTCAGTACAAAGGTAATCAATCCAGGAAGAAACAAACAAATCCAACAGGGAGCAAGCAAAGACAGGGTCCAAAAAGCAGAGCAGAGGTCAAACCAGACATACCAAAAACACACTAGGAAAACGGCTGGAACGTTTGACACAGGAGTCCAAAGACGAACTGGCCCAGGGGACTGGGAGCACACAGACAAAATCCACAAGGGAGACAGGGATGATAGAACACAACAAATCAGGGCGGGGCAAACAAACACAAGTGCGTGAGGGCACCAGAAGACAGGAAGTGGAAATCTGAAATGAGAGGAGAGTATCAAAATAAAACAGGATTTGGAACAAACATGCAAAACATGACTTGAGACACAGGACGAGACATGACTCTTTTGAGTTAAATGTCTTCTCCTTGGACAATTCTGCACACAACCAGGAAGGAGGCTACTTATTACCATCCAAACCACAAGGATTATACAGGGAGGGACTGTAGCAGGTTGCAGTGGTGACAGTAACACTCCTAGAATAACAATTTTATTGATAAATAATAAAGTCTGGAAGTTTAAATAATGATTTATTTCCTACCTTTACATTTGAAAATAGTAATAGTGCTTGACATTATGCAAACCTGGTAAGTCTAATTATGGACCTAAAACTTTAAATATTCAAAGGTTAGTATGTCACGTTTCTGGCAGCAGAGGTTTACTGGTGATTTAGCACACCTGTACACATTGTGACATTTACTATTTATGCAGAACACAATCATTGCTTGCCAAGAAGCAATCCCTGGAGCATTATTAAATTGGCCCTGGGTAGCATGGCATATTTATTCCCTCACAGGTTGTGAAGGCTGTCACAGCTAGGGTTATTTAGGTTATGATTTAAAGGCGTTCCAGGCTCCTTGCCACTGACAGCGATGAATGTGTGAAAACCCTCCACCATTGAGGCAAAAGCAGGAAACAAAGACTCAGAGACAGGTGAACGTCCTGCTCCATTTGGCTGGGCTGTACACTAGTGCTCCAGCAACCTTGACCTTTTTGTTGACACCCTCTAATTTGGTCTGAAAGGTAATTGTGTGGATGATGGATGTCTTGCTCTTTTATTATGTTGATTCCGCCACTGGATTTCAAACTG
Organism: Caranx ignobilis; assembly: GCA_021432705.1. Classification (NCBI taxonomy): domain Eukaryota; kingdom Metazoa; phylum Chordata; class Actinopteri; order Carangiformes; family Carangidae; genus Caranx; species Caranx ignobilis. Next base: position 8,330,319 of record MU269984.1, on the reverse strand, counting down.
TCAAGATTTCTTTTCATGACGCTCTATCATGGGCACTTTGAGTAGCAATAGTCTTTATTAATGGCTTTAATCGATGCCTGGCAGTAGCTGTGAAGTCATATTGTTGTAGACATTCGTGATATTTATCACCGTCATGTGTGTTGAGTGCTTTTAAAAGGCAGATATTCATCACTCATGGAGGCTTTCGTGTTGTACAAAACAGAGTAAAAGTAGATGCCGTGTTTCTTTCCACAGTGGCCAACAGTGGAGTTTAAGGATCACAGCAAAATTTTGAAGGACATAAGTCAGGGGAGGGATGGAAGTTAGGCCCACAGCCTAGTACTGTATCCTCATGATCTCCACATGATGGCAGGTGGGTGGGACCTTGGTTGTCATGGTTACAATAATAAACACATTATAATGACAACCCTTGCCCCAATTGTTGCAGTTGCAACTTGGTTAGGTTTTGGAACTGATGATTGTCTATGGTTATTCCTGAAGACTGGATGATCTTAGTACCATGGTCACAGTAATAAACAGTATGATAAAAACATAAATTTGGTTCCCCACAGGAATAAAACACACCACTCCTGTATGCACTTCCTGTGTTTTGTTGCCCTACCTCCTCAAGCTGCTCTTTAGGCTACACCATATCACCACACTTCTTACTTTGCTCCTGTCGTAATCGATATCAACTTGTTGCACAAACAACTAATTGGCTTGTTCTGTGCAGGATGGTCTCATAGTCTCTATTGAATGTGATTAATGTTATATGTTAGTGTGGATGGAGAGACCATGTGGCTGTTGGTTTTTGATCTTGTTCTCTCTGAATGATTTTGTCACTTTCATATCATTTAACAGACTCCGGTCAAATCTGCACTGATGGTTATAAAAGTCCTTCACATTTTCATACAAATTGGCTTCAGCAGCACCAGGATCTGTGTTGTTTGATTGCCAGCACTACACACCCGACCAAGGCAGGTTCACAGTTCACCTTCTGATGGGTTTTGGGTGTTGGCATGCAGTTTGTTTATTTACTCATTTTCCAGTGCTTTGCTGCCACATATGCCACAAAATAGATATTCAATCCACTAGTCACCAAAAACTGAGCCCACTCAAGGAACTGTGCTCAATCGTGTGTTCATGCACAACATTTGCAATACAGGAATATTTCCAGTCCATTTCAGTACAATTCAATCAGTGTCTTTAAAGCCCTCCTTTAAAATATGAGTGAGCAAAGAAGAAGAGAGGGACCAGTGATTGAGATGACCAGAACCCATCACGACTGAAGGACTTCCAAGCCCCAGAGGCTCAGACTGGAGAGACTTTGCGCACTGTGGCCCATTGAGGAACATTCTGATAACAGCATGTTTTTCAGCTATAAGCTCAAAAAAAAAAAAAAAAACAGAAGATCTCAGTACAGTTGAGAATTTGTGGCTGGACTTGAAAAGTTCACTCACTCCAGCAGCCTGACAGACCTCCAACAGCTTTGTGAAACAGAATAGATAGAATGTGCAATAAAGCTGGGAGAAGCCTCTTAGAATCAATTTGTAGAGATCTGTTTTCATTTCTTTTTCTGCTGATCAATGTCAAAAAGTGACATTAAATCAACTTTGATTCACAGCTATAAGACAGTGAGACCTCCAGGATGGGCAGAATTAGTTTTCATAGGCACACTGAAGATGTCTGTCTGTTTTAAAGCACTTTGCTTCAAGGCAACAAATGGAATAAAAACGGATCAATGAGAGATTTCATTTGCAAACAGTACATTTTCCAGTGTAAACCTGTTCGTAATAGAAAAGGCTGTGTTCAATTTCCTGTACTGATATAGGCTGGCTGTGCAGCCCTGAGACTTAGTAACAGATGACAGTGTCCAGTTTCCAGTAGTGTGGAAAATGAAGGCTGCCTGTGGAAGTGAGAGAAATCTGCTGGCTGTCCCCTGAGCACTCTGAAGCAGGCGGCGAGGGTGTCACTGTGGCGTTTGGATAGCCACCGCTGCAAGAGCATAGCAACAGGTTCCTCGGGTTTGCCTCTCTGCCTGTCTGTCAGTCTGCGTCTGTCCTCTGGGACGGCAGGTCAAGGTCTAACCCAAGGTTGGACATGCAAAGATGGGGCTGACAGACCTGACTCCATGGAGGGGTGGAGGGTTTTTTTTTCCACAGGTTTCTGAAATGTCATCTAGATGCATGGGTGTGCCAGCTTCTGTGATTGAGAGCGGAGCCCATCTTTCCTGTGTAAATAAGCTGAATTCATTTATTTCCCAGTCTGACTTATGTGTCATTTCAAAGATGGACAGCCAAATGACCCCCTGCATAAACTCTCCAAAGAGGAGGGAGGGCAGTGTCACTGGAGAGGAGGGGCAGCGCCGTCAAGGTCAAACACTATCTTCCATCTTGTCTGCCAGAGTTCAGGCACATTATTTTTTTCTGTCTTTAATAAGTCTGAAATGGCTCAAGTGTCCTCCTATGATGGTGTGCTCAAATGAGGGAGGGGGGGGCATAATAGGTGGCTGTTTCATGTTTAGTGTCAGTACATCTCCCCTCTCTGACATTTAACTCTTGGAGATGTGATTAAATGGAGTAGGCAGAAACCGTAGAAGAGATGAATCACAGATGGATGTCCAGAGGCCCAAAAGGTCTGGGAGCTTATTTTGAAGTGTCTGGTCAGAGTAGACTATGACCCTCAAACACCCCTAAAGTTGGTCACACCATCTTGACATTTGCACAACACAACTATAGTTTTAGCTAACTAATGTCTGCTAGTTTCTAAAGGAAAGCACTTTATTCATCCCCTACAGACAATTCATTTGTCCAGCAGCTCATTTTGCAGCTAATAATAACGATAATAGTTAAGATATTATGAGTCCATTCACAAGCTTTGTCCTATGGCTTGGGGTGATGTACAGTCTGATTGCAGTGAGGTCAAAGGAGCTCCTGAAACTCTCAGTCCTATTGGCTGCTGCTGTAGCTAATCTCAGCTGCCAGGAAAGGATGACTTAAGTACAGTGACGCTAACTAATGTAAGGGGGCATAAACTGGGCTTTGTCATTATCAGTGTAAAAAGTCATACAGAGACAATGGAGACAGTAGAGGTATTTTTTTAGTTGTGTTTTTATGTTGTTGTGGTGGTTTAGATTAGAGTCTTTTACCATTTTATGCACATCTATATCAGTCAAGCTTTTGTCTTTGTTGCAGCAGTAATCCACAGGCAGACTCAGTAGCTCAGTCTCAAGTTTCATCTCCTTATTTTCATGTGTATTAAAAAGCAGAGCGCGTCTTAACACAGTTGAAGCCTACCTGAACTCAAAACTTCTCCAACAGGAACAAATTTTTTTTTTTCACACTCAACACACTCAAACACAGATATTTGAAGAATCACTACAGAGGCTCTTTAAGTCACAGGGGTCAGCTTCCTATATCTATGTCTCTGTCTTATTGTTTTGTAATCTGTCCATGAGGATAAACTATGAATGAAGCACTCAGTCTTGCACACAATGATGTCTGGACTGTTCTGTAATAAGGTAACAAGAACTGGATAGGAGCGAACCAGTGAATCTATCATCCACCCATCTGCCACCTGGCCCCTGGTACCTCCTCCCCACTGGTTCCAATGTGTCAATCAAACCTAAATATGAAATCGAAGAATCCGTAGACTTACAATCCCGCCCTGTCCCCCAGATACCTAATTACAGTGGTTTCTGTTAACATATGGCTCTGTCAGGAAGGATTTCTCCCCATGTCTGTTCTCCACCTGTGTGAGTGGAGAACAGCGTTTCTCTGCCAGGTCAGAGACCCATGTCGCATCTGTATGCAGGTTTAAACCAGACTTTCCCCAACATTAAGGAGAAATGCTCTCTTAGATGAGTCTCAACACTGTAGGATGGAGGCAAGGTCACAGGGGTCAGCTGTTCTGTAGCTGAAATGTAAAATACTTGTTAGTCTAGTAGCATGCTCCTTACCAACACTTTGCAACACTACAATTTATGTCCATCTGCTAATTTGAATGAATGAATAGTTTATTTCGATCACACAATATAAATAACAAAAGTTGAACATTTGTGTGGATCAACAACTGACAACACATCATCATACATGATTACACCCATTAATCTGACACAGTAAAATTTACACACAGTCCGAAAAAAGGAACAGGCAAAAGCACAGGACTGATTTTTGCCTGTACTATAATCTCTAAAATAACCCAGAATATCAGCAGTACAAACTAAACTTAGTCAGTTACTGCCTGGCTCAAGGCAGACAACAAGAATGGAGGCACCACGCAGCTAGTCTTCAACATTTTATTCAAATGAAATGACCCAAAAATACCCACAAACATGTAAAATGTGTAAAATAGGAGAATCAGTACTGTCTGCAAAGTATGGACGTGTGGACGTGTGTGTGTTGGATGTTGGATGATAAGCGGCAAACCAAACAAAAGGCAGTGGCTGAGGCGGCAGATGCAGGCCTGGCTGAGAGAGAGAGTGAACAGCCAGGCAGGCAGGCCTTTTATGCCTGCTGGAGCCCACACCCTGTTGGCCAGGTAACTCTCCCAGCTCCACCTTCCAGAGGAGGAGGAGCGGATTTTGCAATACAACTGTAGCACTGCTAATATCAGTCTGATAGCATGCTACCTATTCTCAGCCTGTAGGCTACAGTTGTGTTTTTTCTCCTGTGGCCATATGCAGTCTTCCTGTTGCTCGCTCTGACTCGCCATTTATCTCACTTGTTGCTCTACCTTGCGTCAGGTTTGCCACCGTGATTAGAAATCGATCCAGGCTCGTCACACACACACATGCTTTCCAGTGTGAGACCCCACGTTAACTAATGCTTCGGCATGAGTGAGTAGAGTTGTCAAATTAATGACAGACTTAAATGTCTTTCATTTCAGCAGCAAAGACATTAACAACACCTGGAGCTGAGAGTGTGCATAGCACAGATAGAAACAGCTTTAGTCTCAAAATGCTTAGAGGAAGTAAAACCTTAAAAAGCATGAAAAAAAAAAGAAAATTGAAAATTGTCCTCAGTTTGGGAAAAAATGAATCAAACATTTCCAAAAATTAGCATATATATACACACACATAATATTTAGGGACAGGAGGCTGCATACAATTAAATTTCAGTGTTTTCCGACAGCATGGTGACAGAAGAACCAGGTTTTTTTTTTTTCACATCTCAGTTTGAGATTCAATGGGACACTTCAGTTTCCACACTGTCAATTCGGCCTGATAATGTCTTTAAAAAAGTGAGTTAACACCTCTGTGTGCTTTCAGTCTGCCAGTAGCCTTTGAATGGATAAAATATTCATCTGGCATTTACACCATAATATGAAGAAGTGAAGTCAGCACGCCTTATCGACTCCTCGGGCCCGAGCCAAATGGACCATCAGTTGTAGTGGCAGCAGCCCAGTGCTCTCGGACACTCCAGCCTGTTCACTGTCCACACACACACACACACACGCATACACACTCACACATACACACTTCCTGCTAAAGATATTGCACACTTCAGCTGGCTGACTAATGAGAGAGCAATTTGACTGACTTGGCCAGAAGAGACATTCTGAGTGTGAGACAGGAGGAGGTCTGGAGTTTGAGGGTTTCTGCAGTCGTGGACCAGCAACAAAAAGCAGTCTGTAAATTTCAAGTTGCATCAGTTTGATATTTTAGCCTCAAACTAACACAATATGTTTGTCTATCAACAAATCATTAATTTAGAAAAAAAAATAACAATATATTCATTTTTTACAGTTTGTGTTTGGCTAATATGTTTAAAGAACAAACAACTTTTCCAAGGTTTTCCTCTCCATCTTTTAACTGAGACTGTCATGTAAAAGCTGAGCCCATAGAGTAGGTCATCTGTTCAGCAGCTTATTATAACCCATACTTTTGTTTTGTTGTTAGGCAACATGTAGTCTTTGTGGTAATTATGAAAAGAGCAAAAAGAGAGGAGAAGAAATGAGGACAAAGTCCATGTCAGGAGGAGGCTTGTGTTGGATGGGTCAATAAAACACCAGGGAGGAATACAACACGGAGGAGTTTATTATTGTAACCATGCCAACAAAAATCATCTAATGTTGAGGAAGGTCAGAATGTATTGAGACTACTGCTGTAGTGAGACTGTGGTATGGGTCGTATTAAAGGGTTGGAAAAAACAACCTAGGCTGTGATTGATCATGCCGAAGGAGTTCAATGATGAATCAGTGCAGTGATCATCTGGTACCTGATGTGGTTCAATAACCTGCTTCCATCAACATTATTTAAAATACTGCAAACCAGTGTTTAAAACCAGCACTCTATATATTTACAATACATGTTCACACAAAACATATTACTAAATATTTCATGTCAGAGATCAAATCATGAGCATCACAGAGGAGTTGAACAGCTGGATACAGATGTGCCTGCATGTGGCTCAGCTTGGTTACTCATTGTGGAAGATGGATTTTTGTTTCTGTCCATGTGTTTGCTCTGGGTTAGGACACAAGCACACACCCACACACAAACAGAGCTTTCAGTCTTGTCAGACCCATCGATGCTCATCTTCTCGAGACCAAAACAATCAATAGTTAAACGGTGAAAGACGATGTGTTTGTTTAATGGCTGTGACATATGTTTTCTGATACTGACTGTGCTTAGATCAAACTTTGAGGCACCAGCCCCTTTTTCGTACTCCTCTGCTCAACCAGGTTTAACAATAATAATAATAGCTCTGATTAATATAATGCCTTTCAGAAAACCCAAGGTTGCTTTACAAGTGAACAAACAAACAAAGGGGAGAAGCTTGAACAACTAGATGGGAAGGGCCATTGTGAAAAGGTGCATCTTAAAGGCTGATTTAAAGTGTCCATGTTGGGTTGTGACAGCGAGTGTACCAGAGTGCGGGCTCTGTTCCCAAAGGTCCAGCGTGTGGTACAGAGGATGGAGAGCAGACCCGTGTCAGAGGAACGCAGGGTCCAGGATGAAATGTGCTGGAGAAGGTCAGACAGGTACTGGGGCGCAAGAGCATGAAGGGATTTGTACATGAGGAGGAGTTTGTAAGAGACGCCGAATTTTACGGAGGTGGATGAGGGTGGTAGTTATGTGCAGTCAGGGTTTGGTGTGTGTAAGAACCCTGGCAGTTGAATTTTTGCACATACTGGAACCTGTCCAGGGCTTGGCTGAGCACCCTGAACAAGACCCGATTGCAGTCAGGTGATGAAAGCGAGGATGAGTGTCTCCGCCACAGAGTACGAGAGAGAGGGGCAGAATCAGGCGATGTGTTTAGGGTGGAGGAAGGAGGACTTGGTAATGGAATTAATGTGAGTTATCACATGTAGAGATCTCACGTGTATATGTTGAAACATGTTGAAACTGTTTGTGTTATAAGTATATGTTTATTGCAACAATAAAACTGCTTAAAACCAATGAGAAATGACTTTCTTTCGACTATGGGATGTAAAATTACACGAATATAAACTAGATAAAGTTGAGTGTGGTGTGCATCATGGTTCTCCAGTCTGCTGAACTTGATCACATTTGTCTATTTGCTCTTTATATATTTGGAGTATTTTACTTGTTGTAGACACCTGCACAAATAAGACTCTATTGTTCCTCCATGAGCACATGTTACAGGATTCTTCACTCTACTCTCCCCTCTCTCTGTTGAATTGAACTGAATATTAACCACACATTTGTACAGCAATGAAACACTGTCCTCTGGTCTCTCCCTCGCTACACTATCAGTTTCTGAGGTGCCACCTTCCTCCTCCTCCTCCTCCCTCTGCTTGTTGCATTAACAGCAGTTTGTCTGCTGCCAGTTGGACACTCTCATCCCCCCAGACAATCAACACTTGACCAGATGGACTTCAGGAGAGGCTGCTGCATCACTATCACAGACTGGACAAATAATGGTCCACAGCACCAGGGTTGTTGTCACCTCAGTCTTATTTCTATTCTGATGCTCTTACTGATTTTTTTTTCTCTTAAATATATAAACATTTGTGATTCTGCATCCTGTGACAAACACAGCATGGTGACATCTTGTGATCATTACTCTCAGTGATGTGTGAAGAAAGACAAAGGTTGAAGAAATCCCTGTAACTTGATGTAAATAAAAGTAGCCTACCTTGCAGGCAATTTGCATTCCACTTTTCAAGTAATGAATCATACCCGAAAGATCCTCCTTCTTCTTCTTCTTCTTCCTCTTCTTCTTCTTCTTCTTCTTCTTTTTATTGTCAATAGCCTTTGAGATATTACTATAGGGTGTGAGAATGTTATTTATTCCTGTGGTATTGTCAGTGTCTCTCCCCTCCACCGATCTCCAGCTGAATGGGGCTTGTAAGAAAAGCTTTTTCAGGCAGAACAAAGCGGGGCATTAATCATTCAGAAACGGCTTGCCGCTGTCCTCGGGGATCCGACGGGGCTCAATGCGAAATCTGTTAAAAGAAATAGTTTTGGAGACTCCCTACCCCCCCACACTTCCCCAAAGGTCAAGTAGATGGATTAAGTGATAAAAGTCTGATGAGATAGAAGTCAACTACACAAAAGCAATATACCTGCAGTGGAGGCCTTGTCTCTTTGCGACCTTTTCTAGAATCCCTCAAGGAGGACAGACAGACGCCCAAATGAGCCCAATCCAGTGTGACCTTAACCAAAGTGTCCTGCTACTCCGAGCTTATCAGTGGCAAACTAGATCATCTCATAGGTCAGCTGATAAGACTTTAGATTCAGTGAGAGGGGCTGAAAGTATCTAGGAATAACAATCTCCTTCACTGAAGGGCGGTGAGCAGCTGCAGGTGAGGAGCCGCTGTGGACTCTCACTGATGAGACTGAGTGTTTTTAAGAGCTTCCTCCACCAGGAGAGCTGCTTCAGTCGATTTGCCAAGGAGAGCCAATATTTCCTTGGTGGAGTGGTGGAGCCAGTCTTTTTTTTTTTTTAGTTGTGGTGGTGGTGGGGGGGGGGGGGGTGAAATTGGTTTTGCTGGTTCAAAATGGTCAGCACTCTGTACAATTACTGTTTCTTTCTTCTTCTTTTTTCTTTTTCTCTTTGTTCATGAATGTGGTAGTAAAAGACCTAACTGAGCCTTTTAACAAAGAAGTGATGCAATGCTTTGTACATAAAAGAAGCTTCTATTCATGTTGTAAGGAAGCAAACATTGGCATTGATTCCTTTATGGCTTAAATGTTCTCATTCTTTGCACAAGTTTTCTAGCACCAAGATCAATCAGTATGAGGCTAGAACAGAGCTGAAGAAGGAAACAATGGTGCTGTAAAACCTGTACTGGACATGCAGTCTTGTCAAGTTTCTGAATGAAAATGAGTCTAGCCATCCCCACCCCACTTAATATAGTGATGCTAGAGAGGTAGATCAGAAAATTGACACTGAAAGACACATCATGATAGAGAAAATATCAAAATGACCTACCTGTAACCTAATCCAGTTGTATTCAGAAGTCAGATCTTACGACCACTGAGTCGGAATTTGAAAGGGGAACTATGAAAGTTCGGTCGCTCTTCTGCTATTTTGCTACCCCTCCTCCTGGCCATTTGTTTTCAACGAAGCCGGCAAGAAAGCAATCAACAGAGCGATAGATAATGTTATTTATTGAAGTCAGATCTCCATGTCCCACCAGCCCCGATATAAGAATTCATGATGGCTGCTCACTCACGTAAACAGGTGTGAACACTGTGCTTTTACTGTTCATTTTATTTCTCTCGTAACTGTCTCACATTAAGGTCAACCATGTATAGCACACTTCCCTGGACATTTTGGCTCCAGAAAGATCAGATCTACAAAACCATATGGCTGATATCACCTGTGAATTTTGAGGTGGAGGGCTGATTTGAATTCTGCACAATCCTCTCATACTCATTTCAGCTTGCACGAATGTGTGGGCGCGGATGAGCCCGTGCTCTCTCCCTCAGCGCTCCCTGCGTCCCACTCTTGTCTGCTAATGAATACCGGTGGAATGAGGAGCTCTAATGGAATTACACTTTAATGATGTTTGCTGTTTTTACGAAGGTAATTAATTAGATCAGCGTAATCTCCTTCTCCCAAAAATCTTCCTACATGAAAACCATAAGCAGTGAACAGCATCCCACTGCCCTCCAGCACATCATAAACAGCAGTAACGACGTACTCCCTGGACAGAGCTCTCTCCCTAAATGAAGGCAGAACAGAGACGGGGGCAGAGTCTCGCTGCTGTTGGTGATGTTCACACACCAATTATCTGATGTCTACATATGCATTATAATCCCAGTTCTCCACACAGAGCTCCACACTCACTCTGTTTAATGCATCCCAGAGCACCGCTTGAGTCTGAATGCTGCACAAAATACACAAAACTAAACTGTAGCTACATGTTGGTATTGTTAACTACTGCAGCATATGAAAGACACTTTGGTTTATGAAAAACTGAAGTTACTGATTTTGAAACATGGTGGTAAATATTATTCCAACTAAACGTTATCATGTGATTGTGAGTATGTTGGTGGTAGCGTTTAGCATAAAGCACTGTCTTTGACAAGAAGTCTCTCAATAAAGAATAACATACTTTCTCACAGATGAGATAATGAGCAAACAGACAACAGGAAAAACCACACAAGTTAGCACTTATAGGGAAAATACCCAATAAAACAGGAGTGGGAAGCAGAGATGTACACAAAGGAGGTGACATGGAGCAAAGTAAGACCTGGTATAAATGCAGAGGAGCTGGCGAGGGAAATGAGAACAGGTGTGTGGGTAAGTGAGGCAGGTCTGTGGGGAGTCATGTGGCTGAGACAGGAGGGACAGACTAGTCTGGTGGATATGGAAAAATGGCAGGAGATGGATGGACTGGCCAAAATGAACAGGACTGGGACAGTCGTGACAGATATGAATGTTGCATAGGTAGGTTAGAGTATGGCTTTGTTACATTCTGACAGGCTGAATCCATTGCTTGAGACTGTCAGTGGACTTTCATTAGGAACATATTCAGTTATGGCACTGAGTTTTACTTTTTAGTACTTTTACACTGTATTTTATACATACATAAAAAAAAACACATGATTCCATGCTCTCAGTGGGGTGCAGAAAATATGAAACATTGTTAATTCTACCACATGGTAGGAGGATTTGAGGCCCTGCACATTTACACTAACAAACAAAGCGCTACTACAGATAAGCAGTATGACAACAACAGGAACCTCCTTTCACCTAGACATCTTCTTTAAATCTGTTTGCCTAGTTTCTTTTTTAAAACACTCTTCGAAGATAAATCTGACTTCCTCTGAATAGTCAGCTCATCAGATAGCACAGAGTAACTGCGATAAAGGCACTGACATAGCAGCTTTCCTGGCTCTGAAACAGATAGTGGCTACAGCTGTTCATACATTGTGAATATATATGCATACTGATTCACAGTCTCCTGTTTTCAATTTGCATTTACAATGCAGCCGTCAAGTAGATGGTCACTGAGGAAAGTGAAAAATCTGCCCCTTGCTCACACAAGTGACACTGTGAGCACAGCGCCAAGACAAGTGGAAACAAACACTGCAAATGAGTCAGTCACATGGTACCAATGACCTTGCTTTATGACTTAAGTGCTTCCCACCTTCTCCTGTCTGATGTGCCACTTCCATCTATCAATCTAATGAAGTGGCAAAGGGCCAGGTTAATCAAGCGCAATTACTTTTGCTCTCATTTATGAGTGACAATGATGCAGCACTGTCCCAGCTGCAGCAGGTTTAAGACTGGGCAAGATGTTGGACATGGACAACAGACGGACACATTTGATGGGTTTATCATCTCTGGAGGGTTTTCTTTGACTCTACTGCCCCAGCAGGATCATTATTCTATTGTCTTGCCGCTTAAAGCCAGTCATCTGGCATCAGTCACCCGCTGCAAACATCTAATGTTGTGCAGTGAAACCACAAGATTCTCAAAGGCGGAATTCAAGACCAGTGGCAGCCGCTGGTCTTTCAAAGACGGTAAGCTCATTTTCTGCCTACATCATAAAATTTGCCCATTTATTTAAATGCCCCCAGCGTCCAGGCCCGCCCACTGCTCCATTCACTCCCAGAGATGTTGAGCATCTGTGGGAGGGAAATCATAGCATTTCTCTAATGACTGTCCAGTTTTGCTGCAATGAAAAAAAAACAATTCTCTGCTGTCCCACTCAAGTCCATGGACGCTGAGCTTCAACAGGTTTAATGCACTGAGATGCTAGGGGAATGTATGAGAAGAAAACTGCATCAGTGGTCCTGCAATAAGAAGCTGACTCTGAACGAACTCGTCTTCGAGTTGAACGTGTTCTAATGCATTTTTAGTCGATGAAATGTAAACACAACAGAGCTTCCTTTGCAGTTCAGTCCAAAACTCATCAGACAGGTCACCAGTGCCTGTCATCAAAGAGTACTGTAAAACTGGGTAACTTCTAGTTTCCAACTTGCATCCAAATGGGATGTTCCTGGCTCCTCCAGTCTACATGTAGAAGTATCCTTAGACAAGAGTAATGAATTTATGTGGATGTGATTGTAGTTTGAGGTCATAGAGACTACAAAAGCTCTATATACATAAATGCAAGTCCAGTGTTACATATTATTTCAGTATTAGATCATTCTGAAGTCATCATGACTTGAAGCCTCATCCCCTGCTGCTGTTTGCTGAATATTTTTAAACCTGGCTCTTGGCTCTTGTTGTTGTCTCTCTTCTGGGGAATTCAAACCTAAATCACTGGGATTCTCTGTTAGTTCTCCTTTAAACACACCTTTTTACACTTCTGTTTACATTCAGCGTAAAACTCAAACACACTGTGTACTCTAGAAGCCCAAATGTGTCAAGTTTATTTGCCTCCATTATGCAAATCTCACAGTTCAAGCATTTTAAATCCAGACTTGTTTATGTCTGTATACACTAACTTGTCACCTTTTTCACTGCAGTACTTCCTGTAGATGCATGTGTAAACAAAATGAGGCTCAAGAATATTTCTTTTAACAACAGTAAAGATTTTGTTCTGTCCCATTTTGAAGGCTCCTCCAAATGCGGCCTTCTCTTGCCTGCTCTCAGAGACGCACCGCACTTATCCTCCATGGCCTCCCATATCCCAAGATATTCTTTGAGTGTCTTTAATTATTAGCCACCTAGCATGCTAGCTATTGGAATGTTGAGGCGACTCTGCGCTGTAGCCATCCTTCATCCTTCAAAGGATGCAGCCCCTGAATTGGGACACAGCTACTGTATAATGTATGTTTATGAAGGCTGGTGTCACTAAAGCACCTGCTCGTAGTCATTCAATGCCACAGTATTAATCATTCTGACGACTCTTAACAGAGGATCATAGACATTCTGCCAGTTTGGAATAGTTTTACATAACAACCATCGAATCAGGTGGATTTTAAGACTGGAGGATTGATTGGTCGCCTTGGTTTCCTGTTTCTCTAACACACTTGAATTCACTCAACACCCAATGCTTCCACTGACGTCTTTAATCTTCCACTTTTACCTTTTCATCTGTCCTCTCTCTTTTGTTCTCTTCCCATTGTCCCTGGACGATATGGCCTCATTAGTTAACTGGTGACCCACCTAATTTGCAACTGCCTGCTACAGTCTGCAAGCAAGACAGCACCCTGAGGCCCCCATCAGCTGGCCAGATCATTAGTGAGAGACTCCTGCCTTCCTGCCTGTACACATCAAAACATCCCTGCCTCTGTCCTTGAGCAAGGCGAGACAAGGGGAACATAAGGCTCAATAAATATTGCATCACACTATAGGAGTACCTGAAGCACAGACACATCAACTGTAAGCACCGGAGGTGGTAAACAGATGTTGCTATGTCTTAAAAGTTGTACTTCAAACACAGGAACCATGATGACTATCATTTGATCTGTTTGTATTGTCCTCTGTTTATTGTGCTGCACGACTCAGATTTGAAGCGGTCTGAGAGGTTTCGGAGGATTTGTTTGGTGTCTATTGCTGTGGTTGTTTCACACTTCCCAGAAACCAGCTGTCAATCAAACAGGGCTGTCGGGTCTGTTGTGTGCTTCTCCTTCCACTTTATTGCTGTATTTTGAGCTAGCCGCCTCCTTCACAATGTTCTGGTCAGAGACATAAAACCCATCACTTCTGTTATTGACTCTAACTTTGCTGAAGAGCAGACAAGAGATTTATACAGGACTTTTCCATGTCTGCCTGGTCCTCATAGACAGGTGTATATAACCAAGAGGGATGCCAGGAGAACTGCAGAGGATGTCCCTCGTCTAGAGACAGTATGACTGCATTTGCACAAACACCCCCAAACCAGATATCCAAGTCCTCTGACAGCTGATGTGCAATACTAAGGATCCTGGAAGTGCCCACGTCATGGAAAACATTGGTTGTGACCATACAGGCCTATAACCAAACATAAGTTACAATACAATTATATGACCTCCTCTCAATCGTGTGGCCTATTACTCATTTTCTCGTTGCTTTTTGCAGCAATTGGTTTAAATATTGCCAGAATCTGTACACTCAGGGTCACACATGACTCCTTTCATCTGCCTTTGTCTTTTTTTCCACTTTGTTTTTATTTCACAATATTTCTGCCTTTGTCTGTGCATACTTGTTGGATCAGCTTATCTACGATGCTTTTTGTTTAAAATGGAAGTTTAAATGGGAAACACTCTCCATCCAGATATGTTTTTGGACCTTAGTAAACTCATTTCAAGAAATTAAATCGGGAAACTGAAGAATTTCACAAATCTTTTTTTTTTTCAGCTCTGGGGTCAATTGATGTCTTTACATTGTTCAAGGATAAGTACATGACTCATTACACACAAAACTGAGTTTTTCTAAAGATTCCAACACCAAAGACATGTGCATCAGCCACTGTTTGAGTCCCTTCTAAAAGGTGAATCAGTGAGGTATAAAAAGAAACTCGTAAGTATTGAAGCACAGCCAGTGAGTCATTCAGAAGGTGTCAGTGAGGTCTCAGAGCGGCAGATTCATCAGGCTGCAGAGGTTAGAAGACTGTTACTCCCAAATCCATTAGCATCAACTTAGGTCCCTCCTACTCGCGACATATTTCAGCTAATTGGTAATAATGAACTGATCCACAGACCCACCAACAACATACACCATGTAATATCTGAGACTCATGTTTTTCTATTTAAAAAAAGGTCTCCTGTTGTTGCATGCAGCTGGGCAGTGTCTTCATTACAGTGTTTTTCCGCCTCTGAATTCCTCTGCGCCTCATTGCTGGATGGGGTCAGAAATTATTTCATGCTTATTATTTGAAATGCATCAAGTTAAGCCTCTTCCAATAGCCAACAACAACAAAAAAGAAGAACCCTGTTGAAATGTTTAAGCAGTTGAAACAAAAATAAATGAAGTTCATTAAAAATGGAAAGTGTGCAGAGGATTAGCGAGGTAGAGCCGCTCGGCACTGGCGAGATGTGAAAACCCCGCTGCTCGGGATCAACACACAAAATGGTGTTAATGCTGTTAATTGCCCCCAAGTCTCTGTCCCTCAGTGTGGCTCTCAGCTGCCTCTCAGCTCTCTGACTAATCTGCACATGGTGTTAATCAATGCCACTTCCATTTCCATAACAAGGCAAACTGCTCTGTAACTATGTTTGCAAAAAGGATTTCACAATCCCTCCATTTCTTCATTCACTGAGTGGAAGCCGCTTGATGCATATTTGCTGTGGCTTTAGAGGAGCGGTTGTTCAATTTTGTCGGCGAAGAACTGAAATTAAATCATGTGATTGTTGTTTTGGGACAGCAGTTGGTGGAAATAAACTTTTCCAAGTGAGAAATGGACCTTGAATTCCACTTCAGGTTTAGGAGCTTCTCTGTATTATGGGGGATGTGCCTGTTTACAGGCTTGAAGTCACATCACAGGATCTGTGCATCTAATACAACAACACACACCTGAGGAAAACAACTGCTTGAAGCAGGGTCTGTGGGGTCCGTGGGCAGATTCTTGGGGGTCCAGGGTAATCCAGAACTATCACAATGACAGAATGGGGTCTGTGGTCTACTGCTGCTCTGGTTTCACAACACGAGGAAAGAGGCAAACAGTGTCTTCAGCTCCAAAGTTGTCAAAGCTTAATATTATGGTCTGTCCTGGCACATTTATAAACCAATATTGCTCACACAGAAAATTAGACATCTGCCATCATGACTGCCCTCTTGTGGTTGTAGGAGGGAATAGTCTGGAGGCTAGCTTGACCAGCTCTGGTTGGGCCCACCACATATGTGTTGCAGTTTTGCTCATAAAGACCATCATCCTGCACCTTACCCCTCCACTGGAGCTCAGTTCCTTGAACATTCAGAACTGTGACATATAGACAGTAACTGAAATAACCTTGGGAGTCACCTCACCTGCAGGCAAAAGAGGGAAAGTGATTGATCTCTAGGTCACAGCCAATTAATTGTTCATGTCTCAGCAGCTAATTGAGAGTCACCACTTCTCTCTACACTTGCCTCTCATGGCCGGAACCAAGTGTCCTGGGGTGTGGTCACGATGTTGTGTAGGTATGTGGGTATGAAACCCCTTTTCAGTGGCCCTTCAGCCCTGCTGAGAGAGCAGCTGTGGTGAAGAAATAGCCTCGCTCCTGAGAAAGACAGGAGCAAAGGCCACAGTCCCTCAGTTGAGCTGCACAGGGGCTTCTTTTCCTCCTGTTTTATGGAAGTTTGACATGAGGCCAATGTTGGATCTGCACCTACTGGAAGCATCAAACTGAATGGCTGGATACACTGTGGCACCATGCAGCTTCTCCCACTGTTTGGGGATGGCATCAAAGCCATTCAGAGGAAAAGGGGTGTGAATCCTGACTTACACGGATGACTGGCTGATTCATGTCTCTTCACAACACAGAGCCACTCCTGATTACACAAGTGGATATAATTTTGGGAAAGAATGGATTACAGCCAAGTCAGCAGAAACTTTTGCACAGCACCATATTGAGCATCATGAATTTTCTTCTGAAACACTGGACTCAGACACAGAATTGAGAGCTAGATAAACTAAAATGTCCTGACTGGTCAGCCACTGGTTTTCATTCAAAAGGCCTGATCAATAGATCAGCAATAAAGCCTCTCATCACCAATCACCTTAAAGCCAAAAAAGCAGCCAGAAATGATCAATATAGGTCTTATCACACTCAAAAATGATCTGTGTTGGTATCTGACCAAAAGGAAAAAGTGATGGCAGCATCTGTAGTTATTATTCATGACAGCAGTTGAGCAAAATC
Source organism: Caranx ignobilis (assembly GCA_021432705.1). Classification (NCBI taxonomy): domain Eukaryota; kingdom Metazoa; phylum Chordata; class Actinopteri; order Carangiformes; family Carangidae; genus Caranx; species Caranx ignobilis. The sequence continues at coordinate 8,313,149 of MU269984.1, read as the reverse complement.
ATTCCTTTTCCCAATAGTGTCAAGCTAATCTTTTTATAAAACAAAGAACACAGTGGACTGGTTGTAGTATAAGCAGGATCAGGGAAACAGTTGGCTTCTTTAACACAATCAGTATACAGTCAATATCATAAGAGAAACAGTGACTCAAAGAGTCGTCATCTCATAATTTCACTGTCACATTTGGTAATGAAAAGACAAAACAACAATTTAATCCTCTATTACTTTCATAAGAAGATGGGAGAATATGAATGTCTCAACAAATCCAACAGAGAGCAGAGCCAATGTTTTTTCTGTAAACTCAGCCTTGTGTGTGTCTGTGTTGTTGTATTTTTTTCTTCCAAACACTTTCAAAGAGAAGAAGAAAACATTCATTCAAAGGCCACAAAACACTTGGATGGATGTGAAGTGATAAGTCGTGCAGATTCTCACCTGAGAAGTCCACAGGAGGTGAGTGTGAAAAAGTAGAAATGATGCAGAATTGATACTTACAGCAAAACTGGCTTCAGTCTGGTTCTAAATCTTCTAAAGCAATGAGGTTTGGAGGTTTCATGAAACATGAAGTTTGCTCCTTCACAATGGAGCATCTGCAGTCAGCAGAGTCTCACAGTAGTTAAAGTGGATTACTATGGTGACGCAGAGGTGAGCTCAAAATAAAGCTGCTAAAATGTATAAAAGCTTAATCCACTTCACATTGCAGCCCAACATCTACTGTCACCTCTTCACGCAACACGTCTGCGAATGATACACAATAGTGTGTAACGGCACATTAGGATCTTCACACTGGTTTCTGATTAGCATTTAATTTGGTGTAATAGAATCTAAGTTGTTAATTTGGGATCTAATCTGCAATTATCTGTGTATTAACTGTGTTTGTCTTCTAATATAGATATTCATATAGATACAGATACAGAAATATACCTGTGTAGAAAATGTGCATTTGTGACATTAAGTACCTCCAACTTTAGCACATTGCTGCTTAAAGTTACTGGAGGACATATTGTTTTGCTGTTGATGTATATGCTGTTTCAGTTCAGTTTTCTATAGGATAAAAGCAACATGGAGTGATCTGTTTTTCCAACCTCTTGAGTCTTGTTTTCGATTTACATTTCTCTGCATGTTAAATGAGAAGCTGGCTGTGAGGTTTCAGTGTAAGTAAACCAAGTAAGTATTTTTAAAGAGCTGCTTCTTTGGAACATCACAAAGACTTCTGTCTATACCAGAGACGAAGTAATGAAATTTATATAAACATGTTTGCGGGTGGGAAAAATCCACAGTAAGTTTAAAATGCAGCGCTTTGCTTCAGCTCAGTGCTGCGGGCCGGAAGAGAACAGATGTGCTTGTCACCGTATTATCAAGCAAAAGAAAAGGCATGACGAGGCCACTCATCTGAAAGGAAGCTGCTGCAATATTCCAAAAGTCAAATGATTCATCTGATCCAGCCCGAGCCATTTGTCTGTGTCAGAGTTTATGCGACGCTTCCAAACACTTTGCCCAGCCCCCCCACCACCACCAACTTCCCTGTCTCCCATCCTTGAAAACCAAATCAATCAAGCTTCCCCATGCAGGAAAGTGCTGAAATAAAGAGACAATGAAGTGGAATGAGTGAAAGCAGGATTGATAGCATTAAGAGGATTTGGGACAGCTCAGGAGGAATATTCTGGGCTGCAGTTTTTTTGGAGGGGGAGTTGGAAGTAGCACACTCCAGTCGACACTGCTGAATAGGAGGTATGCAGATAAATGGAGTCAAAGCAATGTAATCATATATTCAGGCCCTGGGAAGCAGTGGCTGGCACTGGTCTGATGGATGATTGCCTATCTTCATTTCTTGGAGCTAGAAAGACAAAGGTCTGCTGCATAACATAATCGATCATTTTCTTCTCTGTACTTTGAGGGCGAGAGGGAGACACTGAATACAGATTGAATGAATGTTTCTTTTTTTAATCATGCCCGGGGTGAAGATTACTTGAACTGACTTGTTCAATCTCTTCATACTGTATGCAGACAGAGAAACATTAGACAAGATGTTGCCATAAACAGGCTTTCATCTCACTGACACTACATTATATCACACTCCAGATACAAACAAGTAATAAAGCTGCAATGTTAGATTTAATTTTTATGTTTGGTCGGGTCAGCCCGCGCCCCTACAGCACATGCATGATGCAAAAAATCTGAGCATGTTTTTCCTATGATAAACATGCTGCTGCTGCCGGGTTATTAATGTTACATCAAAGCAGAAACAAATGATGTGTAACAGAAGCAGGTCTCTATGAATCTTCATGGTTCACATGAAAATCTCAGATATGCTGAAATGTTGGCGGACCACGTCTGACTGCACAGCCACAGCAGGGAGCCGATCTAAGAGCCTGTCAAATTTTAGTTTTTAAAGCCCCTACAAAGAACTTTCATTTTCTGTTGATTTTGGCGACCCCTGTGGACAAAAGCAGTAGGTTTCTCTCTGCGGATCCTGTCCCAATATCAGCCAAGACAAAAATCTAGCGATGAAATTGAGCTCGGTTTTTGCTTGTGAGCGTAGCAACAACGCAACGCTAATTTATAATCTCATCAAATGTGCCGTCGTCTCCTCCGATCTGAGTGCTGTACATAGCTTTGTCTGGTGGACTGACCCATCCACTGCCTCCTGCAGGTAAAGCGTTACACTATTCAGAAATAGTGAAATAGAAATTAGAAATAGAATTTTGCATATCCAGTTAAAAGTTCTTTGTAGGGGCTTTGCAGGTAATTTTGTTTCAAACTATAGAAACCATGACATTTTAGAAGGGTACAAAAAAGTTTTTCCCTCTGTTTTCTGTGTTTCTGCTGAACGTGATAATGTCATAGTGAAAGTGACCTTTAACTCTTTTATCTCAATACATTGTTAGTAAATGAATGAATGAACTAATATATTGTTAGTTCATTTTTATCCCTGTACATTTGGCAAATAATTAACTTAAATTTAGAGCATTGATTTGTCAGTTATGACCAAAAATGTCTTATTTGAGGACACAGTGACCTTTGACCTCCAAATTCTAATCTGTTCATCATTGGCCCCTGGAAGTGAATGTTTCTGCCAAATCTAAAACAATTAATGATTCCCTCAAAAGAGTCTTTAGACATCAAATTCAAGACATCGAAACTGTGTTTTCTGAGGTCACTAAAACCTCTGGCTGCCAAAATCCAATGTTGTTCATCAATTTAATAAACCAAATGAAAAATGAAAAATATAATAATGTAGTAATAATAAGGAAAATGTCAATAGCCAAACACTTCCTCTAACTCTTTTTTTTGTCTCTCTGTATGACATAATTTTATATTATTATATGTTGTGATGTTACATTATAGCACTTTCCTTGTCTTTGTCATGCTTCTCTGATAAAAGATAACATTTTAATAGTTAATCTTTTCACCAAACTCTGCTGTTTGGCAAATGATTTGTCAGCCCACTTGCAGTGACTTCACAGCCAACCACTGGTTGGGAACAACTTGATCTGCAGTTATCCACCCCTGCTTCTGCCAGTGACGAGCTCTGCTCATTCAAGCAGAAGAAGAAAAAGGAGAGGACGTTCACGCTGAAGGGCGACCCCCCCTATTTTTATTCTAAGCCACAAAGAGCTGTGGCACATTAGAAAATCCGAGTGCTTTCTTGGCCAGCTTCATCAATGGTCAAGCCAGTCCTTGAACACCATTTGATAGACTTGGGCATCTGGACCAATGTCAAAGAGTACTTGGCAAAGCAGATCATTTATTGTCCGGAGGTGAAAAGGGACATTTCTGGCTGTTGTTCAGGCATTTAATTTCTAGGAGAAACACAAGCATCTGTTGTCAAGTTCATTTTTCAAAGTGGTGGAAGCTGATTAGCACTTTATAGAGAGTGAGTGCAGTCAGAGCTCCACGGGAATGCAGAGAATGCTCTGTCAGGCTTTGAGATTTAGGCCAAGATTTGTTTTAGTAATGTTAATAATTACTTTGAAGTTGATCAGAAAGCTGAGAGGAATCTGACTTTGAAGTAGAAGGTGGGTGAGAAACACTAGTGTTTCGCACTGATTTTTCCGCTTAGTGCTCGATCTGGGTTTCTGACTAAACAAAGCTCAGCCAACGTCTGCCTGCTTCCCCGCCGCAGATCGACTTTTATCTGCGGGACGTTTGCCTTTGATCTCAGACAGTTAGGAGCAGGCGGCTCCTCGACGTGAGCTTCTGACAAAATGGGTGAAGCATATGGTAACGCAGTGGGATTCTGGGTAATTTTGCCCCCTTCACAACGACTGCTCTGCATGAGAAGTGAAGCCCTGACAGAAGAGGTGAGGAGACTGGCCCGAACTCAAACTGTTACTCAAACATGAGCATCACTGATGAACATCATGGACCTCCTACAAGACCAGCACCAGGCCTGGACATCTGTAAACACAAAGCAAGCCTGTTATTACCCTGTGCTCAATATAAAATCAATATGTGGCTGCCACTTTCTTATGCATTTTCTTGTCCATATCTAGATTTTTGAATAAGAGAACTCCCTGAATAGTTAAAGACATTTTTTCACCAGTATCATCTAAATGAAGAACAATTTCTCTGTAATTTTCAGTTTTATTTTTGGGCTGCTGACATAAGGATTATGTTATATTAAATAGGATCTCCATCCCGTGGCAGTGTCCCTATAAGTGGTTTTGAACTGAGAACCTGTGGTCCCGCTTCCCCGTGTCGGCTGTGTCACTCATAACACCCCCTATCTGTGCCAGTTACATTCCATGTACAATTCGATGTGAGACATGTATCTATAATCAGTATAACTGCCATTTGGAGAAACCAGGAGCTGCTGGTGTTTCAGCCACTTTACTTTGACTATTCTCATTATATCTTGTCATTTCCTTAAGAACATTAGAATACATTTCTAGGCACTAACACTAGAATACAGTTTGGTGTGGATACAGTGGGAAGAAGATTCAGGGTTTTCCCAGTTAATTTGGAGTAAAGCTTTAGAAACAATAGCCTACCTCATATTATTATGCAGTCCAAGGTTTTACATCATCTTTGCTGGTTCAAAGTAAAGCTAATCCTGAAGACTTTGTTAACTCCCTGGCTTTTCCCCAGCAAAACAGTGAAAAAGAGATGAGACTTGCATTGTTCCCCTCTAAGTTCATTGCTTAGCAAAGCTTAAAATGTTAAAACTCTGATGATGAACATTTTAAATTTGCTAGACTTCACTAACATTGTCACTGTGAGCATTGTGAGCGAGCAGACGATGGCCTATTAGCTCCAAACTGCACAGTCTCAAAGTACAGCCTCATGAAGTCAGAATGGCTTTAGACTATAGAAACCAAAATGTTTCCATACATTATGTCTCAGATGGTTTATTGATCAGCACAGCTTGTGAGCTTGCACTGCTTTGTACTAGCCGAGCAGTAGCCTAGCACACTTGAGGACTGAATCCGAAATGCTACAGAGTGTGGACAAGCTATTCGGGTAAAACAAGTCCCTCATTTAACTGAGTGAGCCGGTGGCTGACTGGAGTTTAAGGCTGAGAGGAGGGGGGAGAAATCTGGGTGGTGGCTCAACAAAGGGGATCCTACAGATTTGAGCTGGCTGGCATGGCAGACAGGTGTAAGGCAGGGCTGGCAGGCAAACAAGCTTTCAGGTAGATTTAAAGTTAATAGAGCTAGAAGTGTGGCACATGGACCAATCATGCTAACACATGGATCTGGCAAGGACCAGCTGCTGTGTTGATTCAAATGTGAGGCCTGTTGCATTTATTCACTGAATCTTAAATTAGTACCAATGATTGCAGGTGAACTTTCCAACTTTTAAAAGAGTAAAAACAGTGGTTTAAATTTCGAATAAAACATGACAGCCCTATTAGAAATTACAATTCACTGCTCCTCATTAGTGTTTTAGCAGCAATAACACTAAGCAGAGACAGGAATTATGACCTCCTCAGAGGCAGAGATTCTCCACACACCCTGCCTGTGGATGTTCAGTGGCCTGTGAATGGAGCAGGTGGCCACTGTCACACACTGAGGCAACAGCTCGACTCAGCCCTCAGCACCGGGCAAATGTCACCAGGTCTGGAGAAAAAATTAACACACACACCTCCCCAAAGTCATCACCCTCGTTTAACCAGAGTGTCATCAGGAGACATTCTCACCAAGATGAATCCTATTTTCAAATTATGGATAAAACTTTAATGACACAGGGCATTAAACGGGCTAATATAATTCCAATTAAAATGCATAGATTCTGATCTTTAATTGAGGATGTGAGTGAAAGGAACGGATGCTGTAAATGTTTAAATAGAGAGGGATTCTGTGAGGCTTTAGGAAATCTGCAAAAAATAAAATTAGACTTTGAGCTTATTACTTCTGCACCTACAGTCATCAATCAGAGCATGAATCTTTAAAGCTATGCTTTATATTCTGGATGGTGCGGCCTAGATGGCACAGAGGGAGTAGGTGCTATGAGGTTCAGACATTAATTCAGGTTCTCTGTGGAGGAACTTTTTTTCTCCACAGCATGCTATTGTGCTATGCTATGCTATTGTAAATGTCTTTTCTCTACATTTGTCCATCTATAGTACTACGTGCTTGATAGTTTAAGATTTTCAAGGGAGAGACACATTAGTGTGTTTATTTGAACAACTCATATAATCCAGCAGAGCAGACTGGTCACCTTCTTTTTTCAAGGCAGAATACAGAAGCAAACAAATCCAAAATCAGAACAAGTGAAAATGAAAAACAAGAAAGAAAGAAAGAAAGAAAGAAAGAAAGAAAGAGATCTGAAAAGAACAGAGGCTGGACCACTGCAACACATTAGAATCTATGAGTCCCAGTTCAGTGGCTGTATCCTTTGGAGGCTGTATGTAAAAGCCAGTAGTGGCAGGGTGACTAGGTTGTCCCATTTAGATGGCTGCTTCAAACGTGGCAGAGAAATGCTGGGTCCTTCTTCTCCTGCAGCAAAGGATCCAACAGGTGGATTCTGTATTCAACTTATCCCAAGATTCATTCTGTATTTAACAACACTGTCAGAGATAGGTTGCCATTATATTTACTAAATTTTGTGTTGCTAAGGTTGCTAGACAAAGGAGCACTGCTTTGTGATGCAACGATAGGACAGATAGTGCAAAGTGGATATCACCCATAGGTCATAGGTCTTATTTCCATTCAGGCCTTCACAGACCAGTTCCTCCAAAGGTGCAACTCCTAAACTGGAACACAACTTACAGCACATGTGAGCAGATATTGTGAGATGTAATGTAATATCCTTAATTATTACATAGCCTGATATCGCATCCTCTGTGAGGTTCCAGACAAACCCCAGTCCCACATCAGAACACAAATGCTGAGCAGTCTTCACATCTACCTTTTGATCCTAGCAGGTCCTGCTCTGTTTTGTGTTCCTGCTTCTTGCTATAGCCAGTTCTCCACCCCTACAGAGTGCAGATAATTAAATGTTGGGGTACTAATGTCGGGTCAGGGCTACTGTGGCTTTGGTAATGAACACCAAGCTTCTGTTAGAAAGGAGCCCATTCTCTTTTCCCACTCTCATCTCACAGCAACCGCAGCGAGGTATTTATGGTCACTGCCAGTCAATGCGTGATGAAGATGTGATGGACCAGGCCTGAAACGAAGGGGGCTCAGGACTCCAGGTACAGGTCATCCATCTCTGAGAAGATGCTACCACACTGCCCCTCTCCCTGGGCCATTAGTTTGAGAGATCAATGTGAGGCAGCTGGGGAGGAGTCCATCCATCATGTCACCCACACAGCAGTGTACTCCAACCCCAATGGAGCTGGCTTCCTGAACCTCACCCAACCCCATACCACAAATATAATTACACTCAGTGTTTCACTGGTTCAGCCTCCTTACACTAAAGTGACCCTGAGGACATCCTCATCTCTCAGCCAGCAGGGCTGCAAGCACGTTCACAGGTTGTATCCTCAAGGACAAAGAAAGGAGAAGAGCTGTGTACTGAGATGTTTTGGATAAAACAGGCTTTTTAGCTTTCATTTTGCATTCCAAGGACCAAGGTGTATGTACCAAGGTGGGTGATTGCTCTAAGACTGCAAGGGAAGCTCTGCTTCCTCTAAAATGTCAACAAAGAAATGGTCAAATCTGAACTACTGTGTTTACATTTCATTGACTAAAACTGCATTCAAACACGTTCAACTCTAAGACAAGGTCATTCAGAATCAGTTACATATCACAGGTCAGCTGACACGATTTTCTTCTCATACATTCCCGTAGCATCACAGTGCATTAAACCTGCTGCAGCTCAGCGTCCATGGACTTCAATGGGGCAGCAGAGAATTGTTTTTTCACTGCAGCAAAACTAGACGGTCATTGAATAAATGCTGTAATATTGTCCCTCCCACAAACGCTCAATGTCTCTGGAAGTGAATGGAGCAGTGGACAGGCCAGGATGCTGGGCTTCTGCATGATGATTGGAGGATCTGTCTAAAGGCTGAATCCGTTTTTGATTGACAGCAAATTTGAAACATGCACCAGCACCGGAGGACTGTTGATTGTTGTTTTTGGAGATATGATATCTAGAAAGTACAAAAGGTGTTTGTGAGGACAACAAAAATGATGATGTCATCAAAAGAGGACAGGAAGTCAACTGAAGCACTACATTTTCTCCCATGCTCGAGGTATGGACTGGCAGTGATGACTTACTGCACACTGATCCTCTCCCACCTCCTCCATGTCTGGAAGTAAATGTGACATTTGTATATGACACAAGAGTCTCCACCCTCTCAGCCAGTGAAATGTTAGCATAATCACTTACCTTGGCGACGGGGCCTTTGGCAAATCCAAGATATCTAATGGTTTAACTCAAATATTTTATTGGGACAGTTCTGTTTGGTGGGGACATTTCTCTGTCTACACTGTCACCATGGGTGACATCTTTGTAAAGTGCAACTTATATCAAAGAATGAGGTCCCTTAATGTTCAGTTTGTCTGGACTTAGAGTTTTGAATGACGGGTCCTTCATGCTTTCTCTACATTATCACCTGAAGAAAAGGGTGGAACTGCACGACAAGGGCAGTGCAGCTCCCAAACTATAGACTAACAACACATATGTCAGGGTTTGAAATCAGCTGTGATGACACTTTCTACAACATTACCTGTACAAAAGCAGCAGAGCAGAGCAGAGCAGTGCCAACTCAAGCAGTACCAAACAGGACCAACTGAACACACACACAGTGCAATGATCATTGCTCAGGACCCGAGTGCAGTGCAGTGTTGAATGTGAAGTTGTTTGGATGATGCTCTCCAGACAGCTGCAAGATGGATTAACACAGGCCAGGCAGTCAGCAGACACATTCTGAATATCTCCTCACTGGTGCATAGAGCCATGCAGATACAGGTCAGAAGCTTGAGTTAATACCCACATAAAGCAGCAATGTCAGATGAGAACAGAAACCAAAGGCTGCAGATACAGACACACCAACATTAGACAGTTAAAAACTGTAAATTGCAGCCTGGTTGGATGATTCTGGATCTGCAGAGGCAGTCCAGACTGCTGATGGTATCATGGTGGTTGGTGCAACACATGCATCAATTTGGCCACAGTTTACCAACAGTCAACTTAAGTGACCTCCCCCAGGCCCCACACCTGAATCTATGTATATACCTACAACACAGTGGGTTCCAGAGGGAACCTACTTATTTTAACGGTACCATGTAGCAGGCAGGTTGTTGCAGCATCATCTTGATGAACCTGCCTCTTTTGAGTTCAGGCAGTCTCACAGAATTTTCACTATGGATCTAATACCAGACCGAATCAATGGTGTTGTGGTCGAGGCTCTGTGGGGGCCACACCACCTGTTACATTACTCTTCATTCGCCTCAATATCACAGATCTGGGAAATGAGCCTGCAACTGTAATTTCTCTAATGTGTAGCCAAATGTGCACACACCTGGCCAGATGTTCAAAATACATTTTCAAAGAATAATCCTGAGGAGGTGCAAAGACATACGTCCGGGCCAGAGGTATTAACCAATCAAAGAACCCACAACCTGAAGAAAACACATGGGAAAGCTGAACAGTCTGAACAGTGTGATTTGCTATCCAGTTAATTAGTTTTGAACTTTTCCTGGCTTCAACCTGAGCTGCTGTGGCAGCTGAGGCAGCAAGAGAGGGTCAGGTAGGGATCACTGCAGCTAATGAAGTGATAGAGATGAGGGAGGGAGAGGAAGAGGCCAGGGAGAGCCAGGTAGGGGATAAAACAACAGGTGATGAGATTGACAGCACACACAGAGACAGAGCTGTATATATCAAATTATTAAATCATCACTAAATACCATGAAGCTTTTTAATCATCATTTTCAGCTGTTAACACTTTGTTTCACACACTCAGTCACAGCTTGCAGGGTTTAGGTGTTGAACTTCCTGAGCTGCAGCAGCAGCAGTCAGTGAGTGGTTGGGAATCAGAGTTTTACACTGATTCAACGCCTTTGTCACCTCTGATTGACTGTTGTTTCCAAGGCAGTGATGACAGTCAACATCAGGCTGCTCAGAGCCAGTGTGGCCAAACACTGGATCTGCACATAGAGAGATTAGGTATCGACCTGCACATTTGTTTATAGGCCTACACCCTCAGCAGCATGGCCAGGGACTGTGAAGCATGATGATGATAGCTTTCCACTGTACACTATATGAGCACCAGAACTGAATGCATGAGGGACTCTAGTCTAAATTAATTCCCTGTTCTCCAGTTTATTTTATTTATTTTATCTGAGTTTCTGAATTTTATCCGGTTGGTCGTGCACATTCTGCTAGCAATCCCACAGTGCAGTGTGCTGAATCATAGATGCAAAAATTGTTGTGCAACAGCTGATTTACTGTTCTCGACGAAGCTATAGACTGTCCATTATGTTTGAAAATGGGAGGAACTCCAGACACAGAACATGAGATTCACACGCACACACGCACACACACACATTGTAAGAATAGGCTAGACATTAGTCAAGGTGCATTACTGGTACATGGAGCAGAGCCCCTGGAGGGAATTATTACATTACACAACACTCACCTGTTCCTTTTAAGATGTAACACTGTTTTCAAATGCACGTCATGAAGGCAGCTCCTGTCTCTGCCTCCGTGCTGATGAGCAAAGGTCAAAGCTTTGGTTGTTTCTCTTCATCAGATGCTTCCCTACTCTTTGATGCACTGCATCATTCATTCACACAGTTAAGTTTTACGTGATGGAGTGATTGACTGAACACAAGCAGATGGTGCATCTGTTTTTTCAGTGCAGTCAAACAAATTTGGGTTGTTTCAAGTTCCTTTCCAGACATGCTTTAAACTCTGCTGTGATTAAGATTCTTTTTCAACAAGTTTTTTCCTGCATAAAAATGAATACATTAGAAAATTGGATGGGAAGTACATCTACTCATTGAGAAATTCTGGATTAGGCCTCATGCTCTATAAAAAAAAATATAAACCACCAGTGCTTGCAGTTTAAAGGTGAAGATGAAATTTTTGTTCTAAGATACATCATTGTTGCAGGAATTATATTATATTGTCGTTTCATTCTTTCTAAGTATATCCAGTCAACATGATTCATTTCCACTCTATTCATTTCCATCCTCTGCACTTACATCTCTATATCCCACAAACTACCCAGGGTCACAAACACAGAAAGATGATTGCTCCACCTATTGTAACACACACATGCGTGAACACATACTACAGGCAAATACTACATACATCACAACTTATAATTTTTACATCTCTGTAACTGTTCATTTTTGTTATAATCTATGGTGCTTGTCCTGCCAGTTATAACCTCTGTATTCTTTTTGTCAAATCTGATTTGTTATCACCAATTAAAAGTTAGAAGTACCACAGTGTGGGACTTGTAACACATACATTTTATCAGTTGTTATCTGGGCTTTAAAAAATACTATCTTTCTGATTTTGTCTCAACATCCAACAGACTTATATTAGAGGCAGGTTTTCAATGTCTAACTCCCTCTGTTTAATGTAGTTGATTCAGTTGTAATGATTTAGTTATAATTGCTGTAAGGGAGGTGAGGTTCAGTGTATTGGAAGTGCTCCTCCTCTTCCTTGCAGTGCAAATAGCCAGGAAACCAGAGCAGCTTGGTACACCACAGTTCAGCAGCCAGCTGAGCACTGGTAGAAGTACCGTCAGTCAGTCAGCCACTCAGACAGTCAGCGACAGCAACTAGGGCTCGCCCCACTGTTATAGTCCAGTCCCAAAAGAAAAGAAAAGTGCATCTTCAGTAGTGTTTCATTGTCTCTTGCAGAACTATTCAGATATACTGGCATGATAATGCTGACACACAGCATGTAAATCATGGTTTGATTTAAACAACATATTCAACATGGCTCCAAACACACTTTGCAGTATACTGGGATTTACTCCCAGTCAATCATACATCACTGCCTGACATGAGGAGGAGAAGCACATCCAGAGTCTTGACATGTCTCTGTGAACAAGGGAATTAACTCTGTGCTCATAAATATGTTGGCTGCAAAAGGAATTACCCATCCCATTCCAGGCAGCATCTTTTCGAAATCCCCTTTTCTCTATGCAAACAAGAGCAATTCATTTGAATAATTCTCACTAAACCTGTCTCATCCACTTGTTTTCCCTTTGAGAGGCAATCACCCGTTGTCTGCTTGTAATTTATGACCACAGGCAAATCTGTTGTGGTTTTTACGTGGTTGCGTTAGAACACACTCTTGTTATTGTGAAGCATTATGGTAAATGGGGAAAAATATACCTTTTAATGAAAAAAGACAGGTGCTTTCCAAGGTGGGATCCTCGGCTTTATGTATCTATGAGACACAAGATGGAATATGGATTATTCTTTGCCCTGCTACTTATTCATTATCCATATTATGTAAATAGTTTATCTCTGTGAAATGTTTTTAAAAAGCTTTAGAGCCGTCTGAATTGAGATGCATCAGGGCTCATGTTTGTTGTCCTGTGGCTTTCTGGACAACTTGATTATCAACTTGTGAGTTTCCAGTGCTACATGCAGTTAGCTTTGTAACACAACAAGGCCTTTAGACACGTTTGTTTGAGCACCGGGATTGAATTATAAATCCACTGAGTGACAGATTAATGCAGCTCAATTGAAAAAATGAGTTTTCATACAGTCTTTTTTTTTTTTTTTTCTCAAACAGTAATGGAGGTATCCCCCCCATTAAACACATATATCAAAGTGGTGTATGTATGTATGTATGTTGTATATATATATATATATATATATATATATATATATATATATATATATATATATATATATATATATTTTATTAAAGAATATCATATATACATATATTGACTGGCTTGACCTTACAATTCCAAACAATTCCACAAATGGACTTTTTCAGGCATCAACTGTATTTGACAGTGACCATGTTAAAAGAATGGCCTTATCTCTAAAATATATAAAAATGAATTTAACATTTAACACTCACTCTATTGGTATGCCTGTATGATATCCACAAACTCAGAGCTGTTAAACTCAAATAATGTATCTACTGTGTATTCAGCCAACCAAATTTCATCATCCAAAAGGAATTTTGTCATATATCAGAATGCCTCAGACGACAGAGCCAGTGGTGAGCTGCCAAAGGGCTGACAGAGATAAGACTGTTCTCCCAGGACGATGGCACATATTGACCGGCTATCTCTATCTTTTAGGAGTTGGGCAGAGAGCCCATATCTCTGCAAACATCCCAGGAAATTACTGAGTATTATCTGGATAAACTGAACATGCATCTGAAGGGTCACTTTCTAATCTGAAAAAAACATCAAAACGTAATGCACTGACTGTCATATGATGAAAAGCTTTGGTTTTGGCCCAGAATGCACTGTGCACCTGGTCGGTGTACAATGCATTCTGGGAAACTTAATGGCTTGTAGCAGCCTGTCAGGACTGAGGATGACAGTAAGAATCCTGCTTCCATGTGTAACACTTGTAAGAAATGTTGTATTCAATGTAGACATTATGTAGATACGACAGTCAAGAACAAGGCCTCGATAGAAAATACTTTTGCTGACGGAAAACATTAATGAGTTTCTTACACAGGATGTCAGGGCTGAACTTTGGTAAGTGGATGAAGAGCTCAGAGTAGAGACTCGGCAAAAGGAGACACTTGATGGTTCGGGCATCTGGTTAGAATGGCCCCTGGGCACCTTTCATTGCAGATTTTCCTGGCATGTCTGACTGAGAACAAACCCCGGGGTAGACCCAGAGCTCATAGCAGGGATTATATATCCCATCAGGCCTGGGATCACCTTGGGATTCTCACAGAAGGAGGTGGAAACATTGCTGGAGGAAGGAACCTCTGGAAACCCTGCTTAAAAGCTTAGCATGGATGGATGGATGGATACAAATACATCTTTATTTGCGTATATTCGCTCCAGTGTCACTATGAGCTCATCAGTTTTCAAGCTAATTCTTTAAATTAGCCCATAAATTTGATTACATTTACAGCTGTTATACTCTATAAAGCACCAAAGGTAGAACTAGAGGCCTTGAACATTACTGGTCATTGGGCACATTGGCCCGGACCAGCACGTCCGGTCCGGCCCATTGATAACTCAAATTGGGTTTAATGGGCCCAAACATGTGCCCCGCCCCCCAGCCCAGCCCTGACTCGCTCTGCTGGTGCGCCTGGATGATTAAACCTGAAACACAGAAACAATGTTAAACCTGAGGGTTGTTATTCTCAACTCCCACAAAGTAATCTTCAGTCTAGCAACTTTCACAATGTAGAAACAAAGTATATGTCCTCAGCAACTAGTATCTAGTCACCTGGTTGTTGTTCACAGGCTCTGGTAGCAGCTAAGCTCCATTAGCTGCTGTAGTTGTAAAGAATCAGTCACAATAATTTCAGAATGAAATTGAACCCACATTATCTCAGTATCAAGGACTTTTGTACTGTACTGTAACTGTTTTCTGATGTCTGCAGATTACCCTATGTGTAGCAAGGGTCTATTCAATATACAGTGCTGTGCAAAAACTTTAGGTGGGTGTGAAAAAAATAGTAAGTAAGAATGCTTTGAAAAATGGTCGTGTTAATAGTTTATTTTAGTCAATTAACAAAATGCAATGAATGAACAAAATAGAAATCTATGTCAGATCAATATTTGGTGTGAGCAGCTTTTGGCTTCAAAACAGTATCAATTCTTCTAGGTACACTTGCACACAGGTTTTGAAGGAGATCTCCCGTGGTTGTAGGCCTCCTTACATCCTTCTGTCCCTTCATGTAATCCCAGACAGACTCATTGATGTTGAGCTCAGGGCTCTGTGTGGGCCACAGGTTACCATCACTTCCAGAACTTCTTGTTCTTCTTTACACTGAAAGTAGCTCATAATGAAATTGGTTGTATGTTTGGGGACATTGAGAATGGATTTGCGGCCAGTCACAAGTGTCCCTGATGGTATTCCATGATAGATAAGCATTCTTACTTTACAGCATTTTTCACATGACTAAAACCTTTGCACTCTTCTCTACATAGACCTAATTATATTCATGGAGGAGACACTGGCACTTCTTCAAACAGGTTGACCAAAATGTACAATTGTACTACCACATTCCAGTACTGGAATGTGTTGCACAGACAATACTAAAGTTTAGGAGCAACAGAGGTTCACTGTAACTGACTCATTCACAAACCTGCATGTGTGCACATGAGGCAAGAACAGCAGCATAGACATCGATGAGCTGAAATGACAGAATTGTGGATATTCCTCACTTTGCTCCGATGGTCTGAATAACTCACTACGGCCCAATTTAACCCCTGATAAGCACAAACAGGACCAGTCTGCCTTGTATGGTCACTCATGAATCTCATTGTCTTATTGTCCTGTCTCCTGTGCTACTTATACCACTCAATAACTTCCCAGCCTGGAATGAATAAAGTATATCTTATCTTATCTTATCTTATTTTATCTTACCTTATTTTATCGACAGTACCAGATGGATGTAGGAGAAAGAGGGGGCTATTGTTAAATTAGTGCCTTGTGGTTCATTTCACTGGGTATCGTTAAAACCTAAAATGCTTAAGAAATAAAACCAGTCTCTAAAGAGGCTCCAGAGGACATTTGCAGGCAGAAGAGCCAGAAACAGATCGTGACAGTGTGACAGTGTTTATACAACACATACAATATATGTATGTAACACACAGGCTCAGTTTACTCAAAGAAAACTCTCTCAACATGGTGTCTTCTGTAAATATGTACCTGACATTGGACAAACCTCAACCATCTCTGATGTCTTCTTAGAAATATTCACTGTGTCCTTAAATGTCATATCTATTTAATCTAACAGCAGCGTCACCTCAAATTAGAGACTGGTAGACTTTGAACTCAATAATAACTTATGACACTCTGTGTACGGATGTCTCAGCAAAAGTTATCAGCTGCTTTAAAGCTAGGAGAAATATCTCTTGGGCCACAGCTTCCTGTCAGCAACAGTCTGACAGACAGAGCAGAGACATAGAGGAAATACACATCAGAGGACTTTCAATTCACACACCAAAAATAACCAGTTAGCTCTTATAGTGCTATAAAAGCCTGAGGGTTTAACTGTCAGCGGCCCCTGGTTTTAGCTCAGGCTTGGTTCCCTATAGCATAGGAAGAGTGTCGACTCCACTGTGTGGCCAGTCGTGGAAATTACATCTAGACTGACAAGGTTGATAATGTATACAAATACTGTTAATGATTTTCAGTAAAATGAACATTCAAAGTCTTGCTAGTAGTTGTTAATTTATATTTTGGTCAAAGAATGGTAATTTCTACAGTCCTGACAGTGTTGTTTTGGTCCAAAGCTGGATGGTGTGCAGGATTTTTCACTCAGTTCAAAATTATAGATTTATCTGACTAGCTGTTTAATGTGTTAGAAAAAAAACTTCCATGATAATAAAAAAGAACAGAACATGCATAATATTAAATAAGTAGTACAGACACATGAACATAAGAGAAGATACTGCAGCAATCTCTAGATGTCAAGCATCCTAATGCAGACAGGAGGCAAAACTCAAAGATATCACCTCCACAGACAAAAGGTGGCAACTCAAAGTGGAGGTGCAGTTCAAATGAAAACACATCTGAGATCGTACTAAATATAATTCATTTAATTATGTTAGAATAAAACAATAATTGTGTTAAAATACAGCATGATTACATATAAACACTGACATGGTTACAATTTACAATTAACAGGAGCTTGTTCATGACAATAAAAACATCATACAAAAATCATCAGAGCAAGAGACATAATCCACCTGGTTCAACGACTTCAGTTAATGTGTCGAGCATCTGATTAAATGTGTCGTCATAGTTACGGATGGTCACAAAGAAAGTCACATTGTTCAGTGATCGAGCCATTATGCTGCAGGTCCCACATGACTGAGACAAAGAATGCATGCAACTCCATTCTGAAAGTAGACAGGTGTGACTGCTGCAAGGCAAAATGGACAGACAACGTGGGTAGAAAACATCCAGCTGGAGTAATGCTGAACAACACAGACACGTGTAAAGGAAAAAGGTCAAATCTGTACCTTATCCATGCATCCGTTATTAAACTTTTTTAGGTGCAGCTAGCTACTGACTACACCAACTAAAGCTATCAGTGTGTGTTTACCAAAACATGAGTGCTGCTCCCAGTCTGACTAGAGAACACAACAATCCATAACTTCATTGTGCATTCACACTAATGTGATCAGGGCTAACAGTTAGAATGCAATTCATCAAAACCTTAAAAAGAAAAAAAAAATCTGATGAACTTTGGGTTTTGGGTGGAAATGCATGGATTTTTATGGTTAGCTTTGATATCCCAATTGCTCTCATTAATATTTCCTACTAACAATGGGAAATCCTGAAGCTCATTTTCTTGAATTCAAACTTTTTGATCCATCTGTCATTGGCTTACTCTCCAACTAGAAGTTTGCAGGTGTTTTGAACAAAAGCTCTGGTACTGCCACTGTAAACAGCCTGTCCAGCACCCAGCAGCCGACAGACACAGTAAGTGACTCACTGGTGTATAAGTTGACAGTGGAGACCAAAATAACTCCATTCCAATTGAATAATAATGTTGCTCTGACAAAAAAAAAAAAAAAGAAACAAGAAAAGAAACAAACAAAAAAAAAATCATCTTCAATAGTTGTGTTAGTTAATATTACTTAATATTACATTGTACCTG
Source organism: Caranx ignobilis (assembly GCA_021432705.1). Taxonomy (NCBI): domain Eukaryota; kingdom Metazoa; phylum Chordata; class Actinopteri; order Carangiformes; family Carangidae; genus Caranx; species Caranx ignobilis. The sequence continues at coordinate 8,294,972 of MU269984.1, read as the reverse complement.
AATTTGCCACCTGCAGGAATCCATACAAACCTGTCCATGTTCTTTTGTTTTTATCTGGTAGCACAAGCTATAATGGAGTGAAGAGAAAAGCTTGGAGTAGCAGTGTGTTCATAAAGAGATCATGCTATTTTGTTTTCATTTAGTAGGCCACCAGGGAATAGTAAGATCATCTCTGACAGGCACAATACATCTATAAACTCATGCCCCTTACTGAGCTAGTGTGTGAACGTTGCTGGGATCCTATAGTAATGGGTGGGCAGGAGCCAGTGGAAACAATGTGTGCAATGCTAGAGTGCAAGAAGAACCGGTTTCTCAAGATGGACACAGCAGCCTCTCATCAGGTAGAGGCCTCTCCCAGTCGAGTGAGTTTTTTTTTAGAGTTGAGGCTAAACACGCGTACAGCCTGTCTGAAAGTGCAATCAGTTGTCACGCAAACCAACACCAGGAGTGTCGCAACCTGCTGTGTGTCAGTTAAAGTCACAGTTTTCTATTACATGCACAAAACATTTTAGATCCTTCATTTGGCTGCAGTGAGTGGCAATTTTAAATTACATCTGAATCCGTTGCTTCATCAAAATGTCAGTGTATTTTCCTGTATGTGTTAAAGTCAGTATGAGTCTGTTTTGAGCACTGCTAATAACGACTGGCGTCGTCGTATGAGGTCACGTCCAGGTCAAAGAAGTCCTCCAGCTTCCACTGCAGGGTCTCGAACGTGGGTCGGTCCTGTTCATTCTCCTTCCAGCAGTCCATCATAATGTCGTAGAGGACTTTGGGGCAGTTAGGGGGGCACTGCATCCTGTAGCCCTGAGGGACCTTCTGCACCACCTGGTAGTTGGTCATGGCTGGGACAATCAGAGAGGGATATGATCACAGATCTGACAGGTGTCACACTTTTCAAATCTCTATGTGCAGAAAATTCATTTAGAAATCATTCATGACGAAAGTGGTCTTACCTGGATAAGGCATCTGGCCAAAGGTCATGATCTCATACAGCAAAATTCCAAAGGACCAAACATCAGATTTTATAGTGAACCTGTTCTCATGGATGCCCTCTGGAGCAGTCCACTTCACGGGAAACTTTGATCCTTCTTTGGCTTCATACACGTTCTCACTTTCTTTCTAGAACAAGAAAAAACACAAAAAACACTGACAAAAGCTGACAAACCTGAAAATAAACATGTGCACTGTCACAAAGCTTGATTTTAGAGGGATATTGCACAAAACTACTCAAAAGAAAGTCTGTGGTATGGATTGTGGAGCTTTTACTATTGATATCTCAATACATAGGAATGGGAACTGAGGCCTGTTGTTTGCAGGGGCCCCTGGGCCATATAGTTAAGGAATGGTATTGATAAGCTCTGACATTATCACTTCTGCTTTCTGCACTAAAATAAAGAAAAGAGACCACTTATTATCTAACCACCTCTATCAGGTGATGCTGCCACCTCAGCGTTTCAGGATCAGCAGAAGGGCAGATTCATAAAAGCTTGAAAAAAAAGAAACTCACCATGAAAACCCTGGCGAGGCCAAAGTCAGCCACCTTGCAGATGTTGTTCTCACCCACCAGGACGTTTCTGGCTGCCAGGTCTCTATGGATGTAGTTCTGCAACTCCAGAAAAGCCATGCCTGATGCCACCTGCGCTGCCATCTCCACTTGATCAGAGAAACGCAGTGTCGCACCTTTATCCTCTGTAGTCAAGAAAGAGAGCCAAACAATGAGTCTTAGTCCTCCCAGGATTCAAGTAGGATGTGTAGCAAAAATGAACTGGAAAAAAACTTCCTTTTTGTTTAGTAAAGAAATTTGCCAAACTGATTTATCATACAGTTTATGTGACCACAAAAGCATATATTCACTATGTAATACAACAACGTATACAACAAAGATTTATCTACAGAGGTCCCATATTTTACATAAACCCATAAGAAGATATGGTTTTTGGTTCTTGAAACCATTAATATCTCAGTGTGGTTGTACAGCTCCTTTCTCAGACTTCTCTCTGGAACTTCAAGAGACATGTAGCAGATTCCAGGTGAAACACTCAAAAACCAAACTGTGCATGATTGGGCAATGTTTAGGGCAGAGGTGAAGGCGGTGACCTCATAAAGGTACAGAAGTCCTGCCAGCTGGTTCCTAAGGCTCTGTTTCTGAATACAGGCTGTATGGATTTCCCTGTGGACTGAGGCTTTGATTCTCTCACAGTACTGATAAAGAACCCAGACCTGCTTTATAATAAAAAATAAAACACATTTAAATCTACATTTTTCATGATAGGAACTTTTAATAACCTAAACCTAGAATCAGCAGAAGCTGCTGAAGTACAGCACAACAAATTTTCTCCTTCCACCCACCCATCCATCCATCCATCCATCCATCCATCCATCATTTTACAGTCAGTTAGATCCATAAAGGTTAAGAGGCTGAAGTCTTGTAATGTGTTCAGCTTAATATGCTCTGTCACACAGGTCCTGGTCTATGTTCCACTCCAAGGTTGTATGGTGGAAATGTGGCTGATGTTGGTCACAGCACAGACCATCTCACTTCCACCTGAGCACTCCTCAGAGTGACCACTACACTAAGTGGAGGTGACAGAACATCTCACACTACAGCTCTGTCTGCCCAGGAGGTGAATGCAACACATGTTGCAGTAAGTTCATAATAAGAATGCTACTTAAGCTTAAAAAATAAAACAGAAAAATGAAATGTTTGTACAAAAGGCCAGATATGAGGAAAATGGAAGTTCTTCTATCAAATAGCGCTTTGAAAACCTTACCACCACTTCCGGTTTTAGGAATTTCTATCCTTTCCTGTCAATCTATATTGCTGCAACTCATTTTTTTCAGTAGTGGCAGACCTGTTGATTATTTTCTCAGTGATAAAACCAAATAATTTCTACATACAAATATTAGATGACTCACACTGATCTACTGGAAATTAAAGTAAAATCATTCTCCTCCTCAGTATGACCTCGGCATATCACACAATGCCACTGTGAGGATGCCAGGAGATTAAACTAATAGAGCACTAGCACAGGTCCTTATGTGTTTACATCAGAGCAGAATGAGCCCATCCTGGGCTCCTGCAGCCACCAGGAAGATATCAATCAGGCTCATTAAATCAAGCCTGGAAAGACTGCAGAGCCTCTGCTTTTTGATGTTCCAGCTTTTAAATGTATCCTTGAAGGTTCAAGGTTCATTTACTGTCATACCCTCACATGAAGAGAGTGAAACATCTCATAAATAAACATAAAAGTACATAAAAACAAATGTAATGTGCGTGGATGACATTTAGGTTTAGGATCTGATTCTCTTTCCCTTGTACAAATGGGGAAAGATAGCCGGACTGACAGGTGAGTAGACTGTTCAAAGCACAGCAGCAGCACTCGACTCCTGATCTTATCATAAAGTAGCAGTTGCTCATAATCCTGTGTAAATGAAAACAAAGGCATCTTACTCTGGAGGTACTCCAGTAGACTGCCATTCTTCATCAGTTCAGTGATGATGTAGATGGGCTCCTCCATGGTGCAGACAGCGTACAGCTGGATCAGCTTTGCGTGCCGCAGCCTCTTCATTATTTGGGCCTCTCTCAGGAAGTCCTCTGGGTCCATGGTACCTGGGAATGGTGTTTCAATTAGTACTGTTTGATAATGTTTTTCTCCTCATTTCATCTTTTTCTTTTACACGTTTGAAATAAACTACCACTAACCAACTAACTAAATCTATTCACAGAATGGGGGTGGTGCTTCTGCAAGCTCATACAGGTTATTGCTCCTTATAATAACTGTCCAGTTCATTTTTCCAAACAAGGAAATGTGCCTGCTCACAATCACTGTACAGTATATCTCTACAGCTGTTGATTGTTACTCAACTTTAATCCTGACTAATTAGCCTATAGTATCTCCCAGGTGATCCACAAATTGTTTAAGAGGAGGGGTGTGTGTGCCGCCAAGACATGGTGGCACGCTGGTTTGTGGCAGGTATACATCCATCTTCCTGTCACTCAAAGTGGCAATGCCCTGAATTGAGCACAACTTTAAGCCGTAATAAAATGGAAAGAGGTGAATATATAAATATTGACCCCCACCCCAGTTAGAGAAAGTTTTTAGTACTTCAGCATTGGTTTCATCTTCAGCCCCAGAGACTGACGTTTGATGACACCTGAACCAACCTCACAACATCTGAGCAAACTCGAAGCTCTGAGAAAAGCTCCTATTATGGCTGCACTGTTATTTTGTCTGAGTGCTCACATTACTATTCCTGGTTCTTCCTGCACCACATCCTGGCATCTTAATGACCTTGGTGGTTTGGTTTCTCACAAGACGACAATGCAGTCTTTGGTTATAAAACTCTAGAGTGTTTATCAGACTCAAGTTAGACTAGACTAGGTCTTGTTTTCATCATTTCATATTCAAACACCTCTACCGCTGGTTGGTTGGACAGCTTGCAAAAGAGACAAACAAGCATTCGCAGTCACATCCATGCCCACTTGCAATATGCCATTTCACTGCATGTCCAGTTAAGTCTCTGTGGGTTTCAAGATGTTGCCATGCAAATAAAAACGATGATTTGCTGTACCAGGTTTGAGAGTCTTCACTGCAACAGCTGTAGTATCGTTCCACAGGCCTTCAAACACCTCTCCAAACTGACCAGCTCCGAGCTTCCTTAGCAGTCTGATGGAGCTGCGGTCAATCTCCCATTGGTCCACTGTGTTGTAGGAAAGACCATAGGTCTGTGGGGCCTCCATCTACGAGGACATGAAAAACCACAATTCACTCATATTCAGAGAAATGGACAGCATCTGCTCTCGTAGTGTGATGTGTATTTTACCTTTTTGCATGGTTCCCCCAGACGCACACACAAGCCATCAGGCTGTTTGGAGTAATGCTCCACCAGCTCCCTCAGTGTCAGAAAGGATCTCGTTCTTGACACAAAGTAGTGCCCGGTGTTTGTCTTTTTAAGCTTGTAGTGCTTCACCCTTCCGTAGTCCAGCACTGAAAGACAAGTCAGCATCTGGTCATATATTCCACAGCCACACAAGTGAGGTTTCCTCATGGTAAAGTACCTCTAAATTTTTAACCAAAGCAAGCTAAAAGAGGTTTCTCATGTTTGTCTTTTCTCTGACAACAGTCATCTGCTGCTGCTGTGAATACAGGTGAAGAGAGTGGGACTGAACCCACACATCTCACTGCTGGAGACATAGTTTTAGGAGAAAGCTTTTATTGTGTGATGTCTCTTTTTTTTTTTTATCTCCATCTGACTTTTATTTGTTTGGGTGTTACATTTGACTTATAGAACCTGCCACGGCCAGCACCAGCTCAGGCTGCACTGATTGAACTTTTAGATTTTTAATTCTTCTGATATTCCAACTTTATATTTCATCATAAAAATTACATATTTATTTTTCCCCTCATTCTGGCCTTAATACACCACTTCATATAAAGTATTACAGTTTTTCAGTGTATCACTTTGATGCAGTTTACACATCAGAAACATCATCCTCAGAGAAACCTAGTGCATTTCTCTTGCTCTTTGATACATAGTTGAAGACAGTTTGAAGTGATCTGTTTGACAGTAATGTAGTGCAGGACCTTGTCAAAGTGTGGAAACGTATCAACTACACAGTGAATTAAGTCTTACAGTAAGTAGTGAACTATGTGCAGCCACAATGGAAGTTCACAAAAATGCAATGAGAAATTCTATTAGAAATTGGAACATGCATGAGGGGAAATGAACTGAGAACTGCATTAGGAGTTGAGGGCGCTGCATCAAACTGATTGAGTTAAAACTGCTGTGGCTGTGAAATGAGGTAGATTATCAACCAGCTTTAATGAATGAACATGGAAGAATTCAGCTGTAATGGAAAGACCAAGGCCAGAGATAAAGTTTATCACACCGCCTTTATGGGAGCAGGAACCTCTATTTATTTAACTTGACGACCTTCATACCATCAATCATCTGACCTGAGGGAACAAATGAGTCACTGAAAAATGCCTGAGGTTGGAGCATGTGTTCTGTGGTGGGGAGGTACACAGGCGGCAGAATGTTGACCAGCTTGTCCTCACGTGAGAAAGATATTGATAAGAACATGTTTGCGGTATTATAAAGATCATGTTAACTCTCAACTGAGTCAGTTTACCGGTTGCTGCTGGTATCGTCCAACACAACATCTGAACATCATACATCACCTCATTGACTTATTAGGACTCTGCCATCACTCATACAGACAATGTGGATGATGTCATCTCAGTAGACCTAAGGTAATGAACTTAATAAATCTAATCTTACAATAACATTTGCCAAACAGTGGACAACACTCTCAATGAATGTAGTCCAGTACTGTTAGAGCAGAAAGAAGGCTTAACTTTCTTTCACACAGAGAGAAGACAAATGTCTGAATCAGAGGAACAACACAGGAGAGTGACTTAAAGCCTATAGCAGTCTGTGTATTGTACAACTGGTGTGAAACCAGAGAACACAAACATCTTCAGGTGAAAAAGAGAAGTCATTTACACTAAGACGCTAAAAAAATGTCAAACCAGGCAGACAACACATGATTAAGGAGATTCTGTCAGTGAGGGTGGATGTCCAAACTGCAAGATGTAAACATACACTACATTTTCTTTTCTGCACCCTGTCCTGCCTCCCCACACCGCGCATGGGAGGGTTCAGGTGTTCATATGAGGAAGAGAAGTGACTCAGCACATTCCCAAACTAGTTAATGTTAACCACCTAAGATCAATCAAACCCTTGACTGTGCCAAAGGGAGCAAAGATGTTTCATTTCTCATGAGTTTTTCCTTGATTTGATGAATGTAACTCACCCTTACTCACATTAAACAGACAGAGACTGAACCTTTTACTTTTTAAGAGATATCGCATTGTTCACATTGATTTTTCACTTAGTCTTGTGTAGCATGCATTGTTAGCAGTCAGCAACCTTACATCTCCTTCAAAGCTAGTAACGTAAGCTACGAGATTTTGAAACTAAACTAAACAAGTGTGTCAACTGCATCATTTCACATTTAAACTGGTAAGCTCTAGTCCAGGCTCACCTGAGAGTGAGAGCTCTCCTCTTTGACTTTCACAGTTTCTGATGAGGAAGGCTCCATGCTGGTTCCCTTCAGCCAGCAGCATCTTCTCTGCATCCTGCCTCTTGGTGTCGGGAAAATACCATCTACAATCCAAGTTCAAGCAGAGAGGCAAAGGTGGTCAAACACATAATAGATAGATAATGTTATTTTAAAAAGAGTCACATGTTGGGCCTCAGTCATATCCAAAATTTAACATCATGATACAACCAGTTTTATAATGCATGATTATAGAGTTAATTTCATGTGTTTTTTTTTATAATATATAATCATACTGTTATATTTCATGTTCCAGGGAAAGGTCATGCTGCCACTAAACAGCAGTTCAAAGTTTTATGAGTCACAGGCCAAGGTACAAAGCGCAGTAAGTAGGGCAGTAAAATGATTCAGCAGCAGGGCAGCAGACTGTAAACCTGCACAAAATTAAAGAAAAAACTTTCATATGAGGAAAACAATGATGGGGGATATGATAATATGCATTATGATAGAATATTTGCCCAAGCCTATCATCTGTTCTCTGTGTTCACTGATGATTTGATTGACCTCACTAACACTATTTACACTACTTACACACACTAAAGTTTGTTTAAGGAGTCTGGTGTACAGTTTTCTCTTCACAAAATCCACTGAAAAGCCCAGACCAAATGTATTTTACTGTATCTAACAAGTACTGTGTAGTGTATGTATCCACAGCCTGACATGTTGTTCATGTCTGTCACTGCACACTCCTACTTCACATTCACATTCCAGGGTGTCAGAGCCCTTCATTCACAATTCCACCCCTTTTGCTTAAAAAATGATAATAACAATAATAATGACTGACCAGGCTCCTACTTATACCTACTAAGAGATATCATCTCTACAGTTAAAATGATACATTGTAAGAGCTTCCCACCACCTCCACCAGTAAATGGCTCACACAATTCAACTGATGACTAGATTTTACTAGAAAAACACAAAACAGAAAAAAAAAAAAATCTCTCTTTCGATATTACAAATTGGAAAATGACAAGTTGGCCCTGAAGCACCAAACTTTTTCCACTGCTTCGTGGCAAACCACCTACAATATTTATTCAAACTGACCCAGAAGCATAACCATCACCAATCCATGAGTCTTAAAGCTTAATCTAACATATCCAGACTTTCCCCTCCTACCTCCGTCAAGAAATTGAATCACTGTAAAAACAACACCATCACCTCAGCTGACAGCTTTGACCCACAAATTACTGTGGGGTTTGGTTTTCTATTGAGAGTTGTTGATGATTAGATGACAAGCATTATCCCTTAAGGCCTTTATTAGACACTGCCTTTAGGACTGAACAATGAATCTTATCAAAACTGCAGTATGACCAAGTGAGACATCCAGATTGCAGGAGCTTGATAAAGTAAAATATATACTCACAATCCCTGAATGAAGCACCAGACCAAACAATACTTATTTTACTTTTTTTTCAGGGGAAATGATATTCTAAAATTCCCATTCCTGCTGTAAATGTGGAAGCAAATGCGTTATGGAACAGATTTGTCTCTATGTTGTTTCATATCACGTCCATCAAGTCTGTGACTCAGTGAAACTGTGACGTAAGGATCAAAGCAAAAGAAAACTATGTATACTAAACAGGAAAAACAGGAGTACAGCTGAGGTGAAACAGGTCGAACTGTAGATGCCAACCGGGTCCAGAACGCACCATGTATTCATGGTTGTGATGATAGTCCACTTTTCCCATCAGGTCAGCTGCACACACATGCACATATATACATTTCATTGCGGAAAACATAGTCTAGAGACATAAGAGTAACCTTTCCCGCTCATACTGGTTCATCAGAATATGTCAAGGCCTTTCATGGGATACTGAGGAAAACAATGCTGTGTTGCAAAACCAGTTTGTGTGTCTGCTCCCAACAGTGTCGTCACACTCATTAAAGAGCTGCTGAGGAATGATAGTAAGCAAAGACATTTGGATGAGATAGTATTTATGATCTTGAGTTTCTGAACCCCTCCTTTGTGAATTATTAACCTGTAAAGCTGGACTTCCTGGTTACTGAATCATTAACTAGTTTCCCAAAGACTGTCAGCATTTATCAAGGCTGAGGACAAAAAAAACATGAGCTGTTAGCACACTTCATGGTGTCTTTAGCTCTGTGAAACGACAAGATTTAAGTTAATGGTTCCTTATACAGTGATGTATGAAACAAACTCACATGGGAATCCTATTTAAAAAGATCTATAATATCTAGATTGTGATTGTGTGATTATAAGCAACAATACTCTACTTACGGTTCTGCATCAATGCTCTCCACAGGTGCCACATAGTTAGCAGGGATGTATCCCCGTTTGGAGGCTGACACTCCGGTCACGGCCTTAGCAAACCACCAGTCTCCAGCGGTCTTGTCCAGAGCCTCTAAAGTGTCCCCCGCGTTAAAGCTCAGGTCCTCCTCGGTGCGGGCGGAGTAGTCATACAGGGCGACGTAGTAGTTACTGGGAGGCTTCGGCGGCGGCGGTAGGGATCTATTCACGGCAGAGTCCAGCTCTGAGTGTTTAGCGTTGCGGTTTTCAATCACCGTGGCGGGCTTCTCCTCGGCCTCACCTCCATCTGAACTCGGCTTTTTAAAACACGCCAGAAAACTCTGCCAACACGCAGAAAAGCTTTGCCGGATATCCATGGTGCGGCAGCAGCCGCAATCACAGCAACTCATTCCCAGTCACAAACAGAAGGAAGTTGTTTGCGGGAATCCTTTCTCCTCACTCATGATCCATGCTCCATAAAAAAAGATGACTATAATAATCCCAGAGTGAGACAGCGAGCTGGCTGGTCTTTGGCCTCGGCGCACACACACACACACACACACACACACACTTCTGAGAGAGAGAATGCGGGAAGTGTTTGCTGCTTAAACGTCAAGTTTCCTGGTCAGAGAACCGGGTCTGGAGTTCACGGTTCAGGATCCTGCGTGTGCCAATCACCTGCACCTGCTCAGGAATGGGGAAGGCCCTTCACCCAGGTGACGTCATGTGCCCTCTGGCGACTATACAGGAGACAAGACAACCTCACACACCAGGTAGGCCTAACACTGGCAGCCTATAAACTTTATTGATCAATCTCTTCCAAACATTTCACTGCGAAAAATTAAACCACAATTAACCTTTATAATAGGAATAAAAAGAGGAATGTGTCTGAAAACAAAATTATTCTAACTTTATATGCAACAGTGTATATGTTCCCCCAGTGTCACTATCTAGCTGTAGAAAAATGTATGTTTAGATAAAATGATAATAAATGAAGAAGAAAGAAAAAATTTACAAAACAACAAAATGTAAATTTTATGATAACAAATTAAAAAAAAAATATTCAGAGGGAAGGTTGATTGTGAACACGGTAATTAATAAAAAAGGTTAGTAGGACAGCAGCTGTTAGGACAACAAAAGAAGAAGACAAAGAGCTGGTGATTCATGGTGTGTTGGGTTTGGAAGACACGAGTCATTGCTTTTCTTTCATTTGTTTTTAAATGTTTGAGTAGCTGTGTGATCAGAATGGAAGCCAAGGACTGATGAAGACTGATGCACTGTAGCAAAATGGTCACAGTTATGTGATACCAAGTGAGTCAATATTCAGTAAGACAGTCAGTAAATGGATCTTTTATAAGTCACAGTTATGAGACAATAACTCAAAATGATGTAGCAATCATGGCCCAATTACCTAACAGTACTGACAAGGGCAAAACTTGGTGCCAGAACATAGGAACAGAAATACTCAAATAGCTACACAAACCAGTGGAGTCATTCATTTTCATTTCACATCAATATTATTGTTTTCATTAATTAGATGATTGATTATTAGCACAAACAAGTTGGATTCACAGAGTGAAATCTCAAACTCATACATACTGTACACACTCATGATACACAATACAGTTCTAACAACACACCAGAACCAATATCAAGTCAGAATCTATGGGTCGATGCATGGCTGAACTTATTTTTGTTTAAACTCAGAGATCAGGATCAAGATCCAACTTAATGCTAACAGGAAATATTAGTCAGCTAATGTGTTTTTAAAGGTCACAGTGGGGATTGTGTATTTAATACTGTTGTGTGGAACATGATGAAGTGGAGGAATATTGGGAAATATCTGTCTGCCTTATTTTATGCGGCTTATATTCTTTTAGAGGGCAATAGAGGGCAAGGTACGTGGCTATAACCAAAACCAAGCAAATCTTCACTTCAGACAAAGTGGAATCATGACAGTGCATGAATTGTTTTACAAGTTGTTTGTTGTGTCTTTTATGCCTTTATGGTCACAGTAGAGACAGACAGGTAACACAGAGACAGAATGAAATGCCATGAATAGTCTGGTCGGCCAGGACTTAAACCTGTGACTCTCTTCTAAGGTTACATGAGCGAGTGTGCCCCAACTTTTTCTGTTGTCCTTGTACTAAACTGCCTTTAAATCAGGAGGTCAAGCGTGTTGATGTGTGTGACTTCCATTGTAAACTGCTTTGAGTGGTTAATAAGAGTGCTGTATACAGGTGCAGTCCATAAAACATATTGTGAAGTCCTCATAGCCGTTGTATGCAAATCTTCACTGAGATGTATGCATGTGGATTTATTTTATTGCATGCCTTCATTTAGCAATATTCTAAAACAAAAAACAAAACAAAACATTGTGCAGCTGAAGAGGCTACAGTGACTTTCCACTCTGTAGACAAGAGGCAAGGAAAGGAGGTTAATCAGGGCCCTGTGTCCATCAGCACGTATTCACCTCCCATCAGGCCTTGACACATCCTATTCAAATTTGAATGCGCCTCCGTAATTGATTCTGCGCGTATCCATTGTGCACTACGGTTTCGTCCCCACACCCGGAAGCAGTGCACGCTCCCGCACTCTGGCTGCCCGCCTCTCTACCGCCTTCTTCTGGCACACAGGAGTTTAGCTCGTGGCTGCGTTGGGGTAACTTATTGACCGATAACCGTCCAGTGGTTAGCAATTCGGGTTTAGGAAAAGAACGACCCCGGGGCTTTCTTGTCGAGGGACTGTGCAGGAGGAGTGAGTGAAGCGTTCCCAGAGCGTAGTCACCATCCGCGCCGTCAGTCAGTGACATTGACTCATCGGTGGTGTTGTGCTGCCGTGCTCAAGTTTATGTGTGTACCCTAACGCAGCAGTTCCAGGGACAATGAGCGAATACTTCAGCCTGTCGGACTGCGATGTTATCGGCTTCGATTTGGACCACACGCTCTGCCGCTACCACCTGAAGGAGACCTCCAGGGTGAGCGAGCGTGTATGGATGTGTGTGTGTGTGTGTGTGTATGTGTGTGCAGCGCGGCAGGCAGGCAGCTAGCACCGATACATAACCGTACGGTGGCCGTGACGCTTCGATCGGCAACACATCTGGATTAAAAATAGCTCGGAGCTGTCAATAACCCACAACGGTCACTGGTCAGCTCAGCCTTGCCTGTATGAATAAAAAGCGTGATAATGCCTATGAGTTTGTTTGAATGTGTACATCACTGTGTGTGTGTGTGTGAGAAAGAGAGATGATGCTCCTGATGCTGCAGTCAGTCTGCGTGACTCACAGGTTGAACGTCGGCGGTGATGCTGGTACATGTCTTTAAATCCTCTGAGGCCTATTGGCGGCCAGCAGCTTCTCTAATCACCATCCACTCACCAGAAATAGGACAGAGGCAGTCTCTGCTCACTCTCAGGATATTACTGGATGTTTTATTTGACACTGAGTGACTGAATCCCAACTGATCATTATGGTCTGTTTGATCATATCAGACATGGAGTTCATTTATGCGTTCTCTTGTTCCATGATCATGTATGCCACATGTATGTTTACTCACCCTGTCAGTACAGTAGCAGTGAACCTCAGAGCACGACTCAATAAGGAAATTCTCAGTTGACCCCCCCCAAAAAATCAGTACATTTAAGATATGCAGTGCATATTTCAAAATTAATGTTATTGTGGTTTTCCTGTATGAATGAGCAGAATGAGAGATTCAGAGTAATGCTGCACAAGTCAGATGTTTTTTAAAACTAGGAATTGGTCAGATTTCTATGTGCAATGTCCAGTATGTCTCCTACAGTGGCAGACACACAGTCGTATACAGTTCTTTATAGTTTTCCCTTCATACTCTCTGGGCACTGACAGGCAGCTTAACACAGCAGTTCATCTCACCAATTCATGAACAGCTCCTGTAGCAGAACATTTGTCCTCCAGTAGGGATGTAGTCTTGATATCGGTGATTGATGATCATCAGAGTAAAAATGGCTTATTTTCTTATTGCTGTAGTAACTTATATTACTAATATGTGCCTTAAGGCTTCACACTTATTAATATTAGATAATACTTGCTGTGTGAAGGTTCTGTGAGCAGTGAAGGAGATTGATATACAGACAGAAAGTTTAGTTTAAATGTCATCTTACTGTCATCACTCATGTTATCCATTAAATACAAAGAAAAAAATGTTATCATATGTCAGATGTTGTGTGTTTACCCCAAAGGGCCAACAATCAGCAAAAGTGGTGTTAAAGCTACACTCCTGTTGTAAAAGTGTAACTCAACTGTGTTGATTTGCAAATGATTATTAAACTGGAAGAATGTTGAATGCTTTGAACTTTTAACCACAGAAGCAGGAAATGTTCAGGAGAACAGTAGTTAGTGGTATGAAGGAAAACCTGTATACTCTTGGCTTATGTTTAGATTCCACTGTTGGTCTGTGTATTCTGGTAAGTGATGTTTTTTTTCCTCTTTGTGTGTACAGCTCATTTATGAGAGCTTTGCCAGGTATCTGGTGGAGCATAAAGGCTATGACAAGGACCTGCTGAACCTAACCCCGGCTACCTGGGATTTCTGGTGAGTCAGCAGCAGCATTAGTCAAGAGGGGAACTACATATGAATACCTGTTTCACTTATGAGGATAGTAAGAAGGCAAATACCTATGGCTACAAACAATACAGGCCTTTGATTGTATTGCATAGAAATGAGGAAACAAAGATATAATGAAGGAACTATATGACCAAATGTCAAACTATCATTCAGAGGGTTTAATATCCAAAAGGCCCTCATTATTCTTAAAGTATAAGAGGGGTGAATTTTTATCCCTTGGGTCCCATAACCAAGGCCAGCACTTATGGTGTTATTTTTTAATTTAAAGATTTGATAAGAATATTGGAAATTGTATTTTTCTGAACATATATCAGCATTTTTTTAATTACTTTGGAATAAACCAATTATATAGAGGGGTCACCATCTCTGAATCCTACAGAACCTTGCAGTTCAGTAGTTTTTCGTCACTTATACACCCTGAATTTTGTCTCTAGTTTTAAGGGTCTTGTGGTGGATCTGGAGGACGGGAACCTTGTGAAGCTTGCTGAAGATGGAACTGTTTTGCGGTATGCATTTCTACATGAAATCAATTTGATCAGCCTACCTGAACATCTCCTCACTGTCTCTGCACAGCTTGGCATTGTTTGGCATTTCAAAGATCTTTAGTGTAATAATGATAATATCAAGTTATTTTTCTTGTTTGATTAGAGCGACACATGGAACCAATGACCTCAGCACAGAGGAGATCATCAAACATTATGGTCCAAAAAGGGAGTGGAAGCACTTCAACAGCCTCAATACCTCCTTCACAAGATCTGGTATAATGTTCATATGTGTCTTTGATACCTGTAGCTGGATGCATTCACTAGATTTCATGCCAATACTGATCTTTTGTTTTGGTCTTTGCAGCAAATTACTACTTCTATGATAACTACTTTGATCTACCTGGGGCCCTTCTCTGTGGAAGAGTTGTGGATATGTTGCATAAGGTAATGTATGATAAAGACTGTGTGTCTTTATATTAATGGTTGATACATTAATGTGAATAAAACCTGTCGAACTGTAACTTTCTATCTTTGTGTGAACAGCGAGGAAATGAGGTGAATTCAGATTTTTGGAAAGACATGGTCGCTGCCATCGATCACAATTACAACACATCTGCGTTCAAAGGTAAGCCTCTGCTCATTTCTAATTTCTAATGTCTTTTTGTCAAGGACCCATACCACAAGGATGAACAATACACAGTACACAGAGATTATTTTTCTTTTTCAGACTAGAACTTTTATTCTGTGTTTTGGTCAGCAAGTGGTACATAACTTAACACATCCAATGGGACATAGTTTGGAAAAAAAAAATGCAGTTTGAATTTCTCGTTCTGTGTTTTTTTTTTTGCTGGTCACAGTGCTTGTGAGAATGTGCTGATCTTCAATAACATATAGTACAAAAGTTTTGTGTGTCTTTTGTATGTATATTACAGGAAAAATTCTTAAACAACAGACATCAATAAAAACAAACACAAATAAAAGACGTGCTGTAAATGTTACAGGCAGTTGTAGAGCACCACTTAAAACATCTTCCGATATGGTTTAATGTCTCGTAAAATTGCCAATGTACACACAAGATGAGATGGGGAACGTGATCTATTTGAAGCATATATTTTAAGATTTTAGTCAGCATTATTACCTCTATTAATCAAATTGCAATTTGAAATCTTTTTCAAGATTTGAATGAGGCAGCTAAACTAGCAAAAAAAAATACAACCATACTTCTTTAATCTTCAATCTCAATTTGGAATTTTGTAAACTCATCAATTCTCGGAGTAGTTGAATGTTTGTAAGGTTTTGAGGTTTATTTGGATTTGTGAAATCACGTTGAGGCAATCAAGAACCCAGAGAAAGCGCAGTGAACATTTTCGGCAGCAAAAATGCCATTACTCTCATCATCAGGGACCTGGACATAGACTCTGTCACCGGGATGCAGCATGAGAACAGCACTGCCTGACATCTGATCCAGGAAGCCCTTATTGTACTCATCATAGGTGAAAAC
This sequence comes from Caranx ignobilis, assembly GCA_021432705.1. Taxonomy (NCBI): domain Eukaryota; kingdom Metazoa; phylum Chordata; class Actinopteri; order Carangiformes; family Carangidae; genus Caranx; species Caranx ignobilis. Next base: position 8,279,015 of record MU269984.1, on the reverse strand, counting down.
AACTGGTTCCTCATTTTTGTAGAGGGCCACCAATGCATTAGCACCATTGACATGGATATGATAGCTGAAATAGTAGAGGCCTGGGACCTGGCAAGTGAACACACCACTGTGTGGGTCATAGTGCTGCTCCCCATTGTAAAGAACCTGGCCGAACTGAATAGGAGTTGCAGCTGGGGGGTAGGCTGTGGTTAGCACAGCACTAAAAGCAGACATGGGGGCCTTCATCATCTCATGAGACATCACAACCTCATGGGATTTGATTGGCATGCTCTTGTCATGGTGGTAGATCACCTCTCCTGGGGGGCCAGGTGGACCAGGAGGACCAGCGGGGCCGGGAAGACCATCTGCTCCTCTTGCACCTGGAATTCCAGGTGCACCTGAAGGGCCAGAAACACCCTTAGCTGTTAAGCCAGCTGGGCCAGGTGGGCCTGGAATACCTGGATGGCCCTTAAGTCCAGGGGGACCGGATTGACCCGGGGCTCCAACTGGTCCCATGGGTCCTGGCCTTCCATTCTCACCACTTTTTCCCGGTGATCCTGGCTGACCTGTGTGTCCTTTTGGTCCTTGAGCGCCATTTGCACCGGGGATTCCTGGGGCACCAGTGTGGCCTTGTGCACCCTTTGGACCCTGAGGACCATTATGACCTGGAAGTCCTGGTGGACCTACTGCACCAGGAACACCTGGTTTTCCAGTGAAACCCTGAGCTCCCTGGTCACCTTTGGTTCCCCTTGGGCCAGGTGCACCAACCATACCAGTGTCGCCTTTGGGTCCTACTGGGCCTCCCTCACCTTGGAAACCTCTTGCACCCTGTGGACCAGCTGGGCCAATAGGACCTGGGGCACCGGGCTGACCAGTATAACCAGTTGGGCCTGGTTCTCCCTTTTGACCAGTGGTTCCTGGAGAGCCTGGAGCTCCTCTGCTGCCTGGTATTCCAGGTTCACCTGTTTTGCCAACACCTGGCATGCCAGGGGAGCCTGGCTGACCAGCTGGACCCTGTGGACCTTTAGGCCCAATAGGTCCAGGCATACCTGGTGTACCATTCTGACCTGGTTTTCCTGATGCACCTATGCCTGGAGCTCCAGTGTGACCCTTTGGCCCTTGCATACCCATTGGCCCAGGAGCACCATCTCTTCCAGGTATACCAGCCTTACCAGGTTCTCCAGGATAGCCAGGGGCACCAGATTTACCGACTCCAGGTTTACCAGGCATACCAGCTGGACCCATTGGTCCGACTGGGCCAGGTGCTCCTTGAACCCCAGGAACTCCAATTCCTCTCTCTCCTTTGGCCCAGGAAGACCAGGAATACCAGGGTGTCCCTTAAGGCCAGGCTCTCCTCTGTGTCCCATTGCTCCAGGAATGCCAGCTGGTCCAGGTTTTCCAACAGAAGAGAGTCCTGCAGGTCCAGGTATTCCAGGTGTACCAGGTGAACCCCTGGGACCCATTGGTCCAGGTGCACCAGGTCCACCTCTGTCACCAGGGATGCCAGGGACACCTGGTTTTCCAGGGCCACCTGGGGTACCAGGTTTACCTGCTTGAGAGTAGCCAGCAGGTCCGGGAGGTCCTGGTGGTCCTGGTGGTCCTTGATGTCCTACGCCACTCTTCCCAGGAGGTCCAGGTGGTCCCATTGGGCCTGGTTCACCTGGAGGACCTTGAGCACCTTGCTCACCTGCAACAACTGAGGGAAACCAGAAAACCCAGATACACTATGTTTATTTCAGTTGCATGATGCACAGGTTGTTATGTAACAAGCATCTTTGCAAGATCACTGTCAGTCTGTTTCATTGAATCATGAACTTTGATGAAAAAATAATACATCCACTTGATGGTGTACATAATTTCGGAAAATACTTACAGGCATACAACAAAGGGCTGGTATGCATGTGATCAACAAATGACAGAGATGCTTCAAAATGACGTTTTGAAGCACTTTCTTCACATTATCTGACTCCTTGTGCCTTTTCAATACCTTACATAATATGCCTCTATGATCCTTGAGTGACCCAAAGACTGGTACTCTGTGGATAAGACAAAAACTACCTAAAAACACCACTTGTGAGTGGGTTGTGAATACAACACTCCCTTTTTGTCCCCCCAGTATAGTCCTCCCAGCACCATTTGTCTGAGATGATGATTTCACCAAACTTAGATCCACTGCCGTGAGACCGAGTACACTGGTGTCTGTACATTTCAAATCAAATTGCCCACACTGTGCTGCACCCTTTAATTCCCTACACTGCCCATGGCTGTGAATGTATAGTTAGTGGTTTGCAAGTTTTCAAAATCAACTTGATGCATTTCCTGCCACATAGGATAGCGTGTTTGAATGTATGGGTTTGCACTAAACTGGCATGTAAAGTCAAATTGTTATTTTACTGGAGGTTATTGCTCAGTAGTCTGTACATATCACTTAAGTCAACATAAGGAAAAACCAAAATTTGACAGTTGAGACATTTTTTTCAGTCTTGTTTTAAAAACTTGATGATGATTTTTCATGTCAATTCATTTGTGAAGTGCAACTTGTGATATGAAACATACAGTTTGCTAGTTAGCCTCAGATTAATTTATGTTGTCCAAATGTGATAGAAACTTAGCTTTATTTTATGTTCAGTCACAATCTTAGAAAATACATGTTTGAGAATACTGATGTATACATTGATAGCTATATTGGGAGTATAGGTAGGACTTTTGTATTGCAAAAAAATATGTATAATAGTGTTTATAATAAGAGTACAAGAATCTTAATTTTTGAGCCATACACAAACAACATCTGTGCTGTCACATTCCTTCATGAGCCATAATTCTAGATGTATTATTGCCAAGTGTGACCCAATCCCAGAGACAAATGTTGTAGTGTTGGCCTCTCTTTTCAAATGGTGTGTAGGGAGGAAGATGCTTTGTCAAGGGCTGTAATTTTCAAACCACATAAAGCCGTGCCTGAAACCCTACAGGGGATTTCTGTGCCAGAACTGGACCTTGTGGCAGCCAGGAACACCACAAAAGGGAGGTAAAGATGTTGTCCTCAGGAGCTCACATTCAAAGGTTACACGTGCAGTTATAGTACTTAGAATTGGTTTACAGCCAACAGCTATTCTCAATTTATGATGTTTTCTTTTGCTGTTTTTATTTTGGAAAAAAAACAGCTTTTCTATCTCGATGGCAGAGTGATGTTCCAGTAAATTTGCTGTGGCTTGTTGTGTTTACTCTCTGAACTTGACAGAGCATTTCTCCACAGTCTGTGTTTTTTTTTTTATTCTTATTGTGTGGTGAGATTTTAATACCACAAAGCAGTTTGCAGGGCGTGCCTTCTGCAACGTGGTAACAGCATCTGTTTTGGAGATCTGACAAATTTGAGCTCTCATTGACGATTTTCTGCTCTATTTTTATGTGGAGGCTCATATTCAAACCACATCAGAAACCCTCAAAAACAAAACTAGGGAAATAAATTCTCAACTGTGCAAAATTCGTTTTGTCATTTAGCTGAACTATTTAAACATAGTCTCATGCGTCATCTTGGTGGTTACACAATCGCCACTGCTTTGGGTTTTTCTCCTATTACGCATTCAAAACTATTACTTATCTCGAGCACAAGTGCTCATTTACAGCTATACCCCACCTCACAGTTATATACAATTCTACACATTCACAGCAGTTCAACACTTCAACCACGGCCTTTTGCTCTCAACCAATGAGATGCAGCTCCGAACCCTCTGTGCAAGCACCTTGATTACACTTAATGAAGGAGGGTGTTGCCAGGCTGCTGGAGAGTGAAATTTGGCAAAAGGTCAGAGGGGTTGTGATAATGATGATGACATGAATTTACTGTTAATGAAGGAATATAAAGATATTTTCAAATTAGTGATATAAGTTACAGGTGTAATTTGATTTGAATGTAATTCACAGTGAGAGTCGATGTGTATGGCTTTGGAACATCCTGTTCTTTTGCTTTTAATTAGAAATCAGTAAGATTACGTCCAATGAATTCCAGCAGATGTGAATTAAAGTGTTTCTTGGTACTTTTTTGTAGTCTAAATTGTTTGTATTTGTACTTTTTATCTAACCTTTAAGTACAAACTGATGGATTACGAAGCTGATGAGCTCTGAACGCTGCCTGCAGTGATATGAACTGAACAGTTCTCTTGCTAGGAGTTTAAATATAATCCTCAAAATAAATAAATGCAGGATTTTAATTCAGTCCCTGCTTATTTTTATTTATGTTAACTGCAGCATGTTTGTTTGCACATGAACCGTTCTTATGTGAAATTGCTCTGCGTGACTCACCATGACTCTTAACGGGGTAGTGTGCCTTGGTTACTTTTGGCACATGGTAGTACCTATCAGGGGTCGCCTCAGCCAGAGCTAGGAGGACGAGAACAAGGCTTGTTACCCTCAGGTCCATCTTGTGAAGCAAAACCTGCAAAGACAAAAATCAGTTTATGAGAAGAAGTGTTGCTCTTTGTCTCCAGAGTCAGTCAGAATTCATGGACCTTGCATGATAAATGAGTGAGTGACAGAGCACATGTGTTGCAGCACTGGCCCCACACTTTAAACTGGTGCATCAAGTTCATTTAAGCCAATACATGTCGTTTCTAAATGGAGTTAGCATCTAGCATAACAATTGTCCATATCAACTCTGGCAAAAGTTTTTTTTCTGGGGCAAAGTTCTCACACAATGAAAGATTCTGTCCCAGAGTTAACACAGCAGAAGCACATGGCTCATTACACTTGTAACTCCTGCAGCCCTCCAGCATCAACCAACCCCTCAGTGAGAGTTTGGCTGCAGCTGGGAGTTCCCCACTGCACTGACCTGGAGTCAGGAAAAACAAACAAAAAAAAAAAGCCATCTTACCGGGAAGGTTTATGCTCCAAAGAAACAGTCGTGGTGTCGGGAGGCTGCTGTCCCGAGACCTTGCTGCTATATCCTTTAGTTTGTGGAGCGTTGCTGTCTGAGTGGCAGCTGCTGCTTCCCAGGGCACTGGGCTCAAGGCATTTATACTGAGCCACTCTTCCAGCATCATGAAGGATCTACCTCATGTGTATGGCCCCTCCCTACTCTGATGTCATCTTTAATGATGGGTGCCATGTCCTCAGGAGGCATGTCACTTCAGGGTGATGCCCCCCTCCACACACACACACTCCCTCTCTTGATGTGGTTCTCTCTGTCTGCAGCAGTGAGGGGATTCCTGTCTGATTCCCTATTGTGTGACATTTTCAAGTTCATTTCTGGATTTGACTTATTCGACCTGTCGTTGAATTTGTGGCAGATCTTTAACATCAACTTGGTTTATTCTGTGCTATATGTGACAACTTAATCACTGTTTGCACTTTTCGACAGATGAGTCAGGATTGTTAAACAGCCTGTCTTCTCTTTTTTGAGCATTTTTAGTTGCTCAAACATAGGTGTTTTTTTTTTTGTGTGTGTTAGTTAAAAGAGACTGGTGACCGGGTGTTTTCCTGGAAAAGTAAAGACTGTGTGAGTCTGGCAATATTTTCCTCTGGTCTGAAGACAGTAAGGCTGTGGTAGAGGACAGACACCAAAATGGCTGTTTTCCCTCAGTTTTGGTTAAATCTGAAAAGACACTCAGCTTTTAATAGATGCTGGAAGGTCTCATTTTAATCTGTAAATTCTGGGTTTGAAAGATATTGTTCACAAATTTAGGTTCACCCTTAAACCCTCCACCAATTTCACTGGTTTAGAAATTTTAATTTCACATAGTAAAGCCTCTCATAATAATACCGGCATATTGTCTTTGTGACTTTGTGAAACTGGCATGTGGTCACCTGCGTTGACCCACAGTGCAACTTTGAGACACCAGGAGGCAGAAGTGAGGTTTTAAACTGCTTGATGCTGTGAGGAGACTCTGGTCTGCAGAGTGGGAGCAGTAGCATGGAGCACTGACAGATGCACTGATATTGATCAGAGCTGAAAAATTAATCAATTGCGATGTCATTTCAATTGCAATATCCAAATCACAGGATTTGCCATTTCAGTGCTTCCATAGGCGAACATTGTGGGGCTACAGAGACACTGAGGGACCACTTATAATATTCTTCTGATGTAAGGGAACATGCTTGTTTGGTACAGAGCCCAGCAAAAGTCACATTATCATACTTTTCTTATTTTCTTACTGTGGAAATTAGTAGAAAAAATGTTTTCTCTACTATAACCATGACTCACATCACAGCCATTGAGAATAAAACACAGTAATGTAGCACTGTTTAAAACATGGTTCATTCAGATATTTCAGAATTAATAATCATTCGACAGAATTTTAAGGGAAAGGGCTCAGAATTTTTCTCTCTTTTAAACACATAAACACAAAACAAAACCAACCAGACCTGTGTGAAAACACAGTTTCTAAGCATTTGTTTCTTTATGCATAATAAAGATTAGCTTCTATGATGGTCTTACTTGGTGGGCTGTGATTTATGATTGAGGAAACAAAACAGTTGTAAAATTAAACCAGAGAGACATTTAGAACCTGTTTATTCACCTCTCTCAATATAAATGTATAAAAAAGGCTTTTAAGTATTTTTATATTAAAATCTGTTTTCTCTGTAAAACATAAAAATATTTTTGATGACTCATGAGCTCATAAATTCAGCCACATGTGGTTTTGTGTGCCAGCTGACCACAACTATCACATAAAAGTGCACTTGACTGCTAGCTGGTGTGAGCAGAAAAGCATCTCAGCAGACAGTCAGTGTGTCACTGTGACTTTAAAGGTCCTCTGTGTCACTTTTGGTTGTAAAGAAAAATCATCATTTCATAGCAGAACACAAAGAGTAAATCCTTAACATCTGACAGATGTGTTAAAATCATTTTCCTCATGATGAGGGAAAGAATTTTGAATTTGAAACCTGTATTATTTATGACCTTGGTTCAATAGCAGACTTTTTTTTTTTTTGCCAGTAACTGTATTCCTTGGCATATTAGCAAAACAAAGTGAGGAATAACATTAAACTATCAACAGTGGTGACTGTATTGTGTCACCCACATGGATTTGTACATGCTACAAGCTTCATGCACATGCATAACAAAATTTAAGATGAAATAAATAGCAACCATATCCAGTAGTTTAGGTAGTTTTCTTTCCAAAATGTCTCATCATGCCACTTTGTGCAGCAGTGGCACATTTTAAACATTTTTTAACATCATATGCAACATAAATGTGTTACACTGTGTGTCACCAGTCGTTTCCTCACATGGTGGCTTGAGAGGAACAATTAGGCATTTGAAGCAACACGCTCATCTCCTATCTTGGAGATTTAGATGAGAACATTGGAACCACTCTCATGCCTGGACATCAAATATAAATCTACAGCCACATGCCAGTTAGCTTAATTTAGCTTAGCTTAGCACGACATTGTTGCAGTACACTTAACAGTATCAAAAGCAAAGACATCAGCTAATTCAATGAGGCTACACTACATTTGTTTCAAAATAGGATGAGACTTCATAGATCTACAGAAAGGGAGTTTGCATAGAAAGTATGGGGCGATAAAGGAATTTTGATGTTTGGATGTAATGTTGAATGTAGATGGATTTTGCTTGCTTAGCAACAAGGACGTATCATTGCGATCGTCATCAACCTTAAATCTACAGTCTTGATTGGTGCAGTGACTGTGTAATAGATGTGCGGTATGGAAAAGCCTTCCCCTCCCTCTGCCCGTATCATTTAAACTGCCAACGTCGCAGCAGCCGCAGATGAGCCGTGGGCACCTTTGGTAAACTCTTTGAATTAAATGACAGAGTAGTGTGGGGGGGAGGGGGGGTGGAGTCGACATTTAACAACTTTCTAAACTACAGATATGGCACTGCATCTCACCATGAAAGTGGCTGTAACCGCAGTCAGGCAGAGTCATGCCTTTATATCATTTAGATCACGTTACTTTTTTTCTTCTTCTTTTTTGGTGTGTCAGAATTAATGCCTCCTGAACTAAATCTGGCCGGTGTGAGGTTTAATGTAAACGGCTACTTAGATTTGAAATGCTGTTTCTGGGGAGGCTTGTGCTGTGTACGGCAAATGGCAGTCACAGTGTATAAACATGTAATTAGAAGGGGAGATGAACTGTATGGAATGCAGCACTGACACTGTATGATATGGACTTGTCCTCGTTCCCTCTTCCCCCGAGGACAGTGTGGGTGGTATTTCTGGGAAGGGTCGCCTGTAACCATTGTTTTGTCCCTGCAAACATCTTCTCGTGCTGCTGCTGAACTTCAGACGTGACTTAATGTGACTTAATGCTCCTTCAGTGGCTTTAATTACCTCTGGTGATGACGGGTTGTCCCCCTACATACTTGGCCTCTGTTTTCCACATTATCTCGGTAAATGCACAAATACAAATTACATCTGTGTTTAAATGACCCTGAATAAATATATTTTCACCTTGGTCACCCATATATACAGACTGAATCCTTTTCAGTTGTCATTCATCTAATGTTTCTTCAAACTTTTCACTTTTTCTACATTTTGAACTTGTTAATTAATGATCATATTTTTTGACTTACATATTGATTTTTAGTGTAACCATGGTTATAAATTGTTTCTGAACACTTTTATTAGAAGAAAAAGAAACCAACCCTCTAATGCTAAAGTCCAAAGACCAGGCCATACCGATTTTTTAAGATGAGAAGAGGGGAGAAAAAAAGCAAGCAGATATTATAATATCAGCTTCTTTAATCAGGATATGGATAAACAGTAATATTTCAGAATGATCTGGTAATGGGACAGCCCATTGTTTTGGTCTGCACCAGATAAAGCTGAATAGCATTTTGATGAGAATCTATTAGATACACATTTGAAAGAGCTAAAATACATGGTAATACATAGTGTAGCACATTTTATAGTTGAAAAAAGAAAGAAAAAAACACAAGTGGAAAACTCTGGTCCTTCTGTAGTTTAATATCTACACAGACAAGGTAATGTGTTACTGTGTTAATCTTGTTGAATCTTAAGAGTCTGAGTTTATTTTCAACCTTGAAACCAGCGGCTTATGAACCAGTCCCACCACAAAGTCCATTTAGCCGCTGTTCTGGAGCTTTCCATCAAGTGATCTGTGTGAGCCGATGGAGTTGCCCATTTGTCATGGGTTTAAAGATGTTTAAAGTACTTTTTCAGTGAGCCTGGACATTGAGGTTCAAAGTTCATTCTTGGCTTTCGAAATAGCAGTTGATCCTCATTTTCTTTATGACTTTTAGGTTGATGCCCCTTGGTCTAAAAAGCAAAGCTTTCTTCCAGCAGGAATCTACAGTGTAGAATTGTTGTCTGTATTTATTAGTGTATTTCCGCTCTATGGACCGTCCTGTCCCCATTTGGCTCCAGAGACTTGAGGATGCCATGGTGTCTGAGAGAGAGGAGAAAATAATTGCAGGTTGATGTACCTAAGCCAGCAGGGAAGAGTGGAAAGCAGGAGCTAAAGATAGAGTGCTTGAGATGGGAAGTGACGGCGGCTCAGATTTAACGTTTTAATAAACCAAATATGCCACTAAGAGGCACTTAGAGCTTTATGAATGGAAGGACTGAAGCTTGACCTCCTGGATGTGTGTTGGCTGCAATTACAGGGACCCAAACACAAAAATCATGGTTGGAAGTTTGACCAACCTGAGGCTGACTGTAATTCAGAATAGCAACCAAAAGCCCTCACTGCATCCATCTGGATTTTCTTTTTTTTTTTTTCTTTCAGCTCGACAAGATCTCGCCCAAGTCATTATAAAATTATGGAAAAGCTGGTCTCTCGAGAAAAAGAATTAAAGTCAGAGACGCTGAATTTTTATGGTTACCAAATCAGATTTTACTTTCATTTAAGGATTTATTTTAGGAGCAGGTAATGGGTTATTTTAAAGCCAATTATCTAAATCAAAGCTGAGTAAGTGCTATAATGACCAGTACTTTGCATTTTTACTGTACCTCCCTCAACAGCTCATAATCATCCACTTTTAGAGGGGCGGTATTGCAATCTGTCAATCCCAGCATCTCAAGAAGATCCTTAATGTTCTCACACAGACACACACCTTCCTCTTTGATATGATCTGATTACTGCTGCTGCCTGCAGTTAAAACTATGGAGGCCTGGAAGTGACAAAAGCAAGTCAAAAAAAAGTTAGACCAATCAAAGACAACATCAGTAAATAAGATAAGTCAACTAAGTTAAATAGTTAAATGGAGGGTAAAAAACAAAACAAAACACAAGTTTAAAAACTTTTCCATGAACCTTAATGTATTTGGAAAAAACAGAAAAGTTCAACTCTGACAGAAACTTAAAAGTTTTAGTCTGAAAGCAAATGATAACAAAGTTGGCAAGGTGATATGTTACAGTCATTTCAGTTGGAATTATTATCTTTGGTGGGACTTAACATCTAGAGAATATTATGTTATGTGTCTGTAGCATCAGGCTTATGATGCTAACAACACTCCCAAACATCAAAACATTGGTCCATCATAGATGAATATTTATGAAGACAGAAACATAGTACCATTAACTAGTTAACTTAGTTACTTTTAGCTTGCTGGCTGAAATGCTTGAACTTTAATTAGTGACCAGTTACACAATAGTATGCAGTATTACTGGCAGGTACTTGTAATTAGACTTTTCAGTAGATGTGGGGAAAAAATGATTTTCACACTAAAATCTAAGGGTAACTGGCTGTTTGAGGTCATTTGTGTTCCATCACAGGGTGCTCTTAAAGCTCACCATCTCCCAACATTTACTAGCTCCCATACTCAACAGCAACCACAACAAATCTGAGATGGTTTCTCCAATGAGTTGTTTGCAAACTGAGAGCTACATTACCCAGAGATCGGAAACAAGTCCATGTTACAATGCGTATCTACTTGCTTTTGTATAAGATCCTTTGTCTTCCATAAGCCCCGTAAAGCTTTTACCATCTGCTCCTTTGGTCTCAGTACCGGGATCTTGTCCAATGTTCAACATTTCTCTGTCTCTTCCTTTTGCATGTAACCACACACATTCACTCCCCTGGTCCTCCAGTGTCACTGGAAGCACAGCAGACTAGGGCCTGTTGGTGACCGACTGTGGAGGTGGTGTCAGTGGTGAGGAAAAGGTGTTGGAGGCCAAACCCAACATCTTAAACAGCTACAACACTATTATGTTGATGTTTTTCTGGAAGTAGTGCTGGTGTTTACGAAATTACGCAGAGCTCAAAATAATTATTGTGGACAAAGACAAAAATGGAATGAACAACACTGACAGCTTCTGCAGACATCCGAGGCAAACATGTCAAAGCGTCATGTGTACACTGTGATTTTAGAGACTATGGAAACAGGGACACTAAAGACAACATGTGATAGACTGAACCTCTGTTGATCCTGTCAGCTGGATCCAATGTCCACCATCCTCAAACCTTTCTCTGAACTGAGATGAGGCCACTTAGCAGCCAATGCAGAGTAAACAGCTGCAGGAGTGACAAGATCACTGACTATGTGCACGGTCAATATGTCAGGAACTTTACAGTTTTCCCAAAACTAAATAACTAAGTCTTGTACCTAGTGGTTACCACTTTACCAGGAAGGTTGACGTACTTTTCTCTCTTTCCTTTTTCTTACAGAGAGTGTTAGTGTTGGCTCTACCATGTCAGACTGGTGAAACACCAGTGAAATCACTACATTCAGTAGTAGGCGGACACGGCTGTGATTGACCGTGAATGGAAACCAATAAGAGCAGAGTGTTATTCTGACCCAAGTAAACAAGTGTCAAACAGCCACACCTCCTTGTACCAAGTCCAACAGCTTTACTCTTCTCTGGTTTCATTGACATTAATGCTCTTTGGTCCACTGTGGGACTCGACGGCCCAGAGCTCAGGTCGATTCCATTCAGGCTCGACTGCTTTTCCTTGTTGTCCTAGATATTCGGATCTGAGCTTTATGTCTTGAGAAAATAGTGTCTAAATTGTCAAAAAGTCTATATGATTAAACATGGACTGGACATTTTTGTGTTATTTTTGGATATTCAGCTCTGAAAATGAAAAAAGAATGAAATCCTCTCCTCATGAATCAGAGACACTCTCGTACTGTGTGTGATTTTGACAGAAGGCTTCATTATGGAAATGACTAAATTCCCCTTGGGGCAGCACTTTACAGTCAGATGTCTGTGGCCACTATAGGGCTCGAAGGTGCGCAGTGGTGCCCTTGATGCAGGAGGTGCACGTGTCGGGGGATTTCCTTTTGGAGAAGCAAGTGCATGCAAGATTGGGAAATTCCACAGTCAAAGAGTCTGACTTCTGATCACTTTGTAATGCTGCTAATTCTAGTCTCCACTGTGGCTGCAGACCATGAGAATTTGTCTGTCTGTGGCAAAGATTCTTCTCAGTTTTCTTTAATGTGAAACTACCTCTTAGTTCCATCTTAAAGTGATAGCTCAGATCAGGATCAGCACACTCCCAGCTTAGAGGAGCAGCAGGAGCACCAGCACAGGACCAGAGTGAAGAGCTCCCGTGGACTGGGCCAAGTGTCTCAAACAGGGGTCCGTGGTCCAATTTCTGACTGTTTAGAGTTATTGATGTGAAAAGGTTTGCTCTCTAAAGGAAGACATAGTTATATTCTTCAGACTGTGAAACCTCTGCCACTAATTGATGCGATTTATGACTATAAAACTAAAACTGACTTAATCTGACATCTATTATTGTATGAGGAAGGAATCCTTTTAATACAGGACTGATCCTTCTCAAAGCCATAAATATTACGAACTCTTCACCTGCTGGATGTTTATTTTCTATTACCATAGTATGAATGAACTCCTGGCACATGGAGACGGCCTTTAACAGGTTTTTATAGTATTTTAAAACCCAGTGCTTATCAGCCCTGGTGGCCTGTGTCCTAAATATACTGGAGTATGTGTGGATTTCCCTTGCCAGGCTGCTCTCCTGGCTCAGGTCTGTTGTTGTTTTTGTCGGTTTCCATTTTATTTTAGGTGTTGGGCTGGGAAAAGATCCCTGAGAACCATTCTTAGTGCGGCGGTGGGAAGAATGCGTAAGGAAGTTAAGAGGCCCTTAGCTCTTTTTTTTTCCCCTCCAATCCAAAGAAACCCAGCATCACTCAGTGGAAATGAATAAGGAGCAAGTCACGAATAGCATTTATCTCACGAGCAGTATAAATATCTTTGTTTTGATTGCTACCACAGCTGATGAATAGATAGTATAAATGGATATGAATGTGCATGTAGTAAAAGCTATTATACCCATTAGAATGGCTTAAATAAGACTTAATATGCACCCCTTGAATAAGTTTGAATGAAGTAAATTTGGCTAAATAGTGTTTTTCTTTAATATAGGATTCTTTATCACCGCACAGCCAACATCTGGATTTAGTAGTTATGCATCAGATTTCTATCTTTTTCCTTTATCAGCATTGTTTTTGTTAAATAGTTCAAATAGCTCCACACTCCAACTGTAGCTCTTGGCTGCAACAAAAAACACATCAAAGTACGTGTTGTTTATGGGGGTGCATGAGAAAGAACACAGTGAGAGTGTGGAAGGAGGATGCAGAGCTCAGGCGCCACGCTGTTTCAGCTGTGCTAAGACATGTCTAATGGTTCCTGCTCTTCTCAACATTGTGGTTGTGTGTTCCCAAAAGTTACTGTAGATCAGTTTTATAGCCTTGAGTAGTGGTGTAGTTAGTTACTGTGTCTAAATCCAATTGTTTCTCTGTGTTGGTCTTGGATTCTATTGGAAATGGAATAAATATTAAAGAGGCGAGTAGGAAAGAAAAAAGAAACTGTGTTCCGACACAAGCTGATGGTTCGTTCTGCTTCAGGATGAACTAGGGTGTATGAGGTGTTGTGCAACCATAGATGATTATATGTCTCCTCAATGGTCACATTTCTAGGCGGGGCAAGAGAGTCTGCCCTCTTTGCTTCCTCCTCCTCTCTGCATCACACTTCCTGTGTGATCTCTCTCCCAGAACTCTACATCTTTAGCATCTCTTTGTAGTCTTGATGAATTTTGATATGGTCACAGAACACTTTGAGGCCATTTGCAAGTGTTCATGCTTTTGCACTTGTATTGTTGGTTAACTGTGCTCTCTAAGGTGAAATCATCACCAGACCACCAGGAGAGACAGAGTTTGGAGTTTGAAGTTTGAAGTTTGGCATGTGAGTTCATGTTGTCAGGCAACGGCAGGGATTTTGGTTGCTTTTTCTCTGTGGAGCTCCCCCTACAGTTTCAGAGTGCATATTTTCGCTATCGCAAAACCGCTAACCCTCCTCATTTCCCCCCAGTCATGCGCATTTGGTGAGAAGGCAATCCATGGTGCGATGTCTACCAAGGTGGATTACGTTAACAACAGATTGTGGATTACCGGGCGTGTTTGTGTTGTAGTGCCGTAAAGCAGTCCATGTTTTCGCGAGATGAGATCTGGGACACCGGGTCAGAGGCGCTGGCTGATCTTGCAGAAACCTCGAGCAAAACCAGACTCAGGATGTGCGACCACCTGCTATGAGAACAAAGGAAAAAGAGAGAGAGCAAGGGGAAGGAACACTATGCAATGATTATGATAATAACAGATAATAACAGAAACAGTAAAAACAACAATAATAATGATGACTATGCTACTACTACCACTAATAATAATCATCATTCTAATACATTTAGCAGCAGGTGTTTAGAGGCGGTGAACAGTTGAACTGTGTAGTACATTTTTCACTATACACAACTATTAGAGAAGGAAGCGCCACCAGAAGAATTGCTAGCCATTGAGCTATACTGGGGCACAACTCAGTCTGAACCATACCGCTTTTGTTTTTGCCCATCAAAGACATAGACATCAAAAACAGTGCTGTCCATGGTGCAGTTACACTCAACCCCTGAACTGGCCATATAAACTGATGTACATATCATGCTCACACAAAGATGAGACTCATCGCTCCTGATCAACAAGACTGTACAACTACAATGCCCCCCCCTTTTCTTTTTTTCTCAGATTAAAGTGCATCCAAAACAGGCCATCTATGACTAACTTCAAAGAGAATAAAACATAGACAGAGCACAAGTAAAATGTGATATTACTCGCAGTTTATTTGCAGATTTTCATTGACAGAGGAGGTCCTGCATCTAATCAAACAGGTACCGGTTCCAATTGGCGAGTCAAATTAAGCCCTGCCCCCAGTGGGCGCTCAAGCTGGGGCCATGCCCCAGTAAAAGGGGTCTGGTGATGATCATGAGTGCCACTAATCACATGATCTGTCATCATGGTTTTTCGGATGAGAATTTTGATGTAATAAATTTTTCAGAGCCATGTGACTAAATTGTTAAATCCAATTCATATGTATAGGGAGGAAACAGGTAGTGAAGTCTCAGTCTCACCTGCTCTTAGCTGGTTTGACTTCTAGCAGCTTAATCTCTATACAAACTGCAACAGCAAGCAAGTTTAACACGAAACTTAATTACAGCCTGATCACAGTTTCTGCAAATGTAATGAGGATATGTCTTAATGAAGTCTTTAAAGTTTTCATCGAGGTCATTCAGCTGCCTGTGATTATAATTACTCCTTCATCATTTGGTGAACAGCCGGTCAATGTCATGGAGAATTTAAATCATTCCTATGCAGAGCTGTAATAACCACTGGTTAGGTGGCCTTGGTCGCTGCTTCTCTACGATATCATTACAGACACTTTTGAGAAAACAAAATAAAACACATTTACTGGGCCACTGGGTTTATGCATGTGGACGACGCACATTTACTGTTAGACACGCTTGAAGGAAAAGGACTAAGTAGCTGTTGCTGAGAGTAGTTAACAAAATCTATAAAAAAAACAACAAAAAAACAAAAACCTTTTATTAGCAACATACACATGTGACTCAGCTGTCACAGTTTGAAGGCGTTGAATATCTCTGAGGAAAGGAGGAGCCATAGAAAAAAGTAATGGCTAATTTTCTCAGTAAAGTAGGGGGCGGCCGGGGAGAAGGGACATGTGCTCTGGTTTTATGGTAATCCTGCAAATCCAAAATAAGATGGCTTTTAAAGTCAGTAGTTTTATTTCAAACATAGTATTAAGCTGCAAAAATACCAAAATGCTCTCATCAAATCCACCACGTCTCCGACCACTCGTTCACCTCAGCATCCACTGCTAAATTGACTGCTGAATTTGTTGAGCTCCCCTCATGGTAATTGTTCTGTGTTTGTGATGCCTGATAGGCTCGGCATGGCTGTTCTCCGGGCAGCGGAGCACCACTTTAACCAAAAGGCACTGGTTTGGTGCTTGATTCTCCTCATGCACAGTAAAAAAAAAAAAAAAAATCACTTTGCCATTTTGCAACATTTCTCCCCCAGATCCCCATCTTATGGGTGAGTAGCTTTTCTAGAGACAACGTACGACCCAGCTGTCTGCTCTGTTTTACAGCCTGACAGTCTCTTATTCTAATCAGCTGCAGTATTTTTAACTGAATCATCTCCATGGTGATACCATCGTTTTGTTAAAGTGGGTGTTTTTTCTATAAATCAAACACACCATTTGGTTATATGGCCTTGTCAAAGAGTGAGCCTGTACATGTGTCACTTGCATGTTGACATAGCAACTGTATCCATGTTTTTATAGCTTCATAAAGATTTAAGTTAAATGATGAAGTCATCCATGCCACAAGGCTTAAATTAGTCTGGAAAGTGGCAAGTTGAGTTAATTTTGTTTCTTTGTTTACATTTTAAACAGGCCAACATGACTGTTTTTGGAAACGATGAACTTCTTCTGTGTGGATGGATGAGGTCAGATGGATTTAAGGTCTATTAAAGGGTCTACTCACTCAACATGGCTTCAACATGGTTCCCATTCTTACAGCTAATGTTTTGAAGGGTCATATTAGACACTTTCCTTGAAGTCTTGAAGAAGAACAGACTATGCCTTTTTTGTTCTTAATGTGCTGGACACTGGGGGTGTGTCAGCTTGGACATTTTAACATGGGAGCCTGTGGGAACTGTTGAAGCCACACTCTAGTGGTCAGAAGAGGAACTGCAGTTTTTGGTAATTCAAAGGTGGGAGTCCCAAGTTATGCTTTTTTTTTTTCTTTTTTTGCTAGTTATTGATTAATCGACTGTTTGCTCAAGTCCTTGCTGGTTATTTGATTGAGACTCAAAATTAATTCTTGTTTTTGGAAAGGGCAGAGAAAATAATCTAGAATATCAGGCTTGAAGTAAGTGTGGACAGGACTAAGGGACTATTTCTTTGGTGGCAAGTAGTTCCATAGCAGCTTCTCACACTGAGCGCTGTCGGTTATCTTGTGTACCAGGGGCTTATTCTGGAGAAAGAATCAGACGAATCAGTTCTTTAAGGTTTCACACAAGAGCAGTGAAGTTAACATCAGTCCAGCTTTGCACGCCATTCGTATTTGTTATGAATGGTACAACATGATAGAGTCAGTTGTTTGTGTGTTTACATTCTGCTGCTCCCAGTGTGTTCAGGAAAGGCAACATTTACCTTCACCCCTCCTGTCTCTGTCTCTGTCTCTGAGGACACAAGAACATGTAAACACCAAAAATCCACAATTGAGATTTAAATGTCAGTTCTCCCCCTGCTAGGATCAGACCTAGTCTGTGTTCTCATTTAAAAGAATCTGTTTGGTATCTGAGTCCCTTTATCATTCGCTCACAGCTCTGTAACAAATGTGTATGCACAGATTGTTCCTCTGTGGGACGTCACACATCAGGGTGGGGATGTACACTGTTATGTCTGACTTGCTAAATGATGTTACAGTGATGCTTTGATCTGGTCCGTTCGCTCCCAGATAAGCTAAATTTGTGTTTTGCATGCAACAATAACAGTTGAGGCATTTTCTGTACAGTGTCAAATAAACAGCACCCTAATGAACTGGTAGGTGGGCTCAGATCAGGATCACTCGGAGTCTGAGAGAAGTTGTTAACACCAAAGACCCTATTTACTGTGCTGCTTTTTTTAAGAGGACAATAGATACACTCAGCTTAATAAGCCTGTAACAGCCCAGCTTACAGTCATTGTGGTTGTGGACAACACAGTGAATTTGTGCAGTGGTTGCCATGTTGGGCTACAGCGTGGCAACATAAAAAACACATTGTGTTGGACTGTAAGGCTGTACAGTCAGGCCAACACTGAGTCTAAAGACCAAGAGAGGTGAACAAGCCTGTGGCCTTTTATCAGGACCATGGTAGATTTTTCTTGCTTTACTTCACTTTCTATCTCCTGGCTGGGCCTACCAGAGGCTCAGTCCCAACAGCTTTTACATAGCCCTGTTTCCACAAAGGAAGTTCCTGGTAAAAGTTAAGAAGCAGGAACTTTACAGGAACATCCTCTCACTCAGCCTCTCAGCTGCAGTATCTCCACTGCAGAGCAGGACCCACCAGACTCCTGAGGCAATGTAATCATTGTGTGACAGTTTCGATAGCTGCCTGTCCACTCATCATACATCTAGTTTTCTTCTGCTGCTCCTGTTGTTGTTGTTGTTGTAGTTTTTCTGGCAGTGTAGACGCTTTCTTCTAATGCTCCTCTTCTGTTGAGTTTTGAAAATGCAGCTTATTTTTGCGCTCTGTTCTGTTGGCGTCACATCCCACTCTGAGTGCAGCCAGTTAGCATTCTGCTGTAGATGTTCTCTCTGCGCACAAGTCGAACACTTTCCTCTGCAGTTCATAAGCCACCAAAATGCAGTAGATGCACCTGGCCTGTAAAGTCTGATTGATTTATTGCATGTTACACCAAAACATGTCCATGGTTAATAAAGGGATCCAGTGTAACTCTTTTGAACAGTGATCTTTTCCACTGTTAAACAAACAAAAGTGGTTTGGAACTTGTCCTGAAATGACTTTCTCCATTTTTATGTTGTTAAAATCGGGCTCTGTGTCTTACAAAGAGGGTTCAACTTTGACTTTAACAACTTGTGTTGTTGACAAATTGTATTTAGTTTTGAGTTTTTTTGCAATTCTATGGGAAGATGTTGTGATTTCAGTGTGAATGGTCATTTTTCATTTTTATTTTCACTTCAAGCTTCAAGCTTTTATTGTCTCATAGAGTCCCATATGAAGGTGACACCCAGCGTGCTCCTGGTGGCCTGATGCTAAGCTATTGTTTATAGAGATTGCACCTTGAGATGGGAGGATCATTCCTCTCTGTGAGTGCCATAAACCCCCTATGATTAAAACAAACCTGGCTGGACTTGCTCAGGGTTTTACACGTTTTGCTTTTCTCTGCTTTTTCTTTATTGTTCTTCTGAGAGTCACCAGGATTCAGCCACGAATGATAAGCTTAGATATATTTAAGTTGAAGGGCAATTAACCAGTCAATTTAAACTTAACTTTTGTTTAAAATGCACAGGAATACAAGTGTCAGCGATTTTCTCACTGCATTTGGATAATTGCACAGCAGCTATTAAGTCACAGATGTGAGTATAGAACATGATGTGAGTTATTTTACCCCATGTGGGGAATTCAAGATAAGATTGTCCCAAGATTAAACCTTGAAGTATGAATCTTCACAGTTTTCTTAAGATAGCTCTGGCTAAATATAGCTCTGGTTTGGTATAATGACAGATTGCAGTGTTCTTCACTTTTGCTCTGAGGGGAGAGTGACTGTGCAACTGGCGTCACCGTCCTTCACAGAGATCCACACACTGGTATCCAAAAGCAGCCACATCTTTTTTTTTTTTTAGCTGCCATTGTTCCTTGTGTCGCCTTTTCTCTCCACCTCGGCAACATCTAGTCACAGCATCTTTGAGATAGGAGACAAAAAATCTGCCTGCCTGGTGAACTGGAGAAAGATTCGCATTGTCTCTTAGGGCCCCGTCCACATGGATACGGGTTTAGCAGTATCTGAAGAAGTTTTTTATCGTTTCAGTTAGTGGTGCAGCGGATCACAGTTGATCTGTGATCCGAACCGATCGCTTTCCACAGATTGGTACACAAGTGGTCCGTGGGTCAATCGATGAAAAAAAAAAAAAAAAGTTGGTGTTGCACACCACCCCAGCCTAATAATGGGGCTCATATAAAATAGTCCACTCATATATTTGAAGCTGCAGCTAAACATCGTGCACAACAATAACAAAATTATTCATTTTATCAACATCTTTGATAGCCCCCCCCCCCGCTGATCTGAAAATAAACCGATCCGTGACCCCTGAACCACAGTCCGGACCGATCCGTGAGGTTTGTGATCCGTTGCTCTCCTAGTTTCAGTGTTTCGTCCACAAGTCGTCCAAAACTGCAGCGACTATTGACCGAATTAGAGCTTTGGAATTTGCCAGAGCCAAAAAGCAAAAAAAAAGCTTCAGAAGAACAGCCACATAAATGGTGACAATTGTAAACAAGTTGCACCCATCTGCACAGGTTGATGTGGAAGAAAAAAACATGAAATATACAATTCTTACATTTGCTTATTGTTCAACTCGGAATAAACTGTTTCAGTTCGAAAATGTTATTTGCCAAATGCATGTGCACTTCATGTTCCATTCGAGCTTGTTACGTTAAGCGCAATAAAAGCTTTCCCTCTAAATCTCTGTAAAACCAAAAATGGACCGACATTGACCCCAAAAGTCTGAAAGTTAGGACTAAATAGTAGGGTTTTAAATGAAAATCTTTTTTAAATACGCAATCTGGCGACAGCGGTGAAGATGCTAGCAGCTCTGCTGATGATGATGACAGGGAAGCAGGTCCTGAAAGCACCAACGGCTCTCCTGTTGTTTTAGCCACAAAGAGCCACAGACAGCTTGGTAAACCACTCTGTCTTTATTTGTGTCTTTTATTTGTGTTGAATTCAGAAGATTTGATGGACAGATGATGTGGGCATGCAGCCTTTGGAGTTGTTTGATTGTACCACCGACAGAGCTAGGTCATAGTGATGGAAAAAAAAAAAAAAAAAAAAACTTTTAAGGAACACAGAATCGTAAAGAAGCCTTTTCGTTGGAAACAGTTCATTGTTTCAAAGGATTTTGGTGGATGAACATAGTAACATCTGCTGGTCAGATCATTAGAAGTTTGTCTCTATGAATGCATTTAATGCTGAAAATTCTCCTTGAGAGGTTTACTTCAAAGGTTTATACCTTAGATTCCTTAGACCTTAGATTTATACCTTTTTATGAAAGAAACATTTTTAAAACCACTGTCAGTACTGTGTTTTGAACTGATGATTTACCTGGAAGCATTTCATGCCAGTTTGACTTAGATGTTCACTCTATAAGGGCCAGTACTCTCACAAGTATGTAATGAATGAATTGGCAAAGGAATTCAGTCACACAAATCACTTTATACTATTATTGCATGTGAAAGATACAATACAAATAGGTCTATATAGACTGTCAGGCCCCTTTGCACAGCTTTGCATTTTTTGTTGTCATGGGTAACGGTTTAACGTTCTCCTACTCTGTCACCTACCGAAGATGAAAAAAAAAAAAAAAAGAAAAACTGTGTGAGGGACGTGATGCAGCAATTTGTGGTTGTTCTTCTAAAAATGGAAAGTCCACAGACAAAATGACCCGGCAAGAGTTTTCCACGTGGTTCCATCAGGTGCTGGAAAACATCATTTGTCTGGATGAAAACACGTGAGATTATAGCTTTCCTTTAAAGATCTGCTCCATATGTTTCATACATGCAGAGCTTGATGCATGTGAAGTGTCGTGAAAAAAATATGGAGAAATGCATCTTTTTTGCGCATTTGTTATGATGGCCTTTATCTTCCCGGCTGCTTAACTGGGCAATAAAGAAAACGAATGTGCCTCTACTTTCTGCCCTCTCATCACTTTTGGTGTGGCTGTTTGTGAAACACCCCGTCCTCGGCCCTAATTTGCACTGCAACTGTTGATTTGTGTATCCTGTCAGGACGCTTTGATGTGTGAGGGAGATTGAGCTGCTGCTGGTCGCGGTTCCCTCTGTGACGCTGGGCATCTCTCCAGCTGTCCAGGCCCGGCTCCCAGAGCTGCACGGCATGGTGCCCAGCCACAGGCCTGTGGGGCCTCGGGGCACTTGAGTCCTACATTCACAGCCAGATCCTGCAGAGGCACGTTTCATTTCACCGCGCACACACACTCTGTAGTAAACTGGCACGGTCGATGGTCCAAGCAACGTTTAGATATGCGCTTTGGTACTTGTGGAGTGAGCACATGTTGCTATGTCCCAAGATGCACCGCTGTATTAATCTGGCCTCTGTACTCAAAGCCCAATAACACACAGAGGGCTAAAGAGATAACAGACGATGATACAGTTTACACAAAAAGGAAGTTGTCTTTGGGAGGTTTCACTGAGGCCTTGTCAGGGCTGGAGTCACACAAACCTAACAAACTGAAACTGTTTACAAGAAGTCAAACATGGTTAACATGGCTGATGTCAAAACCAAGCATTTCTGTAAGATGCTGGGCAATTATGCAGGGCAAAATGAATCAGTTACTGGTACCCAGCAGTATCAGATCAGGGTTCACTACCTGTTGCCATGCAAGTGCCCAGTGGATCCAGAAGATCTGGACTCTGGCGCGTAGACACCCAGAGTCTTGACATTACTTGATGTCTACTCACTGCTCCATACTGATACTCATTCCAATCCCCAGTTCATCTGGAAGTGTAACAACTATTACTCTGGGTTTTGTCCAATATTCCAAAATGAGTCCTTAGATGCCATTTACTAGATAGCCATCGCACCCACAAAACTACAACAACCACATTTGTTGAGACGTTTTCTGTCACTCAGTATATGTCAACTGGAGAGTTGCTCTGATTGGTTTGAGGTCTATTAAAGAGGCATTTTGATCTACATCCATTGGTCACACTTCTCACACATGCTCAGTCTCAGATGAGATTGAGATGTGGTGTGGCGTTAGCCAGGCTAGTTCACAGTACCCTTTCACGTGAAAATGCTAAGTAGGTTTTTGAAGAATAAAAAGAGTTTGTCTTAGCAGTATGCCAAAGTATGTTTTTACTCTATCCCATGTAGCTGCAGCCTTCATTTCAAACCTGCTCAAAATTAAAGAATCTTATTTAAAGCTTGACTTTAGCATTTTAAGTTACCAACAAGCAAGTGGTATTAGAAGACTGGTCAAATCAACTATAAAAGGAATGTGTGACACCCGTTTTGAACGTCAGCCAGGTTGGACCATTGATTCTTTCACTCGACTCGTGTTCCCTGACAGTGTTTTAATTCACTGCAACATGAGTAGATCCATGTCCTGACCCTTGTGTCAGGTGTGTAGTTGGGAGGTAAGCCCTCTGTGGAATGTGAAACAGCTTCTGCTGTTTTGGACAGCATGGTATTTGATCTCTGGAACACAATGGATGATGGTGAGGTGGGTTATTTTTCCTCTCACACACAGAACCGTGACATGGGATTTACTGGCGGAAAGCTCTCTAACCTCCCTCAGCTGACCTCCCTGGCTGTGGGTAATGAGGCAGGATAGGCTCTCTACTGCAGGGTCCCTGAGGAGGAACTCCCCCTCTGAGTGAGGGCCAAACAGTGGTCAGCATGACCTGTTTGTTCTGTTTAACTGAAGGTGAAATGGTCTGTGGGTACAATTAAAACTTCAGAAGAAATTTGTTTCATATCAGGCTCTGTTTATTTTGGGAAATTTTCATATGTGTGAATTTTGGTGTCTTGAATGGGATCAAAGTCTGTAGTTGTTTGTGTTTGTCGTCATCTCCTGGTTAGAAGCCTCCACTGTCTGAGAACAGCTTTTTCCTTTTTCAAGCTACTGCTGTGTTGCATCGCTAGATGGCAGCACGACCACACTGTTCAAACTCACGCTGCAATGACCTGCTTCAAGATTCTAGAGTGTTGTCTCATACACAGCTGTGTAGTTGTTATAAACCTATTTACAAGAAGACAGATGTTAGTTCCAGTAATTTCTGATGTCAGTGGAGGTGATGGCTTTGTTTCCAAAAACACACCAGCCCATTTTCAGTTCCTCTGATCATAGGCACTAGACTGGCTCTCTCCGGCTGTGTTAATGCTCCAGACCTGCTTGTTTACATCAGGGTCAAGAGCCCACTAAGAAAGACTGAAAGCTTAAAACCGAGGTGCCATAAGATACAGTTCCATTAATGGACTGTTTGCTCAGTCGTTTCATTCCAATGATGTCAGGGTCCAGTCCTTTAATCCCATTTCTACAAATGTTTATCGGTCTGACAACTTGGAGATACACAGTTCCATTAAAGGAATTTTAAAAAATTAAGGAGAAATGTATCTTGGACCATCTTTGTTTGATTGACAGCCTATGAAAGGTGAAAAAGCATAGAAGTCCTGTCATTGAATTGAATATTCTGCCGAACTTTCCGTCTCCGTGTCATTGCTGAGTCGTCTACTGCAGACCTTTGGTCTGGTGATTGTGGTAAAAGAAATGAAACTGAAATATAATCATAACTTAAGAACACCTGCAAATTCTAATTATTTTGTTGTGGATTCATGCACGTAAACAGAAAAAGATGGGAAGACGTCATAGAAAATGAACTTTCAGAAATCAGTAATTTTCAATATCATAGACGTACAGAACACAGAACATAGAACTTCCATAGAATTACAAACAGAAGGCTGACAAGAGTAGGTTTTCCCACTGCTGGTTATTAGCACTTGTACTATGAAATGAACTACTATGAACCTCATATTAGTTCACATACCTGGTGTTTTGCTTTACTGCAGTGGGGCCAGGACAGACTGACCCAGTCTCTCAGTGTAGTGAGGGCTTAGGTTTAGATGACCCGGCTCACGTGATTGGATGCAATGACATTATCTAGCAAGATGCACTTGACAGCACGTTCCATGTAGATTGCTTTGTGCCATCAAGATTGTATTTCTACTCTTTATTTCACTCTAGTCATGACAAAAGAGAACTTTCCAGGCTGCTGGTAAACCTTCAGATTCACAGATCTGTCACTCAGACTGGGCTTTAGTAGTAGCAGTGCTTAAGTGTTGTTTGTTTTTTATGCCTTAAATTTTTTTATATGAGCTGAAGTGCAGCTTCAGTTTGGACAGCATCACAGAAAGAAACAGGACAGTTTGGTCCACAGTCTGATTAAAGTCTCTGACTGTTGCTCTGAGGACTCAGTGATGCTCCTGTGAGGCCGGCGCTTTCTGCCAGAGTAAATACCTCGGCTCCTGAATACACACCACTCATCCACACCCTGCCCTGTTTTTCTAAGCCTTCTTTTCTCTCGCCACTTCTCACTTGATTGGTTACCTCATTCAGCTCGACAGCCAAATCCATTTCTGTTTTGATAAGGCTGCACATGTCTCAGTGTTGAGTCCAGATTGTTTACATCATTAGATCTCGTCATTTAGATGTGATCACACAGCAGAGGAGAGAGGGAGAAAAAAAGACTTCCTCTAATTACAATCTACTAGATACACTTTTGTCACATTTCCTCTCAGTACCAAGAAAAAAATCCACTATTCTGTAACCCTCGTATTCACATATGGATGTACCATTACACACTGCCAATCAGCATAAACTGCCTAAACGTACTCCCGTATTGGATATGTTTTATTCATGGGTTTTTACATTCAGCCGAGAACACAAGGTCAATAGTTACATTCTGTGCCGGACTGGGATTGTGTAACAGTGTAGGGGTATCAGCGTGTTGCCATATTTAGCTCGGTGCTGCGTGCTGACAGGATGTAGTGAAGGGCAGCTGGAGGGCTTCAAAGTCAGGAGAGCCCATTGATGATGCCTCAGAAATGAGGACCATGACCCTGCCCCCCCATCCTGTCCTGATCCATGTGTTTAAACAAATTAGAGATGTTATCTTTGGTTGGTATCACCACTGTCTGGTATTTGTGAGGGCTAGACCCCTGCATGGAGGCGAGGTGGCTTTTCCTAAATTCTTAATTCGAAAGGCTTGGAAACTTGGGAGGAGCTCAGTATTGGTGCTCGCGTCATCCCTGTGTTTGCTTTGAGAGAACATGACTTAAAGGACTCAGCACTTGATATTTTCTTCAGGGAGCAGTTCATGAGCACAGATATTGGGGAAAGCTGGTTATTAAATGTACTGTGAAAGCCAAAGCATATGATGATGTATTTACATGTCAGAGAATGATATTCCCCTCATGTTTCTGTACAGAGGATGCAGGGACCTACTTCCCCAGTGTAAAGAGGGACCCAGGTCGGTATCTGCAGCCCTGCTCCGACTCCGTCAAAACCTGGCTGCACAGCATGAAGAATGCCGGGAAAGTCCTCCTACTCATCACCAGCTCTCACAGCGACTACTGCAGGCTCATCTGTGAACACATCCTGGGGTAAGACTGCCCACATTGGGACCACAGACTGCTCCCCCTCCTCCTTTACAAGACCAGGCCCCAGTCTGCCTTACCTGAACGGCCCCCACAGGATTTATAACCTGAAGGTCTGCTCAGCCCAAGCTGGCAGTTTCTGCTTCTCCCCTCAGCTCACAACATTCCTTACAGCTCTCACATGCCATCAGTCATTCCTCCAGTCCACGGTGGCTCACGCGTCCACCTGGAGTTACCATCATCAACCACACATGTTATACACATTCAGACCCCACTCTTCTTTCATTTTGTTTCAGCCTGTTAAAGTCAAATAAATCTACCTTTTCATTAATCTACACTCAGTATCCCATCATGAAAACAAAATTTTAGAGATGTTTATAGACCAATTAGAAAGGAAAAAATATTCACTTTAATGTTAACGTTAATGGCACTTGAAGTTTAACTCAGGTTATATTGATGATCTCTAAGATGTTTGAGCTCTGTGACCTGTCCATATCAGATCTCACAGCTGATTATGTAGATCAGAGCAAATAACATGGGGAGGAATGAGTTGATGCTAACAAAAAAATAACTGCAGCATTGAAGGTTCCCAGAGCACAGGGGCCTCCCTGTGCTCATGGGACAACCCGGACTCTTCCACCAATCATCTTCTCAGACAGCTCAGTTCAATATGTGTTCCATCTTGTTTCTTAGTCTCAGAGTCCTAGAGGTACCTTTTTTCACTGAGAGGCCACTCTGCCATAAAGCCCAGATGTGTGGCAGTGGCACGTCAGATGGTGGTCAGGTGCATCCTGTTTGCTTTCATTTTCTTTGAAACGTGTTCAGAGCATGATCGGGTATTTGCAGGATGCAAGTCCCACATTGACACTGTTCCTTCAGCAGTTAAAGATGAGTATTTAAGAAAACACACGTAAACTGGCACATGCCTTAGACCTCCTGAACAATGCCCTTGCAGAAACAGCCTCCTATGAACAGCTAATACATGAAATAGAAGGTAAGATAGACGTCTATACAGAGGTCCATTTCCAACACAAATCAGGTATCTATAATCCAGGATTGTAAATTTCCCCATCCTGGGACAAATTAAGAAGAAAAAATATCTTACGAGTGAATTTGCTCATTTTTAGCTAAATGACTTGCATCATATTCAACTTTTCTTTTTACACGCTGTTCCCAGCCACAAACCACACTCCACACACATGGTTTTCTTCACAATTGACGACAAACACTGCTCTCTCACAACGTGATCAAAAAAGCACTTACAGAGACTTACAGAATTTGAACTATGAGCCTAAAAAAAATAGAAGTCCCTCCTGTTTTAAACTTGCATGAGTTTGCTCTAGAAACACCAAAAAACATTTCAAGAAGGTCTCTTGGTGCTAACAATCTGCTTCTGGTTCTGTCTCTGTTTTGTGGCCCAAATGTGAGATCAGCACGGAGGCAGAAAATCACCGGCCCAATCACCCTGCAGGGTCTGTTGTCGTGGTAACCCCTCAAGTTACTGTGGCAACCTCTGAGCCTCAGGCCACAGCCACAGCTGAGACCAATTCATTAATTAGTGACTCCTTTGATATCTCTGCAGTT
This sequence comes from Caranx ignobilis, assembly GCA_021432705.1. Classification (NCBI taxonomy): domain Eukaryota; kingdom Metazoa; phylum Chordata; class Actinopteri; order Carangiformes; family Carangidae; genus Caranx; species Caranx ignobilis. The sequence goes on along the minus strand of MU269984.1, from coordinate 8,251,266 downwards.
TGTCAACTATTTCACTGATATATCTCCCATACATTTATATTAAGTCTGTGAAACACAATCACACACACACACACACACACACACACATACACACACACACACACATCAACAGGTAATTCTATGTTAGAATGTCAGTTAGGATATTGATTACATAAGCCTGAGTTTGAGAGGTGCATGTAAACTGAATTTCACACTAAGCATAAGTTTACTAAGACTAAGGCCCAGTCCCATTTCTCCTCCCTTAACACTAGCACTTGGTTTCAAGTGGCCTCCAAAGGGAGATAGGCCTACCCTTTGACAATGAAGTGAGAAGTGTTAGAAGTAAATGGGACACCACATAGCATAGCCAACTTGTTCTCCTACTTCACCCATTGCAACAATGTAGATTTTCATTCAGGTTTGACGATGCCGGCTCCAGCGGTTATGTTACCTGTTGACTGGGCTTTGATGATCTTACTTCATTTGATAAACCAACGAAGAAGAACTGCACTTCTGCACTACGTTTGAAGTCTGCACCTGGCCTCCCTCCGATTAAAGGAGTGGTTTTAACAGTTGCAATGTACTGCTCACCGTTGCTCTTAAAAGAATTGGGACATCCTGCCCTTACACGAGAATGCTGAGAAAACCAAGTGCTACGGCCAAAATCGAGTGGAAGTGGTTAAAATGGGCCTGAGTTTGCTAACAGCATGCTAGCCATAAGATCTTAATGAGGTGAGAATATGTTCAATGTTGTAAATATAAACTGTGAGGATGGAGGACAACCAACTACCAGTGTCTGCCTGTTAAACATAAGCCCACCTCCTCACACTCACAGTTGTTTATCACTCATTATATAGCTGTAGGTGTGCAGCAGAGGGGATTACTCTCATAGTGGGCTTTTTGTAGTTTAACACAGGCTTTGGTGCATTATTGGCCTCCCTCTGTTCACAGTGCACTCTGCGGTCCAGGCTTATTTTCGTAGCCTAAGTCCTGTTATACACTCGATCAAGCAGCAAGAAGGCCTTGAAAAAACACAATGTCAGTGTTGCTGCTGGGATTGAACAAACACGAGTCTCTGTGGTTCTGTGTGAGGTGTTGTTATCTTACTCTCCACTCACAGTGAGGTGATCTGCTTTTTCAGTCTACACTCTGTGGGCTGATTGTTCCCCGTACAGCTGAAAATGCAGGTCAGGTTAAGGCCGTTTCTCTCTGGATGCCAGTTTCACGTGGTCTCTGCATCCCCCTCTGCCCCCACCCCCCCTGCTCTCCGTTTCCTGTGAAGCAGTGAGCAGCCAGGTCATTCCTGTTGTTCCCCCAACCATTTCCCCTGCTCCCCTGTTGCTTCACTGGCAGCAGCATGCATCATCTCCAGCCCGCATCATCTCTCTTAGAATTCAGCACAATTTCTTAACTTGTCCTCTCTCTGTTTAAAGCACTTTGTTGTGAAAGGCAGGCTACCCTCCCTCCCCACTTCCTTCCAGAGAAAGCCCTGAGCCGCCCACAGCCTGGCTGCAGGCCAGTGACGGTCATCTGTCAGAAGTAGCACAACAAGGCTAGAGCTGTCTGACAGCAGGCTGTTGACCACCACCCAGCACACTGTCAAGAGAAACTCAGGCAGCCGTTCTTTTGCCTGATCAGGTGAAGGCATTTACAGCTGGGGTTAGTTTGGCTGTGTAGTTTATTGGTGTGTTAATTGTCAATTGATGTCCTGTGCTTCATTTCTCACCAAAATTAGGCCAGAACAATCCAGACAGAGGCAAAGGAACATCTTCACCTGCACAAAGCTGCTCCACAGTTGACATCCTGGAAGTGCCTGACTCTGCCCCCTAACTCCTAGCAAAACAAAAGATGGGAGTGACATGTGTGCAGCTGAGACTGCTAGTTTGTGGAAGCATAGGCTACACTCACCCCATGTCAGTCAAAGTGTCTACACCCTTAGTTATTGATAACTAACGTCATTAAAAATGTAAACAGGTGACTAAAATGCAGCATTTCCTATACATAGACTCTGTTATATTGGCTCAGTTAGATAAAAACACTCAATTACAAACTAATGAGACTGCAAATAATGGACTGCAGAGATCAGAAAATCTTTACTGTCATTGCACAAGTACAAGGAATTGATGTAAAGAGTCTCAAATGCAGTGCTGTGCGGAGGAGGTTGGAGGTTTAAACTACAGTACATTAGTTTAAATGTAAAGATGAGTTAGGGTTGCACAATACAGCAAATACAGTGAGTGTATATCTAAATCTACACAGTAACGTTTGGGCTCTGAATAGTTTGCACAAAGTAGCTGAAGCCTTTTATGGACAGAGTGTGCTCCATGTCCTCTATCGGGGTGAACTGTTTCCTGTCCTCTCAAGTTGATTCAGCTGCTGCTGGACTCTGAGGGCAGGAGGTCAGTGGTTTTCCTGACACTTCTTCCTGTGGACAGTCACAGACCTATCTGATGCTGCTGGACACTATGTTGTCTTCAGGCTGTCAGCCTCATCACCCACCCCTTGGGCTGTCATGATCATGAAATTTTAGTTGACAAATAATCTCTATACAGATAATTGCAATTAATGATTTAATTGTCTTTTTCTGATCATTTTCTATATATTTTAGATATTTTAGTGTAAGCTTAAACACTTTAATAATATCCATAGAGAGAGCCATTGGCATTAAAAATTGGAACATATACAGTAAATAAAAAATGCTTTTCTGTTTGCTTTTAATCCATGATGCTAATGTCAATAGATGCTGATCGAAACAGTTTGTGGTGCTCTACTCATGTGCCATTAAACCATAGCAGAAGAAGGGGGCGCTTAGTAATGATGTCATTAGAGGAGCACCAGCCAAACCTCAAACGGTGGAAAACGACGTGGAAATAGTGCTGGAAATATGACATGTCTGTTAGTTTCATCTAGCTGAGGTGTTCAGGGGTTTAAGGCTCAGGCTGTAGAAAAGCAGTGACCCTGAGGTTCGAGGCCGGTGGGAAACTTGTTGCTTCTAATTCCCAATCTGCCTGACCTTGTTTCCTGTCATTTATGCAGTTTCATATCTCAACCACTTGTGAATAAACTGTGTATCACTCCATACGAGAACTGCTCAGTGTGCACATACACACGTTCATACATCAAACTGATTTGTTTACATGCTTCCCGGTCAGATGTCCTTCCTGGGCCATCACTTTATATGGAAGATTGTGCAGAGGCTCCTCTTCCATATACTGTACGTATACATAGTCTATAATGCAGGGCTCCATGGAGACAGCGTCCAGCTGTGGTCTCACTTGTTCTCATAACTGCAGCCCAGCTGGGAGTGTATATTACCCTCTCAGAGTGTTTACTTTATCAGACTAAGTATTCCCCCTGCAGTGCTGCGTGTGTACCCTGTTTATTGCACCGTGCTTTCCATCATCCGTACACACTGTTTAGCTTCTCTGAGCTATGTGTACTTGTGTAAGTCAGTGTTATTTGGATGCTGTCCAGGCATTGTCCTTCACACAGAGGTCAATGTTGTTTCTCTGGCTGTTGCAGGAAGGATTTCGAGGAGCTGTTTGACGTCATCATCACAAACGCCCTGAAGCCCGGTTTCTTCTCTTTGGTGCCTCAGCAGAGGCCCTTCAGGACCCTGGGTGAGTGCATTACAACATCAACAAATAATACGTCATTATTAATATATTAATGGTCAGAGGAAAACATTGAGGAGCTATGGCATTAATGATCTAGTATCAGAGTCGTTCCTGGTTTATTTTGTCAGTCAGAAATCAGTAATCTGAAAAATGAAATAACACACATGTATTTTACAGTTTATTAGGAGAGGTGTCAATACATTTTTGGTTCAATATGAAGCTGCAGTGGATGCTTTTGATGTAGGTGATGAGTGCAAAACACTGTGGTGGATTCACCAGGTCCTAATAGAGAACAAGTCTGTTTCTGGTCAAGAAACATCCATGACACATGAAAATGTTGTGCAACTCATAATATTTCATCAAAATTTCCATGTTCCACCTGACTCATCCAAACATCTGTGGCACATTTCAGATTTCTCTGCCGGTATGTACCAGGCAGTGTTTGCACTTTGTGAACCCACCTGTGTTGGCACATATTACTGTCTTGATAATGCAACCGTGAAATCACAGCGATCTGATGATTTTTTTTAACATGGATGGTCTTGCAGTACTTTTATAGGCCTGGATGATACGAGCAATATGTGTGATGTGCGATGACGCTGTTCAGTATTGCTATGACGATATGACTTGCGGTAAATAAGCAAATATGTAAGTGTGCATATTAACCATACAGTTCCTGAGTCTTTCTGGTTTCATACGTACCATGCTAATAGGTGCCCTGAAACACTGGGTAAAAGACTAGAAAAAAAATATTTTGAGCATACTTTAATGAACATGAATAGTCAAACAATTGAATAGTAGGTTGATTTAACCCTCTCCTGCCTCCTCCCATTACTTATTGCATTTTAGGCAAACTTTTGCTTTCTTTATCCCACATGTTTATATCTCCATGACGATGTAAATAGATGAGTGAGATTGGTTGTGAAAGAAAACAGAAGTATGGGTGAGGAGCAGCAGTGAGCAGACAAACGTTCAAAAGAAACATCAAAGCAGCAGAATGATGTGAATCACAACTTCCAGTGTGGACTTTCACAATAAAACAATAAGCCATGGGATTCAAGAAGACTATCTATCTATCTATCTATCTATCGATCTATCGATCTATCGAGTGATCAGTCCTTTGAATTGGCCCTGCAATATCCCTTCTGTTACTTTCAGATGGGAATCAGAGGTCAGATCAGATGTAATACCAAACTCCATATTTATTGTGAAGATTTCCAGCAGCTGTGAGATGAGTATCATGTGTCAGTGTTTCATTGGCTCACATCCTGGACAGTTACCTGTGCGGGCCGTCTCCCCTCTCATCAGCCCAGGGCATCTGATCTTGTCGCTGTTGATGTTGAAGGTGTGCACTGACAGAAAGGGGCAGCTCCCTTCATCTGGATTGTCTTCCTGCCAGCAATGACACAGGGGATGCATTATGTGTGAAGACAGGATGATCTACTCACCAAAATATTCTCCCTCTCTCTCTCCCTCTCTCTCTCTCCCTCTCTCTCTCTCTCTCTCTCCCTCACTCCTCCTGAGTTTTGCCACGTTGGCAGAAAAAAAAAAAAGCATCAGCATCTGCTCTTCCTCTGGCCTCCACACACACTGGCCACTCCTTTTCTACTTGGACACATCACTTGATGGTCTGCGTGCCTCAGATTCTCCTTTTTATTTATTAGCCAGTAAAGTTTATTGAGAAGAATGTGACAGTGGAAATTTATGAGTGTAGGACTTTGAAGCATGATCAGTTCAGAGTGGGGATGTATTTGCAGGGAGTTTATACAGCTGATTACCAGCTCATAAACCATCTCAGAGAACTTCCACTTCTTGTATTGATTAAATTGTTTGCAGTGTGTTCTGTGTGCATGGGTCACCATCACACCCACACATACACAACACACTGAAAACACTTTAAATTTTAATGGTACCACTGATTTAACCAATACTGCTTATTGATGTGGTAATTGAACAGTTCTGTTATCGATATAATTTGTTGAAGCAAATAACTTTATCAGCTTCAGCCAGCACAGGCCAGCAGAACAGCTGCTTGAAAGGAGGAATGAGCAGAAAACATCGGCCTCTCTCCTTTCTAGAGACTGTTCCCGTCGGGGGTCATCACAAAACAACTGATCAAATGTGAACAACTGTGGTCATGTGGTGCATTTAATAGAGGACATGGGTGTCACCATGTTTGGTTCGCAGGCTGGAGGAATGAAGGTCTAATTCACTGCAAGGCAAGTTTGTGCAATACACAAAATTTGATATGTTGATAAGTTCAACCCAAACAGGAAAAACACCCCCCCTCCCCTTTTGTTTATCATGTTTCTGGTGGGACATGAAACAGCAGGTTGTTTGCTACATGCCAAGGTACAGTAGAGGCAGCAAACAGCAGGACGGACTGTACAACACTACAGTACTGTACTTTTTATTGTGTGAGAGTGTAAAAGGAGAAAAACATTGAGGGTTGTGTTGACTGTAGTGTGTGAGGGAGATGAACAGACAGCAGTCCTGTCTGAACTGGTGCACAGAGGTGATCTCACCTCAGATCTGCTTGTAGTATTTCAACAAATTGTTGTCGACAGTGAACGTATCACTTCTTGAAGTTAGCCCTGGGCTCAGACGTACAATAAAAGTCATTTAAACATGCTGCAATCAGCTCCATTAGAGACATAAATCATTTCATAACCTCAGGCTCCACTGAATATCATCATCATCATCATCTTCATCTCTTATTTTGTGCACAGTTGGACATCTTCAAAGCTGCTGATGGTCTCTGCTGCACAGTTTGCACTTGTGCACTCCACACCACATACCATTCATTCCACTCTCTGGATGTCCACTGTCCTCACAGCTGTTATGTGTGTGTGTGTGTGTGTGTGTGTGTGTGTGTGCGTGTGTGTGGATGGACACTCTTGCATGTACAGGTGCTCATCACTTGTTCTTTCACTCTCTCCTGTCACAATATTTGTAGCATATTTAACCTCAGTGTGAACCTGCAGTGTCTTGTGCTCTGTGGATCACCATGGTTCCCTATGTAAGGCTGAGCTGCTGCTGCTGCTGCTGCTGCTGCTGCTGCTGAAGCTCTTAAACAGCAGTCAGTCAACATAAAGACCACAGTCTTTCCACAGGAGCAATTACCCACTCCCAGGAAAGTGCTCTGTTGATTCCTAGATAACAGCAAGAGAGGAAACTACATTTAAAAATCTTTCTCAAAATGCTTCACATGTACAGCCATTAGACATAAATCCTCTGTATTTATATGTGCATAAATTTAACTATATTCCCATCTGACTGTTGTTATTTCCTGTTTCAGGGGTATTTTAACCCATTTTAGAATGTGATGAGTCAATAGTGGTTAGTCAACTAAGATTGGATTATAAAGATTACATTTAAAAAATAGGAGCCTCTGCTTGGAGAAAGTATAAAGGGTTACTTCCTCTACCCTGAGTCAGCTGCTTTCTCAGGCTGTGTACTTACTGTAACAAGTACAATAATCTTCAAATGTAAAACCAATGTAATGACCTTGTAAAATACGGCATTTTCCGAAAATGCAATGAAATGACGAAGAAAAACACAGAACTGCTGTTTGGAAGTGATGCATCAGCACTCTGTATTGTAATTGCTCTCATTACATGTGTAATTGCTGCACAGATTTCTGTGTCTCTGTCTTGTCTAAGTGGTCTTTGACAGGCCCTTTGAAATGCGCTACTTTGAACCACCACACCACAAACCAGACAGCTCCAGTCCACATTATGAAGACCACCTGCAACATGTTTGTGTCAGTCTCTTATATAACTCATTCACGTTCCTGCATGTCAGCACCTTCACTGACTCCAAGTTAGAAAAATACAAGCAGTAAATAACCACAAAATGTCAGGACAGAGCATCTGGGAAATGGCAGCCACAGCTGATGAATAGTTCTTTACGATTATCTGATTATAGTTAAATGTCTGTTTCAGATGTTTTCTTGAGAATCGCTCAGCTCTTTGCTTTGAAGTGAGAGAATTTCAGGAACCACATAGAGTCACGATGACTGAATACAACCTCTCCCCAGCTCCTCATGTACTGTGTTGCTAGGAGGTCACATGATCACTTTATTGATAACCATAGAAAAGGACCCATTGAAATCAGCATTTTACATGATTTACATTTTGCTTCTGAGCATATTAGCGTTCTGATGTTAACATTTTGCTTCCAAGCTCAGTCGTTTACAGTCTCAGAGAGCTCCCTTGTTTACTCATTCACCATATAATGAATATACAGTGCTGCTTGAAAGTTTGTGAACCCTCCAAACATGGTAGCTGTGATTGTGGCCAGAATATTCAATTGTGGACTCTTTGGTCCAGAGAATGGACTGTGGTTTGTCCAAGCGCTCTCTGGCTAAAGTTTCAAACAGGCAACTTCGTTCTTTCTTGAGAGCAGAGGGTTCCTTCTCGCACCCCCCCATGAATGACATGTCTATTCATTTTTCACGTTATTGTTGACGCATGTATATTTATGCTGCCAGAGAGGTCTGTGACTCTCTGGAGGTCATGTCTGGGTTGGCCTTTACCCACAAATCATACACATCACACCCACATTTATTCTTCTTCTGGTGCTTCTTGATGAAAGTTTTGATGGCCGTCCACTTGTGGGCACAGTTGAGGTGATGCTGAGTGTCCTCCAGTTGTAAATGATTTGTCTTACAAACCTTTCCTAAGGATGTCTCACTTGATTGATTTGCTTAATTGATCACTTGAGCACCCACATGTGCTTCACCTGAGTCTATCACTTACTTGACTTTACTGATGCATTTCATATATAAAAACTGGTGATGATAAAATAAGAAAATCACGGTAAAACAACAGAAAAATCTAAACTACTCAAGGGGTTCACAAACTTTCAAGCAGCACTGTACCAATATAATGAAACAGTACTGTCAATTGCTGTTGTTGATAACTACTCTTTTCCAACTTATAATGAGTTTGCATCATTTATGTCAGCTGTTGAGTTGCACAATGTTCACAATGTTTTTGCATCCACAAAATGTTTGTAATGAAGTGTTTTTGAGTAGTTACTGTTCAATAATCCAGTTTGAATCAAGCTTTATTTTACAACAGCACACTTGCACTACTGTTATTGTTTGTGCAGCCACAGTACAAGCAGGATTTGGATTTTTCTGGACTAAATCACTTTTTTCTTCTACACAATCATAAAACATGCAGCTAACAAGTGGAAAATCCTGAGTCATTTTACATGAGCTTGGTGAGCTCACTGTGACTGGCTTTTGTGCATGGCTGAAAGCATGGCTCCGACATTCTTGGAGGGTAAATGTGAGGTTTTGGAAGCACTTGTGCGTTCCACGTGGTGTTGTAGCAAGCTTGGACCAACAATATAGGGACATGGCCGGGTCTGAAGGGGCGAGTCACTGCTGCTCTGCTCTCAATCACACTCCTGGTTTTCCCCTCCACTGGTAATGGCTGTTGGACGACTGTGCATTTTCCTAATAAGACTTAATCCCTCAAATCAAGTAAACACATTGAAGTAAAGAAACAACAGCTGTAATTTCTTGAAATGCATTGAAAGACATCTTTTGAATGTAACTCTGAAAGCATTCTCTGACTCTGCTGAGGTTTGGTGCTGGCTGACTGGAGGGTGAGTTGGTTTGGTCAAATTGTTCACTTTGATTTTGTTTTCTTTCCCAAAGTGAACGACGTGGAGGAGAGAGAGGGTCTGCCTTCGCTGGACAAACCCGGCTGGTATTCCCAGGGCAACTGGCCGCACCTCCACGAGCTGCTCAAGAGAATGACGGGAAAATCAGAGCCCAAGGTGAGGCCGGCCAGGTCGTATATTACAGGGGCGAACACTCAGACCTCTCTGGCTGAAGGATGTCACCGGCTCGCTTTGAGGTTTAACCACAACTTTGGTTTTGGCAGAGGCTGAAAGAGATGAGGGCTTCATAATAAATCAGCTCAGAGATTCACACTGGTATGATGGAGAGGAGGAACGTGGCCCTTGGCATGGCTGTCGACAGGGGCCCCTGTGTGCCAGCGCATACTGTGTGTGTACTGCAGCCAACTCCTCATACCAGCTTCTGATGCACAATGCAGCCCATTATTTTTATTTTGATGTCTCAGGTAGAAAAAAGGAAAGGCCCAACAATTCTAAGCAAGGCTGTTTTTTTGTTCAGGTCGTATCAACATGAAGGCAATGTTCAGATTCTGAGACCGAATGTATAATCACTACAGCACCTTTGAAGATCACTGCGCTAGGCTAAGAACAAGACACAAACAGGACAATCATATCACTGTGGGTAGACCAGAGGAAATGCTGAGTCACCAGTTGAAAACTTAGCCAGCTACAAAAAAAAAACCCTGCATCAGACAGTCAGTGAAAGCTGCCTGGCCTGTGGCTCCCTGTGAGGAGCAGAAGCTGCAGCGGCTGTCCCACACTGGGAAACCTCATCTGTGGGTAAACTCTTATTAAATGTTGCAGTGGTCCGGAGCACACTCAGGGGGTGTGTGAAAGAAAAAAGCACCGTGAGGTTCAAGAACCACTGATATAAACCACCTGTCAGAAAAAAATACACCAATATTAGAATTTCATGTACCAACCAACAGAAAAGCGACTACTGATTTGTAACACATTGAAGTCACAGCCACAGTCATCTACTTACCCCCAAAAGGATGACATCATGTCTGGCTTATTAGGTTAAACCTCAGTTAATTACAGCATTTTTTTCACAGTCAGTGACAGTAGTGGCATGTCAGGAAATCAGGCAACTGCACTGAGGTGCTCCAGTCCAGCTACATTCAACTGTAATCATAATAATGATACATTTTAATGGCAGGCACCTTTCAAGGCCTTCTCGAAGGCCTTCCAACACAGTAAAAGAATAATAAAGTAGCACATACAAGACATAAAATACAAAGTAATATGGAATAAATATAATTGAACAGAATTGAAAATGACAGCTTTGCATGTGTGAGTGTAAAGAGTCATTTTTACAAAGGCAGAAAATGGGGAAGACATACATTTAAGCAATTGAATAATATGTGCTTGTAAAAATTATGGATGCAAAGAAACGCATTTTTAAGCTTCAAATGTTTATCATGGATTTTGTGAAGAGTCTTCCTCTTTACATATTTTATACAAGTTAAAGTGGACCTCCGCCCCTGGGCCCAACATGATGTCCCTGTTCCTCTGATACTTGTTTAAGTAGGTTCCAGAGTTAAGAAGCAACATGGCTGAAGGCTCTAAGCCCGTGGTGGTCAGACGGACAAGGAAGTGCAGAGAGATGATGGATGAGGAAGCTGTCTGAGTGCAGGCAGGTGTGCAGAGGTGGAGCAGATCAGAGAGATATGGAGGTGTAGGTTGTGTTCATCAGGGAGCAGGTGCAGCTGCTGGAGAAACAGGGGTATCTACTGAAGAGCTTCTGGTGGAGATGCAGCCTGCTGCTTTCTGAACCAGCTGAAGTTCATGATCTGTGAGGAAGACCAGAGAGGACAGCAGATTCATGCAGAGAGCAGAAGTGAATATATGTATCTCGGTCTCTCTCTCTCTCTTTTTTTTTCTCCTTTCACTCTTTTACACACACAAAATGCACTGTGTACAAGTCTGTGCAGGAGCTGAGAGTGAGATGCTCAAACATGGAGGTGGATGTTATATCAGCTGCGTTGAACCGTCAACTTTTATTCCATATAAGCCTGTTCGGCTGGAATATTAACTGCTCTGTAAAACTGTTGATTTATTGCCAGGAGACGGTGCCGCTAATATATCTGTAGCAAGTCTCACTGCCACTGTGGGTTGCCCTCAACAACCCCACCCCCCACCCACTCCTCCCCTCCCCAACACAAACACAGACCAGACGATCCACTCTCCAACAGCCTTTTTATTGCTCCTCACGCAAACTTCCAACATAAATTCAGCTTTGTACTGCGTGTCTCTAGGTGCCCAACAGTTGAACAGCCTCTGGTGGCCTCCTGAGTGTGTGTGTACAGTATGTGCGTGTGTGTGGGTGGCACACTTGTACATTCAAAGGAAGATGATTAGGTAACAAGCAGCAGTTGATCAGTCACCTCAGCTCAGCTCTGCTCCCAGAGGCCAGCTCCACACCTCCGTCTCTCAGCTGCAGCTACATGTTGACCATGCCCACCTCCATGTCTCAGAAATAAACAGTCTGATGGTGTAGGTCAGGCAGCACAGCCAGCTTAGCTTGGAGGGTAATTTGCAGTCATGTTGCTGGCTAGTGGTAACATGTTAGTTAGCATTAGCTTGACCACCACAGTGACTCGACAGGTTGACAACAGATCAGAACAGAAACAATTAGTCAGAGTTAATTAACAGGAAAATATTCAGCATTGAATTGTGGCTATTGTTGTATCTCACACTGTATAATAAAGATAAAAAGTCAGATCAGGCACATGCAGAACCCACCCAACAATACTGGCCATCACCCATTTCCACAGCTCTAATGCCACCCCCTTCCCTGTCTGCTCAATGCCCCCTCTGTTCCACAGCCACGTGGAGAAAGCTCTCTAGGAATTCAGTGTCAACCTGCACTTATAGCTGCTTTAAACAGCCCTCCGGGGCGACCTGAGACGCTCTGTGTTTTCACTTTTCTCCACTTTCACCTGATAAGACTTAATGCAGCTGGGCTGAATGGAGGCATTCATTGAAGATTACAATTCCTGCTGAACACTGCAGCGCTCCAAGTGTTGGGGTCACAGCCATGATCATACACACTCATATTTTACAGGTCAGTCATTTCCTACTAGTTTACTATAGTATTACATAGCTATACATACATTTACTGACAATTTTGAAGACAAGACAAATCAGTCTGGATCTTTCAGCCCAAGTCCTGTCTCATGTCCCCCCTTTATGAATCTCTCAGTTCTGACTTTACATTGTAAACAACATTAAAGTTATGACAAAACTGAACTTGTATAAAATCCAAACACTCCGATTTTCATAAAACTAGTATTAAGATCTATCTTTTTCTGTCTTTTATCTCCCCGCCCACTCCCCCCTCTCCCAGGCTCCCAGTACCACACAGCATGCTGCACAATGGGTTCATTAAGGTTCCCTTCACATGCCTGCAGCTCTGGGTACCTAGGCTTAGCATGGCTTTAACTGCTGGTCTGAGTGATGAGTTGATAAGAGATGGCTGTCCACAGGCCCACATTGTATGTCACCTTAAAGCTGCAGTAAGCCACTCTGGAGGATGGAAAAACAGACTCACAGCACTGAGCCTTGTTGTGCGTTGTATCAGCAGTGAGACATTCAGCAGACACTGAGTCCTCTCTCTGAGCCGACCTCTGAATAATATTCTCCACTTTGAATCAGACACTGAGCTGTCTTTACTATCCACTCGTTTAGATTATTCCACTATGGCTCTATTCACAATGCCACCCCCACCCCACCTATTTATTTTTCTGTGACATCTGTGTTATCACAATTTCAGCTGCTAATACAAAGGTCTCCTATGAAAAAACTCAGGGTTACTTGGCAAAAGAAAGTTTAACCTGGCACAGCCTTTTGGTGCAGTGGAGTGGACATCATTTGGCAACGTGCTGCAGTGGCCAACGAAATGTGTGTGGCCACACATTTTTGGTAGATTACTTCTGTTCTATTGTTTATCACGTGATCATAGTGTTATTGCATACACTGATTTCCACCATGCAACTTTCTAGAGTTGTAAAACCTTTAATCCCTGTAGAATATAGGTGATGGAAACGGCTCAGAGCCAACGATGTATATGAGACAAACAAAACCAGACAGAGGCTTCACATGATGAAGACCAGGCCAGCCTCCAGACCTGAAACACACAAGCTGGACTGGAGGTCATAACCCTTTGGGGGAACTAGTGCAACAGTGTTAGGATGAACCCTCTGAACAATACTTGATTTCACTTAATTCACTTGATTTAATGGATCACTAAAAAGAAGATTCAAGTGTCAACCAAGTCCACTAGGTGAAACATGGCAGGGACTGAATGATGATGTATGTGAGTGACACTTGAAGACACTGTTGCTCTGTGTTATGCCATCAAATCACTCAATGACCTTTGTGCCCCCCAACATTTTTGTGTCATTAAGGGCAAAATGGCCTTAACAATAAAATGATGAAATCCCCTGCTTGATGATGCGTCTGATGATGGTGCAGGCCGTACAAGAACTGGAATGCTTCCAGGAATTGTGTACATCAGGGGTGGGGAACCATGTGCCATGGAGAGCCATGTGTGTGCAGGTTTTCCTTCCAACCAAAGACTTCAACAGGTGATTTCACTAATTAACACACCTTCAGCCACAGAGGTGTGTTAATCAGTGGAATCACCTGTTGAAGTCTTTGGTTGAAGGGAAAACCTGCATACACATGACTCTCCATGGCACATGGTTCCCCACCCCTGGTGTACATGATGCACCAACATCATGTTGGTGCATCATGTACACAATTCCTGGAAGCATAATCTGCTTCAGCTACCATCATCATGATGGTAGCTGAAGCAGATTAGACATGAACCGTTAATTCTCTGCGTTGACCTGTCCTGGTCTGGGACTGCGGGGCTGCTCAGGAGAGTTAACACTGTGGCACAGTAAGTGTTACTCTGATTTAGGGATAAAACACAACATTAGTTGTCGAGAGAGCATTTAAACCACTAAGGAGTTTTATGCTCTAATAGAACCAGAGAAGAGTCCTTCCAGCCGATTTCACTGTAGCCTGTAGTCTGGTTCACCTCATGCTGCTTTGACTCATTCAGACCTCAGTCTGGTTCAGGCTAATGTAACTGTATCCATCCACAATGTGTCTCTTTTTTGATACATTTCCTCTGTGCAGGAATCTGTGGCCTCTGTAAATATTTATCGCAGCGATCCCCAGACTCTGGCAGCAGCAGGTCTGCTCAGCAGCGAGAGGTGAGGGGTTTTTGGGGGTACAAGGACCAGCTGTGGCCAGTTCTGGGAAACTCCTGGTGGAAATATGATTCCTGCAGCCACTCCTCCTCCTCCTCCCCCTCCCCTTTGGGCCTGGCCTGCAGCGGCCCCGATTAGCTCCACTGTTTGTTTACATGTGGTACAGTCAGCCTGAGACTCAACTCCGCTCTGTGAGGAGGGGGAGGGACTTACAGGCAGCTACTGGAATGTCTTACATCCTCTTTATGGCCATGTAACTCCTGAAGGGAGATTTGATTTAGTTAACTCACACACATGCACACACATGAACACACACATCCAAACAGTAATGTGTGTCATCCCTGTTTGTGATGTCTCTCAGGGGGTCACATAATGCAGCTTCCATAAAACCTCACCAAAAGGTTTCAGATATCTATGATGATTGAGCCCAACCCTCAGGTCTTCAAACGTCATCATGATTGAATGTTTATGAAATTTCAGCCTTGAACTACAACGTGGATGTGAACTCTGAGCAGACAAAACTTTGATTAGATATTTGTCTCTTTTGCTCTTAAGCTCACAATTTTTCACTAATGTGCCCGTTTCTAACTTCACAAACTTTTATTTATTTAAAATCACATAATTCAATTTTTGAATAATTAGGTTCAAAAAGGTTCAAACTTAAAGGACCTCATGTTATGTTTTCCAATTAGTTACAAAAATTAGTCCTTACACTAGAACTGGTTATTTAGCAAACTGTTGTTTTATATAATTGAAGACTGTTTCTACGCGTTTTCTTTCTGTTTGATAGGCTATTACCACATTATTATGTTGTGATTACATTGTACAAGTATGCCTCGTTTTGTGTTAAAGGTTCCCGATTTCCCTCTTCCTCCCTCTTTTATATGAAGTGTTTATCCATAAGAAGATATATCTGTGATTTTAATTCTATTTAATTTAATTCTAGATAACAGAGATAATAGTTATACAGCAGATTTCTGGTAAACGCACAGAGAAACATAACCTGTGTGGTTGTATGATGGGTGAAAGTGGGTGGGGCATGACTGAGAGCAGTCACTGCTTCACTGTGACATCACAAAGTTACAGAAGCCCGATGGCTGGTTTTTATTAACTGCTTGAGCATAATGTTCAGAATGTGTTTTATTGTTATAAACGACACGTTAGCAGGGACAAAGCCAGACTACTGAAGGCTCATATAAGATGAAAACGAGGGCTGTGTAGTTAAAAGGGACAAATCATCACTGTTATAAAATGTTTAAATACACAAGTGTCCTGTGATCTTTCCAGAGCACTGTATGAACAACTCATTCATTGATCATTTAAATGTGAACATTCTCACCCTGAATCTCGCCCCCCTCTTATGGTTTTCAGGTGTAAAAACAGTTGTGCATTAATGGTCTGAAAATCAAATAACAAACTGGTCCCAGAAGATGCTTTTAGAGCTTTCCTTTGAACCGACCTCTGTTCTTAAACTTTGTATCCTGTTGTGACTGTGAAAGCTTTTTCCTGTGTTCAGGGTGTCAGCAGACTGCTGTCTTTTCATTTTTTAATCTCCAGCCATCTCCATTTCTCCTCCTCCACCTCCTCCTTCTCACTCCATTTCCTCTCCCATCTGAAGGGAGCTGGATCTGAGGCGGTGAGCGGTGTGTGCCTGCACTTCACTGTTGGAATGTGTCTCAGGGAAACCTGCCTCTACTTGCTTTTCTTTTCAGAGGTGGAGGACAAAAGAGACGTGATGGTCAAAGAGGATGTAATAGCTTTTGCAGACTCATCGTGTCTGGTCTAGTTGACCCTTGGGGGGGGGGGTCAGAATATGCCAGTCTTACTGCCTTTATGCTCTGTGTTGAAGTCAAACATGTCCTCCCTCCTCTGTACTCTCCTTGTCTTCACCTTGCAGGTGGTGTATTTTGGAGATAGCATGAGGTCAGACATGTTCCCCGCCAGCAGCTTTGGGAAATGGGAAACGGTGATGATAGTTGAGGAGATGGAGGGGGAGGGGATCCCGAAGAGCGACGCGGCGATGTCTAATGAGGCCCAAGTGGAACCTCTGGAGAAAAAGGGAAAGTTTGAGGTAAGTTCACAGAAGCAGCTGTTTCCGTTTAGCGACCAGTTCCCCCCACCCAGCACACCCCTATCCTTTCAGCCCCCACCCCCACCTCTGTCAGCCTCTCCCCTCTTCCTCTGTGTTACTGCCACCATTTACCCTCAGAGTGAGTCAGTGCATACCTATAAGCTTCTATTGTATCATCATCTGTCTGTTTGTACATGTACATTAGCTGCCAGGGAGGATTATGGGTAAGATTTCATAGTCACTTTTGATGTAGAAGCATGTAAAATCAAACATATTGACACAGGTATATGTTAAGGTTGTGTTGAAAGGTAGTGCATGCAGTGAACAAGTCTGTTCATGACAACTAACATAACACACCTGAATCTCTGACTGGACTATATGTGGTGGCATTGCATTGTGGGTAATGTAGGCCATGGGTTTTGGCAGGGAAGACTGCACGGAGTAAAAAAGAGATGATCGCTCAGGTTCTGCTGCATCCGTTTAGATTCTGGATGCACAGATTGATCAGGTAAGACCATTAGAAAAGGCCACTTATAAGTGTGATCGAATTTACACTCCTGCACCAGGGTTCACGTCATGCACACATCAGCACAGACACAGCTATGCACACTTGCAACATGGCATCAGGAAAACTCGCAATTTGTAAAACTTTAAAAGAGGCTAAAACATCACCTGTGCATGACATAGCAGCTAGCTGCTGATAATGGCATTGGCTAATGGCATCGATAATAGGAGTGATGCTTAATCAGTAAGTGATCTGAAAGCAGTCACATGATTTTTGTTTAAAGAGAGAGAGAGAGACCCTCACCCACTTAATGAAGAGCTAATAGTCAATGGTTGTGATGTACAGTACAACTAAGATGAAAGAAACGTTTCAAAGTGTCAGTTCTAGATCTTAGAGAGAAAATCTGAAGCAGCCAATATAGTTGCAATCCAAGCATCTCTCACATTAACCAGCAGGATACTGTAATCCTGGCAGTCAAAATGTGATGAGTCATCTTTGGTCAGGACACCAGGAGTTGACCCCTTTTTCTCTAAAATGTAGAGGACCGTCCAAAGCTGTTGCTCCAACTGTTTGATCAGTGCAGATGTAGTTGTGTCCAAACAATGATTGCGTAACTACAGTGAACAGTTAAAGTCCAGTGAGAAATGAACAACTCTGCATCGAAGGGTTATTTTAATTTCAATGCTTTTGCTGAGGTATTGGAACGCAGCCACGCTCAGATGAATAGTTGAGAACCTGCAGGGCACTGTTTGGCTGATGGGTTTCCCCACCCACCGACTACTGCCCTCTGTGCAGCATGTGCCTGAATTTTCAACCCCCCCCCCAAGTCCAGTGCAAACATATTAGCTTGTGGTATATCCAGCACTCCCAAACTTCCCTATAGTTTCATTATGGTTCCATTTCATCAACAGAAATGTCACTGTGCATACTGTATATGTATATTAACAGATATATGTCCAAGACTTTTCCCTTCTGTCCCACTGAGGGTTGCTGAATGTGGACTGACCACTTGTCTTTACCATGGTGTATCTGCAGAGTGTTGCTGAATCGAAGCTACACAGATTATTTTGTCACTCAAAACACCTACTCTTGTTTGGTTGAGGAAGCTGTCTGTATTTACAGACATTATGTTTATTAGCAGATGTAAGGTTGCATGATACCAACACCACTGACAGATGAAATCTTGGTGGTGATGAGAGAGATTAGATTAGATTTGACGTGGGGTTCTCTGGGGTAAACATGCTCCTACCCTTTCTAACTCAGGCTTCACTTGAAAGCATCAAAAATGCTGACTGTGCTGTAACAATACCGAAGCCAAATAATGCCCTCTTTATTCATATCATATCAGTTCATCATTTCAGACTGGAGCTCCATTTTTCTTTTTTGTTTTCACCTGTCAGTCCACCATCTGTTCACTGGCTCTCTTTCCTTTAAACTTTCCTTTCAACCAGCTCTCCACTCTGATTCTCCAATTTTGCCATGGATATTTTCTTGTGCTACGCAATCAGTCTGAGATAGCAGATAGGTGTGTAATGTGGTCCAGCTGGTGATGATGTACTGTAAATATCACTGGCTCATCACAGAGAAAAAACACCACTGGCCCCTGGCACTGAGGTTTGGAACCACTGATGTTCAGTGTATTACCTTCAGTAGATTCACATCAGATGTTCAGAGAAGCTGCAAGGAGCACCAGTACAGAAGGTAATGTGCTGCTAAGGATGGGGTCATGTGCAAAAGAGGATTATGCAGGGCTGTTTGATGGAAGGATAAAGTAATAAATAACCTATACTCAAAATAATTCCTCCATCTTCAAAAATACCTCAGGAAATCAAACTTTATTCTGTTTTTTGGTTCCTTTACACATATATTTATAACTATTTGGTAAGTATCTCCATAACAACGTGATACCCCTCTTTTTATATCTTGTTTCTGTAGTATGCAACAGCTCCCAATGACATTATCTGATATTGTGCAATGTGCAAATTTATTTTTGAGGTTTGTCAGGTTGGTATCTTCTCACATCCCTCTTCTACATCCTGTTTGTGCAACAATCGCTGTTTATCAGCTCGTTCTGCCTATAAAATGTATTGCTGTTGTATAACTGATTGAATAAGCCAGCAAGAAATAATGATTCATTGCATTTCTGAAAATAACTCTCAATGCAGTTTGGTTTAAAGCCAGCTTGAATTCTCTCTATATTCCCTGTGCTCGGAGTAGAATTCCCACTTCCTTTAATCATGTCTGCACTTGCCTGAGAATCTTGAATCTTGATGCACAGTTACATAGTTTGGTTTGTGATTGTCTCAACAGGACCAGGGCATGAAGACACCATCTGCTGTGTCCAACCAGTGGGGCTCTTACTTTGTCGACGTACATCAAAGTGGAGGAGGGGATGAGGAGAGCCAGAAGCTGACCTGGTGCTCCCACTGCATTCACAAATACAGCACCATGGCCATCCCTAGTGTTGAGCACATAGCAGGTATGTGGAAGGACAGAATAAAACACAGGACAGAAATGCTGCAATCATGTTTGGATGGTGATTAGAAAAAGAAGATGATGATGATTCATAGCTACAGGTTTTAATATATCCATATCAACATCCAGATTATAAGAACAGTTTATCAAGAACAAGACAGTTGTGCAGTGAACGCAGCATTTTAACTTTGACTTTAGCTGTGGGTCAGACTGAAAATGAAAGACGAAGAAATAACATGGTCCAGGCCTGGCATATAGGGTAAATAATAATGGGCTCAAAGTAGATCCCTGAGGTTTTCCAGACTGATTTTGCTCCATTTAGAGACGTTGCTGTCTCTGCAACACATAGATGGACTCAGAACCTGTTAATGTTTAGTGTTTTCCAGGTGACATGGCCTCATTGTTCATTCTACATAAAAGGGCTGCATGGAATTGACATTGGCATTACTCTAACATTGAATGAGCTGTAAAGCAGGTGAAAACTGTATTCATGTTAACAGGAGAACCTAGAACAGAGTGATAAGTCTGACATGAGTCTGTTTTTGATGGAAATAGTGTCATAGAAATGAACATTAAATTGAAGGTAAACAGTTTCGCTTTTCTTGTGTAGCATGTTTTGAGTTTGTTACATAACAAACAGCAAAACAAGAAAATGACATCTGTTTCCCTCAACATGGCACCGATCAAATGTTTTGCTGTCTCTTGTGTAGAGCACAGTCATATGGTACACATGCATGAGAATCATATTCGTGGTGTAAAAACAGGAAAAAAACTATCTGATGTTCAACTTTTAGTGGTTCAGAATCTGCCACATCAAACAGTCGCTTCATCTTTCAGCAGAGAAACACTCACTAGAGTCAAAACAGCAACTGAACCAGACACAGATGTGGAGCCAAAGTCAGAATTAGCTCCAACTACCACTGTTGCAGATCAGTTCCAGGAGAAAATGGTGATTGTCTCCCATAGAATGATGAGGTCAGGGCTGTTTTCACCCTGAATGTGGCCGGAAGTGCCGCCGATTTCTCAGAAATTGGAGTTCTGATGCATTTCTACAAAAATTGATTTGGCCAGTGGCGATGGCCAACATGTGTCCAACCGCTCCACAATAATCCACTCCATATTTGTTGTAAAAAGACGATAACACATGTCAGAAGCAGGTAAAATCCACTGATGTCTCTTTGCCAAAATCACCAAACACAACAGTACAAAGTGTTCAAACACTTTGACTTTTCTTCACAGCCACAGCCAGTTGAGCCTCTTCTATATTCCTTCACTCCACAGCCTAACAGGAGTAAATGTGCCAGCAAGGTGCACTGACAATGCAAATCTGTTACCAAATGTCAATCACTATTTTACACCTGAAACAGAAGCTTGTCAGTAAAAAGTACATATTTATATATTGTGATTAGTTTACTATTTTAGATCCATACTGGAAAGGCTCCAGCAGGATTTCCAACATCGCTGTTTTAGGGGTTGGGAAACTTAATGGTAGTGCAGCCATAGCCTGAGGCTTTGTCGTCCATATTACAAGTTTCACTTTGCATCAGTGTAGATTAATGTTACCTGGACAGGGTGAAGCAACAAGACTGAACACAAAGTAGTAGTTTATTTAAAAGGAGAGTTCAGATCTGAGAGTGTTAACCAAATTAACCAACTTGAGCAAGATTTTGGGGGTGAGAGGTTCTAAATGTCGGCTAATTGCCCACGGCAGATTATTCAGGGATGGTGTTTCAAACTACCTGAGTTTGCAGGCCTGTAATTTAGGATTCTTGTACGTCAAAGTTGTCTCTTCAGATGTAAAAGATAAAACACCAACAATAGTGAGCAGTGGGTGATCACTACCTGATGTTAAGAAGACTGTGTGATCTTCCACTGAATAATCAGACATTGCTCTTGAGTCTTTACTGTTCAGCAACAATAGCCCGGTACATGTTGTGCATCAATCTGATTTACCTCTTTGATCTTGCGCTTTCTAGATCTCCCCCTGGATTACAAGTTCCCCAGGTTTTCTCCAGACAAGCCCTGCACCACTGGTTACTACCCCAGGCCCCCGGATTCCTTGCTGAAGATGTGTGGGAGCCTGTCATAAAAAAAAAAAAAAAAAAAAAAATCAAAAGAAAAAGAAAAAGAAAAAAAGAAAAAAGGAAAAAGTTTGGAAAAAAAACACCTCCCTTACCCCTCTGCCTCAGGAGAGGAATGTGCCTCCATTTTTTTGCCTGTAGTTTCCCATCTGATGACCCCCACCACCATCTGTGGAGCACAGGAAGCATAGACTCCTCATCCATTTCAGAGAAACCATGTGAATGTAAGCTACAGTATCTCTCTGTAATAACGCCTACATTTGGACGTCGTTTCGTGGTTTAGTGTACCGTATACGTGGAAATACGACAAAATAAGTGTGCGTGCGTGTCTGCATACAGTAATAATAAGAGATGTAGTGTTATTGTGTGATGCCCCTCCCTCATTTTCAGTAGTAGATTGTTTTAAATTCTTCAAAGTTTTACAAAAAAACAAGTGTACATTTTACCACCTGTTTTCCCAAAGTGATTACCTCAAGAGTGTTACCTACTGTAAGCAGAACCCAGATGGTCACAGTGTGTTTGTCCCTTAAAAGTCCTTTGGAATCATTGTGGCAGTATTTCTGTATAACACTGTTGTAAAGTCTTTTTTTTTTTTTTTTTTCCAAATATAGTTTCTCTGTATGCATTTATTAACCTTAAGATGAGGTTTAAGGTCTAATGTTCCCACTTTGTCAGTTTCGTGGAAGGTGTTCGCCTTCGGGTCTTTGTTGCTGAAGAGCTGGCACCACGCCGTCCTTTGTGTTGGCTGTTTCAAAAGACACAACCCTTGGGAAACAACAATAATAATAATAATAATGAATAATAATGATAATAATGGATAATAAGACTATGCTAGATGTTCTCTGTATTATTTTTGGTGCAACAGTGACATGTGCTCTTTGAGTGATTGTGTAAAAAAAAAAAAGTGTACTACTTGTTCTTTATTTATATGCAGTACCAGACAGAGATATGCTTTAACCGACTCCTGAATGGTTATTTTGTCGGTGTGCATAGACTAAAGTTGTGCCATAACATTAAAGGAATACTCAGTTTGGGACAAATCTAGCTTGCTTGTTCTCTGTCAGAGAAGATGATTTCAGGGTTTATCTCGGCACATGCTCTAAGTTTTTAGTATAACCTAGCACTGAGACTGGACAAGACGTACCAAACTGTTTCCTCTTTATAGCTAGAAAAGTCATCATCAATTCAAGAGCCACATCCATGAGTTCTTGTATTTATCTAGCGACAGAGATAGCACTGTGAGAAAAAATACTTAAGTCTTAATTGATTTACTCCGTTTGAACACAGTTGCACAGGTGTAGATTATATTTAGTCTACCCTTTCTAGAGTCTTATGTGGGTCAAAGCAAATGTGCTATTAGATATAATTCTATGGTCAGTTCTCAGTGTTTTCCACAGTTTTGGGTTTATTCAGGTTTAATTTATCCACAAAACGTTTAGAGGTCAGATATTCAACAGTTCAGGGAAATGGTAGCCAATGATAACCAACAAACGTTTAGAATACGAGTCATTATTTTTTAGTTGAATAAAGCCAGAAAACAGCTTGACCATCATCCATGGTATGTTAATTCATATTACTTCTCAGATGATATAGTGTCAACTGTTCAAAAACATTAACAAGTTTTCTCTGCTTATATTAGC
The DNA here is from genome assembly GCA_021432705.1 of Caranx ignobilis. Taxonomy (NCBI): domain Eukaryota; kingdom Metazoa; phylum Chordata; class Actinopteri; order Carangiformes; family Carangidae; genus Caranx; species Caranx ignobilis. The sequence continues at coordinate 8,228,021 of MU269984.1, read as the reverse complement.
AAAGGAAAAACAATAACCTAGTTAACATATGTATTACAAATGCCCTCCACTGGATAATGATGGGCCTGTCGCACTCACACACTGTGAATCATTAGTTTCAGAGATATTGTAACAATTGTAACAACCTGAATACTTATGGAATTTCAAGTGAAAATCCTTATCCACTTCTGCACACGGTTATTGTACATAGCTGCACTTTGGTCACTAATAAGCACATTGTAAACTCCTATAAGATGATGGCTGATAGCTAACCCATCTTTGTGCTGAGCTATGCTAAACATCCCAGACCTGCCTATGTCAAGCACACAGAGATGACACTGGTTTCAGTCTTCTCATTTAGTTCTCAGTTGAAATGGTTGAAAAGATGATTTCCCAAATTTGAAGTGTTCCTTTAAGATGACCACCATTCCACAAATGAAGAGGGAATATTTTGATACTAGGCTGCACATAGCTGTCACCGCGTACGTGAGATTGGTCATCCAAAGTGAATTATTACTTGTGCTGTGTGTGCAAGTGTTTTATGCATACAGCTGTTGTGATTGTACTATTTTCTTTTCTCATTTGACCTGGAAAATTTGACATGCACATTTGCCTTATGTTGGATTAATTTGTGGTCTTAAGTCAGGACTCTAGACTGTAGACTGTAGACTCTAGACATTTTGAGACTAAAATTAGAGCCAGTGCGAGTAATTTTTTCATTTACTCGCACATGCGCGACCAGTAACATCGCTGTTTTTTTGTTTTTTTTGTTTTGTTTTTTCAATTAATTTTTTTTTGTTTAACTCCTCCACACTTAGATCCACTAGTTGGCGGTAATGCATTAACGAGCGGAGTGGAGCGGGATCGAGTTGGGGTAGCGGGAAAACTTGATATGATATGACAGCACTTGAGAACAATGGCGAAGAGGACAATAAGTTCCTACTTTCTTTCCAACAAACCCGCCAGTAATGTTTCAAAGGAGGCCGACGGAGGGAATGAGTCAACACAAAATTTGCGGACAATACTGGCAGTACACAGTTAAAACGTGACACATTGATGAAACGCAACGCCAGTCTCAAACATAAAATCTGCCGCGACCTGTGCAATGAAAGCTCAACTCCACTCCCAGTTGCATTGAGGAGACATAATAATGATATAAAAATCCTGCAATCAGCTAATCTGATAATGTTCTGATTTAATGTTCCAAGCACTTTTTGTGATCTATATAGATGTTTTTTTCCACATTGTTGTGATTGCTACAAAGCAAAGTTAAGATAACACATTTACTTAAACCCATGACTATCTTTAGATTCTGCTTTTTTTTTTTTTTTTTTTAACTTCTTTTTCATATAAATATATTTATTTTTTGGCATAAATGGGACACTCCACATCCATGTTACAGCTGGGTCTCCCTGCTGGAGAGCTGGGAAAACATTCCCATGTTAACCTCATATTTCTAAGCAGTATACTGGTTGTTTATGTCAAAACTGATGTAGAATAAAATATGAATTCATAAGATTGTAGTTTTATGCATTTATTATTAAAGTATTTATCGGTTAAACAGTGAAAATGAGAGGAAAACTTTGCATGTTGATTTACAGTGTGCGCCCATGAATTTTCTGCTTGCGCCCCTAAAATTTTGAGTTAGGGGCCACTGTGCTCCTAGTAAAAAAAGTGAGTCTGGAGCCCTGATGTAAGCAAAGAAAACCTGCTAAAACTTGTTCAACTCAATAATTACTTACACATTGACTGTAACATACAGTAATAGTTTACTGGAGCTTCGTCATTAAGACTAGTTGAGTCATTACAGTATTTAGCCCCCCCCCCCCCCAAACAATACAGTCATACAGTCCGGTTTAGGGTGATTTTAATTCAAAAATCAGCATTGGAAGTGATGGATTGTCTGTAGCAGTACTGTACTGTGTACTGTAGCCGAGCGGCTACTTAGCATTAACTCTGTTTACATCGAAAATGTCCGGTCTTCATTGTTTTTCATGGGGCCATGACTATGCCGTAGGGTACTTTGTTGAGTTTGCGATGGACCCGAAATAAAGTCGTTACGTAGGGACTCAACAACCGGCGCTTCAGAACATGCACAAAAGAAAAAAAAAAAAAAAAAGGCATGCACTCGGCCCGCTCTATCTTGTAACCGGACACTGCAGCTGAAACGCAACGATGAAAATCATCATCGACCGTCATATTTGTACTGACACGACTCGCAATCAACATAATCGACTTATAATGTCTAAAGTTTAAATTCAGCGGGCAAGTTTTCCATCTTCTTCTCTGATGTGTGGCAGCGTCACAGCGCCACACCAGCCTGTTATATTCACTACAGCGTATTTAGAAATAGTTCCGACCGTGCAATCTGATTGGTCAACAAGAAGTTTAGAACGTGCTCAAATGAGCATAACAGCACGGCTGACTCATCACTAAAATATTACTCCGCCATGGCATGTTGTTGTATCCATCTCCATGGCAACCTGGATTATTATTTTTTTGAAAGGTTATGTATTACTCGCCATAAAAATTAATCACAAACTACATCATGGGGGGTCTTAGCCGAGAGGGCTCTCTCCCTGCCTGTGTGTAACGTTACAAAGTCGGAGAGACAGAGTTGCGACCGCGGTGAAAATGTCTTTAAAAATATGGCCTGGAGCTGAATATTTCATTAGATAAAACGTAAGTGATTACCTCGATGTTTTTGTCTCTATTCTTTTTTGACTTTTGGGCTTTTTAATAATCTGGAGAATCAGCATGTTTCACTCTCCCCATCAGTTGTGTCGGTGACACGGCGCTGTCAAATACATGCAGAGTTTGCGGTTGTATTGATTTAACTTAGTTCGGGAAAGTCCGAGACCGCGATGAAACATTAACGTCAGCTGCAGAGTTCACTGATCTGGGACTAGAAAATCATTTCGGTTGCTAGGTCGTTACTAAGGGTCGGACTACTTGCTGTAATGGTGAACCAGGTTCCATTACACATGAGAGTCAACTGGCGTGACTGATCGTGTTTCAGTTATTACTCAGACCCCATGTATTTCCATGGAAACGGGGAGCACACTCTCAAAAACCTTTCAATTTTCACAGCAAAATGCCGATCAAAGTGATTATATTTTGTTTATACATTTAATTTAGTTGGTAATTTTTGTATGATCGCAATATTACCCTCGAGGATGTTCTTTAACTTCATTTGAGCACTTCAGTGATGCTTGCGGACACTCATATGGGACTCAGGGGGGTCCGGGAGCCGCGCATGCTCACAGGCACGGGGGCAGTCTGAGCGCTATGGGGAGCCCTGCGCATGCTCACACACACTCAGGGAGGTCCGGGAGCCGCGCATGCTCACGGGCACGGGGGCTGAGTTAAGTACACTCAATACCTTTTATTAAAGCCAATGTTTAGATTTACAGTGCAGCAAAAAGAATTTGTTAAATAGTGTATGGTATCATCTGCAAATATCAACTTTTTTTTTTTTTTTTTTTGTCCGCAGCTTTGGTGTCTTTTCTTAGAGGAGCTTCATGGGGTCAACGTGGGATATGAAGCTGATCAAGAAGGTCTCAGTGATGCACTGGGTGTAAATGACAGGTGGAATTTAAATGTAAAAATGAAGCAAGGGATGAGTCCACACACCTTTAGCATTTTAAGTGTTACACTTTTCTTTGATGTGGCTTCCATTAGTTTTCATTTTCCAGGAGGAGAAACCAGGACACCTATTGGGGGAACTTCAAAGGTTTCCTTGTGTACAGAGGAACATGTACCACTTCTTTAGAAGGTACTAATTAATCAGATCATTTTTGTTAGTTTTTTTCTTGTCTGTGAAGAAAATCTCTCTGTTTTACTGTGGATTTGGGCCAAACGTTTGGCAAAAACTCAACCCAACCATCAGTCACACTGTATGTTCAGAGTAATTTATCGAAGTAGCACATCACAGTATTGAATGGGAGGCAAATGGCTCAATCATTTCTAATCAGGTTGGGTTGCACAGGCATGAGGGTGCTGGTTGAGCACACACGTGAAGTGGGGCTGGTTTCTTCACCTTTGCTGCACCATCTCCTGAGGGAAGCCATGAAATGGAAGGTTTAAAATGAGACCATGATTCTCTGAGTGAAGAGACCCTCATTATCACTTACCCAGGAGGGTTCATCATTTCTACTGATGAATAGCAGCACTGATGAAGCCTCTAGGATTAGACGGTGAAACATCTTAGACAAAAACAATCAATCCATATATAGCTTTTTAGTTCCCATCCTGACACCCTGCACCCACAATCTGGGGCTGTTATGAATGATTAAGATTATGACAAATTAGTGAAGTGAGTCATTAGTATTTAAATGGTGTTATAATATAATACCACCATTCACTATTTTAAGTTCTTACAAAGTTTCACTTTCAAATATATATATTTTTTCAAAGGTGTGAAGAGACCTTCACACTGAGGCTCATATCAAAGAAAAGCATGGCAGAGTTGAGATATATGTATTAATAAGTTCTACTTAGTTGCACCTCTGACCATGGCCAGCATCTACAGTACATTACATAAATACTGGGAATGATTCAGCATCATAGAAAAATGCAGAATGTTACAGAAGTCAGGACCTTACTTTAATAAATAAATACCTGGGATTCTAAATAAATAAATATTACTGAATCAATAGGAGAGACGAGACCAGGGATGGGTGTCGTGCCTTTTTGCATTGGCTGTGGGGTAGACCCAACCTAACTTTGATGCTGAGTCAACAAAACAATGATTGGAACAAAGTAACTTCAAATTCACTGACAAGGCTGTGAAAAGCTTGACAAAAACCTAACTCATGAAAAAATATTCAAGGCCAATGTTTTAATGTGTCCTCTGTTTTCCATCTTGCTGATGGAGGAAGGGGTTAAACTGAACATGTGCAGAATGAGTGTTTGACTTCAGCTTGTTTCTAACTGGAGAAAAATGATGTGTTGCAACTGTGCCCGGTCTTCAATGCTTTGAATGTCACCGATATTTGTTTTGCTTTATTTTGTTTCTATTTCATATTTCTTATTTTCAGAGAATATCCTCCTCCTTCTCCTCGCTCTGCCTGAATGGAGGAGTCTCTTGGGGGGAAGAGCAGAGAGAACAGCAGAAACCTGTTTTCTTGGTTTCATTCTCATTACCTGCAGAGCCGAAGGTCAGCCTGTCAATTCACCCACTTAAAAAAACAAACAAAAAAACATTATGATATACATGTACACGTGAAATAGTAGCACTTCTATCATGAGCTTTAATGTCAAGTTACAGATTCAACAAGTGAATTCTCACTCTAAATGTGCTGAGGTGGAAAGACTGAGGGAAGGCTGTGTTATAAATAGGAAAACACTGAGAATGATGAGTTGCATGTTGATTAGGTGCTTATCCACCACTGACAGACTTTGACAATTTTTTTCAAATATCAATTTTTACATATTTATAAAGCTGGTAAGATAGTGTTACTTTCTTTTTTTGTCTCCAGTGCTTCCTGTAAGTTGAAACACTTCCTCCCCAAGAGTTGACAAAATGTCTTGATTGGCTGAAATTGAATTGTTAAAAAAGGATTTAACTATATCATTTGCCACACTTTAACTTCTGCAGGGCTCCAGACTGCCCCTAAATGGAGGCATTTTGCCCCTAAAATTTGAGACAGTGCAAGTAAATTTTTCATACTTGCGCATGTGCAACCATTAAATTTACCTTTTTTCTTTTTCTTTTTTTTTTTTTACACTGGTGAAATGTGAAAGGGGCGACTGAAAAAATCTGACACCTGTCATTACCGGTGGCAGGCCAATGTGTGTGAGATGAATGAAAAGGAAATGTGAATATTTGCCTTGCAAGTTGATTTACGCCCCTAAATTTTCTGCTTGCACCCCTAAAATTTAAAGTTAGGAGCCATTGTGCTCCTAGTAAAATAAGTTAGTCTGGAGCCCTGTCTTAAGTCCTTGAAAACACAGGGGAAGTTCAATTCTGTGTTCAAGTGTTGAAGTACTGTCAATGAAATAAAATGTTATACAATTTTCTTACATAACACTCCCTGGTTTTGAGTGTTCTTTGAGACTTTTGGCAAATAAAAATCTAGTAACATCTAAATCCATCAAACCTTAAAGATTTTTACCTTAATTAAACAGCTTCATACTAATTGTGATGGTTAGATGATTGTTACAGGGAGAATGGAGGCTCTCTGCATCTTTACCAAGTTGTTTAGGAGGTTAGACCTGTATTGAACCTTCTCTTTCACTATGAATTCCTTGAGAAAGCAGTAACCAATCCGTAGCACGACTTTCCACAGAACAATAGTTGACTTGAGGATTTTCAGTCAGGATTTACGCACCGTAGCACAGAGACAGACAGTGCTTGTGAAAATGACTTTCTCATCACTTCAGAGATGAAATTGCCCTGGCTCACAGCATCACTGTAACAAATCTCTGAGTCGTCTTTGATCTGGAAAAATCCCTTAACTCCCACATAAAACAAACTTCGAGGGCTGCCTATTTCGCCTAACATTCCCATAACTTTGCAAAACACATCCATATCCTATCTCTGTGTAAAAACTAGTCCATGCATATGTTACTTATAGGGTGGATTATTTAAAATCTTTAATATCAGGGCTCCCACACAAGTGTCTTGAGTTGATCCAAAATGCTGCTGTATGTGTACTGTGGGAAAGGAAACTACATTTCTCCAATATTAGCCTCTGTACATCCAGGAAACAAGCAGAATCAAATTAAAATACCTCCTGCTTATGTGAAAACCTTATCTTACCATCTGGCCTGGTCTGGAAGGCAGACACCATCTCCATGTTTAAGATTAGACTTCAACCTTCCCTGTTTGATAAAGCTTTGATAATAGTTAAGGGCTGGCTCAGGCTTGCTTTGAACCCTCCCTTATAGTTATGCTGCTATTGGCTTAGGCTGCCCAGGGACTTCCCATGATGCACTGAGCTCCTCTTTCTTCCTCTCCACTTGCATTCATATCCCATTAACACATGGTACTTACTTGACTTCTTCTCTATTCAGTAGTTTTGTGCTTCCTCAGCTCTTTCCTCTCTCCTCCTGTTGGTGGTCCCACTTCCACATCTGTGGAGTTTGGATCCACACATCCAGTTTGGATGATTCCAAGCCACCTACAGCCCCCACCATCCCTCTCAACACCCACTGCTGCTGTTATTGTAACATCTCTATAAGGAACTTGCATTGTGTTATGTTCACTTTCTTTCTGCTGTCTGAATGTAAATAGTATGTTCTATAGCTGCTCTCTATCAAATGTTGATGATCTGACACTACATGAATAAGACTGACTTTGTTTGACTTTTACTGTGCGCACTTGAGTTGAAAAGGTTTAAAGGGGAACACATGAAGCCAAACTTGAAACATGAGCTGGTTAACACCCATTCATGACAACAGATGAACTGGAAGAAAAGCAACAATGTATTTTTTTTTAGATAGTCTATTTTATTTCATTCTTTTCCCTTGTGTATCCACAACAGTTCTATGACTCAGGCCATTGAACTGAACTACAGGGTCAAAGCCCTGTCTCACACCAGTCCCCCATTAGTGTAAAGCTTTTTCCTCCTCATAAAGACAGAGAGCGGTAGCTGTCAGCTGTTTTTCTTCTTCATCAACAGATTTTGCACTGTTTGCTATAATGACCAAGATTTCTGTTAATCAGATTTAATGATTCAAGAAAATGTAATTCTTCATTATGGGATGGTCAGCCAGAAAGCTGTGGTTTTGTAGCTTTATTTCATAACAGTATTTACACATACATACTGTGGTATAAATATTTTACTGGTCCACAGCTTACAGTGTAAATCCACAACTAATTGCTGCATATAGCACTGCCTGCTAATGTTATACAACACATCACACTAAGGGAATATGTGAAACTGAAATATCCCTGCAATAATTAATCACAACATTTCACCTTAGTCTCATTAATGAGTTTTGTTTGATAGCTTTTCTGGAGTTAGAGCCATGTTGCAGTTGAGCATAGTCATATTTCATGTTTTATGAATCTGGCTCCACTCAACCACTTAATGACTACAAGGTTGACAAAATAACTAACACCTAGAGCGGCCATGTTTGTCAGTGGCCCATTCAAGAAGCTTTGCTGTTCTCATAGTACAGAAAGTTCAGTTTAAAGTGTACTAACGAAAGGAAGCATTTGTTTTATAATTCATAAATAACTGGAATACATTTAGATGAAGAAGAATGTCTTCATTCCGCTGTCAAAGACTACATTGTCCCTCCAGCAGCCACTGGACATCAATGTGAAGACATAAGACTTGGAGTTGAGCCTTGCCTTATCGGACAGATTGTGGGTGTTATCCTCTGGTATTGTCTGACAGTTACAATGTTTTGTGTGTGTGGTTCACATGTGGAGCAGCATCAAACATGTCGTACGCGGGCCAGATTGAAGCCAGATTCGGGCCCTATATGCTGGGCCAGACAGTATCATGGAATGGTAATAAATTCTAGTTGTAAATAAAACTAGAGTTGGTGTCAAAATCCAACTGGCTAATTGACACAGTGACATTTGGTAGATGGTGGGTTTTGCTCACCACAGGAATGTCTGTGCTTCGTGTCAAGAAGGCACTGGAAAAATATGGTTTTTGGTTGCTTAAGAAGACAACTTTAAATCAACAAAATATCAATGTAGACTACATCAAACTGACACCAGTGTTTTAGACGTCGGTCGGTCACTAACATCTCAACTCAACCAAATATCAGTGTCTAACAATGTTAGTGGTCAGCTGTGTGCCAGTTGGGGATCAGTTTGAAGGTTTTGGAAATGTGTAGAAAACAAAAAGTGACCTAAGTCTTGCCAAGTAATCTGCTCTTTTTAGGTAAACTTTCACTTTTATTTTTTTTTGTCATGTCTTTATAGTCAATGCAAAACATTGAAATAGAAGTAGAAACTGGGACTGGCAACTACAATGAGCCAACCTGTAGGCCTGTAGTCTTATTGTGTTAGGGATATTCTGGCGTAAGTTTAACCCATGGTCTAGGCACCAAATAATGCTGAGAACAGCACCATACTTCGTCAACAGTACAAATAGGGTCCCAGCACATAATATAAGGCGTCAAACACCTGGCAGCTTTGCCTGGTTTCTATAGGAAAGAGACGAAAACAGAACTCACACTCTCCTCCAGCCGTTTTCTACTAATGCGGAAGCCCTAACAAGTTGATTACCGAATGCATCAGTGTTCCTACCTGTCCTCCCTATCTGTTTCTATTAACTAGCAAGTGTTGACAGAAAAATGAACGGAGTTGAGTTGCTCGAACTATCACAGTGAAACTTAACGTCACTGGACTTCTTCCTTCTCCTGCATTTCTATTGCATTCAGTAATCGACTGTCTATCTGTGCTGAAGTCACTTCTAGATCTCTCAAGGGGGTGTTCTACTCATGCTCGGTTAGACTGTGGGTTAAACTTAAGCCGGAATATTCCTTTAAGGGACTAAACAACTTTTTTCACTTTTTTTTAATACAAGCCATTGTTGAAAGCAAAGAAGTCTAGCCTATATAACCTGCAAACACATCCAGCTCAGAGCGATTGATAGACGGCACTGGTCCAGCTATGATAAACATACTGAGAATAGTGAGCTAGCTAGCTTTGTATAGGCCTAGCTAGGCGACAGGTGTTGATGTTGGCGTGTGATATATTACTATAAGTTCTCGCGAGAGCGTTTGGGTAAGCAGCAACTCATGAACAATCAATGACACATCAAAAATGGTTTTGAATCTATCATTTTATCATTCAAGACTGTTTATATAGTGTTGATTTAAAAACTTCTATCGACGAAGTCGACGTGTCAGTAAGGTAAAAAGTCGCCTGCTACCGTCTCCCGCCTACATTATAGTTTTAGTAGTGCAGTAATGCAGCAGAGTGGGAGGAGGGAGCTCACTTAATTCATTAGGTCTCCTTTAAGCCTCTCGCCCCTGCTGCCCCTCCTCATTCGCCAGCATGACGTTCCCTCAGCGCTCACACATTCCTTCCCTCCGCTTCCCAACTCTGCCTCGTCTCTGAAAACTTTTCAACCATATTGATAACGTCTGGTAAAACCCCACCATCGCTCAGACCAGAGGAGGAAATGGTAGAAGGGAGGACGAGAACACAGAGGAGTGAGCACCGCTTCTGACAGGTAACGTAACCCTCTTTTCCCCTTCACTGCTCCCGAGTCTTTCCGTGGCCGCAGCAGAACAAGGCGACTTTTGTGCGCAGATTTTTGGATTATCAATACCATCGATAAACTGATATTGCTGTTGAAAAACGCCTAATCGATAAGTAGAGGTCGATTCAAAAATATTAAACAGACGCTGTCGTGTGACAGAAGCCGTCTAATGAACCTGAAAGACGGACACCACGGAAAACTTCAAAGTTTGACAGTACTGAGTAAATGTGGGACCTTATCCCCAAGAAGAAGCAGAAGATGGAGGAGTTGCCTTTGCGGCTTAAACCATGACACTCACTGGTGGTTTAGAGTGAAACATCTGCTGTTAAAACTGTGGAACACTGTTGACTGACATATTAAGTATTTGTGGGAATAACAGACTTTTTCAAGGACAGGAAGTTAGTTGAGGCCCAGATATTTCTGTATTAAGTTTGCATTTCCTTTGGAAAGGTTTAAATTATAGTAATATTAGGATTGTGACACCATAGAATGACTCCAGTACTTGTAATGCAAGTCCATTGTTGATAGTGAAGCATATGAGCTATAAGCTTATTCTGTAAACTGGTGTTACACTGCTATATTTAAATGTGTTCATAATATCAAATATGACTGTAACACCAACAAAGAGATCAGTGAAGAATAAGAACGTAACTCATTGTAGATATTGGGTAGATGGGTGGTGGTAATAATGCAAACACATGTGGATCTGACCATTCAACCATTCATTACCATATTTTGATCCATGACACTTGACATCTCAGTCAGTATATTCTACTGAGATGTCATATACTCTCTATAAATTACCTAGTGCATCATGTTATGCTGCAACTACAGTCATCTCTTTTACCTATTGTAAAATAACATAACAGCTCCCCACACCTCGAGGTCATGTTTCTGCTATTTAATTTACTGCCTCTGACTTCAATCAGAGGCAGTGGCCATATCAGCACTGTAACCTGCATGTATTTTGCCTGATAAGTTATTTGACACTTTAATCTTTTTTTTTTTTTTTTTTTTTTTTAAACATAACTCATTTTGAATTATTTCTCCTATTACTCAATTGAATGACTTGGACCGTGGAGCCTCTTAAATCTTAGGTGAGGCTGTGGCTGTATTTATATTGCAGCTTAGTAACTCTGCAGACCAAGTCCCTACCTAAATTTTATCCACTGTATTTTATTGAAACAGCTTCAGGCGAGTCAGATGTAGATTAGTCTAATTCAGTAAAAAAGTAGTTCCTCATCTCATAACACAGCCACAGATTCCCAGTGATAATTTAGTGCAGAGTTGTCCTGTCAACTGTCTTTGTGTTCGCCTCATAAGGCCAAATCTCATAATGAAGCTTTGGAGGAGAAGATGTGAATGTTCCTTTTAGTGTTTATCAAGCACAATACAAACTACACACACAGCCTGGACAGCTCACACCTATTAGACTGGACTCCAGTCTAGACGTCGTTTAAATCACTACCAAATGGTTTTCCACCAGGCCTTTGCCAGAAGCTCCACTAAGGTCATGGAATTTACCCTCATGTTCAGAGCAGAGACGCTGGGCCAACTCTTGTCTTTCTGTTAAGCGAAGCAGTTTGGTTTTTTAGAGCTTGTTTCACTAGAGCAGAGTCGTGTTACTGCAGTACTGGGCCTTTTATGACCTCCGGGTCTGCTGGTCTGGACATCTGGGTGTGCATGGCTAGACTTGTCTCACAATAGTGACTCAGAAATAAATCTTGGGGGGGTGAACAGGAGGTAACAGCGGGTGCAGAGGTGTAACACAGCTGCCATGTGTAAGATCTGTGTGGTAAAGGGGTTCTTTGATATCATCTAGAGATTAGAATTAGAGACAGGAAGTTTTGCTGATGTTGGAACAGCACTAACAGTACTTTATGTGACAGTATACTGTGGCTACTTTTTAACAGTGTGGCTCAATAATGGTCTACATCAGTATGGAAAGCCTGCATCATCAGAACTACAGCTGTATCTAATTATTCCAGGAATGCAGAGCTTTTGTGCAGAATATGGGCTGGCTTTCTCAAATCCTGCTCTTCCCCCTCTTTTCCCTCTCAGCTGAGCTCCTTCGGCAATGCCACGGTCTCCTCTCTGATGAGACGATGAGAACCCACACCCGTGGGGCCCCCACAGTCTTCTTCATAAGTCTGCTGTGGCCCCTGCTCGCCCTGGCAGTGGTGGCAGCAGCGACGGACGTGGACCCCAGTGGAGGAATCCCCTTCATGGGAGGCAACTATGATGGGCATCCCATGCTGTACTTCAACAGGGGGGATGTGGAGGGGCTGCAGTACTCGGCTGCGGGGACTCATCGGGACATGGCCAGGAGGATCCGTGAAGCTGGGGAAACCATGCTAGAGCACCCAGAGGAGTACCTGCCCCCCTGGAGCCCTGCGGAGTTCAGCGCCCGCTGGAATGAGGTGTATGGAAACAACCTGGGTTTGCTGTCCATGTTCTGCCTGCTGTACCCTCACAGGGCCGGGGCCCTCAACCTGGCCAAGGACTACATGGAGAGGATGGCGGCTCAGCCTAGTTGGTAGATTTTCTGTCTTTTTATTATTATTTCATCTATTTAATTTGACACAGTGAGATTTGAGGCCTGTTTTTCTTCTTAGAAATCAAGAGTTTACAGATGGTACCTGATAACTCTCTCCCTGTGTGTGCATCATTGGGGTATTAATGCTAAATCCTCCCCCTCCAGTTCCACTCACTAAGTCCTCTCATTTTTCTCTGTATGCAGCGCTCTGGTAAAGTTGCATTGTGGTCCGATAAGTCTGTGGTCCAGGAAATATGTTTAGCAGCTGTCTCCTGAACATGCACCCCCGATGAAAGGAAATGAAATGTTCAGATGTGAGCTGAATACCAGACTGGGACTGAATCCACTTTGTCCTAATTGTTAGCATTACCTAAAGCAATGTTTCTGCATCTTACATAATATTCTTTTATTTTCTCAGATCATCTTCTGTAAACATCACAGAGAAATGCACACAGCCTGTATGAATTTACTAATTTAATTTACATCACTAATGAGTTTCCCTTTGGGGATTAATAAAGTAATTCTTATTTTTATTCTTATTCTTTGATCAGAAATGGAGCCTTAAAACCAGCTGTCAGGACTTCTGTAACTTTGTGATGTCACAGCAAAGCAGTCATTTCTCTGCCATGCCCCATATTCCACCTTTCAAGACCCACCGTTCAAATTGCAGTATATGGTTTCCCGGGGTGTTCACCTGTATTCAATCACGGAGAAAACAGCCAGCCAATCCAAACAGAGGCTCAAAGCCTCCTCTCTTCTGATTGGCTCACTGAACTGTTGTTACTAGAGCTCCAGAGAGAAGCCTGAGAGAGGAAATGTAAGATTCCACCCAGATGTTATTTGGAAATGTAAAGTCCGAACTTTAAAAGAAAAACAATGTAACGAAGCCAAAAACATGGTTATAGTTCATCTCACGACCCTTGAGATTTTCCCATTTCTCTTTGAAAGCCCCCTGACCCAAGTGTGGGAACCACTGGCACAGTGTGCAGTGTATATATATAAAGAACCACAGGACATCTGAGTAGCAATCTAAATAAATAAGATGTAATACAGAAATATGTGCAATGTAAACATGTTATTATTGAAAGTATTAAATTCTAAATCAAGTTAGATCTTGGCACAGGAATTCATTTTTAGGTAATAAAGCAGGATCTGCCTCCTGACACGGGGGGGGGGGGTCCAGGGGATTTGGCACTCAAGCACTAAACTTTACCTGAGACCTGAGTGTGCTCTACAGTGTAATCTGGTAGAATATGTACTCAGCCAAGAGTACAAGACTAAATTGATCAGTGTGAGCGAGTGTGAACATCAGCTGCCTTCATATAGAACTTTGGAGCTTTGTGTTGTTGACATGGGGAAGTAGGTTCCAGTGGTTGAACACAGCTGCAAAACTCAGTCTCGATCCTGTTTTCAACATGGTCAGTAATTCTACTACATATCAGCATCACAGCTGCTGAGAAGAGTAGATGAGGATAACTTTTATGAACAAGCTCTTCTGCTTTTAATGACATCAACATGCATTAGACGTTGTGAACTTCAAACTACACAATAGTGAGTTTTTGATGATTCACCTAAGCATATCCCCGTTTAAAGACAGCAGCTTTTGCAAAACAACAACGTTCAGCTGTATTCTTTGGATCAGCATAATTTTTACTCATATTAGAAGGTTCTTAAAATTGATATTTTAAATCTGCTATTTGTGCAGTCCTCACAGCTGGTTTTAAGACTCTGCTTCTGAATACAGGCTGTGTGCTTTTCTCTGTGGACTCAGGCTTTGATACTTTAACAATACTGATATAGAACCTTGATATTCAAAACACAGATGGACATCTACCTTTACACTGTATGTGACCTTTAACAACGCTTCACACCGTGTGAAGTGTGATCAACAAGTCAGCCGACTCCATCCTTTCAGCCCATGTCTGGACAAGCATTCTGCTTTTCAGAGGCAGCCATGGACCTGGACCTCAGGCTTGCATCAGCTGTCAAACAGTGCTTCCGTATTTCCCTAACAATTTGATTAAGTTCAATGAACATTGGTTCTGGCTGGCAAGTGCAAAATGGCTGAGAAGTGGATTACAGCCATTCACTGCTTCCAAGTTCTCCACAGCTTTTATTTAGAGGACTAAAGGAGTGGAGGTCTCAGAAATTATGCTTGGGGAACGTTGCATACAGTGTTAGTATCCATGGTAACCTACTGTTCATTTACATACATTCACATCACCTCAGACAATTAGCACTCAGTTGCTACCTACAGTGTAGTGACTTCTCTTTGGCAATACTTGAACCTGATTTTCATAAACACTCTGTTACCAGCCTTTTAACATTTGGTATCTGCAGATACTGAGTATGTTCCTTATATGACTCTAACATGTAACCTAAATATGTTGAATAACAATAGGCCTAATCCAAATACATCCACCACACTTTATGCTTTACAAACCATTTGCTGCAAATCCTGAAGTTTCTGAGTCATTCTTCTCTACGTGTGCTTCTGTTCTGTTCACCACTTTCCTGTGATAGTCATTTAAACCTGATAACATCTAAATTTAAATTCTGACTGTAGAAGTCTATACCATCCCTATGAGATATCATTTATTCTTACATATGCGATGCATTTTCTCTAGAAATCCTGGTCACAAGTTTATTTGTTTTTTACTGATTCCATGCAATTTTTTTAAAGAGTCAGTATCAACTCTTTGTTCATTATTTTTAATTTCATTATCAGATTGAGCCTTTTCTCTGAGTCAAACACTAGAGGAAGGAAGTATCAAAATGAACAGCTCCATCAGAGCATTACAAGTGCATGTTTCCTGTGCCCTGCATAGTTCAACCCGTATCTACACTTCATCTCTAATTAACTGGCTTGTTATATTCTGTGAATGTATTGAAATAGTACCAGGTACCAAGTTAGCACTGGTTTTGGCTGAAATGTGGGACAATCCCCACTCTTGCAGGTACCCCACTACCCCCTCCCTCTCCTCCCTCATGCAGAGAGGGAGGGGGGAGTCCAGCAGCTTAATCCTTCTCAATTTGCTACACAGCCACTGTGTTCCCTTCAGCCATTGAACAGAGAAGGAAAGGGGATTTT
Organism: Caranx ignobilis; assembly: GCA_021432705.1. Taxonomy (NCBI): domain Eukaryota; kingdom Metazoa; phylum Chordata; class Actinopteri; order Carangiformes; family Carangidae; genus Caranx; species Caranx ignobilis. Next base: position 8,212,240 of record MU269984.1, on the reverse strand, counting down.
CCAGTGGCTTATTCCTCAGGGTTGGGTGGGGCGGTGGGCTGTGTGTGTGTGTGTGTGTGTGTGTGGAGGGGGGGGGGGGTAGATGGTGCAGTGTTATACATTTTTTTCTACAATATCATTATGTGTGCCACAGTGCAGAAACGAGAAGCCACCGACATGTGTTTTCACGTCTTAACAACACACTGAGTTTTCTCCTTGGCCGCACTTTTATTATGGTCACTGAACCTCTGAGGGCTTCTGCAGCATGGCTCCAGGAATCAGTCAGCTGTGGTATTCATGACCTTCAATTATGTCTGCAGCAGCTCCACACACCATGTTTCAATGGGGAACTTCTACTTTGTGGCATTTTGGTGCCTTGTTCTGTTTCTCACCCTTTTTTTTTTTTTTTCAGTCTGCAAACACGCTAAAGTGAGACTTTGTGTGCTTTGGAATAATGCAATATACAGTGGAGTGGTGACTTGGCAGTTACTGTATTACAGTTTTCCGTTTCTCCATATGAGCAAACTGCAGCATAAAGAAGTTTAATCCCTTTGCATGACGAGGCAGGAAGCGATTTTCAAATAAACGTCAGCTGCCACTTAACAAGGGGAAACTGTTTCAGCAACATCAAATGGAAGGAACCTGCTCAAATATCACTGACATTCTTTATCAGGGCTTTAATTAATGTTAAGTTAATGGAGCAGGTGTCAGTTCAGAGTTGCTCAGGAGTCAGACTCTACAGAAAGCTGAGCTAAACTGAAGTAAGTCAGTCCCAACTGGTTTTCAGAGCTGGAATCCAGACGCACAGCTCACAGATAGAGAGCTCACTGGGTGGCAGAGGTGAATAAAGTGCACAACTTCATTACTTGAGTAAAAATACAGATACGTCTTGTCAAATATCACTCCAGTACAAGTAAAAGTCCCTTAGTCAAAATATTATTTAAGTGAAACTACTAAAGCGTTTGCTTAAAAAATACTTAAATATTGAAAGTACTTAAAAATATCTACATAATATATAATTCTGAAGCCATGGCTCAAACACATGAACCGCCAGAGTAAAGTTTCATTTTCTCTGTATTTGCTTGAGCACAGAGGAGCAGCTGACATATTGAGCAAGTAGCGAGTAATGAGAGCATCAATAGAAATGAAGTGGAGTAAAAAGTACAATATTTGCCCTTAAAATGTTCTTCAAAATAATACTTACAGACACTGAAAAAATGTACTCAAGTACAGATACTCAAGTAAATTTACTTTGTTACTGTTCACCACTGCTGGGTGGTCATCTTCATGGTACACCCACTACCAAGTGATATAGGCAGAAGATTATATCAGAAGAGTGTTAAAGGTGTTGTCAGAGGACAGTGTAACAAAGTCTCACAGCCTCACACATGGAAACAAACTGGGGTGTGCTGATGAGAATGGCAGGGCGGTGAGGTCAGCTGGCACCGTTAACCCTAACCCTAATGGCTGTTCCAGGATGCTACTCTCTGTGTTTACACTGAGTCAGTCTCAGAGACAAGCTTTGGGAATGATTCATGTAAGAATCATGTTTACTTAGATGGCTCAAGGAGCCTCCCACAGCTTGCCCAAACGCATTATATGCAGGCATTGGTGATATCCCGAATCTATCTCAGCTCAGTCCTGCTCAGTTTTTTTTAACCCTTTGGGGTCTGAGCCTACCTTGTCCATTTTTGAATACTTTTGATTTTGCCTTTCTATACAACATAAAAAGTGTTCAACATGCTTAGTATCTTTTTTTCAGCACTACTTCATCTATAATAATATGATAATTATTTTTTCACTTTAAGCCACCCCGATCCACGTCGGACATCTCTGGTATATTCATCACATACAGTATCAGCTGATTTGACCACTTTTTCCCCAATATATGGAAAGAAATGTAACGCCTGCCCCTCCCATCCCATCCCCCGGATAAGTATTTTTTTGTATTATCAAATTAAAACTCCCCGGGTTTACATGGTCAGTCAAAGAGTTTCGAGTGAAGTTGACGGCAGCGCTCCAGGTGACCTAGTTTCTTTTTTATGCTGCTTTGAAAAAGTCATGTGATCTGATCACGTTGGTGTGAGGGTTAATAATATATAAACTATATTATAGTATTTTTCAGGTAGAAGTGAAGGTGTGGATTAGCAGCCATTCCTACAATGTACACTTTTCACTAACTTGTAAGAAAGTCTCAATGAGCAGCAGCCCTGTTGCCATGTTGGGCCTCAGTTTGGCTTCATCACCGCATCTGAAGTTCATTTCTTTTTAATGAAAGCAGCCACAGTGATGAGAGATTACCTCGCACTTTTACCTTTTTACAACACCAGCACTTTTACAGAAGTCAGCGTTCTCCAAACCCAACACCTGTCCACCAGGAGAGAGTCTGCACACGTTACACTTCTTTATGCCTCTTTATTGGTGCAGCTGTATTTGTGGTGTGAGACGAAACGCTGCTCAGCATCTGTATTTTCTGCTTTCGCAGTGAGGGGATGTTTTACAGCTGTGTTTAAGATGATTAAAAAGTTTTGCACAGGAAATGTGTTTTTGTTCACCGTTGCAGCGTTTCTGTTTTGTTTTAATCTTTCCCACCTGCCTGCCTCTGCATGTGTATCCGCTTTCACCATCAGTGTTGCACTGTGGTTTGTGTTGCAGGCTGGTCAAAGACGCCCCATGGGATGAGGTTCCTCTGGCGCACTCTTTGGTTGGGTTTTCCACTGCTTACGACTTCCTGTATGAGTACTTGAGCAAGGACCAGCAGGAGCGATTCCTCCAGGTGATCGGCAATGCGTCACGCCTGATGTATGAAAAGTCTTACGTCCGAGGCTGGGGGTTCCAGTACCTGCACAACCACCAGCCCACCAACTGTGTGGCGCTGCTCACAGGAAGCCTGGTTTACATGAACCAAGGTCGGTAACACACATCTTTGATATGTGGGTTTTATTACTGTGCAATATACAATTATCCAAATGATGATGGATATCAAATGTTGGACCATTAGCTTCATTCAGCATTCGCTCTGTTTATCTCTGAGCAGATTTCTTCAGCAGCCTCCTTCAGCAGCCTTTTAAAGGGGTTTTATGGCAGATTTAGCAACTTTATGGAACATGTTTGCCACTTTTCCTTTTAGAGAGAAGCCAGAACTGCTCACGCTTTTACTATTTCATTTGACCATTTAACTTAATTTTATGTTGCTGTCTTGGAAGAATTTAGTCATTACATGATTTATTGTGTCGGGGTCTTCTGTATTAAAAAGTGATTCTGATGATTTAACGTTAAAGATCATGAAGTGCCACAGTTGAAACAACTGACTACACAGAGGCTCTGTGGAGTCACAGGTGGATTCCAGTTTGAATAGAAAAATAATTCAGTCAGTTTCAGTTCAGCCAAGTGTGATGTCATTAAACGCTCATATCAATATTTTAGCCATTTTTGCGTCATGTTTGATGGTGTTTAACAGAACAAATCACTTTTCCAGAGCTTTCAGTTACAGTTCACGTTCTGTCAATAGATGCTCAGTTTCAGTTTGGATTTTATACTTCTGTCGGTTAACAGATAAATCTGTTCTCCCACACTCTCTGTCTCGACCACTAATTAATATTAATACAAATTATAATTCTAAAAAAGTAACTTCATAACAATGATAAAAGTTGGTGTGTGCATCTGTGCTCATCAGATTGAGGGGAAGAATCCTCACTGTGTTTCTGTAGTGTAGAGTGATAGCACCTCTCTATCACTGATAGTTTCATGTCAGTTTCAGAAGCTTCTTCTTAAACTTCATTTACATCATATCAGTAATCTAAACTTGTAAATTTAATATTTTTGATCATGAAATAGAAGCAGATCAGATTAAGTAGTTTAAGATTTTAATTTATATTAATAATAATAAAAAGCTGTCAGGACTTATGTAACTTTGTCCATGCCTCAAGCCCCGCCCCCCTGCACCATCAAACCTAGCAGGAAATGCTTTCCCTAAGTGTTTTCCCGAAATCTGCTATATTTTTCCTCAATCACTTAAAAATGAAACAGTGAGGCGGTCAGAGCAGAGGTCCACATCAACTTTTGTGATTGGTTCAGTAACCCAAGAGAGGAGATGTCAAACTACACCGAGATGGTTTCCAGTTCTTAAAGCCACAGGTACAGCATGTCCTCTCATGGATCAACACTGCAAATAAAACACAGAGGGTTAGCTGTGAGTGAGACTCATCAGTACTCAGTTTGCTTATGAGAGAAACTGACTGGAATTTCAGTGGTGTCAGCCTGAGGTTATATCTGCCATCTCTGTTCCTAATCCTTTGTAATTGCTCTCCAGATGAGGTTTTCCACAACTGTCACATTCTCCTTTTAAGATGAGTTTTTTTTTCTCTTCAGAGTTTCCTTTGTGGGATCCGATTCCCTGGTCCTTCTTCTTTTTTTTGCCTCAATATCCTGCACTAAGCGCTGTGTATAGCAGCAGAGATGGGCCATCAAAAGGTGAAGTCCTGCAGTGCAGCTTGTTTTGCTTACAGGGATTTGATTTCTGGTACAAAAGATCCAGTCCTGATGTGAACCAAACGACAGCTGTCTTACTGGGAACTGCCGTGGTCACAGTGGTTTTATTTGAGGCTTTTTTTTTTGTTTGTTTTGTTTTGTTTTTGTCGTGTAGAGGGCAGAATTGGGCTGAAAGCTCTGAGAACACTCAGCAGAGTCACAGCCTTACCTCTCTTAACTTCAGCAAAAAGTGAGTTTACTCCAGTTTAGCTCGTCTTTGTTACCGGAGGAACGAAATGTGTCTAGCTGCTGCTCGAGCGCTTTGTTTACGACACATTTTATGTGTTAGTGTGTTTTACCAGAGGCCTCATGCAGAGATGATGGTTTCATACCTAGCAGGGGTAAGAAAACAGCTTCTTGATAGATTGCTAACACATGATGGATTTGCAATGATCGTCTTATTTCAGCTGCTTCATTTGACAGCTTCACTCAGGCGTCACCCCCTCACCTCTTTATAAGTATCATTCATTTCCTGTGCAGCGGGGGATGGCTTCACGCCCAAATATTATTCTGTCAGAATAAATGGAAATTTTCCAGTAAGACCAGCCAGAAATGAACAAACTCTAGTTCTTCTTTATTAGTTATCTGTCACAAAAGTAAAGCCCACGGCCGACATGTCGGTCAAAGTTATTATTTCTTCATCATTTGGTGCGTTAGAATAACATTTCACAGAGTTGAAAAATGTTTGTGCTCTGCCAGACCGGAGTTGTTAAGATGAGCAGATAAGGAGGCAGCAGCTTCTAGGAGATGTACATTCCTCATGCAGGTGTTTGCTTGTTGGTGCCTTCAAGCACCAGAGTGGTGCACAGTTTAACTAGTGAACCCCAGCTCCGCTGTCAACCACATCCTTGGCCCTGACCACCCGCACTGTCATGTCAGCTCCAATTTACTTACACAGAATGGTATCAGCTTATGCAGGCTTATGTGATATGGTGTGACATTGTTTAAATGTTTGGAAAGTTTAGACAAGACATTGTCATGTCATGTTTCCTGAATCTATAGGAGTTGGCTAATATTCAATAATCTGATATTTGGCATTTGTCAGCACTTCTTTTCTTACTGTATAAAATACAACCATTTAATAGTATTTTATGATATATAAGATTTGTTTGGAGTATTTGCCCCCTTCCTGAATTAGTCTTTTTTTGCACATTTGTCACACTTGAATGTTTCAGATCATCACACAAAGTGGAATATCAGACAAAGATAACCTAGGTAGTCTACATATGAAATGCAGTTTTTAAATGATGACTTATTTATTAAAGGAAGAAAAGCTATCCAAACCTACCTGACCTCATGTGAAAAAGTATTTGCCCCCCTTGTTAAATCATGAACTAACTGTAATTAACCACATTTTTGGAGTTCAATTTCACCATCCACACCCTGGCCTGCCATGCCTGTTGAATCAAGAAATCACTTCAATAGAACCTGACAAAGTGAGCAACAGCAACACATCCTGTCGCAATCTAAAGCAATTCATGAACAGATGAAAAAACAAAATCATTGACATCTATCAGTCTGGAAAGGCTGACAAAGCCATTTCTAAAGCTTTGGGACACCATTTACATTTACCGTACTTGGGTTATCTTTGTCTGATATTCAAATTTGTTTGATGATCTGAAACATTTTTCACAGCACTGTACATTTGGTCTGAACTGCATTCAACTTAGGTGTGAATCTTAGTGTGTGCAGTTGTTTGCCTCAACATGTCAGACCTGTCATAGGCTGTTATGTGTCAGTTATGTAATAGTAATATCATATCTGTATGGCACTCATCAGATGTTTTCCAGTCCTTCTTTGGACTTCACACATGAAAAATAACCCTCAGCGAGGCCGGAGCCACACCTCAGACGTGTGTCTCATCCAGGCTTAGTGGCTGCTCTAACCTCGTAACATGGGTGGTAGGCAGTGTGTCAGGGGCTTATAGTAAATGTGGAGTCACTGATGCTTACACTCATTCAATTCAGAGTCAGTGACTCATGATGAAACATTAGTGGCTCCTGTTGTGAAACTCAAATCTTTCTCCAAAATATGTAACGGAAAAAATGATTATACGGCAGAAAATGGAAGAGCTACTACTGTATTATCCAGTTCTTTCCTCTAGTTTGTCATCATTTTCCAGGCAATTAAATTCTGTGTAACAAAGGAAACATCTGTCTCAGTAATAGCACTTATCATCATATTGGTGCAAGTGGTTCAGTAAGAAATGATGAGGATTGTGTAATGACATCCTGCCCAGTGCTTCTGCACCCAGACAAAATCATTTGTCTCACACTCACCAGATTCTTCTCATTTCAATATTTGCTGTTCTTATTTCTAATGAGTCAAAGTTAAGATACAGATTAGACTGTCACTGAAAAGCTGCAATAGTCTGTGTCTAATGTTAGCAAATTTTAGATTGTGCTGAGTCAGGTTGTAGTCTGGGCTCCATCACTCTGATTTACAATTTATAGTAGTACCATTTACATTATGCCATTATTGTCACTCTTGGCAAGAGTAGCTGCTGTTAGAATTACTGGTTAGTCAGATATGTGCTGAAATTCAAGCAGTATGAAGAGGTTCAAGCAAGTTAGTGTTATATGACATAACTATAGCAAAACACATAAATGTAAAGCCTCATAACTGGGCTGTCAGCATGTGGGGAACATATTTCAGCACTGACTTTGTCCCACCCCTAATTTAAACTAGATTAGAAAATAATTACCACTTCCCACAGTTTAAATGTTCATCAGATCCCTACAGTTGCCTTTCACCCGCCCAGTGTTGTGAAGAGAAGGAGTCCAGGTCGAGTTAAAGGGCGTTATTGAAAATAAATCTCTTGATCTTTATCATTCCTTCAGGCAGCAGCAGAGTGATGTGGCCCTAAAGAGCTGTGAGACAGTTCCAGTTCCCAGAGCTTGAAGCTGTGTGTGTGCAAAAGGAGGAGTAGGGGTGTCCAGAACTAGCACCGGGACCAAGAGTCAGACCTGAGGAATTAGTCACCTTATTTCACTCTAGGAAAACAGGAAATTAAAGGTGAAAAAAGAGTCCTTGCACTGTCTTGGATGCAGCACCAACACCCAGTGTTGCTGCTTTGGTTTAAAAGAAAAAATCCCCATCAGCCTGGAAAACATTTCACCCATAGACCACAATTTTAAAAGAGCTGCCTGTTGAACCACTGAAAGGACATTTTCATTGTATCTGCAGTATACCTCTGCTGCATCTATTTTCACATTCATGTTCATTAGTTTGAAATTGATAATTTCAACAACATTATGAGCACCTTCACAATTCAGTCACAGCACTGTCTGGTTCCTGAAATGCATGGATGGCTGATGCTGTACTATACATGCCTGACATCATGCAGTTTGTCCAGCAGGCTGTGTTTCCCTTTTTCTGTTAATGATTTCATTTGAGTTTCTTTTCATGATGACTCCATTGAACTCCATTGTCCTTGTCATAGAGTCTCTGTTGCTGACTGCTCGGTTTCTCTTCTGTTTTCTGTTAGATCAGAACTCTGACTGTTTCTTCCTCTTCTGGAAAAATAGAAGACCTTACTTTGGGGGAATGATCAGGAATTTTTTTTTTAATAGGAAAGATGTACTTGTCACCAATGATTCAGTTGAACTGACCATAAAAAGGAACAGCAGAAACTCTCCATTAAGCAGTATTTTTATGTATTGACAAAGTTGTTGAGCACAGTCCACAAAGACTTGTTAGAGACCTCCCTTATCCACCAAGCTTCTTAGCATCATTTAGGCCAAAATGTCATAGCTTTTCACAACACTGATGTTGGTTTGTTGCAACATTAGACAAAAACAGAAACTTTATTAGATGACAACAAACCGAAAAGCTTGATAAATGCAGCTGCAAATGGATGAATTGTTAAACATTTGTCATCGATGAGCACTATCCACTTACAGCTGCTGTTAATTTATGGATCAGACCAGCACAGTTGTCTTAAAATTGGATTGATTCTATTTAAAAGTTCATGTAATGTTTGGGGAAAGTGTCTGAAGCCTGCCGAAGCCTGTACTGCCTAAAGTGTGGCCCAGGACTGTGAGAGGGCTGGCGAAGCGCTATTTGTGTAAATGTGGTCTTTGTGCGTGCCAGGAGTTCCTTTTTGATGGTAAATACCTGCTCTGTGTAGTTCTAGCGGTTCCCAAACTCAAACCAAACACTGCTGGGGACGGCTCCAGTGGGTGGACCCTGGTCCTGTACCCACCTAGCCAGTTACTGCCGATGGCCCCCGGGATTCCTCAAAGAGCTGTGGCTTGAGTGTTTATGTGGTCACTTGTTCTCATAGTAAACTCTATGTGTGTGATCTGCGTGTGTCTGTGTGTGTGAGAGAGTATACATGGTATAGTGTGCCATAGTGGTGTCATGCTTTCCATGGCAGTGCTGTGTGTGGAAGGTTTCTGTAGGTAACAGACTGAGGAGACCTTGTTTGCTGTTTTTCATTAATTCCATCGGTGACATAACACTCACAGTCGTACGCTGAGGACATGAGGTTCTGCTCGCTTTGTAGCGCATGTCCTCTCACTTCACATCCTGCTGAGAACATACCATATTCTCAATATTCTAAGCACTTTTAAGGAGGATTACTGCTCTGTCTTTGTTTATGCAAAGCAGCAGAAGTCTATTCCTGGCCATATTCAGTACAGTATGCTGTATAATACTTGTCAGCAGCTTTTCAATGGGGATTAGCATAAAATGCATAAATGCTAACAATATTGCCCATAATACACCACAGGCTTTATATTTAGGAAATGTGTTCCCACTGCTGTTCTGCTTCTCTGGTTCAAATGAGATATAACTAGCACCACTGTGTGGCTAGTAGCTAACTGCACCTTTTTGCTCATAAGTGTTGAACCATAAGTCTGTGAGTTAATCAATAGATTCTTTAGATCAATGGTTCTCAAGCTGAGGTCCTAGGAACTCTGAAGGTCCACAGCAAGGAGAGAAACATTTGACTTTCTCTATAAATCAGTAAATAAGTTGATGTGAACTAGTTTAATCAAAGCGTTACATGTTGCCTCCGTTTATTGCTGTTGGCTCATTTGAATTGAACTAGATACTGTCCGTATTTGAATTTATTCCCAGGTTTGGCTCGTCTCCTACAAATTATGTTCAGTGTTCACCCAAGTTGAACCCCAGATCACCCTGATTCTGAGGAGCTGTACTGATTTAACCTCATACATCCATTACTCTGAAAGACTGTGCAAATATGATTGTTGTCATCTTTGTGAGCATCTCCAATAACTCCAGAGAAGACTCAAATATCCTCAAGAAACCATGCCCAGTGTCACACATGCTGCGGCCACAGCGGGTTTCCTCTTTCTCGCCTGCGGACGAGAGATATTAAATAGTCTGCTCAGCTGTGGCTTGTAAAAAACTCATGATTCTAACTGTAAAACACATTAAAGTATAAAAAATTGATTTAATATTTATTTCTTTTTGACCATGGTATGAGCAGAATAATGCAGCTCTAGATGCACCGGGATAATACTTCGCTCTGCTTCACGTCTGACAGTTCACGTCTTCTTGATAATTGGACACCTCATCTGGCATTGTCCCTTACTTACAATCTATCCTTTATTTACGATCTAATAAGAGGGTTATCTTTGGACATGTTCATCTGTTCATACTTTGCTAACACATACTGTATCTTGAGGTCAACACTGAAGCTTTGAGCAGAAGCTACTTGCAATAATCAGACTTCAGTTTTTTTCAAGTAAAGCTGGTTGATACATTTCTCACCCTGCAGAAAGCCATTTTCCGGTGTCAATCAGGGTGACTCAACCTCTCAAGAAATGAAACAAAGTTTTGTGGTTGTACGTGAGAAAGTAACTTAACACTGACAGAGGGTTGCTGCCAGTGCATGTCAGATCAGACTGACCTTGTGTCAGGCCTGAGCATTTGCAAAAAGCGCGGTTGGAAACACAGAAGCAACAATGTGGAAACAAGGTTCAAGTGTTAATGTAGGAGAACAGCAAGTGTAGCTATTGAAGTGTGGCCAGACTGGCCATTGGAAGTATGAGTAGAAATTCCCCCACATCGATTGTCCATGCAGGTCTCTTCACTGGTCCTGTCTGTGTGTCTGTGTTCACACTCAGTTGAACACACTGAAAATTAAAAACATAAAAAACACAATGTAAAATGTTTATCAGGCAATTTCAAGAACAAAACCAATACGGTGACTAGACACTCTGACTCCATTTCAACTGTGCTCCATCTTTAATTGCAATGTTCCAGGTTACCTTCAGGAGGCCTACTTGTGGACCAAGCAGGCGCTGTCCATCATGGAGAAGTCCATGGTCCTCCTGCGTGACGTTACGGACGGCTCCCTGTACGAGGGGGTGGCCTACGGGACGTACACCACCCGCTCTCTGTTCCAGTACATGTTCCTGGTGCAACGCCACTTCGCCATCGGCCACTTCGACCACCCATGGCTCCTCAAACACTTTGCCTTCCTCTACAGGACCATTCTGCCCGGTAACAGTCAACAACACATTTGTTTACTCTTTAAAAGGCTGGGAAAAGTGTGTGATACAATTTTCTATTGTAACAAAGCAACATTGCAAATACACATACTATGGATGAGAATTGATGAGATATTATTCGTATCAGTGCCATTAGCGATTCTGATTATCCCCAGTGATTCCGGATCAGTTTTCTACAGGAAAAAAGACACAACTTTTGGTCACACGGTCTACACAAATGACTTTAAGTCATTTTACGAGGTGCCTTGGCTTAGACCCAGACAGCCTTGCTCAGATTTCCTTTTTAGAAATGTTTAAATTTCAAAATACTCATTACTCATCCATCTTACATTAGTATAGAGCTGTGACTAAACCTTGATTGAGAGATATATTTTTAATGTGCATCACATATTGTGTGGACTGGTACCAGTGTTAATTTCACTTCACTGTTTTCGTCAACATATAACAATAACTAAATAAAAACTTGCATCCGCTTGACGTATTGTATTGACATCTTAGACGAAGACCAGTCAGAACTGCTTTCATTTTCCGAAAGGGAGGGATGAGTTAGGAAGAGAGCCAATCACAACTAATCTCTTTGTACAGTGGTAAGGTTAGATACACACATGATCTTAGCTGTGAAAAATAACACTGACTGGTACCCACAGAGGCTGCTGCTGAGAAGTGTCAGTTTTTGTTGGTGCGCAACATTATCCTGTCACATTTCTGCATTTTGTTATGTTGAGTGTATTTACAGCACATTTGTCTGTTTGGTCTGGGTGTATTTAGCTGCAGTGCATTGAGCCCTCAGGGCCACCGTAATTTTTTTAAATGGATATATACATAGGCTGTCAAGAGTCATCAAACCGTAAGTGGTTGCTTAGCTAGCCAGCTGGTCCATACAGGTGTGAATGCATATTCAAAGTCAAAAAACTATATGTGTTAGATTAGGCATGACATGACCTCAGGGTGCCACACTGGAGAGGAGCTTCTCCTCTCAGCTGATATGGGTTATGCATGCGTGTAGTCATTACCTTTCTGGATGCCTTTCAAAGCTGAGCTGAGATCTGCAGGGATCAGCGGCATCCTGGAAGTTTGATCCGAAGGTCAGGACGAGGGCAGCGGCAAGGGAGGGGCCCCCCTTGGGTCAGGCTCAGACATTTCACAGCCCCCCGCCAACAGTTTCTGTATTGTGTCTGAACGGCACTGCCGCACTCAGACAGCACCTCTAATTACAGCTGCCAGGAGAGCCCTCAGACCCAGAGCCACAATAGCAGCTTTCTCCCTCCACCAGACTGGAAGACAAGGCCAGATTATCCTCAACTGGCCCCTGAGCAGCCTGGATGATTGCTGTCCGCTCACAGACTGTGTGTGTGTTCATGGTTCTGTGTTTGCATAAAGCTGACAGAAAGCAAATGTAACCAACACTAGAAAATAATATGCACACACTTAAGATAAAAATTGCATTTTCAGTTGAAATAAGTTCAATGTACTGACATCTATGCTTATGAGTTGGAGAAATAACAGAGCTGAAAAGCTGTCACACCGAGTATGAAGGGTTAATGCCAAAACCAGTGAGAACTGAAAGAAGTTCAAGTGTCAGTTGATATGTATGTGATAAAAAGGAAATGGAAGCATTAAGTTAAGAGGGGATGTCTGTCCATTTATGTATGTCAAAGTTTGACATGTAAGATGAAGCGTGAGCAGTGAACGGAGCTGAGCTCTTAGTTGGGTGATTGCTGTCCTTTCACCACATGTTTGTTTGTTTATGACTGGAAGGGAACGCTAGAAAGGTGAAGCTGACGTCGTAGCTCCATGCCAATACTTGCTTAACCTGAAATAGCATCTTGTCAGATCCTGTACTGTAATAAACATGGTGGCCATGTCTCAATATAGAGTAGGCCAAGTCTGGACTCTCTTACTTCAGAGTGTGAACTTTACAACTTGACCTCAGAAATCCAAACTCATGAGGACAGGAGGGCTATTTGCAGTTGGAACAGCAGCACGCTTCCTGATATCAGCAGCTTGGCTCAGGTTCCACTCAAAGGCACACCTGTACCTGACTGTACTATGGCTGGAATAGGAGTAGGGGTAGTAGTGGTAGTAAAATATGCATTCCATATCTAATCTGTAATTTACAAAAATCTAATAATATTTAATATGAAGCACACTGCCTCTGTACATTTTCATTGATATGTATTTATTTTGATTTAAATGTGTTGTGTGTTTGTGTGTTTTTATCACATATTAAAACTGTATAAAGAAAAAGCTTGCAGCACACACTGATCATCTCAGGAGCTGCTGGTTAGAAATGTTCATAACTCATGAACCTTGTTTTGTTAGTCAGTGTTTACATTTTGGAAAATGATGAATGCTGTATTAGCTATTACAAGCTTCTCTTTGTTAAGTTCTGCTGGATGCACTGACAGCTGTCATTAGATACCATGGAGAAAAAAAAGCACTGAAATGTGATGGTTCTTAAGAAGTTGTGGAGGTATAACAGGCTTTCCCAGCAGACTTGTGAGCGTTTATTTAAGGTGGTCATTGGACATAATGCTGTGAATTATATTGTGTCAAAAATGGACATTTTAAGATGTTTTTACAAGCTCCACATATTGCTTAATGTGATATTTTAGTTGTTTTTGGCACAACAAAATGTAAATCTGGTACATTAACTTTTCATTCTTGATATAATATCACTTCTGCATGACACCACTGTAACCGGCCACCACTGAACTTGTCCACTCTGTGCTTCCACTAGGATTTCAGCGGACCGTAGCTATTGCAGATTCCAACTACAACTGGTTCTATGGGCCGGAAAGCCAGCTGGTCTTCTTGGACCGCTATGTGTTGCGTAATGGCAGTGGAAACTGGCTGGCGGATCTGATTCATCAAAACAGGGTGATGGAAGGGCCAGGGCAGGCTGGAAAGGGCCAGCGATGGTGTACTCTCCACACAGAGTTCATCTGGTAAGCTGCTGAACTCACTTTAATAATGGGAAACATCTTGCTGCAGTTTGTCTATGTGGAGCTATTATTAAAGGGGAAATCCACCCACAGATCACATTACTATCTGATGGTGATCTACCATGCGTGTCTGTGTTTGTTGCCTGGGGTTTAGATTTCTTACAAACAAGGACTTGCGAAGTTGCAGATATTTAAATCCAGGGATGGAACTGATGTTTTCATTATTGATTTGCCCATTATTTTAGTGAGTTAGTAAGTAATCCTGTAATACAGCCTCACAGATTCATCATTTTTTTGGCATCCTGTCTGCATCTGCTTTTTTGCCCAAGAGACAAGTTGAAAATATATTGGACGAGGGAAATTTTTGTAATATTTTTTTTCTTTCTTCCTAATAAAAAATCACACACTTCTCAGGGTTTCCACACTTCTGAACCAAAAGTTCATTCATATACTTTGTTCATCTGATGTAGGTCTTCTCATTGTATTCTGCAGGTATGACCCAAACTTGATGCCTAAGCCACCATCAGACTTTGGAACATCTCAGCTCCATTACTTTGAAGACTGGGGTGTGGTCACATATGGAAGTGCTTTAACTGCAGATATCAACCACACCTTTGTGTCCTTCAAGTCGGGGAAGCTGGGAGGACGCGCCATCTTTGATATTGTTCACCAGAGCAAGTACAAAGAGTGGATCAAAGGGTGGAGGAACTTTAATGCCGGCCATGAGCACCCTGATCAGAACACTTTCACCTTTGCCCCCAATGGTGTCCCATTCATCACAGAGGCACTGTATGGACCCAAGTACACTCTGTTAAACAATGCGGTGTTGTTTGGCTCGGCTGTCTCAGGGAGTTGCTTTAAGCCGTGGACTGGACAGGTCACAGAAGCCTGCGACTCCAAGTGGTTGAAATACAAAGTGGGGCTGGCAGCTGACACCCAGGGTAAGGTAGAAGCTGCGATGGAGAGACAGGGAATGGTCTTCATACGTGGTGAGGGACGCTCTGCTTACCATCCAGAGCTGAAGATCAAGAATTTTCAGAGGAACCTGCTTCTTCTTCACCCGCAGCTGCTCCTCCTCGTGGACCACATCCACCTGGATCCTGACAGCCCAACCAGGGCCATGAGCGCCTTCTTTCACAACACGGAGCTGCCGTTCCAGGGCACAAAAGTAGATGGTGTTCATGGAGCATTTGTATCACATGGAGAGGACAAATATAAGATGTTCTGGATGGACGACACTGGTTATAGTAACAAAGGAGTGATAGGTTATTGGAATTACCCTCGAGGGTACCCATACAATGGCTCTAACTACGTCAATGTCACAATGCCATTGAGGTATCCTCACACAAGGGTGGCCTACATTTTCTTTGGACCAGGCGTGGATGTACAGAGCTTCAGCCTACGTGGTGATGACCAGAGAGTGGATATTTACCTGGCCACCAAGGATCACACCTACACCATCTACCTGCTAACCGGAGAGGTCACCAGTAAGCCTCTCTACTCCATGGTGTTGCTGGACCACAAGAAGATCGTCTTTGAGAAGATGCCAACTGCAGCGGACGCCTCACCAGAAGAGGTAGAGGAGTACGTCAATGTGATGGAAGACAACCTCCAGCACGTCAAGCCTGTCTTCCAGCAGATGGAGAGACACATCCTCGGACGCGTCCTCAACACTGCTAGCTTCCGCAAGACCGCGGAGCGCCTCCTCCAGTTCTCGGACAAAAAGAAGACAGAGGAGGCCATTGAGAAGATGTTTGCTATGTCCAAGAAGCAGGGCAAGGGCAAAGGGGGGAAGAAGGTGAACCTTGGGGAAAGGCTTTCTGAGAGTCTGCCTGACATATTTGCACAGATTGAAGTGAACGAGAAGAAGGAAAGGCAGAAATCTTCAAAGCGAACGTATGAGGACAGTCCAGAAGAGGGCGACGCCGACTCGCGGGCCTTTATGGATTATCCAGATAAGCGCAAGAACCGGAAAGGCGGCTTCGTCAAGGGCCGCAAATTCAAAGAGGTTCACATGGTGGCCACAGCAGGGAGCGAGGACCTCCCCAGCACAGCTTCCTACATAAGACTCTTCCTCCTCTTGAACACCGCCACCTTCTTTTTACTGCTGGCCGTGTTACTGACTCGCTTTCAGAGGGGTCGAAGCTTGCACACGCAGAGGTGCTTCTACACCATCCTTCTGATCGACTGCTTCATCTTACTGTACCTCTACTCCTCCTGCTCTCACACGCAGTGTTAACATCATGAGCGGGTGAGGGGTCATCCAGCTGCAGATCGAATGACCTGTTGTCCATGGTGAGCTAAGCACACCCCACACCTCAGTCTGAGCCAGATCTTACAACAGAACATTAGGGCCACTAGTAGAAGAAAAATCTGAGATTTCAAAAACAGAAATGGAAATACAGAGTGAGAGTGAGTCTTAAAAAGCAGATTTTTTTTTTCACACTTCCTGTTCCCTTGTGTTCTTTTTGGGTAGATGGTTACCTTGGTTACATGATCTCCATAAGCTTTTACGTCTGTTAAAAGAAGCCAGTTACTAACAAGTGTCTGCCTTTACAGCCGTTGTGTTTACACAGACTGTCACTAACTTCATAAGAAGAAAAGGCTTTTGTAGAAGAGGTGAGAGGTAAACCAACCTCCAAACTGAAGTGAAGTGGTAGTGGCACTGAAGTCATGTGACTGTGGTGCATTACGTTTATTGGCTGACATTGCTTTTTTAAAAAAAACAAAAAAACCCAACAACTTCTGGTGATTGTATTGAGGCTTCAAACATCATACAAGTCTATCAAGTTTATTTTCTGTAAAAACATTATAAAAATCACATGGGCTTATTGTCAAGGAAAACCAGGATGATGTTATATAACCTTAATTCTTGTGATATTAAAATGTTTATTCTCCAAATACTGTGACTTTTTCTAGTCAAGACAGTGTGTCTATATAGCCCAGAATCACAAATTTGCCCCAAGGACTTTAAGGATATTAAGTTCAAATTTTGACTTTATTCTAGCAATATTATGAATTATATTGTCATAATGTTATGACCTTTTGTTCTCATAATATCAGTTTCTAGAGATGACAACTTCATTCCCATAACATCATATGTTTTTCTAATTTCACACCTGAAATCTCAGACTTTCTTTTTCTAACACTGGCCCTTACACTTAGGATAAGATCTACCTAACGGGTGTTCAGGAAAAACAACTGATTCCAAATAGGAATTGATGAATTGCCGAGATGAAACCAGATCACCTCTGATGTAATAAGCTTCTGTGGAGCTTTAGAACCGAGTCTGTGTGAAGTTTGTCCTTTGTAGTGTTCAGAGGTTCCTGCCTTGTATCAAAGATCTCAAGGTTAGCCACTATAATGCAGTCACCACAGCTGTACTTGAGATTTGTCCTGTCTACATAGTTCATAGAAATACATTTAAATGTATATATGTGAAAGCAAGATATATTTTTATGGTCTCTCTCTTTTTTTTTTTTACCATTTGTGAATAAAATTTCCACCCACACTCGTGAAGTTGTGCATTCATTGTGTGTTGTGTCCTGCGTGTGACTCAATGGCACAGAGGAATAAAGTTCATCAGGATTTGGATCCACACAATGCTTTGTAGGGGAATTGCACTGTTGACAATAAAACAAAAGTATCATCAGTCACATCCTTTAAATTTCAGTCAGTAGTCATACTGGCTTTGAAGTGTTTGTTTTATAAGATATAAACATGCCCTTTGTTTTTGATAAACACTCACAGCAATTTCCCAGTGCAGTCATTGTTAAAAAAAAAAAACAACAAAGAAGAAAACCTGTTATCTGTTATGGGTGAAATCTGGATCAGAGACACAGATTGTCTCGAGTAATGAACCTCTGAAGTGGAAAGTATTATTTACCAGCTGACAATGCTGAGACACATCTGTTGTAGCTCTCCAAGTCAACACAGTCTAGAGCCTTTGCGCTTTCTCACCCTCCTCGCCTCATGTGTCAAAATGCCTTCAAGTGTCACATAAACAGCGGTCAAAGCTATTCCTAGCCAGTCAGAGATCAGTTCTGCATTTTCATCATCAGCAGAACAAACTCGTTTTCAGTGCACTGATAATTAATGTTGTTTTGGTTTGGAGTATTTGTTGATGCGTGCAAACCTCTGGCCTTCTGTTGACTTCCGTCACTGGCTTCACTCAGGATTTGTGCTTCTATAAGAGGGTGAAATGAAAAGAATATCTTTCCATTCCTCTCCTCACAAAAATGCTGTGGGTTGTTTTGTTATGATTGAGCAGATAATCACTTCCAGATGTGCTCCATACTGATTCCTGTATAATGAAAAGTGACCTTTGTTGTCTGGCGTCATCCAAACACTTGAGAGAAGATGATGCACTGAGTTTGTTTCATGAAGAAATTTATTGTGACGAACAGACAGAGGCTCTGTTTGTATTTGAAACTACTCTGATCAGATAGGAGAGACAGAGAGAGAGAGTCTGTGGCACTCTTCTTGTCAGCCTCGTATACTACATGAAACACTGCCACCTGCTGGCCATGCAAAGCAAAATATCAGAATAGCTTGTCCACTGTGGACATGCGAAGTATGTTTCTTTTTTAACTTTTTATTTATTTATTTATTTTTGAAATATGAAAATATTCCACACATACACACAAGTTTTTTGTTTTCCTTTTTTTTTTATCCTGAAAGTGGAGATAAGCACAGACAGAAAGAGAGGGGCATGGCATGCCACATTGCATGCAAAATTCCCCACTTGGAAAAGATACAGCATTGATGTAGTTACAGAACATAATACAGTATGTGCCACTGTACCACTAAACCATGAATTCTGTTCTTATCAGTTTTATATTTTTGTTATACCCTAGGTAACAGACAACAACCCACATTAGCTCTAAATGCAAACCCTGAAACCACCTACACTCAACAGACATAAAAGATGCTGATATGAAATTCACTATGTCATAATTAAAATACCGTTCATTGCTATCTTAATCAAAATTTGGACTTTATAATTCTAACTCCTCTCATTAATTTAGCTTGGTATGTAAATACTTTAATTCTTTTTTTACTAAAGTACTTTTATTCATTAATGAAATGAATAAAATACATTTAGTTTCATTACATTTATAACATTTGCTATTTTTATTTCTCCCCTGTAAGAGTGCACTTCTACAGAGCCCCTCTGGTGACGTCTGACTTAAAATATAAATAATGCATGGCCACGACGTGATGACGCGTGACCAAGAGTTGAGGTAGTTAATGGGTGGCTACGATATACGCGTTAACTATCTCGTGGCCACGTATTATTATTTTTATTTTTTTTTTTATCCAATCTCACCAGCGGGTTCCGTAAACCTAAAGTAGACAAACTGTTGTATAGTATGACCATGGAGTGTATGTAAAATAATATGGCCTTATTCAATATATCTACGCCATGGACGTATAGGAAGCATTATATAATAACGTCCGTGAGCTACGCACACCATGTATTACAAACAGTGTCCATTGGTGTCGCTGTTGATTTCTGAGGTCGCCTACTCTGTGTTGAGTGGCCCTTCTCGCTTCCCGTAGGCACATTGTATAAACTTTGTTGACAGCAGTGTTCGGTAACGCGACAAACATGGGAGCACGGGTCGTGCGTATGTTCAGAAATTTCAACCTAGAGAACCGGGTGTTCCGAGAAATCTCCAAGGAGAAGCCGAGCGCAGCGCCGCGACATGCGGTCACTCCTCCGCCTTCTGCCGCCGTCCCTGGAGGTGAGTGTCTGAAACCTCCGCTAACTCGTGTAGCTAACTGTCTCCTCCTCAGGGGTCATGCCGGGTTCAGCGCTAAGACTCAGGCATCAACCCGCACAATGAACCCTTAGTTTCCCCGTTGACGAGCATGTGTGTGTGTGTCTCAGCAGCACCGGAGCCAGCGGTGGACCCGGTGCACCAGAAGAACGACCCTCTGCTGTCCCTCCTCAAGTCTGTGTATGTGGAGTCCAAAGACCCTCCAGCAGCAGCAGAGGTCAGACTGTGGCTATGATGAGTGGCTTTGATGATGGATGCTGGTTCATTTTATTTAATGAAGACTGATAAAGATATTTAATTAAGAGGCCATAGTAACAATATGAACATCTCACATCATTTCTAGTCTATTTACTCAGCTCTTTCCCATTACAGTGGAACAGGAGCTGGTAGCTAACTCTCAATGAGTCTTCAGATACAGGTGTCTGAAGCTGAGTCACTGCTTGTCCTTTGTGTAAATCTGACTTGCTCAAGGTTTCTGTCTCTTTTAAAGGTGGGGTTGGTGATCTTATTATGGAGGATTTGTTTTACTAAAGTGCTTGAAATCCTCTTCAC
The DNA here is from genome assembly GCA_021432705.1 of Caranx ignobilis. Taxonomy (NCBI): domain Eukaryota; kingdom Metazoa; phylum Chordata; class Actinopteri; order Carangiformes; family Carangidae; genus Caranx; species Caranx ignobilis. Next base: position 8,191,969 of record MU269984.1, on the reverse strand, counting down.
ACTACGATTACAACCAATTAAATGCTTTTTCGCAAAAATGAAAAAAGTCAGTGGAAAAACAGGCGTGGCTTTGGAGAGAAGTCTTGTCTGAGGAAAGGGGCTTGGACTTTTGAATGTGTATTTGATGTGGCCGACTTGAACTGTTTTACCAGGATCTCCAACCCTACCTTTAAAGGATTTTTTTTTCTCACCGTTGTTGCCATCTGAGCTGCTCTTGGTGGGATATGTTGGCTCTCTGTTATAAAGAGAAGGTCTACACCTTCTCTTTTTGTTGTGAGTGATGTGAGATAACATTGTTGTTGTTGAGTTGGCACTATACACAAATAAAATTGACTTGACTGTGGCAGACAAAGTGAAGACCCCTGATCAAACACAGGGAAACCTGTGAAGAGACAGCAAACAGCTCTGTAATGGAAAATAACTACTGCTTGCCTTGAACAGTGTAATACAGAGTGTTCTGACCTAAATCCAGAAACTGCATTCCTCATGCATTAGTATGCACAACTCCATGAGCTCTTGCCTACACAGAACCAAAACAAGGACCTGAAACAGACTAAAATGTCCAATAACACTGAAGGAAATCTGGGTGGAGTGAGTGTCTCTGCTTTTAAAAGATGGTCTGTGATGGTGTTGCTAAATGAAAGAACATGACAAGATAGATTAGTTTTTGGGATGTAATCTCTCTACAGTTATGGTTGCGTTTAGGGAATGTATGTCAGTATACTCTAGACTCATTTCCTTATCCTTGTTCCGCCACCAGGAGTCAAAGGAAGTGGCAGCGGGCACACAAGCAGAGCGCCGGCCGCTCAAGTTCAGTTTACCAGGGGATCCGTACGGCCTGGTGGAGCTCACAGACGTTCCTAAAGGCAAACTGACCATCGCCGAGGCTCTGAAGGCTCTCAGCAGCCACCAGCGTCATCCTCAGGACTGGACACCAGAAAAGATTGCTCAGGAATATTCTCTCGACTTGAAGGACACAAAGGCACTTGTGGAGTTCTTCATCCCCTTCCAGGTTAAGATCATACCACCCAAGACTGACAGTGTAAAGCAGATAAAGGCTTCATAGGACTCGACTGATGGTGAATGGTCAATAGGAGACAAAGTATTAGCAGATATAACTGTGTATGTCCATATATTGGCACTGGGAGAGTGACCTGGTATTTCAACATGGGATTTGGAGCCAGGGAAGGTTGGTTGGTATGTGAAAGGAGTCATGGGAGATTTCCAAATTTTGGATTATTGAAAACTGTAAAAGCAACTTAGAAAAATAATGAATAATAATAAAATTGATAATTACTATTAAAGTATTTGTATTTGAGAAACCATAAAGGAATTCTCAAACTATTTGGGACACACACATTATAGAATTTCGTCTAATAGTGAGATGAATAGATGGATATTCATCTGCTGTGTGTGCAGAAACTCATCATTCATTGTATTTGTTTCATCTGTGGTGTTGGGGTCAGATTGACAGGTGTGGTACTATGATGCCTGAATTGAAGCCAAAACCAAAACCTGCAACTTGAGGCCTGCACTAGTGAACAAGACTTGTGGTTAAGTGAGGTTTCAGCCTTGGGTACATCACCATGGCAACTGATGCTGCACACTTTACCGACCCTGGAGTAGGTTCTGTTTGAGATAATCAACCAATCAGTCTGTTGTCTTCAACCACTACCACAACTGAAACATTCATTGCTAAACTGTGAATTATGTAACTCATATTGTACACAAAATGAAGTTGTAAATGAGCCCATATAGCTCATGCAGGATATCTACACCTTCACAGTCCAGGAATGCAAAAGTCTTCGATCAGCTAATATTCATACACTTTTTATTTGAATACATTTTGGGATGTTGGGATCCAATTTTTCAAACAGCTGACAGTTCACAGTTCTGTTGTTACTATTGTAATGTCATCAGTGCGGAAGGTGGGAAATGTATTTATTTATATGGTTCAGGAAGCACTCTGTCAGTGTTGAAAGGGAGCTCTTAAAGTAAGCTTTGAACGTAAAGTCACTTAACAGAATTTAAACATTAATCACACTGTGGCACTTGAACTTATTTGCTGCAAACACGCACAATTTTTGAAAATAAAGTGTTTTTTCTTCCTTTTCCATATGTCATTCATTCAACAGTCTGACAGGTCAGTATTTTTATACTGTAACCAGTGTACTGTTGAAATCATGTTAAAATGACTGCCGTGTCCTTGCCAAACATTAAATCTACAGCAAACAGTCTTTTCACTACAATGAGCTTGCTTCTGCACTAACAAGCCCCGTTTGTCATCTTTACCACCTACGACAGAAGCACGTGCCCATAAAAGTACTTCCTCTGAGCAAACCATGCCCACTTTGCTCACTCTATCAATTGGACGCTGCTGGAAACGGGGGTTCACTTTCGCCCATGTAACTGGCTTCTCTGGGTGTCAGTTATCACTGAACAGAAACCCGCGTCAAAGCACCCAGAAAGAGCAAGAGCGCTACCGGAAGCAGCGCTGTCATGCTTATAGAATAAAGCAGATGTTTAATTTGAATGATAAATACATAGTCCTGGATAATAATAATAATAAAGAAGTGTAGCTAGGTTTTATGATATATAGGATATAAGTAATGTTTCTAAAAGTATCATATTAAATAGGATGAATTATAATTCTGTCACTTTGTGGAAAGCTTACTATTTTGAATACACACTCAATAAATTAAATTCTCCTAACACTTTTGATGTGTGATGCACGGAGTTCCTTGGTAAGGCAAGTAGTCTGCAGATGTTAATTGCTAAAATAATAATGGTTAGCCTACATTCTTAAAGCAGTTAATTTTATCCACTTGCAGAGCCCTGCTTTCTTCCTGCATTATTTTATTAAGTTGTTTTTTTTTTTTTTTTTTTAAACAAGTCTCGTGTCTGTTCTCAGAAAAGAAAAACAACAACAACAACAACAAAAACACATATAAACATTTTTCGGACAATTATTTTGAAAGTCCAGACAGGAAGCGGTGTGTGAGAGGCTCGTTGCCTCGCAGCTGGTTTCCGACAGTGTGCAACAGCGTAGCGATAATTCGGGTTAGTTGCAGTGGATAGCCTCCTGATACATTTGGTACCGGGGGATGTGTCTGTGACTCTCTGTCTCTGAGCGAGCTGAAGGAAAATAGGAGCGTATTTCCTACACGAGCTTAATATTTGTTTCTACGAGAGGTGGACAATCAGAGCCGCCTCTCACTCTGCCGAGCTCCTCTTCAGGAAACAAAAGCCCGGACTAAGACCAAATGCGGATTTCACTTTTTCTATGGCTTCGGTTGTGTAGGTGGTAGCATCACCGGGCTTTCGCACTGTTGATAAAACACACAGTCAACCACGGGACTGCATTTCTGAAAAAAACGAGAAACAACACTGTTTATTTTCTACTAGAAGAACTATTTTAAGATTTAAAACAGTCCAGCGAGGAGGAGAAAAGCGTTTCGAGCGGCGAGATGCATCGTTTGGAGGACTGAGTCTCCACACTTCTCCCGCCCCTCAGCCCTCAACATGGGAACATGAAGCAGGTAAAATCAAAGAGACCGTTTGAAGCCGCCGACAACACATTTTCCAAACATTACGTCTCATAATTTGCTAAATTCCGACATAAAACTGTAAAATATGAGCTCTTGTTCCTGAACAGCGTCTGTCTCCGTCGTCCACGGAGATGTACCTAGTTAAACTCTCCATGGACTCTCCTCAGTTTGTCTTCTCTACCATTTTGGAGCCATAACACCGGAGCAGTCGTGGATGTACAAATTACTGAGTCGCTTCACAACAACATTATAACAGTCATGTATAATGGCGAGAAGTGAACAGACGGAGGTTTGGGCCCGAATGGCTCTTAGTTGGAGGTCGGTGATGAAGTGAGGGCCTACTCTGAATGAGCTGTGATTGTGTTTCCCTGATTGATTTTCACATCATTTGGGTAAATTTTCACAAGAGCTCTGAGCTTGTCTCACAGATGTAGCTGCTGTCTGCTGTTAAAACGCTGGAGTGAGATTTTTTGCCGTGAGAACAGAGACACCAGCATCATGTGCCTAACATATGGCCACCGGCTTATTAGGAAATATTTATAGTCAGAGGACTGCACTGATTTACATGTTTCTATATATAACTGCACATCAGCAGGTTAACGCAGAAACTAGAGAAACACTGAATAGAAAACGTACGCAGACAATGAATAGACACATACGTAAACAAAGCTTAGATTTACCCCTTCTAATCCTGGAGCATCAATGTGTTTTACTTTGACAACCATCTGAGGGTGTGTGGTTACATTCTCCACCTACATTATAATGTACACAATGTGATTTGTACAGTTTTATAAACATGTGTTTTTTATTATATACATATATATGTACAATAATAAGTCTTGACAATTTGAATCTTTGGTATTTGATAAACTGTGGTCAAATTCATTTGGAAATTTTGTAACTAACAAGTGGGAAAACTAATGGCTGTAATTACGTTTTGCAGCAGAATACAGCATTAAATAAGAGATAAATATATATCTCTGCAACAAATTAAGGGTGTGTTCAGAATGAGGCAGATTCTTAGTATTTAACTGTGCTGGAAATGGTCAAATTGGTGTCTCTGCTAACTGGCTTTAGTGTAAAGCTGTCACCTTAGAGCAGTGTCATTTTAAAAAGCCAGAGTGCCTTGCCTTTATGCACTTTTTTAAAAAGCCAAAGGCTTCCTCACATCACCTCTGAAATGGTTTGGGGTTATGATTAACAATGAACAACAATGGCTTTGTTTACTGATAAGGAAGACGGCCAGACAGAGAATATTGCAAACACTTCTCACCAGATAGACGACCGTGTCATGTTGGACTCTTGTGAATTTTGACTTTTTTTCTTAGTATCTCAAATATATAATACCTGTAATGGGGACATAAGAAATAAGTCCGAGGAGATTGAACTATTGGTGCATTTTACGACCACAATTCTATTTACAGGTTCACAAATGATGTCACAGACATGGCTGTTTCTCTCATGCAAAGTGCAGGGTGTTTTTAACATGTGCTAGCAATTCTGTGAGTATACACTCTTAATGACATGCCAGGCAGGAACCCTTTGTCCCCTAAGTATTCTTCCTGAGCAATTCAAGGTGACAAGATGTGGCTGAAAAGCTCTCGGCTCATTCTCTCCACAATTCTCTGAATTCTCTCGCTGCATAGTATTTGAACAGTTCCCAGTATTTTGAAATGCCAAGTACCTGATTGTCTATTTTACCTCAGGTTTACTTGATTGCTTGGAGGCTTAAGTGACAATTTTAACCTTTTTTCACTTTGCAAAGTCATGTGTATTACCTTCCCTGTTAAAGCAGACTGCTGCAGAGTATGCGCAGAATTGTGATCCGCAAAGCCCCATTTGTGTGCATGTGAGGTGAATGGAGCAGGAAGTGGGCTGAAATTAAACCAGGTTCTTATTTGCGCTCATACACCGTGGTCTTCATTGTGATGAAGCAATAGGTAACTGTAGCAGACAATACGATTGTCATCAGCATATGAATACAGCAAAGTCTTCCCTGCTTTGTTATTGATAACCTGTTTATCTCATTACTTCAGCTTTTCTCTCTTGACTGTCTCGCTCACACGTGATAACACTATCTGGTAAATATCCAGGTATCAAAGCGGAGGCCACCCTGTGTTTTGTCATGGCTGACATGCACTCTTCTCATGTTCATAGGTTTATTAATACAACAGGCTTACACTTGTGTTTTGTAGGTGTAAATTAATTTCGAAGGTACTTTTCCACTGCAAATTTATTACATGACATTTCTCGCTTCGTCATTGTCAGTGATACCAGGCAGTCTGAAATAAACCGTCTCATGTTTATACAAGTGATAAGGGGTTTTATTGCCATATTTGACTTATCCCCAGAGCACTGGCTGTTGGTTACTGACTGCAGGCAAGAAAATCACTCTTAACATCTTTTTTCCTGAGAATTTCAGGCAAATGCAAGATGTTTCATTTTGATTTAATGCTTTTGTTTATAATCTGTTTCAACATTTTGGGAAATTTACACATTCCCGTTCTTTCAGAGACGAAATGAAAACATAACTAACTGTCTTATGTGTCACATAGAAATAGTTCCCACAAAAGGTGTTGCTTTTACCTTTCTGTTTGGTAATGAAAATGAAGGGTTCATAAGCCAGCTCTATGGGAGAGGGAAGCTGTATGTTTGAACTGTGGAGAGAATCAGGCTTGTTATTGCTGGGTTTTTTTTCCCAGTCTTTATGCTAAGCTAGACTAACCATGTCCACAGACATGGACATGCTTCTATTCATACTACAGTCCACAGACATGTGTTTGTTTGAGTGCTCTAAAAGAATAGATGGGAAATATACAACATGAGCATATGGTTTACTCGTCTGCTGCATGTGTGGTTGGTGTGCTTGAGGTGTGGACCGTCTGCACCATGAACTTACCTTTAATGCACAGACACAGGAGTGGTTAGAAAAAAGGTGAAACATGTTTCCTAAAGTGCTGAACTATTCTCTTGGTGTAAATGTGTGTAACATTCAAATGGAGTCTTGCTCAGGTCATCAGGTTCCTGTTTTTATACCTCGGGTTAGAGCTGAAGTCCAACTTCAGTGTGCAGGTTTCACACTGGGAGTCCCATACTGATGGTGTTTTCTGAAGAGATCCGTGGTGCGGTTTCACATTTGCATGTGTTTTCTTAGGTTACAGTGTAGTGAGCTGTGAGAGCAGCTGAGTGAAAGGAACGGCAGTAGACTGTGTATATAAATCAACAGGAAATGGCCAAAATGCAGATGAAAAGACATTTGAACGCAGTTTTCATTCACCAACTGTCCCACTCTTGTGATGTTTTGAGTAGAGTTGGCACAAATGTTCAGTTAGACCCAAGGATTTAGCTGTCAGAGGCCAAAGGGTACACAGTTATACACACTTTTGAAGTGAAGTGAATTTTGACAAATTTTCTAACAAATGTAACATTTTATAACCAAAAGGTTCAACTTGATAACTTCTTCCTATTAAATTCCTTCAATGTCTCTTGAGGAATTCTGTTTTTGTGTCACCACTAGTAATTACTTTCATTCTGGTAGACAATGCAGGTTTGAGACAGAACATGGCTGAATGCTTATATGTGCAAACATACACAGCTTATTACAACTCCAAGGGGAATTTTCAGCAGCAGGTTTATGCTGCTATCACAATGCCACTTATCACTTCTAACTTTGGTTTCCTCAGCATTCACTACGTTTTTGTGTGTCGTAGGTTCTCACAGCCTTGGGGACATCATGTTGCACTGAGCTGGGAATACCTGCCTCCGCAGCATCATGTTCAGAGTGAGCTCACCACCGACAATGCCCGCTCACCCAGGGGAGGAATGGTCCACTCCACTACTGTTCCCCTTCCAGAGGCAAGGGACACTGACGCCAGTCTCTGCCGTCTCTTTACGGGGCTGCTGAACCTTTCCAAGAGCCCGGCGATGGAGAACATCTCCATGGCGAACATTTCCCTGGGCTCCCGTTCACCCTCGGAGCCAGTCACACCGACAGGGGAGGCCCCAGAGAGCCTGCAGGGTGTCAGCATACCCCTGCAGGTGTTCTTTTGCTTCGTCATGGTTGCCATCCTGCTGGTGGCCCTGCTGGGAAACGTGGTAGTGTGCCTGATGGTGTACCAGAGATCTGCCATGCGCTCAGCTATCAACATCCTCCTGGCAAGCCTGGCGTTTGCAGACATGATGCTGGCCATCCTGAACATGCCCTTTGCTCTGGTTACCGTAGTGACCACCAACTGGATCTTTGGAGACCTGTTCTGTCGAGTGTCAGCCATGCTGTTTTGGTTCTTTGTGATGGAAGGAGTGGCTGTACTGCTTATAATAAGCATAGATCGTTTTCTTATTATCGTCCAGAAGCAAGATAAGCTGAGCCCACAGAGAGCTAAGGTGCTCATAGTGGTCACATGGGGACTGTCTTTCATTTTCTCTTTCCCTTTGGCTGTTGGTTCCCCTCCTCTACAGATCCCCCCAGGGCCCCCCAGTGTGTATTTGGGTACAGCATTGAGCCCGGATACCATGCCTATGTGTTGATCCTGATGCTAGTCTTCTTTTTCATGCCTTTCATGGTCATGCTGTACACGTTCATGGGGATTCTGAATACCATCCGCCACAATGCCATCCGCATCCACAGCCACCCGGACAGCATCTGTCTCAGTCAGGCCAGCAAACTGGGCCTGCTGAGCCTCCAGAGGCCCTTCCAAATGAATATAGACATGAGCTTCAAGACCCGTGCCTTCACCACCATCCTCATCCTCTTCTCTGTGTTTACAGTGTGCTGGGCACCTTTTACCGCATACAGTCTGGTTACTACCTTTAGCGACGGGTTCTATCATAAAGACAGCTTTTTTCAAATCAGCACATGGGTCCTGTGGTTGTGCTACCTCAAGTCAGCCCTCAACCCTCTCATTTACTACTGGCGGATCAAGAAGTTCCGCGACGCCTGCCTCGACCTGATGCCCAAGTACTTCAAGTTTCTTCCTCAGCTGCCGGGAAACACGAAGAGGCGCATTCAGCCGAGCGCGGTGTACGTGTGCGGAGAGCATCGCTCTGTGGTCTAAAGGAAAAACCCACGGTCAAACTTTTAAACACTGTTTCAAAAAAAAAAAAAAAAACTCTTTACATAATGTACTGTTTCTCTGTTCGATGGTACACTTCTTCTAGCAGGTGTTCAGACTGAAGGTTGCACTGCATAAAAAAAAAAAAAAAAAAAAAAAAAGACAAGGGGCAGTGTTGATGCAGGCGTGTGGTCCACTTTGACGTTAAAATACAACATAGAGAGTCTGGTTATACATCCATCAGTTTTAAGGCCCATCAGTTGCTTAAGCACTGCTCACTTTCTAATACTGGAAGCCAGGATTTTACAGCTTTGATTTAAGGCTGGGTATTGCTCGAAATCAGTCGATACTATTTCTGTTACAATACCAAAATTTCTCTATCAATACTAGATACAGAACTATTTTTAATACTCTTGAGGAATGTAAATGTTATTTCTAACAAAAGAAGTGGAAATGTAGGCAACTGTTAAATCTGAACCAGCGACTATCCAACTGGAATCAAATATTTAAAAGTCGAGTCTTACTTCCCAGCCTTCTCTGATACTTTTAATGCATCCCATGACCATCTTCAGTGAACGGAACATGCTCAGGTGTAATTACATGATGTGCGAGTGGTGCTTTGGTCCAATGATTACAAGTGGTTGTATTTGTCAGGGGGTGCTGTGGGTGACCACTTTATTTGTTCAGGCTTTGGATGTGACTGAAAGCGGCTCTTTGACTACCTCCACTGCCACCTGCAAGGCAGAACATTGAAACGGTGAGGTAGACAATGTTCCCACTTGGAACAAGCTGTGTGAAATGAGCTAGAGACACTTGTCTGCACCGAGTGCACAAGTCATCTTCAATGGATCTTCAGTAATAGGGCTGGGTAGTGCCAGTCCCCAAGTCTTGGTTCCTGTACCAGAACAGTAGGTTCTCAAACGTTGACCTCCTCAACACAAGCATCAGCCAGACTGCATCTGCACAGTCTAAAAAATTAATTTGACATCATGAGTTATGATAACCATTGACTCAATAAGATCAGTAAAGTATTGATGACATATTTATTTAGGTGGGTAAGTTACTTAAATGGGATACCCAGCCCTATTCAGGAGACCAGCAAACAACCACGGTTGCACCCGCTGCCTCTGTTATGCCATCACTCTACCTAAGGCTCTTTTCCCACGCACTAAACCCACAGTACACACTTCTATTCTGAGTATAAGACAGTGGCATTCTGGGTAACGTAAAGAGCCTTTAAGTGAAGTTGTCAACCGAAGGAAATTATAAATCGAAACACTTTGAACTGTTGGAATGCACTGAATAGCACATACCAAGTGAGGGTATCCACACATGGACTTTTCCTTTTTAATAATATTGTGCTTAAGAAACCGGGCGCTGCTGGGTTTGACTTGATCATGTGTCTTTTTTTTCTTGCCACTGGAATCATGAGTCGTGGGGGGGGGGTCTGTTTTTAGATGTGTAGAAGTTGTTTTTACAAGGCATGTAAATTATGGCTTCAATGGATTTTGAATGTGGTCCAAAAGTGGCCGTGACACATTTTTGAACATGTGTGTTTGAATTTTAAACGTTTTGGATATGCCTATTGATTAGTCCATTTGCCAGTCAGAATGCTGCTATATCTGGTGAAAATGTGCAATTTCAGTGTACTGTACTGTTGAATGTAATAAAGAAATAGACATTTCTTACCTTGGTAACCTGTCTGAAGTGTTTTTATTTTATTTTTTTTAAAGGTATTGTGGCTGTAACTTATTATTGGACAATACTCCTCTAACATCACATCACATCACATCACATCAGTTAAACCAGTGTCAATTTGTTGCCACATCAAATACATAAACACAGCTCCCATTGTTACTATGTTACATTAGATGATGCACTTTTTTAAGGTTATTTTTCAAGGTTGTTTTTCACCTGTTGCCATCTTACTGTTCATGTTCAGTGGATAAAAGCAATGAAAACATACATTATATTTGTCCAGTCATTTCAAATATCAGATGCCCAGAGCATCATAAATGAAATCCACTCATCCATTCACAGTGGAGGCAGAAATTTCAGACACTGTTATTTAACCTTGACAAAGGTCGTGTGGTGGAGTGGATACCACCAAACCCAGTGAGAAAATGTCCCTCATGTTTTGCAGTGATGTTTCCATTAGAGCTCAGGTGAACTTTTGACATACAAATTCAAGCCACTGACCAAAACCAATCTGCCTTGGCCACGCTGAGGTCAGCGGGGAAGGAGCCACAGGCTGCAGCAGCTCACTGCCTGTGTTGTGTGAATAAACAAGTGTCTTTTGTGTGACAGAAAACTCCAGGTTCTACTATACAGTGACCAAGGTCTGCTCTCTGAGTGACTCAGTAAAGTCTTGACAGTGTGGTAAGGAGCCAGCATTAAAGACAAATAGCAGTTTAGCCCAGTTGATACAGCTGATACAGCTTCTCAAGGTCAGGACACAGACAAATGACTTGCAGTTAGTATTATAACCCGTATGTGATTGTTAAAACTTAATCCTAATGATAATCCATTTGTGTGTTTCAAGCTTTTATAGGCAATAATATTATTGCAGTATGACACAAGACAGTTTCTGCAGCAGCCTTCAGAGACTAAATGTCTATTGTAATCATCTACTGTGAATCGAATCTTTATCGTGGGTATACATACCACATGTGAAATGTCCTGTGCATTAAAAAAAACACATCATTATATATGTAAAGCATGACATTTGGGAGCCAGGTGATGTTGTGTGATGCCTGCATGTAAGCTCTGTGTTAATTATCCTCCTCCCAGTGCAACACCTGTGTCTTCCTTTTCCACTCAGGGACTCCACTTCCTGTCACTCTCTGTTGACTGCTTTCACATGGGTGACAAACGCCTGCTGTGCATTTATGCATTACCCTTCCATACATTGATCCCCCCTCCACCTCCCAAGCCTGCTTTCACTTTGAACACATCTGCCTGTCATACTTTTCAGTGCAGTCAACACTATGTTGATATGCACGGCAGTTTTGCCTGACAATCAGCCCCCGGTGTGTTTACTGTCTCACAGTTTGTTTTTGTGTGTGTGTGTGTGTGTAAACTACACAGAGGCAGTCTTTGGTCTTATAACCATGAATCTACCTCGTTATGGATCAACACTTCAAATAAAAACCAAGAAGAAGACACATTTAAATTCCCTACCTCAGTACACAGGAGGGGAAAAGCATGTGCTGGTTATTGGAAATTGGAAAAATTCGACAAACACAAGTTGATCCACTTTACTGTGGATCAACTCTGTGCATCACTCACAGAACCTTGAGCTTTGTGTATGAACTCTACGCTCTGCATTGGTTGCCGTTCAGTACTTTGTGTCTGACTCGGTAACTTGTTATTTAACCTTGGATTGTCACAGAGTGATTGTAGTGTGTGTTCACTACTGTGAAGTGTTGATGGTCAAGTCGGCGGTGCACAGCCGACTGTGGCTGGAATACTCACTGATGTTATTGTTTTTACTAACAGGAGAAGAGACCTGAGGCCAGGGCCGGAGGGATGAGCCTGTATTGAGTGGAATATTAGGAGCAGCTGGGGTGGTTGATTGATTGAGGGGTGGGGCCTCTACCGCTTATACCTGAAGGCTCAGCCTAGAAGGGTTAGTTGGGGGGACCTTTTGGGCTGGGAGAGGAAGACCAGGCTGCTCTCTCTGCCTCTGTCTGTGGGCATGGTTGTTTTTTTTGTTTGCCACAATTGTTTGGACAATTAAAGGACTGCTCGTTCTACCCGTCTGTCTCCCGCCTGTGTATAACATCTGAAAGAGGTTTTTCTACACTCCTGAATGTTTGACAGATATTCACACAAAAACCCACCTGAGTAACTACCACCCCAGAAGCTCTTTGTAGAGATTCAACTGGAGCCTTTAATGAGAGAAAGTCTCTGTGATTGGTTTCACTGTGACTGCACGATGACATTAACAAACAGCACTTTTTTACCCTCACTGGAAACTTAAATCACGCAAATATCCGCAGTAATTTGCTGAAATTCAACCAGGAAGTTGCTGGAATGTGAGTGCTGCCTTTCACTTTGAGACTGTGTGCTCTTCATTCATTTCGAAGCCTTTTGTAGCATACATGACAGTCTGTCAGTGCTTTGTGCTGTGTTGTTTGATACTTCAAATGGTGGAGTGGACACTGATTATCTCCAAATTGTGACTAAAAAGGGATTTAAAGCTGGAACTGTTTTGCCATCTATTTGACACAACACTTAAAGGGTGGACCATCAGATCTATTAGAGATGCTCAACAAAGTCTAGATTTGGTTGATGCTGTAGAAATGGATTTTAGAATGAGGCTAACAAAAAGTAGGAAAGAACATTTACCAGAAAGTAGGTTGTACTTTTGAAAATGAAATATCTGATGATTAATGAAATGCATGTTTGTTAAGACTTTAAGATTAACACTAGATCTTTTGGCTGGAACCTGATAATGTATACTGTATGTAGTTGTCTACTCCACAGTGTACCTGTATGAGACCACAGTTTAATATTTTGTATATATTTTTTTTGAATACTTTTTGTCTGGAATAAGATACAATTTAACATTTACAAAAGAATAAAATGACACATGGCACAACTGCCTTCACATGCTGTGTTGCATGTGTAATGTGTATAATTGTCAGTCAGTATTTAATATGAAATAGTAGTGTCTGCCTTTCAAAGCTGCCAACCTTTATGTCAGCCCAAAAGACACATCAAAGAGAAGTTAATCTGTGCGGACTGTGAGACATGAAAGCAGAGTAAATGAGTTTGCTGGCAGCCTGTAGCCTCATGTGGAAAGCACTGCCTGCGCAGAAAAGGTCAGTTGAGTTTTTCTACAGCAGATATCAGACCGGCGACACCTTCACTGACCTCAGTGACTTGTTCCGGTACAGATACTTCCAGTAAGCACTGAGACGAGATGAGTTTGATTTGCTTGAGACGTGTGATTATAAAAGATGGTGGTCTTAATCAGCTTCCTCCCTGGGATTCATTATGCAGCCAGCAGTGAGTAATGAGCGTGCTCAGAGCTTTGAAGCTCACTTTAATCATAGCACTGAAGACTATTACTAAGCAACAGGAACTTGCAGATGTCTCAGGAGGACGCATGGTGATGGTGGATGAAGTGACACTCACCTAAGGAGATAAGATAAAGTCAAAGAGGCACTTGTTATTGTGTGCACCAGTCTAGCATGGCTTCTTTGTCATTTTGGTATCACCCAGTTTCATAGTCCGTGGTCACTATCCGGAGAACAAATCCCCTCATGTGGTTATCCCTCAGAAACTACAGAGTGAAAACAACCAATCATAAGTCACAGTGCTTAGAGTGTAAAAAAAAACATGTGATGATTTGACACCAAGACATATCGCTGGTGTTGTGGTGTGCTGTATGGATGAGAACCAAAGGAGGGTGCTACAGTGAGTTTCAATGAATGGACTGTTGCTGTGAGCGTAGAAGAAGAGTGAATAACGCGTGGAAGTGAAGCACAGAGAAGCTAGTTGCTTTCCTAAACCAGTGTTACAATACTGTATTCTGTATAGGTGTGTACTGCTTTAGTTGTGTGTTCATGTGCAGATGTGCAGTGGACCCAGAAGAAGCATGTGATAGCCTCTTATTCTCAAAATGACACTCCAGGATCCCTGTGGACACACTCATGTTAATTAAACTAACACCAGAGAACTCTGAGACACAGATGGACAGATTAACTTGATTTGACAAGAGGTGAAGATGTGAGTCAAGTAGTGCCCTCTGGGTAATGCAGTTCATTTGGATCATGACAAATGGCCCAGAGGTTGAAATGGAGAAGGCAGACAAGACCACTGTAAATTTGTTACAGATGCCAAAAGAAGCTTGTTGTAAATTCTACTACTGCGATTTTGATGTCGACTGTGCAGCAGTTGCAAAAAACTACAAATAGCTCCTAGGTGCAAGTTTGTCTTTTTGAACCAATAAATAAAGCCCTGCCATTTTCACCGTTAAAATCTGACACAGGTTCATGAAAGAATTCATCGCCTTCCTGGGTGCACAAAAACTGACGAGACTCATGCGTACGCATGTTAGAAAATGTCTCAAGAAAATAACTGTTTTTGAAAACTACAAAATTCAAAATGAAACATGTGCTTTACAGACATTTAGAGGACACAGATAACAAGGGAGAGCTGCCTCATGGGTAATTCAGGATCTGCATTAGTCACGTTTCCTGAAACATGATCTCTTTGAAAATGGTATAATGTGCTGTCAGTATTTTTGGATGTCGATCACATCCAGAAAATGAAGCTTTATGCAATTTATGTTAATTCTGTTTCTGGCATAAGTGATTGTGAATACACAACAGTTAAATGTTAAATGAAACTGATGCTGGCACAGCACACTGCATCTATTGACTGCCCCCCCCCCCCCGGCTTCATCTCACAGTCAATTTAACCTTTTTAACAGGCAGTGATGCTTCAGTGGAAGGAGCAGGTATTTGTATTCACACCTGTAGTGTTGTCAAATTGACATTCCACTTTGAATCCTAATGGGAACAAGCACTGGGATCTCTGGGTAATCTTGAGCATCTTCTCAGAATCACCCTGTGTCCTGTGATGTTGAGTTTGTGTCATCACCCTATGAAACGAAAACGCCTCAGAATATATTTTCAGTTTAAAGCGGCCCACGGCATCCTTGTTGCCCGTAGTGACAGTCATGCAGTACTCAAATTATCTCACAAGGGCAGAACTAAAAGGTCAGTTAAAAGGTAAGATTGCTCAGCTTGAACAATGGTCTATTAGCTCCTGAGTCGACATAGCACTGTGATTGCTCAGGCTACCACAGGAGTTTGGAAATGCTTTTATACATAATGTTGTTGCTATGCACCGCCAAGGGAGCAAGAGCCACCCAGTGTCCCTGTAATCATTAGTACATGGTGTGCAAAGGTGCATTTACAAGGGGCTTTTAGGGTTTTACATAAACAACATCAGCTATTGGCTGGATAAACATGGAGTATATTGACTGTGTGAGCCACTTATATAGTCCTGTATCATTTAATTGGGGGAGCGTGTGTGTCATTAACGGTGGATTCTCACTGGGGCCAAATATACTCTAACATGTTTTCACTGAAAACAAATATTCCTGGATGTGAAACTCTTGTCACTTAGGAACACCTTGTTATGGTTTGTGTAGTGTTGATGGGATAGTCTGTTATTTTATCCACCCCATTCAAATCATAGAGGCAGGGCTAAAATAACAAACACACTCAACAAACTGCAACCTTCATGAAGGAGGATGTATTGCAGGACTGTTGTATAAGACTATACGCTGTAGGTGTTCTTAATAAACAACCAGCAGAGTTTATGTAAGGTTAAACATCAGTGTATGTTCTACAGCCTTGATCCTTGTCCAATCCCACTGGAAGTTTCATAATATAATCACTTGCTGTCAGATATTCATATGCAGCAGTGTGGGGTCCTCCTGCACATTCACTTCCTCTTGACATAAAGCAGGTTCAGGTTTACAGCCAGTGGAAACAAACACATGTGCCTGTTTTTGAATAACACTGTTTTCATTCACTGTTCACTGTGTCTTCTGTTTAAAATCAGATTAAGTGAGGATTATAACGCTTTATCACCGCTGCATGCAATGCATTGTATGTGGTATTTAAGGGGAGAGATGTGTGTGTGTGTTATCCATGAGACAACATATCTGCAGTCTGGAGGGATTAGTGTGGTTTTAATTTTGCATCAGTATAGGTATGAATCATACTGTGAGAGTAGGAGGCTCTGTTTTCGCATTTCTCATTTTAGAATGAAATTCCTCATTTGACATCTCTCACTTAATTGCCAAACCTGGAGGCCTCGGTGGAAAACAGAAAGCAGAAAAGAAACGTGGCCTCTGTGAGGAGATGCCTGTTTCCATGGCGACGTGGAGCATGTGCTTGTGTGTATGATGACCTCACGCGTGCACATCCTCCTCAGCCAGCCTCTCTCTCTCTCTGTCCTCCGCCAGGATGCAGACGGTGTGTCTGCCTCCACACGGCACATGGTGCAGTCACATGTCACAGGATGTGCTCCTGGAGGGAGAACTTAGCGTTCCAAACGTGAAAAAAGTCACCGGCTCAAGTTTAACATTTAGTGAGGGCATTGATCGCCCTGACAACCAATACCTCAGGATTCCTTTTGATCTTTAAAACACTTCTAAAAATGGACTCCTCCGAGCAGGACTGGCTGCTCGGAGGAGTCCATTTTTAGAAGCATTGCTGCAGATAGAAAAAAAAATCTTGTCAGGGAACAAAGCTCAGTGTATAAAACACACAGAGCCACAGTGCAGGATTCTACACTTTTCCTCTGTTCCATTTGATGTGATGATCCATGAGCTCTCCTGTCAGGCCTCTCTGGAGCTCTATGTACCAGAGGTCGGCCAAAGGAGGAGCTCAGAGCCTCTTCTCAGTGATCTAATAAAAATAATAATATATCAATAATATATCAATGTACAACTGGTTTCAAGGCTTAGTTTCTGAATCCAGGGTGCGTGGACTGAGGTTTTGACCCTTTCACAGTATCAATATAGAACCTAGAGCTGCTTTATAAACAAAGGACACATGGATATCTACCTTTATACTATGTGATCTTCAATAAACCAGGACATGAGACACTTTAATTTTAATGTACAGCCATAATGTGAACCCTACAAAGACAATTTAACTTGGTTGACTTTTTTTTAAAGGTAGCTCATAATGTCATCCTGAAGGCAGAAAGCAAAAGTTGAATTGGTCATTCTGTTCAGGTCAATACATTCAAGAATTATATTAGAGCAGGTTCACCTGGTCTGGTATGACCACCTCCCTATGGTTATTCTGACCACAGCTGCCTCGTCAACATACACAGCAAAGACAACATTAACATGTATTAGGCTAATTATGTTCCCGTCCATGTTATCAGTGATGGTTGCAGCTTTATTATTTTCATAATGATTTCACACCCAGGAAAATGGTGTGTGTGTGTGTGTGTGTGTAACTAAAGATCTGCATTCACAGTATTGTCAGTGTATTGTGGTTTATTTGGAAGCTGTGACTGTCTTTACTGACTGCATTGGTAACCTACACACACGCATGCAGGCACGCACGCACACACAAATTGAACCAGAATTTGTGGGATGTTAGATAATCAATGTGCAAAAACAAAAAAAAAAAAAAGCCTGGAAAAAGCTCAGAATTGAGTTTGGTGATGTAGCAAGTCATTTTAGCCATAGACTACTGCAGTGATGACATCATTTTGTAGGCTAACCCTGGAGGTCAGCATCAACCTGGTTTTGAACCCTGGTCCATGGATCAGTGGGATTCTTTCTTTGTTTTTTTTTTGGATTGTTGCAGGAAATAAAGCCTGTGACACAAACTCGTGATACTTTTATATTTTGTTCAGCAATATCATTTTCACAAAATAAACACCACTTTCTGAACTGGAGTTGGAAGTCTCTGCAGTGTGAAGCCTGAATCCACCAGGATCAGGTTTTCCTCAGAAGGTTGTTAGAGGCAGAGCTGTGCTCTTGGTTTTAGACTATTCATCAGATGCCAGTGTGATGTTTGGATGTCCACATAGGGTTTGTACCTTCATTTTGGTGTGAAGACAAAAGTCCAGCTGGATGTCTCTCTCGGGTCTTTTAACACTGGATGGACATTTATCAGTGGGTTGCTGTGATAGTTTAGTTGGCTGTTGTTGCCCCCTAGTGTTACAAAGGTGGAGCTGCATGTAAATATCCAAACCTTCAGTGATACATCACATCGTCACACCTTATGAGTTGCAGCAAGATGACCTACTCATATTTTCCACACTCTCAGATATACTGTAAGATTTATGGATTAGTCAATACAGCTGTGACCACGCTTCCCATTGTATCACATGCCCATCATCAGACATATAGCAGTTTTTTTCACGAGTGAATATACTCTAAATAATATACTTTTTCCTGTTAATCACTTACTGTATTTTTGAACTTTCAACAGTATCACAGTCTTCAGGAGACTGTATATCAGGGGTGTCACACTCATTCCACAAAGGGCCGGTGTGGCTGCAGGTTTTTGTTCCAATCAAGCAGCAGCACACCAGACCTGACTTATTTAATCAACTGATCTCAGTCTTTAGACAGTTGATTGGTCAAATTGTGTGCAGCTGCAGCAATGCCGGCCCTTTGTGGAACGAGTTTCCCATCCCTGACTTAGATTATGCAAGTTGACACAGAGCATTCACATGAACGCCATCTTTCCTCATGATCTGCTGATTAACCCACAACACCTTCAGAGGCCTCAGCAATGAATTCAAGAATTTAATGCTCACCCCGTCCTCCTGTCCTGGACCACCACTTAAGGACCCAGCAGGAGTTTCCCCCACCATCCAAAGCTGCTGACCTCTATGCAGCCTTGATGGTTGACTATGATTCTCTGTCTGGCACCACAGTATGGTGGTAGATATCATCCCAGAGCCTCGGCCATGACACTGAGTTTAAGCAGGCAACTTGGCTCCACCAGGTGTTCTCAGTGAATTCAAGCACCATTTCTTCACTATTTGTGGAGCTGAGGTTTTCTGTAAGTCCTGTTTCAAAGGCTCAAATCTCTACACATGAGGAGGCTGCCACAGAGACTGAATCAATCATAGTCATGGTAAATGAAGTGAGGAACCACATGAGGGAAATAAGTGAACTTTAATGAATGAAATCAGAGCCTCATTGAGGATGTTTATGTTATGTGGGTTTAGAGTGAGACATCCCACACAGGAATTTACTTTATAATTTAGAATTATGTTTACAGGATAAATCACAAAATAAAGTATTAACAACTGATGGAGCAGTCTTTTAAGTATTTATCCAAACATGTAAAATCACAAGAGGAGGAGTTACAACATTCACTTCTCCAATGGTTGAAATGTTCAGTCCTCATTGACGGACGTTTTCCTCTGGGACAGCACCAGCTCCTTCACCTGAGGAGTCAGGGCCCTGAGCTGTGAGCGGACGCCCCTGGCCTCCTCGTCCTGCTCCTCCGTGTCATCGGCCTCGCCCTCCGCCTCCTCCTGCTTCCTGCTCTGACTCTGGCTCACCAGCTGCTTCACCACCAGGCTCTGGTAGGAAGACAACAGCTGCTGCTGCTCCTGCAACGACACATGGACGCAAGCAAACATTTCAGCAGTTTAACTCACCAAGCAAACGCTCTGTTATACCGGCACGGCAGCAGATGGAGATTACAGCTGCTGTGTCTGAAGAGTGGATGTAAACAATCAGAAGACGAAGCAGCGACAATGACGCATTTAGACCACACTGAAGCACAAATAAACATGTCTGTTGTTTGGTAGTTCTCAAAGTGTGGGGTCCATCCCCCCTGGGAGGGCAAGGGGCTACTGTAGGGGTGTGTGGGTAACAACGCAGGGGCATTTCTAGACATTCTGAAGGCCTCAGGAAGAGAAGCGTTAACGATTAGTTAATTCAAAAATCCAAAACCACTGATGATTTAATTTTGCATACTACGCACAATGTTCTGTGCGTATTGGCAACATCATGTTGTCATTGATATGGACCAATGTCAGCAACCTATGGGGGCCCCCTTCCAGCTTGGGGCCCAAGGCAATTGCCTGGGTTGCCTGTTTATGATTATGATGATGATTTGTTTAGGGGAAATAAACTACAGTTTGCTGCTGCTATTGTGCCAACCTTTATCACACTAAAACTCAGCATGAATCCTTGTTTGTCTCCATACTGTCATACACACTCCCTCATAGTGAAAAAACAGTGAGGGACTTGAGACATTCACTTGATGTGACTCCATATGAGCTTAAATTCTATGAACTGTAAATTTGACCAATAATCAAGATTTCCTAACCCATTCAAAGGGCTTTATAATACAAACAACAAAGAGACTTAACCACCATGCAACCTCCTGCCTATAACAACAAAACAGATCAAGATCAGAGCAAGAAAACTGATCCCAACTGCATATACTTAGACATGTTACTACTGATTGTATAGATCTGTTTTATTATTTCAGATAACTGTTCATTACTTCTTTGAGTTTGTCTGTTGGCCTTTATGTCTTGTAAGTGTATTGATCATTATATAAATTCCAGCAGTGCTATGTCCTACATTATAACGAGTGTCCTACAGCATCCCATTGTTTTCTTGTCTGTATACAACATCGATTGTACATCTGCCTGTTCTGGGTGAGGGATCCCTCCTCTGGTGCTCACCCTGAGGTTTCTCCATTTTTTTTTTGTTAAAAGGGTTTTCCTGGGAGTTTTTCCTCAGTCGATGTGAGGGTCTAAGGGCAGAGGATGTTGTCATAATGCTGTGTAAAGCCCTTTGAGACAAACTGTTTGTAAAAACGGGCTATACAAATAAAATTGCCTCGCCTCGCCTACTGTGACTGCTCAGCTGTCAGACAGTGAGCAGTGACTGAGTGTCAAACGTACCGTAGATATCCGGCCTGTGAGTGTGCCGATGATCTGAGGCACGCAGCGTCCTGGAGCGTGCAGCATGCAGTGGGTGCTGGCCTGGAACAGCAGCACACTGGTCAGGTGGAGCACCAGAGCCGGGTCCTCCGTGTCCTTGAGCTGCTCGGTGAGAGCCTGACGGTGCAGGAAGAGGGCCTGTCTGCACAAAACACACACACACACAGTCACACACTCACAAATGTGTAAATACAAACAGTTAAAAACCATGACAAAAAAACTTTTCTTTACCTCTCCTTCTTCTTGTCTCCCTTCTTCAGCATGAACCCGCACACCTCAGCACAGCCCTCTATGTTGGTCAGAAAGTCTTCGATGCTCTGTGATGGGCACAAGGCGAAGAAGTTACTTTCTATCCCTCACACTGGAGCCACTGTGTGATGATGTAACTGACAGGAAACACACTCACTTTGCCGTTCAGGCAGTTGTGCAGCTTCATGAGCGGCCCTCTGGTCTCCTCTGAGAGTTTCCCCAAAATCTTCACTCTGACCTGCGGCAACACATCAGAGACGTTCACATCCAAACTAACGAGTCCCGTGGTGGATTTCAGACAATGACACACACACAAGCATGATCTGAGGCTCTGTCTGATTATCTCCTCTTCATTTCAAACCCAGCGGATGTGAGAAAAAGGAGGGAAAGTTTTCTGACCTCGTTGGTGATGGAGCTCGGGTTCTCCACAGACATCATCAGGTCAGCAGCCAGGAAGTTCACCAGGATGTTGGTGACGTCGGTGCAGAGGGTCTTGAGGATATGTTTTGAAATGTTGGCCTGGGTTTCATCTGCATGAACACAATAAGTTGACCATTTAAGGCAGCAGTCAGACACTGTGTGTTGGGGGGTCAACACTCTAACTTGATGGTGATAGATGAGACTATCAAGCTCACACTGGATGTGTACTTTTAAAAATTATATTTGTGCCATACAGCACCATATCCATCCATTCCCAAGCTGTGGGCCACGGCCTACCAAGGTATTACAAGTGGGCCATCAAATCGTTTTCAAAACAGTATGATTTTTTAGTATTAAGGTGATGGTGATTGTGTGATTTGTGAAGTAGCAGGGAGAGAGCAGGATTTACCAGAGAAGAACTTGGTGCCTTTCTCAAACAGTCGGATGTTGTTGTACAGGTTGGTGATCTCCTCCTGCAGATCCTTCATGCTCTTCTTTCTGTTGGCTCCTGATGGAGAGCTACTGGAGGACATGAACACGGTCCGCAGCACCTCCTGGTAGGTTTTGGTCAGAGGCCTGCAGAGACATTCAGACAGTGGACTTACTTGTTCTCACTTATCAGTCCCAGCTGAAAAAATGGGCCTCGGACACAAATCGGTGTGTTACCTGACTATATGCTCTGCCAGCTCAGAGAGGATTTCTTCAGGGCAGTCGCTCACTTTCTTCTCTAAAACAGCTACAATCTCCTCCTGGGCCATGAAGGGGGTTTCAGTCTGTTTGCTGCGATCTTGGCAGAGGTGATACACGAGCTAATTAGTCTCACAGGGATTCTACATTTAACTTTGTCTTCCATGATAACAAAAAAAGCTTAACAACCCAGGGAGAGATTTCTGGCCAAGCAGCCATTACACCTCTTGTTACAGTAAAAACGCCCCAGTGAACAGGCTTAGTGTGCACATAGAGACATCATGTCCCTGTGAAGGTAAAAAAAACAACAACAAAAAAACAAAAAAACTTCAGTGTACTTTGCTGTGAAGGTCCTGTTTCCTCATCGCTGTCCTCATCTCTCCTGCCTTTCTTCTTGGTTTTACGAATCCGGATCTCTCTGGCGTTTCCTCCACCACCTGCTTTCACGCTGCCACTGCCCTCTGAGAGACACACAGTTAGTGTAGAGGATGTAATCCCAGACAAGTAACACACAGGTTCACTCCCAAGATGAGAGGCTGGTGTTTTTTTTACTGACCTGTGGCCTTCTTCTTGCGATCAGCTTCTCTCTTTTCCTTTTTGGAAAGTGTTGTGCTCTCTGTCAGCATAGATGCCTGCTTCAAATCATCTTCAGTTATCAGAAACACCGGGTTGTTCTTGACTTCCTAAATAACCATGAGAGAAAAGCTTAAACAGTGTACTTTAAGATTTGTTTTTCAGCTACAATTTTAATGGAGATGTGTGAAGGCTGAGGACCTTCTGAGCTTTCTTCTGCATGGCCTCATCGAACAACGACAGACAGTTGCTGATGAATTTCTCACTGACGACGACCGTGCCTCCCAGCACCCTGGCAGAGGACTGGACGGCCGTGTTCCTCATGGCCTGGTTGATCAACATCCCGACATCCTCCATGGACAGGCAGCTGGGCAGGATGGGCTGAGATTTTAAAGGAGAACAAAAAACTTAAGAAACTATAGATAAAACTAAAAATCGGTGCAATAACGTCAGGGCAAACTTGAGGTCTGAACGAGCACCTGTATGTCAGTCCACGTGTCCGACTTCACGGCTTCCTCCACAGAGGCCTCCACCTGGTCGACCAGAGTCTGACCCACGCAGGCTGCTCTGAGGAACAGCAGCTTGTTGGACTTGAAGCGTTTCTTAATGTAGCTGGTGGGGTCGGGGATCCCCAGTCTGACCAGAGCATCAAACTCTGCAGGAGGAACTCGTCATCAGTTACACTCACAACACTGCAGACACTTGACAGGGCCACAGATACTCATAGTGAAGACTCTGGTATGTAGCTCAGTACTGGAGCTCACTGTTAAAACCAACACTGCAATGTGTGTATTATACCCAAAAGTGGTGTGATACTGTCAAGGACTGAAAAATAACTTTTCTTTCAAAACCAAATTTTGAGACCTAAGGAGTAAATGACTCATCAGTGTCAGTTATCCACTCAGCATGGTTGGATCAAAGACTAACAATGCTAGTGTCTGGCTGCTTCTTCTAGAATCTGGAGGGTATCTGCAGTTGGTTGGATTGAGTGGAGTTTTATTCAATAAAAACTCAATAAGAGCTTTAAACATGCTCATGGACACACACTAATTTGTTATTTATATTTTATTGATTATGTAACATGAATTATTTTATCATTCTTTCTTATGCACATGCAGGTCCAATATGAGATATGGGATTTCTTATTCAGTACAATACACGGGAATATATCAAGGTTAAATAAAAAAATCAATTTTCCTCCAGTTTACAAGCATGCAATAAAATATCTGAGTATAGTGCATTAAAAATTTTATTTGTAGTGTCTGGGTGTGAACTCAGACTGAGGAGAAGAGTTGAAACATGAATCCATCTGCAGGTGGGCTGTTGTTGTCTGACTTAGCTTGATTTTGAAATTTTTATGAGGAATCTTAAAATTGTCTGCAGAAATATTGGAAAGCTTCAAAGAAAACTATGTGCTGTGATTTTCTCGTTGCTGCCCTCTACTGTTCATCTGTTAGACTAAGTAACGTATGGTGGAGAGTGGAGAAGAAGGTTTAACTTTCCCTTTGCAGGACCAAGTTTACAGTAAAATGTCAGGTGCACAAAGGTGAGAAAAATGAAATGGGTGAAAAACAAATAAAACCTACCTAAATATCCATTCTGCTTGAGGAAAGAGTCCACCCAGGTGTTCTGTGTTCTGGCGTAGATGTCCGGGATGTAAACGGCTTTGTCCTGTCGCCCTCCCACCACACTTCCTTTCAGGCGCCCAGTGTTCACCAACTCCTCCAACACAGCTGGAAACAACAAAACCAGATCTGATGTAAAACAGAACAATCAATCAATATCATATCAAACATCAGAGAAATCTCCACTCACTGTACAGAAGATGTTCCTGAAATCCGAACGCTCCGATCATGCTGCTGACAGGTGTTGGCCTGCAGAGTCAAGACAAATAGGATGGTATTAGATGTGTCAACATGGCCGGCTATCTGTACATGGTTAGAGTGACAGGGTTGGACTGCTTTCTAATTTTGATCATGTTTGAAATATAATTTTAAATGACTGCAGCAAGTTGTCCTGTACAGGCCACAGATTTGTTTCTAGCTGCGGTTCTTTTATGACTGTATTAAAAATGTCAACTCTGTTTACCTTGTGATGGCGCTAAAAAGCCCTCGTATTCTGGCTTTGTGTCGAGCAACAAAAGCTGGAGTAAAGATGATGCCTCGGTTGTACTGGTCCATCTCTCCTTGGATGAGCCTCCCGAGACGCTTCGACAGCTCCTGAGATCAACAGAAAGCACACACAACATTATTTCCAACAGTGAAGTCAACTGAAGAAAAATATATTTTTGTGTCATTTTAGATTCCACCTCTGATTAATCCATGCAGGTAAAAAAAAAAAAAAACTGGCTGCAGCGAGTCTCACCTCAGTTAAGAAATCTCCTGGGAGGTCATAGCTTTTGCATAGTTCTGCAATACTGATCAGACCAGCCTCCTGCAGTTTGTCATTCACCTCCTCGGCTAAACGATCCAGGTACGTGCTGCAGAGAACACAAGGCATTCACAATGTAGTTTATATTTAGCAATAATATATATTCTTTTGTTGTGTGTAGTTTACTACGCTTATTCCTTTTCATGTCAGAATAGATCTGATTGCCGCTCAACTGGATGTTAAATTCTGATAATGGATCTTGTTTAATGTACCCAGTTTGAAAAAGTGAGGATTGCAGGTTTATAATGTGAATATAAATATTTAAAGTGTGAAAAACTAAAAACAATGTTGCTGTTTGATTTCCTATGGTGGTCTGTTGTAATGCTGACAACATATCAAAACCTCACTTTTGTTGGTTTCTGTGTTATTTAGACAAACACATTTAATCTGTGGATTTTAATTGGCTTAAAACCAATAAAAAGTGGGTGTCTGATGTCATAACTTAAATAGTTATGTTCATTATTCATCCATTATACAGATTATATGTGGCCAGCCTTGAACCTACACTTGGTAAAAGTGCTGTACTCACTCATCAATAAGTTGTCCCAGTACAAGTTGAACTCCTTTATCAGACTTTGCAATGTCATTTGCTCTATTTTCAACATGGATCCAGTCCACATTGATAATCTGTTAGGAAGAAGAACAAGACATTACATTTCTAAATTGCACTAAAAAGAGACAGTTGATGACATGAAGTCAGGATCACAGCCTGATATTAAACAACATATGGTACAGGACACAGCTGGCAACACACAGTATTCAGATAATACACACCTGCTGGAGGTCCACGATGTTGATTCGCCCTGTGAAGTGAAATGACAGGATGACAAGAGTTACTGTTATCACTGTCTTCATTGCTGACCATACTCCAGCTAGAATCATTTGTATATCATACATGGTGTGCATACACAAGGTATCTGACTGTAAGCTATTTTATATAGTGTCTATAGTGTAAAAGCTCTGATTAACCCGCTCAGATGACAGTGACACTTGTCTGGAGCCTGTGTGCCACACTGGTTTGTGGTTGTGACACTGACCTCCATGGACGTAGAGCTCATCTCGGATCTCCCTGCTGATCTGTGCCGGGGTGATGTACTCCTTTCCATCGAGTGTGTGCACCACATCCAGCTTCTTGTCCTGAACCAGCTTTGCAATGATTTCAATGCAGTTCCTCTCCGAAAGCCTGTAGGAAGGTTCACGTTCAGTATCATTTAGGGCGTTAACCTGTCACTTATTTACACGTGTAGTGCTTTTCTTATTATTCTTACAGTTATTCATAATGACAGCTGTTTGATAGAAAGGATCAGGCTCATGAGTACCGGGGTTAGAGTTACTTTTTAAAGAACTGTTTCATGTTAGCCAACATTAGCTTTGCTAGCAGCTGCATGTAGCACTGGGTGCACCCACCTTTGCACAGTGTCAGCAAACTGTGCTCTCTGGAAGTCAGCGGCAAGCCGACGAATTTCTTCCCAGTCAGCTGCCATTATTAAACGTTTAGTAAAGACAGACAGCTGTCAGTGCTTCCATTAACAATTCACTATCAACAAGTATTGGCTAGCGTTAGCTGACTGAGAAGACAGCAGCTCCCTGCTTAGCCACACGTCAACATACAGTGACGTAATACGGTGGTCCGCACGTACCAAACCTCCTTCTCTCACCGTTTCGCGGACTGACTTATTCAAATGGGGCTGAATCTAAATCTGAAGACTCCAGGAGGTTCTGATATTCTTCTACGTGACTGGAGCAGTCACTGGAGGAGAGCCGTAGATATAAACTATTGGGCAGAATAAGATATCTATGCAAAGTTTATATATTTATTTTTATTTTTTGAAAATCTAACTAAAGGGAACGAGAGATATATAGTATATATATATAGCTTTATATTCACATAACACAGTATACAAATATGTATGTTATAGGCAAATTTGAAAACATTAGTCTTTATTCCATATGTAGCCATATTTCATAAATACATTTATATATAGGTGTTCCTAAATTGTCCACCCTGCTGTTGCTGCAGAATGCTGTTCACCTGACACCAAACACAAGCTGCAGTGTAAATGTGTAAACTCTAGGGAGCAGTAGACTACAAGACATTGAATTCCATCTAGGGATGTTAACAGATGGTGCTGTATTGTATGAAGCACTCCATCATGCCAGCAGAAACCTGGTAGGAGTGAAATACTGTAATTATATGTCATGTGCATATTCACTGCAGGCCTATATGTAATTAATTGCAAGTTAATTTTTAAAAAAGCACAAACTCAATGAGAAAACTGTCCCTGTGTGTCGGGCAAAAGTGAACTATGTCTTAGAGCCACATATGCTCTCGTAGCTGCCTGTGATGAGGAACTTCTTGAAATAACCTCTCCATAACCAGCTTCTATATCAGTGTACAGCAGCGTTATACAGCCTGGTCTGCCAATGTGATGAACTACACACGTTGCTCTGAGAGTAAAGAAGAAACTAATCAGTAGCCTCAAGCTAAGTCTTAGAATCAGGAGAAAAGTTCTAAGTAGATTAGTTCAAACTTTAGGATATATTATATGATTCTCCCTCCATGTAATATCTGCCTTCAAGCTCTGATTTAAATGACCACTCAAGGTAAAGGAAAATTATTAGATTAAAGTGTGTTATGGATGGGGTTTCAGTCGGTTTCATAGACGTGTGGGTGAGATACATCTTCCCAGGGAGTGGAGAACATAGAAGAATGTCCTCGTCTGACCCATTTGAATATTAGATCATTTGTGAGAAAGCAAAAAAAAAAAGAGAGCTGCTGTAAAATTCCCCTCTGTGAGGGCATTGGGCCCAGTGTGGACAGGACTAATTAAGCATCTGCTTCCAGCACATCAGTGCAACATTTATAAACCTGTTCTCTTCTTCAGGTAACTGAGCAAAAATGAATAATTAATAATTATGATAGTGCTGGTTGTCTACAGAGATCTCATCATGTGTGTAACATTATGATTTGTGGCTGAGTAGATGTATACATTTCAGGTTTGTGTCAGTAAAGTCAAAGTGTGTGTGGGTTTGGCATGTATCATGCTATAACTTGCAAGTGAGAATCCAATGTTAAAAACACACTTAAATACACCACTGCAGTTCTCTGCAATGCACACATATACACATAATCACAATAAATGTATATGTATAAATGTATATATTATTCTGTATTATATAATTCTCTCATCATTAATGACATACAATATGTCAGCATTTTAGAACAACACATCATATATAAGCTGATCAAATGCTTTGTAAAATCTCACTAACTAGTATAAGATAAAGCTAACAGAGTCAAATGAACAATACTTTGTATAAAATATACAACAATTAGCATAATGTGGAAAATTTCAGTAAAAAGCACAAGTGCCTCAAGTGGTATTTAAGCACAGTATTGAGTTAATGATGTAGCTAAATATAGCATTTTTTTTTACCCTGTTTTGCCTGAGTTGAAGTGCTATTTATCCTTTACAGTGTGAACAATAATGATGATGATGGTGATTATTATTATTATTATTATCATTCGACCACAGTGAATGACCCCTGTGTATTACATATCTGTCCATATTCATGTACTACATGGATGTCTTTTGTCTTTGCTACTGTGTTTTCATCCTGAATAGGATCTTAGGATAT
This sequence comes from Caranx ignobilis, assembly GCA_021432705.1. Classification (NCBI taxonomy): domain Eukaryota; kingdom Metazoa; phylum Chordata; class Actinopteri; order Carangiformes; family Carangidae; genus Caranx; species Caranx ignobilis. The sequence goes on along the minus strand of MU269984.1, from coordinate 8,162,901 downwards.
TGTGAAAGAACTACTGACTACAAATCTAATACACAAAAAGAAATTAAATCAACCTGCTCATATTCAGCTTCAAAAAACAAAAAACAAACCAAAAAAAACCAAGAGATAATTTACTCAAACAAATAAAAAAACACTCAGTTTTTCTTGCAGAGTTGAGTTTGCCCAGGGTAAGAGCTGGGTATGCGCTGCAGCCTAAACTAAATTACAGTTTATATTTATACAGAATAACTGTAAAAACACATTTGCACTGTTCTTTGATTTGACAAGCAGATCTGGTTTGCAGCACTTTGACAAACTGGAGCTGGATTGGTTTTCATGCACTCGCCCAGCACCCAGATGTTTATGTTGCTTTGTGATGGCCCGGGAAACCTGAAAGGTGTCGTTCTCAGAGCCGTTATACTTTACAACATGCTGTCTTTCTGAAATATGCTGCTGTGCATCAAGAAACAACTATGAGGGCCTGTTTATGTCACAGGGCCCTCAACCATTTCACTCTGAATGGCCCTCCATTAAATCAAAGTCTAAAGTAGCTCTATGACAAGCCCAGAGATGTAGCTAATTGAGTCTTTAAAAGCTTCAATATTAAAAATCAAATAAAAGAAGTGTTTGATAAGCTGCCTTCTTCTAAAGGGAAGAATAAAAGTCTAATTTCAAACTTCAAAGCATAGCCTCCCTGACAGAAAATTTAGGTCATATTTCCACAGTGAATAAGCATTGTGGGACTGCCTCTTTGAATTGTAATCAAGTTGAGGTCCGTTAGTAAACACAATTGTCTCAGCAGCAGAGAACGCTTCTCTCCCGTGACTTCAAACAGCTGAACTTTTGACGCCATGCTGTTTGACTGTGTTGAAAATTTGCTTTGAAGACGTTGGCGAACAAAACGCGAGATGCTTGTTAATATTAATCCTTTTTGTTTTCTTAAATGCGTCTGAAAAAGTCCCACATTCAGTGGGTTTACGTAGACGCAAGAGGCCGGGCTAGTTGGAAAAGTCAGGATATGCATAAAATACATGTTTGCACGCCCTGCAACCCTCTGCTTATGGTGAACATGTAACAGCTCAGTTTTCTGATTATTCTGAGAGGCTGCGAAGTAGTGTTGTGGTCAAGATTAACTAAGCTGAGGCCGAGTCAAGACCAAGACCAAGGAGGGGCGAGACCGAGTCCAAGACTGAGACCAAACCAATGCAAGACCATTTTCAAGACCATTGCTGTATTCAGTACCAGTACTCATAATAATCATGTGGCTTGATATTTACATTATTCCTCAGCTAAAAATAAAAGCTCATTTTATATAAAATCTAAACCATATTGAATTGAAACAAAGTTTGGATTGAACAGAAGAACACAGCACAGAACCGGCTGAAGTCTCCCACTCTGACACTGGGGCAACCAAGTCTTTCAGATGGTTACACAGACAGATGTGACAGATGTTGCTTGCAGTGATGACTTCACTGTAGTTTCGTGCCTTTAAGCTATTTTTTATTCTGCTTTTGAAATCTTATGAGTTCAACTCAGTGTCACCATCAGCAAAAATCTCTGGATTAAACCACAGACACACAAAGTTAGAGATTAGCTGCACACTGTTAGAAGCTGAGGAGCCAGGGAGTTTTGTCTGGAGTTGATACAACAGTTGTTGGAATTATATTCATTGGGAGGCCAAAGACTCAACGGTCTGCTCCTCCTGGATGTGTCAAAACTGCTGCTGTTCATCAGAGTAACTTTATAAGGTGATAAAATGTCAGTGATGTATTCTCAGTTTGTTCCGCTGCCTTCAAGTGTCAAAAGAAAATCTGATTACTGCATAAAGTTGACAGAAACACAGTATCACTGATTTATTAGCACTAAGTTTTATTCTAAGAGCTGCAGCCACTGGTTTTTACTGCTGCTACAACAAGTTCAGTCCAAATTAAATTGGGGTTTCAGGGTGCAAGCTGTGCAGGGTGTTTGAGTTTGAGGGATCGTTTTGTCAGTGGTTTTTGTTTTCTTCTGAAATAACTGTGATCAAACTGAGGTTGGTCCAATTTACCACACACCATCATTTGATCCTCGATTTCAACCTCATGTTTCTTAGCTAAAATAAAAGTCATAATAAATGTAGCTGCCTTTGAGTGCAGAGTAAACACAGTGTTTCATTATGTGTTGATGGTTCTTCAAGCTATGAAATTGCAGCCAATCCAAACCTGATTGAAAATACAACACGTGCAGAGGCCCATCTCTGACTTCCCCTGCCTTGCCAACAGCATCAGCACCTCAGTTTTCATCCCTCCGTTGCATCCTCCAGGTGGAAGTGGGTAGTGGTAGCTCTCAGACAGTGATTACAGTGGTAGGTGGTAGTGGCTACTTGTGGGTGGAACTAATTTCTTTTAGGGCCAAACATTCAGGAGTGTTAAAGCCAAAAAAACAAACACACACACGTTTTATATTTGAACCTGGGCAGACACAAATAAGTGCAAACCACATTTTGAAGAGAGTCCCTTCAAAATATGTTTTCATGAAAGACTGAGCTCTTACCCAAGTTAAATTTAGGTCCTTTCATACCCACTTCAAAAGACAGCAGTGTAAAATGTTTGCTACCCCACGGCTACCAGCCCCAGTAGGTCATGGTATTTTAGAAAAAGCCGCAGAGTGCCTTTAGCTCCAGGCTAATTCCACTGATTGCAATATAAAAAGGTGTGCTGAGGTCACAGGATATACAAACAGAACTCTTTCAGAGGAGACATTTCACTGTATACTTAGCTAATTTAACAGTACTTCAATGTGTGTGGCGAATCCGACAGCGTGGCTGCGGGAGCTGGCAAAGAGAAGCGGCAAGTGGGAACAAGGCAGAGACAATCTGAGAGGGGGAGAGAGAGAGAGAGAGAGAGAGAGAGAGAGAGAGAGAGAGAGAGAGAGAGAAATGCATCAGCTGTCCAAGTCCTGCTATAGCTGCAGAGGTTATGACTGTACACACTGCTGCCAAGGGTAATGAGGGTGCAGCAGAATGACCACCAATCACGCACCGGCTCCAGTCATTTCACTAAACTTTCTCCTGTTTGGGAACAACTCAGTGACCTCATAACGCGAAACACAAATCCTGCTTCACAAGCTCGTTTCGTACAATCAGCTAAAAATACCGGCTCCTCTGAAGAAACCAGCGAGTGACTGATGTCATTCAGCTGAAAAACCCCCACACAGATGAGCAAGCTTCGGGGCAAGGAGGACGTTTCTGCGGGAGAGTTTGGAGCTCCGCGCTGCATTTTTGTGGTTCTCCACCTCGACGTGAAACACTGAAGACATATTACAGGCTGGAGTTCAGTCTTTAACTGTAGAGATATGCTTTATTGTTACTGTGTTGTAGTGTTTCTGTCCTCTCACTCTATATTTTACAGCAAATTTCCAAAGGAAAGGAAAGGAAAAGAAAACAAAGGAAAGGAAAGGAAAGGAAAGGAAAAGAAAGGAAAGGAGAGAAAGGGAAAGGGAAGGGAAGGAAAGGAAAGGATCACATGTGACAGACATTAAAGACAAAAACTGGAAGATTAGGGGAGAGATGCTATGAAAATGAAAGAAAAAGCTAGCGCATGTAAAAAAGGTCAAATGTAGATGAAAGGAAAGGAAAGGAAGGGGAAGGAAGCAAAAGGCAGCGAGGGAAAGAAAAGGTTTTGAAATGAGATTTCCTGGTTCAGTTGTAGTTCATGTGAGGATGAGTCTATCATCTTCCTTTGCCAAGGTCTATGTCCCGTGTCCTTGGGCTCCAGATTGCTTGGATCTGTCATACTGGGCAAGAGACAAATTCCATCAGCAGATGTCATGGTACTGTTGTGGCTAAGGGACCTTGGGTGATGGGTACATATTATTCTCTTGCACATACGGCCCACTGTAGAGCCAGCTGAAATCACAGTCAAACATACAGCAGAAGAAAGCTTAAGTAAGAGCAAATAGAATAGATAAATGAGCTCCTTACAATAATCCAAAAGTGAAAAGGCTGCTTGACCACTAAGTTTGAATAGGCATGAGTTCATCAGGGCTGATGGTCACTTGTACCTCAGGGGCAGACAGCTTTTTCAATTTCAATGGGAGCTGACAACATTTAACTGACCCCTCTTCTTCTTGGTGTTTAATAGTGATGGGCAGAAGAAGCCCAATGAAGCTTTGGGTCTTTAGTCTATTTGCAAAAAGATTTCAATCTTCAATTTGTTTGAGGCTCCAACACAGAAGGTACAGTGACATCTAGTGGTGTGAAAAATGTATAGCAGCCCCTAAAGATGAGTTAAAGCACTTAACACCTCAGTGAGTTCAACTGTGTTATTCCCATAAGTTAGAGAATGACATTCATTAGTTGGCCTGATTACTTTTATTACATTTTTAAATGGTATCAGGTGAATATTTCTCTTGTCATCTGTATGTACATGTTAGAAGACCCAGACATTTAAGATCCACCGATGCAGCTTTGGAGCCTCTTCATCGTCATTGTCAACCTCATCATCATCTGTATGTTCATCTGCAGCTAACAGGCAAGGCATTCAGCTCACAGTCTCCTCTGTTGCTGACTTACAGCAATAAAAGCAATGACAGAGTTGTTTTTCATATGGAACATGTAAAGTAAGGTCAGATTCAAGAGTGTGATATCAGCTTCAAGGAAATGAGTGAGTCGTAATCTGTGGGGAATTTGACGACAGAATCCAAGCAAGCCTTACTACTCATTCATTTTATGCAGCTTTGACTGTGAAGTGTGAGAATATTCCAAACCAAACAGGATGCATACTAAATGTAGAGGATTTCTGAGCGTGAACTTGGAAATGGAAGAGCTCTTCAAAGGGGTATAGATTTAACTTAATTGTGGGCTGTGTTGAGATAAATCCACAAAACACTCATGTATGACTCATGAGTCATACATTTGACATCTGACATTGCAGGTGTTGTATAGTTTCCTGTATAAACATATGGTTTATTTTATCACCATATACGTTGATACCTAATAGTTTATTGTGACCAGGAGTTAAAGAAATGTATTATATTTACTCAATAACAAAGTTTCCTTTTTTGTACCTGTGCCTTTACTTAACATATGCTACATCTACATGTACATTTATGTTACATTTCAAGTCACTACCATTACAGAATAGGACCAAAATTGGCTGTAGCTGTTGTGGTGTGTCTGCAGCTCCACATCCAGAGGGGTGACCAGCTCAGCAGCTCCCAGCTCACATTCTGCAGGAGATGCATGTTAGAACCACATACCTCATGGATGCACACTCATGGGCCAGGTGTCAGGGTTGTGCAGGCAGTGTGGCCACACCTGGACTTAGCAGTGTGAACAGTTTAATAATGCACAACACAATAAATTTAAATGAGTGGTCATCAGGTCTAGTAGTAAAGAACATTAGAAGGTACAAAGCTAAGTGTTAAATTGCCTGAGGAAAAAAAAAACAACCCAAAAAAACAAAAACAATGTGGGTCGCCCAAAAAGTATATTTGGCACTGGCACTCCCATACAAACTCATTAACAGCCTAAAGCCAATGCCTTTGTGACTTGACATCACTGCGGTGTACTATGTAAATGGAGCACACTAAGGCGAGAATCATTAAAATCTCACCTCGAATGCTCAATCAGTCTCATTGCTTGTTACTGTTTGTTTCCATTGGTTACATAAGCTTAACATTTGATGAAATAGCCATTTATAGAAAAACATTTCCTTTAGCACCTTGAATGATCCCATAAGAGTCAAGAAAGGCTTTTAGTGCCAAACCACAGTGACCTTGATTAGCAACACAGTATAACATATGGGTGCTAAATGGGACATAGCTCATTAACTCTATATTTAATATAGAGAAAAAAAACCTTTTCACCTCCTTTACACCATAATTTGAAACACCTTTAGTCGGCATGCATATTTTAATGTACACATGAATTTGGAGTACACACATACATGTATAAATACATATGTTTTCTCATGTTTTCATCTGTGTATGCAGTATAAACTGAAGTATTTAACTGATTTCTATGTATGTTAATATACATATACATACATATATCATATATATTGACATGGGCATTTCATATGTTATTAACTTCATATGTTCATATGACGTACAAGAAATCACTTTGACATAAGAACATATAAATAAAGTTATTATGTAACAATAATAATATATAAATCATGCCATATTTTACTGCTGATGTGGGGTAAATTAAAAAAATATATATATTACACAGATTTGAAGGGTAAAATAATAAAATAAAATGTAAACTGAAGTGTAACTTTATATGTTCCCTTCACAGTCATGTCTTTTGTAATGAATAAATTAATGGATAATGTTATATTAAGGGTGTTTTAATGGATTATCACAGTTTGATACATTTTTAAAGGGTAAAAGCACCATATAATGTCACAAATAGCATTACATCCCTCTGTGAATATTTTCTGTAATTGAAAAATTAAAGGCCTTTTAAGACATGAAAGAAAGAATCCTTTTTCTTTTTTATCCCTAAAAGCATGACAGCCTGAGTATATAACTATCCATTGCTTTAACTATCAATTATCTTCTTAAATCCCATTGCTATGCTTTTATGTAGCTTTAAGACAAAAAAAAAAGAGGTGGATTTAGACTCAGGTTTTCCAGTGTTTCTGTGGCTCTCTAATAACATGCCAAGTTTTAACTTGAAATGAAAATGCATGTTTTGTAACCAATGTGGCAGACTAATTAATTTGTTCTCACCTCTAGGGTGAGCTGTCATTCTGTCTTTGGGGAATAACGGAGCACTATCTTGTACTAGGGATGTATTAAACACACAGCAGGGACTCTGAGATGCTGCACTCATAGACTGACATCATAAACTTTTCATCCCTCATGAACTCCAGAGTCTCCGGAGGACAGCTGGTCTGATAGTTGGCTATAGGCACTGTGATACACACTTAAGTGTACAATTAAGTATGTGAGTAGGAAAGAGTTTCATCAATCTCCTGCCTGATCATGCTTCTCCTAACCTTGTCTGAAGTCCCCTGACTTCAGACAACCTTTATAGGACCAAAGGCCAGGACCAGAGACCGCTGCCCTGAAAGCACCATCGAATTCAGAATTCCAAAAGCAGCACAACCTAATCAAGACCAGAGTGTGTTTCATACATGCACATATTGACCTCTGCTTTCAGAAGCTAAAGGTTTTAGGATTTCACTGCCTCTTGTGAAGCACATTGTCTGGATGGATATGCGCCATAAACCAAAGCCACAGGAATCCACTTTTTCTGGCAATTTACTGAGAACAAGACCTTTCAGATTTTCCGCTGGAATCACCGGTGACGGGGCTATTGCCTCTATCCCAGCATGTCACTGCTGTTCCTTAGCTAAACCTGCTGAAGGACTCTCTTGACTGACCATGTGGACAGCTGGAAAGACTCTGTCCACATCCACTAACAGAGATCCCCCCCCCCTTTTTTTTTCTTTCTCCTGTTAAGGTGGCAGCGCACTCCCACCCGCAGGCTGAGCCTGACGACATTCTTATGTGGCTGCCTGGCCCGAGAGCAGAGATGGGATTAGCCTACAGAGACAGAGAGAGATGGAAAGTGAGTGAGATGTAAAATAGCCACAAAGAGAAAGAGGAAAACAATAAAGAATGAAAGACACAAAACAACTAGAGACATGTTAAACTATCACAGAGACACAAAATAACCACACAAAATAAGCACAGAGATAAAAATGACATACAACGACATGCAAAATGACCACAAAAGGACAAAGAAATAGATATAAAACTAACAGAAAAATACAAAATAACCCACAGAAAAACAAAACAGATGCAAAATGAAGGGGACAGAAAAATAGAGAGACAACACAGGGATTAAAAATGCATAAAAAATTGACATGCAATGACAATGAAATACAAATGTGAGCATTACACAGAAATGTAAGATGACCACAAAATATGCTAAATGACAGAGATGAAGAATGACCGGAGACACATTAACGACTACAGCAACTCTACCAACTATCAAGTGACACAGGAAAACAATTACGAGTTGAAAAATGACAGATGCACAAAATGACCATGAGAGGCACAGCTACATGCTAAACCAGACAGAATCACAAAGAGACACAAAAGAGCAACAGAAACAAGAAGAGAAACTAAATGACCACAAACAGATGCAAAACAGCCACAAAAACACGACTTGCTCTGTGCCTGTTGGAACCTGGGTGTCTTACTGCTGAGGGGCCCATTCACATGTCTGCACCCTGGGGCCCACTGCCTCATAATCCACCCATGCTTGAGACTTCTCCATTGGCCACATGGTGAAAAGCAACATTCGAATCTCTTCTCACAGTATAAGGAGACAATAAAAACACGGTACATGATTACCTGATGAATAATTAACATTGTGGAGAAGAAAAACACTGAGAGGAACAGAAAACCAGAACCAGGTCATTTTTTTTTCCTTCTATAATTGAAGCTGTGAATCAATACCTGTAATTACCCTCACCGTGCTGCTTTTGAGTCTGAGCCCTGCAGTTAGAACCCGTTTCGAGAGTTTATTTTTCACCGTGTGTGATTGCCGATGGAATACACACAGGAATGAGTAGCACTTCACAACCCCTTGAGTAAGTGGGGGTCAAATTCCTAATTTCTGTATCCATTTTAACGGCTGTTCTCTTGTTTTCATTGTGAAGCTGTGACATCTGAACTTAAACTCACTTATGTAAATGTGAATATATAAAGTCACAAAGTTCAGAAAGAGTGGGTTATGCTCACAGGACCCTTCCCCCCAGTGCATCTAGGGAAAACAGCACCCTGACATCAAGCTCTTTCTGTGCCGACTGAAAATATATTTGACGTGAGGAGCTGCAGGCTAACTATCAGAAATGGAAGGGGTCAGCTCTCAGAAGCACTTTGTTTCTCCACAACCCTTGTATCAATACATAAAAATGTGGCAATACTTTCAGGCTTCATGTTTATGCATGACTGGGCCTTATAGCGGAGATATTTTTTGCATGGCGAGAAAAGCTCGCAGTTCAAGCGTCTGTAAATAGACTCCTGGCTGTCCGTTGTGTGTGTGGGAGTAGCACCGGTGGAAATCAGTGAACCCAAAAAGCAACGTTGAGCTGAAATGTCTTGCCAAGTACACCTGATTCACATTAAACCCATTGTCTTTGGCTGTCCACTCAGCCTGTATCTATTTTTCATTGCTGTTACATCAGGAGCCTGGCAAGGCATCTGCCGTTTACCGTGGAACAGAACACCGGCTCATTCACAGTCAGCGTCTTTAATGGTAGGATTACGTGAGGTGGATGATTATGGAAATCAATTTCATTGTATCGGGAGAGTTGCGCATTTATTTTCGGAGTAGCATATTCTAACCAGCTGCTCAATTTTACTTTTCGTGCCCAGTTTCTGGATCTTTTTTGTCCTACTTTTTTTTTCTGATGCTTTGTTCAGGCAGAATTGGCAGCTGTTTGATTTATGTAACTTAATATTGCTACATAAAGTCTGTGGGCACCTGCTGAGGTCTTGTAATTATCAGTTGCACAGGCGGCAGAGTGCCTCACTGCAGTTTATTGGCTGCTTTTACTGCAGTTCTCAACAGTGTCTATTGAAATTGTAATGCATATACAGACCGCCTGCATATATATACAGTCTAAAGATGCTTTTCAACTTAAGGTTTGTTTTCCCTCATATAATCATCATCATTATCACAGTGTTATGTTCTCCGCTTCACTCTTCAAAATTTAAGGGTCTGACATACTTTTACTTTACTGAAGTCTTACAGGCCTCCTCCATCTCTGCTGATGAGACAGTGAGCTACAGCAGGTTCACCGGAGAGAAAGACAGAGAGAGAGAGAAATCCACAATCCCACGCAGAGGGATTTAAAGCACATACACATTGGCAAACTCTACGTGACTGTGCAACCTTGGCGTCATGACACTCAGGAGGTTGATGGATGCAAAGCAGAGCTCACATTTCGTCTGGTGGACAGAAACACGACTGGAAATGCAAACAGAACAACGGATGCTAAATCTGTGTCTGCCAGATGTGTAGAGAGTTAACCGTTTGCTTACACAACCACTGGCAAAAAAGGATCTCCTCAGATTTGTACGATTTGTCCTAATATTAATGATAAACTAATATATGTATATATATTTTACATTTACGGTGCATCAGGTGTAATCTGAAAGGAGTTTGTAGTAGTAAACCCACAGAGAACAATCAACCAGCCTCTTACTGAGCTTTTTAGCCTTTCTTAGCTCATGGTTTTGGTTATTCAGTCCAAAGATGCCAATTTGTGTAAATCACACAAAGCTGGACGTGGCTTTTAAGCCACCAGTGATGTCAGAGCCATGATCTTAGTTCATGTTTGCATGGCAGCAGTACCATTTTCCTCTTCTCTGCAACATGTATCTAAACTAAATCTTTTGCAACACTAATTTCCCAGCCTGCTTTCCAGTTGTGTCTTTGTTTCTATTTTTATGGTTTTTTTATTCCATTAGGTGTTGCCTTGTTCTGTTTTGTGTGAACACATCTTGTTACAAACTGTTTGACAAAAACAGCAAAATATAATCGATCAAATCAATAAATAAACAGATAAAAAAAAACATAAACATATAAATACATGTATACAAAAGGCTATGTTTCAAGGTGTGGCGACCCCAGTGGTGGGATTGCGCTAGGGGTTGGTCACGCCCTGATGATTAGGGCCGGCTGGTGACACCTGGGCCCGGTGTTCACCGGTAGTATAAAAGCCAGGCTGAGGAGCTGACCTCTCTCTCTCCTTTTCTTCCTCTTCCTCTCTCCCTTCTGCAGGCACCCCGACGGCGATGCAGTGGTTTTGGTTTCTGTTGGTGTTTTAGTTTACGCACCCTACAACACTTGCATACATTCACTCCACACATCCAACATGCTTTACATGCTTATCCACTGATATTCACACCCCACTGGTTAATATTCTCATTATTTCATCTTTTGTTAAATAAACATTTATTTTCGCAATCACGGCGCGTCTCCCTCTCTCTTTGTCATGGCTGTAAGAGCCAGGCTGTGACAAAAGTGGGGGCTCGTCTGCTGTTGTGATGAATTGGATCAGTTGTTTTGTTTGGTGGGCAGCGTGGCTGTAATCAGGCGATTGGGCCCTGGTGCGCGCTGTGCCTTGTTTGTTCTGTGTAGTTGTACGTGGGTTGCGCGTGGATTTGGGGAGATGTGCCGTGCGCCAAACGTTGTTGGTGTTTTGCTCACCTCTGTGAATTAGCGGGTGGTTCCGAAGAGAAGGGCAATATAATAATTTAAGGGAAAGACAAAAAAACACAAAGAGATTAAAATGATTTGGATTTTTTTCGAGGTGTAGATCTGCCAGCTTTTTTAATGGAGTGACAGGAAGAAAGCAAGAAGAGCCAACAGGTCAGCTTTTTGGAACAGCTCTCAACACAAGGACACATTTCATTTTTTAATTTCATTATTTTTCTGAACAATTCAAAAAATAGAAAATAAATAAATAAAAAATACATAAATATATTACAGTAGTATTTCCTATGACACAAACTTCCAAATGCTGCTGGCATTTTCTAACTTTAAAGCTGGGGTTAAGTTATTGGATGAAAAACATGTAACTGTTAGAACACGACACTGTTTTAAATTATATTTATGTGATTTCCACTTTAACTTTACAGCTCAGATTCATTGTGCCTCCGGAGCAGCTCTGTTTCCAGGGATTGTTTCTCTAGAAGTCACTCTGCTCTTTATTCACCTTTAACTACGATCATTTTACTCGCTACCAAACCCTGGAATTACCTGCAACCTGAGCCTAATTCCTCTGCTTTTCATTGTTAACCCTGAGACAACATGCACAATTAGCTCTGTGATTTCTTTCCTTGTGGGTGTAGGACCACACATACACACATACACACACACACAGGACTAAATCACGGTGTACACATGCCTGGGCTCATATGTGGGTGGTAGAGGAGTTTGACTCCACACTCTGCAGTTCGGGGTGGGGGGTGGGGGGTAGGGGTCTCAAAGGGAGTGTGAAGAGTTCATTTCGATTTATTAAAAAGAAAAAAAACCTAGTGTGAAGAATAAAGGGATACAGTCCCTGCTGGGACCTGAATCTTCTACTTGATTTGCATGAGGGTCTGTACATCAAAAGTCATGGATGCCCTCTTTAAAATATTCAAATGCAGCTTGTTACAAGCTCCATCTCGGCTTCTATCAAAGGCAGATGGAGGTAGAAGAGAGAGAACCAGAGAGCTCTGTGTACCCCCCTCCTGCCCCCCTCTCTCTCGCACTCTTTCTCTCTTTTTCACTGGTCAGCTCGACTGTTCTCCTGCCTGCAGGCCTGACAGACTGTCATTCTATAGGGCATCCCTCCCTTATCTCCCAGGAGGATATCATGCTGACAAGCAATAGCTGAAGTGAGGCTGACAGTGGACGTGTTGAGGAAGATGTTTCCCTATAAAGGAGGAGCTGCTCGGTCCACAGTGGAGGAAAAAACTGCTGTCGTGGCACTCCTGCCTGTGTGAGGAGGCAGCAGGAACAGACCGACAGGCTCGCTCACTTCCCCACACTGTACACAACACACACTGTTTCTCAGCTGCAGCTAGCAAGTGAAAATATTCAGAAACAGATTCAAGGAAATGATTGACGGCACTTAACCACCACAAAGGGACTGAACCATAATCCTGCTAGCTCTGTTTATCTGTTTATGTGTTCATGTTTGCAGTGTGTGTGTGTGTGTGTGTGTGTGTGTGTATGCAATTATGAGAGAAAAGTGGTGTGTGTGCATGCCAGGTGTTCCTCTGTGTGGGTGTGGATTCTTTTAGCCCTCACATATGCTCAGAGTAAAGTGCGATAAATCAAATTAAAAAGTAATACTCATGCTGTGTTTCTAGGCAAAGCAATCTCAAGCATGTATCATTACCACAGATTGCCCATTCATCATGCACAGTTGTAGGTTGAACAGTATTGTCAAATCGACAAAAGTCAGGTAGGAAGTCAAGTTAGACGGAAGCCATTACTAATGAACATATATTTAGAAAAATAGATGGGGCTTGGCTGAATATTATTACAGTCTGAATGGCTGTTTACTCATTAATCACTTTGATTAATCAGTGGTAATCTACTTTAACAGAGCTACTGGGAAGTTTTCCTAATGTGACATAGCTGTTAGCATTAGCATGCATTTGTTTACTTACCTTGAGGTTTCAGTTACCTTGTGTCAGTCTGAGACTTAGTCCGCACTTTCCTGGATACTGTTGCAAACTGAGTTTTCCCCCCTCCACATCCACACCATTTAACACTGTTTAAACCCTAACCGTCCATATGTAAATGCAAAAACACAATAAAAACACTGTGCATGCCACACCAGCAGGCGGTGATATAATTCTAACTTTTAAAAGCGGATAGCATAGAAGTGTCCCTCTGGTCTGACCTCTGTTTACTATATCCATATCTACTGTTACAGTCTACAGAGTCTATCGTGCACAGAAATCCATTGCTTTCAATGTAGACGCACGTAAAGTGCACAAAGTGATAAAGCGACATGCAGCAACGCGCCACATGTCATGTGATAAGAATCAATAATTAATAATTATTAGCTCCACAGACCAGCTTCTCCAGCGGCAACATGCTACCTGGTGCCCAGAGCTTACCAGTGTCTCGGCAAGCAGCAGGTCACAGGTCACTCCCCTGGTCCAGCCCCCGGTGCAACCAAAAACTACCATACCTCTATCTACCGTAATTTTGTTCCCTCCACCAGCATTTTAAAGGGGAACTTTTCTGCTGTTTTGCTAACCCTCCCCCTAGAAGTGCATTTATTTTCAATGAAACTGGTAAGAAAGCAATCCATGGAGCGTTGGATAACGTTATATATCATATATGCGTCACAATGTGTATATTTAAGTAGTCTTATTTGTCATAAACATGAGATTATGGGTTACAGGGCGCGTTTGTGTTGCGGTGCTGCTGAGAGCTGGGACACCAGGCCGGAGGCACTGATCTCGCAAGGACGGTTTTTGGTCAAGAGACACAGGTGGAAGGCAGAGAGCCTCCATTCTCCCTGCAACAAGATACAAATCATTTATTTAACCATCACAAATACTCCAAAGCTCTTTAATTAAGGTAAAAATTTAGCGTAGTTAAGGTAAAAATCCTGCATATTTCCTCTATAAAGGGCCACTGTTGAGGCATCCTGGGCTCAGCATTGTCGAAGACATCTGTGATTGGTTTAAAAAACATAAACAAGCTAGAGTATTTCTCCCTCGTTAGCAAAATGATAATAGCATCAGACCATTCACCATCGTTGACACAACACTGCTGAGGTCGATCTGGCCATGTGAGACGAGCGCACTCATATGAACGTGAAAATCAGACTAGTAGATAAGAGTGCAGTATGCCAACAACAGGATTACACGTGTACCTGTAGGGGTTTAAAGGCTGCCTGAAAGGCTCTGTATACTCAAACCAACACAATATTATTCATGGTGTTTACAGGATATGATCTGACTTAAAACATCTGCAGCCTCCCAGAAGCAATGTTCTGGTTCCTGTGAATAATCCACAGAGTGGAGACAGTCCTCCCAGGAAGAACAGTCTGTTGTTTCAGGACCTGCCACTGTTCGTGTCCCATTTGCAACTCACTCACTGATTTAGAGAGAAAAAAAGAGCCATAATCATTCCCCGAGCTTAACCATGATCTTTTCCTCAATCTAACCAAGATTGTGTTTTTTGCCTGCACCAACCTGCTGCTGTCACATGTGTTGTTCTGGAGGGCATGGGCACACATCGTGTTTTCATGTTGAATTTGGAGGACTTATTGGCTATGTCATTACCATGACAAACAGTTATCACAGTCAGTCAGTGATGCTTAATACACTGTCATTAGTCCAGGTGCAAAGTTTGTCAAAGTTTGCAAAGAAAAGAGAGTTGAAAAAGAGCAGACATTAGAGAAAGAATGAACAGAAATCTGCCTTCATTTTCCAACAGCCGAGAATGAACCTGTGTATTCACACTGCAGCTGCTTGACCTAAGAAGCCCCAGATTAATGCCTCTGATCTTGCAGTCATGCCTTTTGTGCCTTGCAGGCCTCTTGTTACACAACCAGTAGCATTTTCACCTCAAAGTCAAACCGGCACACTGATCATAATATTAATCTCCGTTCATGCTCTTTGATGAATGAAGCTTGTTATGTTATGGACAAAATCTGATGACTATATTGTTGGTATGTGATGGTGTATTTTGCTGGTATCGTTGCTTCTTAACGCCCATTAATGTATTCTCACTGGTTGTTGGTTAGGTATGAGAGAGAGGATTTACATCAGCTCTATGAAATTCCATAGATTTCAGTAGATGTTAAGTTTACCTGTTTAGATATTATTATTAAAAGACTAACTCAAGAGCTTGGATCCCCAGGGCACATTGAATTTTAATATAGGTCCCAGAATAATAAAAGACTTTAACCCTGGAACACAGTCCAGCAAATGAGGAAAATGTTTCTTTAGAGCCATGTTCACCTTGGACCAAGTGTGCTGCACTTCAGGATATGCACCTTGAGCAGCAGGACAGTGGTTATGCAAGTTTAATTGAGGTAATATAGTATTGATTTCTGTTCTCTTGTCTTTTTATTCCTCTCAGCTGCTTGGCTTCAGGTGCTCAAGTGCCTGACGAGCCAGTAACACAGGCTCCGATGCACCAGGAGCTGTGTATCATTGCTAACAACTGAGCTAATTATCTGCATGATAAACATTAACTGGTCATTTTTCACCTTGTACAAACTTAATGGACACTGGCTTAACCTGCTATCGATACATCAAGGTGTTAAAAAGACAGCTTAAAATGCTTGACTTGAAACACTTAAAGGTTCGTCAACCCCCCCCCCCCAAAAAAAAAGGTTCCCTCAAAATAACATGGATTCAGATCAACCTGTTCTAAGTCAAGGTTTAATATCCACAGAATGGCTGCTCTCTGTCTTTGATGTGTGTGTGAGCAAAATGAACAAGGCTTTAATTTATGCCTATAATATCATAGAAAATAATTGACCTTCGGTGTGAAATGAGAAAGTGCTGGGAGCAGCCATTCATCATATTCAAGTGAAGGACATTTCCCCTCAAGTCTCTTTAGTCTGAGGGGTCTGTGGTTTAATTGACCTCTTCCTGTGGTGTTTAATAGAGTATAAATACCCAGTAAAAATTATGGTCAATGTTATGAGTTTAAAAGCAAATAAAAGTCCACACTAAGGATATGAAGTGTTGAAGTGTTTGTTGAATGTAAATATCTTTAAGTATATTAGTTTTCCTATATTTTTCAGAAAGTGCAACATTTCTTTTTTTTTTTTTTTTTGAAAAGTTGTTGATGGAGAAATGAACTTTTAGCTTTTTCTAAATATCCTAATGGATACTACAGCATCAGTCCCAAGGTACAACCCAGGCTTTTTTTCTTTTCACAATCTAAAAGCTTGAAGTTCATGTGAGGTCCAATTCATGGCTCCAGATAGATTCAAAATCCAGTGATACCCATTATATTTAAAAGATGTTTTGCTTGTAAAATAAAGCCGAGGGTCACACGGTGCAGCGTGGGGCTGTAGCATTTTTAAAAACTGCTTTATTCACATTCTCATTTTCAACGTGCCCACATTTTGTGTTTTGTGTGTGTCTGCTGGGTTTGAGTGTCTCACAACAGAGCTTATCAATAGGACTCTGTTCTGCAGCCAACTCTCAAGATTCTCAGATTTCAGAGCCTCTTACCAGCACATGAATGCAGCAAAGAGGTCTTTTCACTTGTGAATCCTACCACTTTCCACCTACAATAAGGTCATTTTGACATTAACATAAAGTGATACATTCATTACAGTTGATAATGCATGTTAAAAATGTGAAGGCTAATCAACATGTGTATGGAAATAGTTTATGTCTTCTATTACATTAAGAAGAAGTGTGTTGCTAACAAACAGAGAATACACTAGTACCTGACGAATGCTTGCGTGTTTGTGGCGTCTTTTTCTTTTCCTATTTTTCCCGGTTACCGGGGCATAACATGGTCACATGGTTATTATTTTTTAATCAATCACACTCATCAGAGCTTTGAATAGCTCCACTGATGCTCTGCCTGCATGCTTGTGGTATGGACCTTTGAGCAGCTACAATTAGAAGCAGATTGAGATTTCTATTTCTACATCCAAAGGAGATCGGCTGGCTCCGAGGAGAACTGAAAACCAGAGCCTTGTTGGCCAACTGCAGCCTGTCTACATCACAGGCTAGTCCACTGGGAATCCTAATCATAGCTGCAAACTCAGAAATCAGGGTCAGGAAATGTCAACAATTCGGGGAGGGGGGGCTCACAGAGAAGCCACTGAAGTATACATTTTTGGAGACATCTCAATCCAAGTCGCCTTTCAAAGGCGTTTCTCTGAGGAATGTCACAGAGCTGGTTAACATGAAGCTATCGAAACTTTTGCTTTAAAAAAAATCTCACATCTCTCTGTTTTACAGCCTATTCCCTCATAACAATAAAGTTGCATTGAGTGAGAAAGTCCAGAATACATCAAATATTCTCAGACTGAGGATTTTTGTCAAGTAGCCACATTGACACTTTTGTCAAGGTTGGAGCATCCTCATCACAACACAGACACATCTGCTTGCTGATCAAATTATACTTTTCAACTGGATGCTCCGTGGAAACCCTGGATGTCTGACGGCTGTTATCAACTGGGTGACAGGAACTGCTCTATTTTCATCCCATTGGTACAGCTTGTAATGCATCAGCATCCTTCTTGTCTTTCTTACTTGTACCACCACTCAGTATTTAAAGTGCACAGAGAACATGAAAAGTGCAGGAGATAAAGGAAAATATAGTGCGTGAGAAAAATAAATGTCTACAAAGTCTCTGTTAGGCAGTGGGGGGTGAAACCTCTTCAACAAATGAAGCACATGACATCTATATATGTTGTAATGAGGTCACATGGTGTTTAGTTTATGTATAATATATCAAATGAGTGTGTTACATTACTGTTACCTGCCAAGTCCAGCTACTTTACATTAAGTCCTGCAGAACATTTGTGCAGTTCTGATCAGTGGTGCGTGCTGTTGCACTAGACCATGAATCCCCCAAAATAAATCACACACCGACTGAGAGGAATGAGCAGCTTGTCACTGTTCACTCAATTGCATTTTACAACATCCAGCAACAACCTGTCCGTATCTGTATCTGTGTGTGTGTGTGTGTGTGTGGCTGCAGCCTCTGTAACTCACTAAGTCACTGCCTGTGTATACATTTAAAACAGAGATGTCTATTTGTGTTGTAGCATGAGCAGTGAACACTGGCTTAACAGACATAAAGCAGAGCCACAGGAAGAACTATTATGTTTGTTCAAGCCTATAATCAGAATACTTTTAAGTTCTCTGTTTCGATATTCGTTTCCTTTGCGCTGACTTGCTTCTGCAGGAATATCAAGAGTTTTCCGTTACATCAATCAACATCCAGAGAGCAGTAACTACCATTATACGCCTTGGAACCAGCATTTCCCTTCCAGCTGTCATGAAGAAAAAAAGAAGAATAAGAAAAAAATACAGCATTTGAAATTTAGAAACCTTGGAAATGTGCTACAATACCCCACATATCCAGTTGGAATGAGTTTCTCACCTTGTAAGAAATGAATCAGATGTGAAATTATGCTGAAACTGGCATTATGAAACGGGGGAAGGATTTACAAGAAACACCAAATAAGATGCTTTCACAGCACAGTGTCACAACATACAGGCCTGGTAAATATGTAAGAATCAAAAGGTTTCATGGTCACATTTCCAGAGCCACAGTGTAAACTGCCAGAATGCTGAGGCAAGCCTGTGCACCGGCGATTACCTCAGAGTACTCCTCTAACAGTGATGGACACAACACTTCATTGTGTATAACAGAATAGCACTCTTAATGTGAACATTTGCAGATGAGAGGTTGGCACCAGTTAATGGCTTTTCATCCAAATGTGACACCTCCACAATGAAGAAGCCATGGTGAGGAACAGGAGGGCGCCCCTCTGTTTGCTTTCTCTTGTCACATCAAGTAAATAGACGAAACTGTGCTGCAGGAGATCAGGGTTTTATTCTGTTTTCTAGTCATGAATTTGTATTTCCACTAAAAGTTCAAGAGGTTAAACTCTACAAGGCAAGAGATGGAGTAAACCAACCAAGCTATAAAATATAAAACTTGCATCTGTCTTCTAATTGCCTGTGCCATTTACAGATGATTTCACATTGCATGGCATTCACAGTATTTATTTGTATTAAAAAACAAACCAACAAATGTTGTATCTCATGTGGCTGTGCAGGTTCTCTGCAGATTGTTCAGCTTCCTCCCACAGTCAAAGACGTGCACAGAGGTGTGAATGTGAGTGAGTCATCCCTGTGATAGACTGGTGACCTCTCTGCTGTCACAGGGTGACAGGTGTTGCCAGCGGATGGAGGGATGATGCAACTGGCCCAAAACCCTGGAGATGGTTGCACCAGGGATCTGTAATCAGGAAGTCAAGAAAGATTCATTTGTCACATGAAATGCCATTGTGATAATTTTGTACTCTAATAATAATAATAATGAACTCACCCTGTCACTAATTCATTGTGTCCTGGTGTATTCAGATCACAGATGATTTTTATATTGAAATCAATCCAGCTGTCTACAAAGACCAGCTCTGACTTTTACTCACAACACATTTTTATGGATGCAATTTATCCTTCTTATGTGTGTAAGTGACATTCCTGCAAGTCTGAATCCATCCTGTGCAGACACAGGTGGAGCCGCTGCTCCGCTAACATGCTGCTCATGCTTCGTCTCCCGTGTTAGACGGAGTTACATGGTGCAGGTTTTCAAGTAGATCTCTCACTGCTGATATCAAATTCTCTGGGCAGCAAATACTGAAATGAATCTTTCAGAAGGCGTGTTCATGTTCTACAACTCAAATCAGACGAGCCTCGAGGGAAGTCTTACTACAGCTGACACTACAGCGGCCATTTGATCGACTCGCCTCCTCCTCTTCTGGCAGATTTCACATCTTAAGCTCATTGTATATTTTGGAATTTATAACAAGAAGTGAAAACAGTTGAAGTGTCAGAAATCCTATGAATATTAAGTTCATGACTAATTACCATGAGTTAGTTGCTAAAACCCTGGGCCCATTTTCACAAAGATTCTTAGAGTCCTCTCAGAGAGCTCCCAACTCCGCCTAAAAATTCCTAACAAGGAATCTTATCTGAAGAGTGACTTAGGAAGTTTCTGAGAGCAACTCTGAGCAAGGAAGGGACAGAAACTTTGATCTTAGTGAGGAGGTGTGGTTGAGCCTGTTGCTAGGTATGACTCAATCTTTTTGAAGCACTGATTGGTTGTTAGAAAAAAGGAGGGGAAAAAACCCAAATGCACTCTCAGTGAAGTAAACTAAAATACTTTTATGTCATGAACGACTTAACAAAGTTCAATAAACTGTTCAGCTCCAGAGTTACAGCGAAAGCCAAGAGGCAGACTGGAACACATCGCGCAGCAAATTATGTGTCGTTGTCCGATCAATACATCAACAACACAGAAAACCTGCTATGTCCATGAATGACCGTTTGTGAGCCTGCAACCTGTGGACATCCAGTGGAAAATAAACAAACAGCGCTAAACACGAGGCTGTAAAAAGCGTTGTAATTGACAGATGGTTTTGACAGTCATCACTGCTGCATCGATGCATTTTTCCAGTTAAATATCATTATGGTGCGATTACCCTCAATTCTAAGATTTTTCTTAGAATGATGTCACTAAGAGCTTCGTTTAGTCTTAGGATTCTTTGTGAATACGGGCCCTGGTGTTAAAACAACACTGCAGCAACAACAAAAACAACAGCAACAACAACACAGCAACAACAACAACACAACATATGACACATGACCAGACACTGCTTTGCTTTCCAACAATCTACACAAATATGCACAGTGCATGTACACAGACAGCACCAAGACTGGGGAGTAAGAGTTTAACCTGTGATGAGGAACTGACACGATTTCACTACAATGCATTTTGAGTTAGTTCAGTTTCCCTGGAAGGAGAGATTCAGTGTGTGTGTGCGCATCGCCCCTGCTGCACTGACTGACTGACAGCTGATAAGAGTGACATCACCGCGCTGGGTGACCTGGTCCTGTAAGGCACTGTTGATCTTGGGGATATGTCACTGCAGCCTAACTTTATATACAACAGACTTTATCAGAGTTGCTGGTGGCAGGTTGATATTTCTACTGACTTTCTCATCAGCCTACTCTGGAGATGTACTGCTAGACTATATACTATACTAATAATGTGCTTTTTGTCTTTGATATTTCAACTTGAGGCCGACTAAAAGCAGGTAGTTTGAACGGCTTCTGTTCCTCTGCTCTGAGCTCTGATGTAAAGTTCAAAGACAATGATGAACTCCTTCATTTTTCAGGCCCTGTGTTAACAGAACATTAATTTCCTTGATCAGTCAACCTCTCCTGCACTAAATGGTTAATAGTATAGTTAATCCTCATGTCACTCTGTCATGAAGTTCAGGATGAGTCAAATCTGGCTGTGAAGACATGCCGTTAGGGGACTGAGCCTACTCACTGCTTCATCTGCCAGACTGCCAACTCCTGCGTGCTGCGCCATCCTACCCGCCTCTCATTGAGGATGATTACCAGGCGGCTGTCGTGTCTTGTCTAAAAAAGCCCTCAAAGCTGCAATCTGCTTGATTCTGGAGTCTGCTGGGTGTAAATCTGTTTTGTCTGCTGGATGGGTGCTTCTCTGAGGGGGCTCGCCCATCAACAAAGCTCATCCCCTGCTGCGCTGCTACGCTGTGGAAAAGAAACCACACCACAAGTTAGTCATATTCCTCTATGACAGGATAAATGGCATCACCAAAGTGCAACAAGCAAAAACCACAACTTCACTGTGACCATGGCAACCAAGTTGGAGAGAGAAAGCACTGCAGGTTTTGCTGTCAAAATGTAGACTGGTAAAGGACAGGCAGAGAGAAAGTGGGAAAAGTCTCCGAATAATGCAGCTGTGGACTCCTTTCATTCTACAGCCAGTGTGTGGGGTGGATGACGAACAAAGTCACACACACAAACACACACACAAACACACACACACACACACACACACACACACACCACTGATGACCTGAATTTCACCCCTTGTTGAAATATTCCCACTGCAGAATTATTCCCTCTGTGACAAAACCATACATGCCAACTGATGTGACTCATCAGTTTTTTTTTTTTAAAGTTACCCAGCAACTTTTTCCTCATGTTCAAAATAAATAAATAAATAAAAAATCATTGCCTCTGTTGTTTTACTGTAAATTTCTGTCACATGTCAAGCGTTCTCATTCTTATTTAACTAAAACTCCAGCTCAGCTGTCTGAGGGATGGAACACGTTTAAGGTCAAAAGGGCAGGAGGGTAAAAGTTCACCAAATCAACATGGCCGAGGGTTTACAAAAGCAGCCTTATCTAAGAAGTCTTTTGATGTCTGGAAGTGCATTCAGAATGCGACTATATTCTTGGCACACATTTTAGGAGAGTGTCGCCCTGGGACCAGCACTATGAAATTGACATTAATGAGAATTGAGGTGGGGGGAGGAAGATGGTGCTTCTCAATTTTCCTCCTGCCTCCAGAATGCAGCTCCAGACCGACTGTGTTGACTTATGAAAATCAGATTTTTTTTTTAAGGCACATTGCTGTTGACATGATACAACTGTCTATGTAACGAGGCCAAAGGACAGAGATACTTTCAAGTCTGTCTGTCGAATAGTTTGGCTCCAGGATTCATTATCTCAGCAGGCAGTTACCCTGAAATGTGGTGTAAATGTTTGATTTCTAATATCTGCGGTGACACATCTTTCAAGGCCTACTTGAAAATCTAAAAAAAAAAAAGTGGCTGATCAGAACCCACAACATTTTGGAGGCCAATAATATTCTGAACGGAAAGAAGAGGAAGCTTTGTTTTCTTTCATTTCACATGCTCACTTGTTGATTCACCATCTGCCTCTTGATTCTTTCCATTCAACTCTATCTGTTACTATAACCAGCTTCACAATCTGATCCTCCTGTGTTGCCATAGCTTTACTATTTTAACATGCAATCAGACGAGTGGAATATGCATCATATTTGTATAAGTAATCTGATCAATACCATCTCTCCAGTGAACATGAGGTTAAATACATCCAGATAAACCCAGCAACCATTTACCTGATGCTGGATTTATCAGTGTATTGATTATTCTAAGACTATGACGAATGACCTTCAGGACATACCTGCAAGTTCACTGACAGGTTGGTGGTCAGTTTTATCTTTTCAGAGGGCACATATTTCATTTTAAATTACATCCACCCTCTGTGAGAAAACCTGAACACTATAAATAGGAAATAGAAAGAAACATCTTGTCTGATTCTGCGTGTGTGTGTGTGATGGCTTTGTAGGTCAACACACTGCAGCTTCACAAAACACAAATTCAGAAAACATGTTCATACATTTTACCCATATAGTGACAATCAAATACATAAATGTGCTGTGAGAAGCACATAAAAGTAGCAGCATCAGACACAAGGATGCAAGGAAAATGGACAAATTAGTCAGGAAAGCTGGCTCTGTGATTGGAGCCATGTTGGACACACTGGGAGGGGTGGTGGAGAAATGCACACTGAAGATGTTAAAGGCCGTTCTGAACGACTCAGATCATCCACTTCATAACACCTTGATGGATCCAAAAACAGCAGTGGTGGACAGTTCCTCTCTCTCTGATGCAGGACAGAGAGATACAGAAGATCCTTTGTACCTTCAGCCATCAGGCTTTTTAATTCCTCTGGAAATGGTTGATGATCTGACAGACAAATGAACTTCCCTTTGGGGATTAATAAAGTCAGTCATCTAATCTGAATCCAAAAATCACAAAACTTTGAACAAGTGTGCCCAGCCTGGTTCCTCGCTTTTAGAATCCTCTGGAAATACTCTAGTTGTTGTTAGTGTGTCTGTATTTGTGTTGTGAGTATCTGACGCACACATCAAACTGATGAGGACACCATCTGAATTTATTTGTGTTTTGTCTATTTGCATTTGTTTCTTAAGTCTGTACTACATTGAGCTCTCATGGCCATCATTTAGATGTGACATTGGATGTGGTATTGCACCACTGCTGAAGTTGGGGCGACATTATACCTCAGAAAATTGAAATAACGAAACTTGCTAAACCATTTGTGACAGCTGTTGACAATAATGAGGTATATACACCGGCTGTGGATTTTGTGAACCTGGTAAACAGTGACTGTAGTGTGTAGTACAGAGCTGGCACACACATTTCCTCAGCTGTCTCCCTCAGTGTAGACAAAGTAGTAACAATGACAAGTTTGGAGGGAGGGGGGTTCACTCCCACAGAGGCTGGACATAATTTCAAATATATGCACTCATAAAGTCGTCATATAAAACCAGCCACCAACATATAAGTGAACTTGCCAGGTGTATCCTGAAGATCATCTCAACACTCATGCGCTGGTCTCTCTGGCTTTCACATTAGCATGCATACCCATAGAATAATCTCCACCTTGATGAAGCTATACCTGCTGTGACACCATGCAGCTAATACTCCCTGTCAGTTTCACATCCCTGCAAGTAACACACACACACACACACACACACACCCACACTGAACTATCTTTGGTTTCAATTTCTGCACTAATCTCTCTCAGCATTATGCAAGCCCTGCTGCTCACTTACCAAAGACTATCCCAGGGAGCTTTGCTTTAACGAGATAATCATACTGACGATCAGATTGACATTTCAGACACTCTCTCCACTTATTCCATCAATAGGAGACCCTGCTTCTATCACTAGATCCATATTAGACTTGGCAGATTATCATTTAGTGCAATTCACGCTTCATTGTGAAGTACTCACAGATGATTTTGGCATTCAAGGTTACAGCCTTTCTAGGAGTAAGATTAACACACATATAATTTGAATTCAATTAATTTCTCCTCTTTTAATCCCACTGAGGCCAGAGATACAGAGATCCTCCATTACTCTCTGTTATTGTCTGTTCCTCGGTGGCGACGGCTTAGGAGGCAAATCCAATTATTTGACTTAATATTCACTTTAGTGTGCTGGGGATCCTGTATGGGTGTCTTTGCTTGTGGTCATTTTGAGAAAAGCTGGTGGAAAGAATCAATTCTTTTGTTTTAATGCCTGGGCTTTACTTCAAAGCAATATGGCAGCAAGAGGAAAGTGAGTCTCTGCTAAAGTAAAAGGCAATGTGACAGTGTGGATGCAAATGCCCCATGAGGTCAGATGAGCAAAAAATGAGCTGTGTGTTAATCTGCACTGATTACAGATCTGTGTGCACGGTTATGAAATGATTCCTTCCTGTCTGAATTTAAAGGATCAGTTCAATTTCTATGTTTTGCTATTACTACATAGCCAACGTAAGCTTTAACAGCTGTTCACTTACCAGTCTTTGCCAAGAGCCTCAGCCATGGTTGGTTACAATACATCCCCTGAGAAGTGCA
This sequence comes from Caranx ignobilis, assembly GCA_021432705.1. Taxonomy (NCBI): domain Eukaryota; kingdom Metazoa; phylum Chordata; class Actinopteri; order Carangiformes; family Carangidae; genus Caranx; species Caranx ignobilis. Next base: position 8,137,411 of record MU269984.1, on the reverse strand, counting down.
AGGCCTTCTCCTTCACTGAACTGGATGCCTCATTGACTCCCTGGTTAGCTGGTTATGCCAACTTCAGAAGTGATAGAAACAGAAGCAAAACAAGAGTTAACATTGGTGTCGCTTGCTCTGGAGAGAGCTCTTAAGGAAGCTGCATGAATGAGTGAAAGAATGAATATTGGCCAGGTAGGAACAGCTTAACATACAAATGCTGCCATTTAGGACAGATTTACCATCATAGTGTGTTTTGCATTGGCTCCTTTACAGCTTTCATTGTGGGACACTGAATTATTATCTGTGAGCACAGTTTACAAATCTCTGGGAATGGATTGCAAAAACATGGATTCTTATTATGACTCCAATAACGAGGCAGAAGGATTTATAAACCAAGTTCACAAATTTACACATGGCTCTCTTGTTTAGCTAAATGAGGGGGTGGGATGGTAGTGGGGTGTCTTTTCAGATTTCCTTTTTTTGACAGCTGCAGACAAGACGCAGCAGGAAGTAATAAAAACAGAGTGTATAAAGAGTGGATAAAGAATAGTGGGATTTTGTTTTCATTTTGCCTTGAGACTCATAATCTGGGTCCAATCATAATGAACATGGAGATGACTGTATCAATATATTTAGCAATGCACGTGTGTAATTCAGTGTTAATGAGATTTTAAGGCAAATAACAAACACAAGTCAAGTTACAAACGCTTTAATTTCAGATTCTGGAGTGATTTGACTGCGATTTCATCCGACCATGGCATTCAGCTCACACTGGGGACATTTAAAGTTAAAGCAGTTTGAGAGTGAGATGAGAATCAGGCCAAGTATGGGCCCGACGCTCCAGTGCCTCACTTGGACTGTATTTCCTTTTTTTTGCTGGAAAGTGTGTATCCGGCATTTCTCACGGCTTGGTGGCATCCAGCGTGTGCAGTTGAGCCTGAGAGGATTGGCCAAATTTGAAAGTTGTATTTATGATTTTGATACTGATGTTGTGATGGACAGACTGCTTTGCCTGGGATAACTAAGCAAAAGAGGGGTTTAGTTGAAGGCGGCATTCCCTTCATCCATGTGGATTTTCAGAGAGACAATTTGAGATCAGCGCAAACACTGTGGAGACTGCATCCTCTGGTGGGAGTAAGTTGGGTGTTGTCTGCATAGCAGTGATATGACAAGCTACGTGAATGGATGGACCACAAAGTGAATGGGTCCCAGTAGAGTACCTGGTGCAGTCTTATCTTTGTCATAACTGAATCAGAGTGAGATAAGATCTAAATCATAAAAGCATTTCACCAAGATGCCCATGCTGGAGAGTATAAACAGCAGTTGCAGTGGTTCAGTGCATCAGAGGCTGCTGATGTGTCACTTTTTGCTGGAAAACACTTGATTGCTCCTTGTGTGTGAGTTTCTGACCAAGTGAGGGACTTAAAGTATCTCAGGCTCTTGGTTATGAGTGAGCATAAAACATTCCATGAGATCGACAGGTGGATTGGTGCTACATTGTTTTATTTCTGGTGTCATGTTTTGAGGAGAAATACAGGACCCAAATGAAGACCACAAACACAAGCAAGTTCGAAGTAATTTTTAAGGGCACAAGGGTCAAAAAAAAAAAAAAAAAGGGTCACCAATATTCCAGAGAGACAGACTGGGAAAGAGAGGAGGGAACACACAGACTAAACAGACACGAGGTTAATGACAAATGAGACACAGGTGAGGAAGACGCAAACAAAGCTAGACACAAGAGGACAGGACAAAAACAAAGAAATCTCAGACTAAACAGGGGAACACACAAAGGACATGACATCTGCTCTTGTAGACTGTTGTGGCAAAGGCAAAGCTTCAGCCCTCAGTCTACATTCCAACCCTATGGATCATAAATTCACACAGTTCATACAGTTGATACATCATAACCACTTTTCTTCTGTGTATTGCATTTTAACTGTTTACGTGTGTCGCGCTAGTTGAGGACAACATATTCCGCAATATAAATAAAACAGGGACACAGTCATCAAAACTTTTATGCAAGGAACCACTAATGTTCCAGAGCTCAGGGTTATAATTTAAACTCCATCTTGCTGCTGTTATTGTGGTCACACACATAAACCTTTAGTTACAATTTCCAAACACAAGTTTTTGTGGTAGGTTTATGATCACAGTCACAGGAAATTTAAACGAACCATCAAGTTAATCTAGTATAGACGAATGTGCAAGCCATCAGTCTCCATGGTGACACGTGTTCTTTGCTCAAGGTGTAATTCATTTTGGCTGTCCCAGAATGTAGATGCTCATTTATACCTGTGAGGATCCCACACAGCTTCCAGCTGGACTTCACATGGAGTGTCATGGTTTGTCTCTGTCCTGGTTTAGTTTCTGTTTTATTTTGAAGTTCACTGTCCTGTCTTCCTGTCTTCTCCGGCTTGTGATTACCTAATGTGTCTCACCTGTGTTGATTTCCCCACCTGTGCCTTGTTTCTCCAGACAAACCATGACTCAGAGGACCAGAGCATAGGAATACTACTTTCTAATGTACTCATAGTTTGGCTAAACTATCAACCATGATGATGGCCACTTGGGTAAAACCTGTAAAGAACCATGTGCCCACAGCCAGCCGGAGTGATGCTGCTCCAGAGTGTAGCAGCATGTCGGTTCAGGATTGTTATCAAGCCACATAGCCACCCACATCCATATAATGTGAGCAGAGTCTGAGACGTGTGTGACAGCATATTGAAAGTTAACAGCTACTCACTTCCATTAGTGGATATCAGCCGCTCGAGTGGCTGTTTGGCCGCTGAAGTTGGAGCAATCAGATTGTGGCGACACAACCATTTCCTGAAGCTGATTTGTCACAGCATGAATCTGTTTGCTGTGCAAGGTGTCAGGACATTACAGACATTCCCAGACTGATGTGATGCAGCCACCCTTTTATTAAACCACAAGGCCATTAAATTTCATTTCCCCTGATAATTCTTCAGACTTGCACATGAAAACATACAAAAATTAGCAAAATGATTGTGATTGTGAGTTTTCTGTCCTTCACTCATTCACCGTTTTGATGTTGGATAAAATACCAAAGTATCACAAACCTCAAAGTTTTCTGGTAATAACCTCAAAGCTAGGGAGGGACTTGGCATGGATAATGATTGCTGTCTACAGTAACCAACAGCACTGACTGTATGTCAAGTAATGCTGTGATAGAGAAAGCTATGAACATAGCCTACACCCTTGTCACAGAGTGATTGTAACCTGTGTTGAAATTATTGCATTTTTGTGAAGTGTTCCTGGTCAAATAGGCGGTGCACAGCCGATTGTGACTGGAATGTCCACTAATGTTATTGTTAGTCTCAACAAGAGAAGAGACCTGTAGACAGGGCCTGAAGGATGGGCCTGCACTGAGTAGAGTATTAGGAGCAGCTGGGGTAGTTGGTTAATTGAGGGGCGGGGCCTCCATAGCCTATATAGGAAGGCCCAGTTGAGAAGGGTTTTTTTTGGGCCTGTGGGGAGGAAGACCAGCCAGCTCTCCCCATTAAGCTGTTGGCATTATTCTTTTCAGCCAGTTTTCCTCAGTTTGTCTTTTTGTTTTGCCCAGGCCTGGAACAGTTAAAAACTACTTTGTTCTACCCGATTGTCTCCTGCCTGTGTTTGACATCTGAAAGAGGGTTTTTTCTTGATTCACTTGAGCTACACTCCCACATGGTAACAACCCTGTTGTGGAAGACTTGTCTCCGCCACCTTTGCCCTATGGATCTCAATGATGCGAGTAGAACAAAATCATATATAGTTGAGCCTTTAGCTGAAGGTAGCCATTACGCTTGCAGAAGAGGGACGCAGGTTGATCCCAGTGACAGAGCTGACTCACAAACTAGCTTCTGACATTTGTGATGAGTTTGTGACGGCAGGATTTGTAGTTTGGGGGAGGGATGTAAAAGTTAAATGAATTAGGCAAGTATCAATTTAAAGGGGGTACAGGGCTACATACCAAGAAGATGTTCTGTGACCGGGAGACACCATAAATGCAAAACAATTTTACCACAGACAAAATCTGTCTTCACAATCTTATGAGAGAGTCTGTGTGGACAGCACATAGTTACTAAACAAAACTACACAAACAGGCCTATGTCAGACCGAGTGTGTGCCAGCCGGACAAAAAATGTGCAGGGATGCACACTAAGTACATCTATGCACACTCACGCACACACGCACACATAACGGATCAGAGTTAGCACTTGACCTGTAAAGATAACGGATAACAAAAGTTTACTGGAGTTGACAATTAAAAGAATAAGAGTCCCATTTATGAAACCACCTGTTGAACAAGGAAAATACAGGCTCAGTAAAGGGAGATATTAAGTGTTTGTTCGCTGCCTCTCAGTATGTTATACTTCTGCTCTAATTCTGTTTCTTTGCCTATACTGTACTTATTTGTCATAATTTGGGTGAGGCTCAGTTTATTGGAAGCACTCCTCCCCTGGTAATACTATTGCTCAGTCAGCAATATTTGCAGTTACTGGGCTGGAGCACTGTTGCTGATGGCTGTTTTATTGGTTTCTTTAAAGTTGACCAAAATCAGTTCTGTTGTGTGCAAACTGGAAAACCAACACTTGATAACAAACAGCACAGTTCATTGTGTTTCCACCTTGCCGGCCTGTCTATTTGCTGGTTTATTTATTTGTTGGCAGGATCATGAAAAAGCACTAAACTGATTCTACACCAAAACCTGTGGAGGAGGTGGAATGACGGGGCCTGGGCAATCGGAGAACCCGCTGAATTTTGGTGCAGATGCAGAAATCACGGCTTTCCTTCACATTGTCAGAAAGGGCATGTGTCAAGATTCCATCAAGATTGTTTGGCCTTGGGGCAGGTGTGAGCGTTCTAGTTTGAAATCTTCACAAAAATAACTTTGAAACCAAAAGTTAACTAAAACAGAAACACTGAGAGAACTTTATTGAGTTTTGAGCAGGGATTTGAAGGTTGGGGCGTGTGTGCAGTCTCTGATGGATTTGAGGAGGGAGTTGCAGAGGGAGGAGGCCGTGACGGAAAAGGCTCTGTCCCCCTAGGGAAAGGAGATTTCCTTTGGATGAGCCAAGGTCGCGGGGGGCGGGGATGGGGAGGTTGGGTGGTGATGGTGGAGGAGGTCTGTGAGGTAGGAGGGGGCCTGGTTGTGAGCCATAGAGGATGCTATTACAGTAGTCCAATCTGGATGTTACAAAAGCATGGATGAGGGTTTCTGCAGCAGTGAAGGTGAGTGAGGGATGGAGATGGGCGTTGTTCTTAAGATGGAAGAAGGCAGGCCTAGTGATGTGATTGATGTGGTGGTCAAACTTTAGCTGGCTGTCAAAGATGATTCCAAGGTTGGGATAATGGAGAGAACTGGGACAGAGGCTGAATGGTGATGGGAGGTGAGGTACTGTAGGCGGGGAGAGGGGCGGGATGCTGGAAGTGTTATATTTGTCAAATAGTGGAGTAAAATGTTCTGTTCCTGTTTTACAGCATCATAGAGACAGTCCAATGCGGTTGCATGGAACACATCCCCTCTGCTGCTGTGCCTCCTGGTAGCGGTTACAAATGGAAAACATTCAATATCAGCAGAGATGGAAAAATCCATCAGTATCATGGTAATGGTATCTGCAGCTCAAAAAGGATCTCGCCCTGTCCTTGAGCAGGCAACGCAAAAAATCTGCTGAACAGCCCGCGCCTTTGAATTTGACCATTAAAATTCAGTGCGTTTCCTCGACAGAAACGCTGAGTCGTTACATAACACAGTCCTCCTCTGACTCATTGAAAAGCAATGGGTTGAAAATGAGGATAAATCCCCAATGTAAGCTCCAACAAGATGGAACCTATTTTCATCTGGTGCAACTGACAGACAGACAGAATGAGAAGCTGTTGGACGCTCACACCAAACACCGCACACTATAAAACCTCTCTGACATCTGGAGTGGGAGCTTCCTTATCAGATTATTCTCAGTGCATTCTGCTCAGCTGAACTTTATTTGCCTCTTTAGGGCAATAATCCAAAATGAGATATCCAAAAACACTCATTGCGGGATGTTATTTTAATTCTTTTTTTCAAGAAAGCTAATTACTTTACCAATTATTTCATTTAGGATTATGCAATCATAAGTGTAATTTAAGTAATGAATATCAGGGAAGAGTGAGGTCTCAGAAGCATTATGGATATTAAGACTTCCAGGTGGGACTGGCTACGAAAACACAAGATACAAAAAAAAAAAAAAAAAAAAAAAAATGGATGTGGAGGTGCCAAAACATGCAAGAAAAAAACTGGAAACTGCTCATGATGAGAAATTGTGAAAGCATATTTTTGGCGTCTCTATAAACTGCCTTGGTGGAGCTAATTTCTTCTGTGGAGGTGATTCCAACTCCGAGCATGATGGGATATACCAGGGCCCTGCAGCTCTGAAATTTGACCTTTGGTAATACATTTTTTATATCTATATTTAATCAAGGAAACTCAAATACTTTTGTGTTTGAAAGACATAAATCTGACCTCACTGGAACTCAACCTGAGGGAGTCAAGACTCAATTTGACAAGGCCTGAGATTTGACTTGTTTTTGTCGCATGCAGGTGGGGTTAGGGTTAGAGGTCTCTCAACTAGTTTCCGCTGTTTTATTATCGCTGTTCAAGTTGACTGTTTACGATGCAGGCCAAAACGGCACTCATGCCGCTGGGAAATGAACCTGACGGACTGTCTGCCACTGGCCAAGGCTGCACCAACCTCTGAAGCTCAGGAAAAAAAGCATGTTGATGAAGAGAGGGAGAAACAATGATGTAACCACAAAGACAGAGACATGGTGGAAGTTCAGAAGGTTCAAATTATTCAAAATCTAAAGAGGAAAAAAAAAAGATGAAGGAAGAACAGAGACAGAAAGTGATTCACATATAGCCAGGGACTCAGTCAGATATACAAACAGAAAAACAAAACACTGGATCCAGACACCATAAATGCAATATGACTTTATGTTCTTCTGCTGTTAAGTGGATTTTACATTAGTAATGTTGGTGGACACTGCAGTGAAATGGTTTGACACCTTCAGTTCTGATTAGCCGAGAAACAAAAACTATTGATTCTACACATACAAGTCAAGATGTCCAATTAGTTGTCCAAACACTGGTCTGTAATAAAGACTACATTGATATATGATTTTGGTTTTCCTTGATAGAGACTGGTAGATTAATCTTTCTGTTTTAATGGGCCTTCAAAAGAGTATTTGAAGTAAGGTATAGCGTTATATGCATCCAACTACAGCCTGCATATGTTAGGAGTTAGGTCCTTTGGGTTGGAGCAATACCTGTCCGATCCTTTAAAGCTGGCTCTTAAAAGTTTGTATCTTGTGGAAGGTGGAGGATGCCAGCTTTGTATGGATTTCAATCACAACTTTCATATAACAAGAAAAGCCTCAAACCCCCTGCAGCGTAATCAATAAACCCACTGAGGTCCACCACATGACAAATAATTCTCACTTCACCATAAATCACTAAACCCACTGTTTCTGGTGGAGCTTTGATGATATTTAAGATTCCATTGGGAGTTTTTTTGTCCAGTGTTTCTCATCTACCTTGTATCTTTGAGGTCTAACAAATACGCTGAATGTATTTCCTTCCTCATGAAATACTTGCTGACATTTGGACTTATTTTTTCCTCTGTGTTTACTTGTTTGCAATCCTCCTTTCTCTGCAGTTTCTTCCATTTGCTGAGATTCTTGTTGCATTACCATCATATATGAATCGGTGGAATAAGATGAACATGAACATGAAACCACAGCCATGTTCTATTGCATACCTACAAAATATGGAAAATGGGAACCCTCCATAGCTCCATAACACAACTTGTGGCCAAACTTCCATAGGCATTACCACAACATGGAAACATTGTACTTAGCAGTGTTGTGGAAAAGCTAAAAGTGTTATGGAACATACTTAAACTCAGACGTGACTCAGACATTTTGGAAAAGTGAATTATGTGGTTTCTCTCTGTGTTTTGATGCCTTTTTCTTTGCTGTGACCTTTGGAATCAACTGTAAATGCTATGACCTCATGTCACGTTTTTCTATAATAGAGTTTAAATACTGGATGATTGTCTGTCTAATTACATATTGAGAACCTTCCAAAAGGTCTTAAGCAGGAAATTCCTTATTTTGTGTTCATCTGGACAGACTTCCATTGGTGAGCCACAGGGATATGTCCCAGGAGTCATATGTAGTTTTGTTGTACTGGGAGATGCTTATGTCAGCTTCTGTTGATGTTTGGATGGAAATTTGTCCCTGGTCTTACAGTGGAGTCTTGCTGGGACTGAAAACGCCTTCAACATAGAGGAGGACAACATTAAAAACATTAGGAGAATGAAGAACAACTGTTGCAACACCTACTAAGTGACATAGTTAATGTAGCAAGTTAAGGGAGCCTGTTGTTGTGTCATCAGACAGTGTGGGGAAGACAGTAAAAAATGACAAAGGGGGATGCTCGGCCATTTATTAACATGCAGCCAGGTGAGAATACACACCTTTCAGGAGGAAAAGCTGGTGAACACTCTCTGACTCTGCTTCCTCCTTTTGCTCTCTATTGGAGATATGAGGTACAACACAATGGGCACAAACAGCAGGGGCTTCACATGTATGCTTAGGTGACGTGTAGTGGTCTTAGCAAAAATATCAAAGTGAAGTGCAGTGATGCTGTGACTATTATTATAATAATCATGGTGGCACAGGTAGCTGCACCACTCTTGGTATAATCTCAACAACCATGGCAGCCAAAGCTTGGTGTGCCTGTCTCACCAACCTGTATGATAGTTCAGCATGTGTTTGTGAGGTCAGAGGTGGCCACCTGGAGCAAATCACCTAGTGTATGTCTCTTTAAGACATGACTTGATTGACAAACTTGCTGTTTAACACATGTTGACTTGTTCTTGTTAAGGGGAATCCAACAGCATGACTGCTCTCCTGTCCATGTGGCCCTGTGTGTTGGAGTTGACCGGTCTGTATGTGCAGAGATCCTGACTGTCAGTCTGCTCCACAATCCTCTCTCATTATCGACCAGCAGCAGGGTGTCTTAATCTCCTTGCCATGTGCCGAGCGCTTCGCTCTGGCTGGCTGTTGGGTAGCCCAGTTGCTTTGGCACAGCATCACAGCCTCCATTTTGGAAAGAGCTCCACCTCCTGACACTCCTGGGTTGCACTGAACTTCTGACCCCTCCTGTCTCCGAGACAAGAGTCACTGCTCTATAATCCCCTAATCCTTTTTCCAACAAGAATTTATCACAATAAAAAATGTGGGCTGTTGAAAACCAGGTACGGCCTTGTTCCAACTCCTGCTGCAGAGGCAGCCAAGTTCGTCTCCATTTCAGAAAGACATTAATTCTGTAAATTTCGGTTTATGGTGAAGGGAAGATGAGTGGGCTCGATTTGAGCCATCTCTACTTACCATCTGTTGTATCTGCCTCATATTGCCTGTGTGTAAAATAAGCCTGTTTCTGCATGTAAAGCTGCAAGAACAGGCGGAGCTGAATGCAGCTGAGCGAGTGACCGACTAATCCCCTTAACACATGGGACAGTGCCGGGACCGGCTCTAATTGATTCCTGAAAATGACTGGGGGTGAATCTGCGAGTGAAATGAAAGGTTTGAGATTCCTGTGTGGGTTGAGGTTTCCAGCAGCAGCGGCGGCGGCGCCAGCCAGTATCTCCAGGTGCTACACATTTCAATCCATAATCAGAAGATAAGAAATGCAAATTGCTGCTGTTACATTGAACATAAATTTATTTACATGCATTACATTCCTTGCTCCCTCATGGCTGCAGACATTTTCAACTTTTGACTTCTCAGATTGAGGAGATGTTGGATTTCTCCCTCCTTCGCTCCCCCCTCTTCTTCTTCCCCTCCTGTCACTCCCATCATATATTTATAGAATCTCTTTCAGGGGTTGGGGAAGGCAGAAAAAGAGATTATGATGGTTCCTGCGAGAACTGTCCTTTGTGCCAAACTCCTTTTTTTTTTCTCTCTCCTCTTCTTTCTGCATCCAGACATCCCTCCTGATTAGGCTGTCAGAATTTCTCTCCCAGACATCTCAATTTGTAAACATCTGAAAACATTTCCATCTCACGCTGTGTCATTCTCACAACAGATGCAGCTAGACACTGCGGATAAAAGTGGCGCAATGTTCTGATATCAAATGTGAACACTTGGCCTTGGATCTCCATTGTCTACAACTGTTAATTCATGCTGGATGACACTAAATGAGCTAAATGTTTGAAACGCTCAGCTTCATAATGTGGCTATTTTAATTCTCTGCTTAACATTTGGTCATGATGAGATTTATCAGCTGCAAATCCTGTGTTTTAGTGATCAATTGAAAAGCGTCTAATGTGACATACAGCCTCTGGATATGCTGGCCTAATTAGTGACTGCTGCAGAGAGTCATGGATCTAATAGTTTATATGTTGCTGCCCTATATACACGTATAGCATCAATGACAGTGTGCAGCAACAGTGAGTCAATGAGTGACTGCCTGTGTGTGTGTGTGTGTGTGTGTGTGTGTTCTGTGTCACACGCTTTCCCTTGTGCCTGAGGAAAACACACTATCACCTCCTCCTCTCAAAGAAATATCCATTCTGTGCTTTATTTCTCTTTCTCTTATGTGTAATTTAAAGTCATGGCAATCTGAGCTGCCAATAATCATAATGAACGCAACTTTCAAATATATTATGCATGTCTTATATATATTAATGAAATGAAGAAAAGTCTTTGGAGATATATATAGGAATGCTGCTTCTGCCTCTGAGGGGGAGGCTGTGTACATGTTTGATTGACAGCTGAATGCGTAGGAGTGTGAGACCCTATGTAAATAAAGTGGTGATGTTAGTTCTCAGATAGTGTTTTAGTTAGTGGTGGTGTTCAAAAATTAATAATTAATGCTAATGCTGACGAGCTAACGTGCTAGCCTGTTCTTTGAATAAGACAAAAAGATACAGACAGTAAGATAAAGAGAGAACACACAGTATATAAATATATTATAGGATGTGATGTCTACAGGCAGGGAAGACGGTCTAAGATTTGACTGGCACTAAACTTATTCATGAATGTTTTCTCATTTGTTCTCATTGTTCAGTCATTTTCAGAATTAACAATGGATCAGATGAAGAGTGTGCTCTGCACCAGGATTCACCCATAGTGGCAAACCCACAACCATTTCCATGAGGAACATACTATATTCCTACTACAGGACCCGCTTATAACTAACACTGGGAAACTGTATCTCGACAGCATTCAAACAAGTAAGAGCCACTGACACCGAACCAAAAAATATCAAATGTAAAAACATTCAGAGAAAGCACAGCATGTGTTATGTGTAGGCTTGATCTGAATTCTGTAGCAACATAAAATGTGCAATTTACATTTTCAGTCAGCTTGTGTGTTTATGCAAATCAGACACATCCATTTTAACATGTCACTTAATGCACAACTCTTAATGCACGACACTGCTTGTGTGACACGTGCGTCTCTTGCCTGGCGGCTGGATTGCGGGATCTAGAGATTTTGCCGTCTCGCTTATATTCCGTCTCCCAGCAGAAATAGCCAGGGATGAGACCTGTTTATTTCTAACAGCTGCATGTGTACACTCTGGGATTTCAGTATTGTTGTCTGTCAGAAATAAAGAAATGAATTCAGAATAAAGATGAATCTAACTTTCCAGTAGCCTGCAAACTCTCTGTACAGAAGCACACCTGGCACTAGTGACTCAACAGACTTGCAGCCACACAGTGCATTCAGGCTGTTATGCTAAGTTATGCTACATGCTTTTAGCCCTGATTTTCCACTTGCTTGTTTTTGGAGGTTGTAGAGGAAAAGCTCCAGATCAGACTCAGACTGCCACATGTTCAGTTCAAGGACGCAATCCAAGAGAGTTGCTGATGCATAACAGACACCCAAAACGATATCTAGCAAATGTGAAAAGTGTTGTGACATGGTTGTTGTGACTGGCAATGAGTGTAGTGACAAGCTGCTGCCAGTGAGAACACAAGAAACAAATTGTACAATATGAATCTTCCACTCCCCCCACTTCTTTCTTTCTTTCTTTCTTTCTGTGCACAAACAACTTGGATCACTTGTTTTCCAGTTTCACCCAAGGTGTTGCAAGATTTCCTGTGTCACTTTTAACACGAGTGTTTTGTGACAAGTCCCGGTTTGGAGACAGGCCCACTTGATGAGGATCTGTCCTGGTGAACAAGCTCAGAGTCATTTGTGACTTTGTTGCAGATCAGTCAAGTTTGCAAACCATAACACATACCTGATTACAAGACAACAGTTTGTTTGGTGTTAACCTCACTCTGCTATAAGCCTACTACCTCTGCAGAGACACATACCAGATACAGCTGCAGTTTCCTTCAATTACCACTGAATCCAACTTGAGATGTTTGGCCCCTGAAATCCAGATCCATGTTGGAAGCATTTCAGCCAATCTTACCTTTGTATAAAAGTGTCTAATCTTTTTTAATCCTGCTGTTGCATCAGCCTTTAACCAGAGTGACAAACACACAGGGTGGATTAGGAGAGAGAGAGAGAGAGGGCAGTTTTCTCTCCACACAGATACAGTTGAGCAGAGCTCAGAGCACCAAAGCAGAGGCACGGTGATAAAACAGGCTGTCCTTGACATGAACTCACTTCGCAGTGAGGTGTTTGGGTGAATGTTTATGAAGAGTTTGCCTTCAAAATACGGGGAGATAGATAGAGAGATTTTACATGAATAATATACACCCTACATCTACAACATGGATATAGGGCTGGTCTATCTGAAGGTCTTGGAGTCAGAAACACCAACACCATCCAAAAAAAGGAGTTAAGAGAAAAATATATACTTGCTTAATTTCTGAGCCCTACCTTTTTTCCCTTGAAATCTTATGGAGCTTTTGTGTCTGACCTGAGGCTCTGTGTAAATTTAGAAGAATCTCTGACACATCGGTTAATCCTTACACCTCTATTATAGAGATATCAATATCTCTCCTCCCAGTCATCACAACTTAAATGTCTCATCATGTAATAAAAGGTCTCAACAATTCACAAGGCATTTCGGAGCCTTGTTTGGCTCATCTTTTAGAATAGGGATAACACAAAGAGCAGGGTGAGACACAATACGCCATTATGACCTGAACATCATGAGAAAATTAGATAATTAATTTGCGATCACGAGGAAACAGTCTGAACATCAGGACGATTCAGCAGGTAATGTCATCAGGTCCAACAAGTTGTCCAACCTTAACTACAGAGGTCTTTCTTAAAATACCACACCTGCAGTGATGCTGTGGTTGTCATGGTTACCAAAAATAAAAACACCAGCATATACTAGCATATCGATTGTGGCCATGGTCACTTTGATAACCTCACTTTCCTGCATGGGGTTAGGGTTGTGGTTCGCTTCCTGTCGTCATCATCACTACAGCCACTTGAAATTTTCAGTTTGCTTAGGTTTGTTTGCTGCTAATGTAAACTCAAGACTTCCTCGAAGGATGACGTGTAAATGAGATTGCTCCATTTCCTGTTTGCACTTAAGCTGCTGTAAATTAAAGTCACCACTTCTTGCGCAGATGTTTCACATGAAAGGATGAACTTGGTATTTTTCACAAAAGCAGAAGCACAGCAATAAACAGTGATAAAACACACTGTCCTTGTTGTCAACAAACTCATGAAAAGACCAAAACCATAAATCAAAAAAACACTGATTTCTATTAAAGAGGTCAATCTGAGAAAGCAGCATATACATATTTGACCTGTGGATTATTCCACATTTAGTTCTTCAGTGTGTGCATCCACACTTCCAGCAGCAGGATGGTGTTTGTGTCTGAGGCAAAGTGTGCTGATGTGTGCTGTGTGTTTGTGATGATGAAAGAAAATGCTGCATAGTTCAACATTGTTGGTAACTGCTGTGTTTTTAGTGTTACTTTGATAACAGTGGCGCTCTACTGCACTGAGGAATACAATATTTAAAGCTCTGGTTACACATGTAGATTTGGTCTTATTTGATGGAAGTCATGTGTGTGTATATACAGTACTCTGCAAAAGTTTGAGGCAATTTTAAGCTGCTGTAAAGTAAGGCTTTCAAGGGCGGTCACACCAAATATTGATTTGAATTCGATCTCTTCTGCTCATTCACCACATTTTGTTAATTGATGAAAATAAACTATTAACACTGCCATTTTTGAAATCATTCTTAGTTTACAGCATTTTCTTTTTGCACCTGGCTAAAACCTTTGCACAGTAATGTATGTGTGTGTGTGTATGTGTGTGTGTGTGTGTGTGTACATTACATTTTTTTACAGCGAATGAAAGTGATTTGAAAGTAATCACAGACTAAAATACATTGATTGCAGTTAAAATACCTCTGAAGTATCCCTGTGGTATCTGACTTTATTTGATCGCATTTAACATCTCATTAGATAAGCGTGTTTCCTAAAGTGTTCTGCTCCTTTAAGTGAAATCCACCAGGCCAAATGCATAAACTTCCTGGCTGGACTTTAAATAGAGAATGATGATGACTGCGATTTCTGCTTGTTATGTTTCTGCTGGAGCAGAAACCCAAACAGCGGTGATGATGTTTGGCTGAAATGAAACACATCAGACCTACGGCTCAATAAGAGCTGATTGGGCCTTTATGTTAAAATGCGGAGCTTGTCAGGGGATGATGCCAGTGATGTCAGCTGCACGCCCCCGGTGCTGCCACAAAGTCCCCTGTCATAAGCCCAGTGGGGATGCTGCTGCCAACACCGTGCTTTCTACACACTTCCACACTTTAGAGATGAGTTTTTCTCCCTCGAACTCAAGGGAGAGAAATAAACAAATAGAATGCAAATTTAAGGGGAAGAAAAGTAAAGGTGAGAATAGGAGGAACGATATGGGAATTGGTTTTATGGGACTTTTCTCAAAGGCGGGTTTACGTCTGTCAAACGCTGTTTTAACGTCCCATACCTTTTTAAATGAAACGGTTTGGGCAAAGTAGCTGAAATCAATTATGCAATGCTAAATCTTCTATTATCCGGAGGTCCTCTGAGAGGCCCAGTGACGTTCACATAACAGGTGCAGTGATAAGATCCAAAGATCTGCGTGACTGATTTCTCCCTCCCGTCCCTGAGTTTAACAATATCCACTGCTGTATTCATACAATGTCCCCAGAGTCCCAGCTACTAAAATATTATTAAAAGCCAATACATGACTGATAAATGCAGTCTGCAGCCACCTTAATACCTATAATTTATGGCAATAAAGTGAATTCCATCCAGCCTTCATCAATCTCTGTCTTTTATCAGTTTTTCAAATTGAATTAAAGTCAGCGCCCGGCTCAAAAGGGATTTAAAGCAACCTGCTTAGAATATTCTGGGCTTGTGAGTCTTTAGTCTTCTGCCTGGAATGCCAAGCACAATTAATCCCCATGAAATGGAGCTCTGTGGCGTTGACTGGAATTAAGGTCCTAACATGAAGTCAATCAGGAGGATCAGTGACTGGCGGGTGGACTGCCAGCAGCCCTGCCATCGAGACATGCTAACTGATGGAAGATGAATAGTTGGCTTAAATATCTGTGGATCAAAGCAACGCAGGCTGACAAATATCTACAAAATCATATTGTTGTTTTTTTTTTTTTTTTTTCACATTACCCTATTTAGTTTTCCATCTGAATCAGGGTCTGACGAGGGCTTTTCTTACACAGTGTCTCATTAACTGTCAAACAAATTGTCTCAGTTTTATAAAAAAAAAATGTCCACAATCTGTAGATAATAAATCTTAATGAGTTTAGTTATCATGAGACATTTTCCCACTGGGTTAACATTTTTTGGTTTATCTCGGTCATTATT
The DNA here is from genome assembly GCA_021432705.1 of Caranx ignobilis. Classification (NCBI taxonomy): domain Eukaryota; kingdom Metazoa; phylum Chordata; class Actinopteri; order Carangiformes; family Carangidae; genus Caranx; species Caranx ignobilis. The sequence continues at coordinate 8,121,584 of MU269984.1, read as the reverse complement.
GGAGAGATTGTCATGAAATTATGATTAAATATTCATGTTCCCCATTTTACACTTTTTTTCCCTCTGACTTTTGAATCGTGCCGGCTTTGAAGTTTTCCCTTGTACTGGGAAATATTTCAATATCCAATAAGTGGGCAGAGATTTATAGAAATTCATGGTTTCCAGGGGACCTTTGGTGACCAGAAAGCTGTGGATGAAGAAAGCAAAGACTGGCGAGTTTTCCGACCTTGAGTGGAAACAAACATCCAGATGACGCGCCTTTCATTCACCAAGTTGTGTGGGCTGGTGGAGGGAAACGTTGTCACACATTTATGTCAAGATGGAGCATGCCAGCATGTCAATGCAATCAGGCAACATTCATTTACATGATATAATTTTACTTTCAATCGGTTTGGAAGAAGGAATATTGTCATTGTGGTGTTTTTATGGAGCATGGAGATTTTCTTAACAAATCTATGTCTCCCAATACAAGGAGTACTGACCTGCTGGATGGTTGAAAGCTAGTGGTAGCTAAACAGCTGCTCTTTAATACATACATCAATTCAATACAGAAGTTTGTCAGTCAGTAAAGGTGCATTAGCCCCTCCTTCTACAGTGGAGGAGCCCTGTAGAGCAACTCAGACCCTAGACTTTGGGGGTCCCCAGGCAATGAGGCCTATTGAACCCCATCAATGAACCTCACCACTCACATGCAGACTATTGGCAGATGATAAAATTTACAGATGTCCCCTGAATGTCTCACATTCACACAATCATGCTAGCCACAGCACATCATCAGAGGCCTCACAAAGCAAGTTTTTGGGCAGCAGCAATGTCAATAGTGTGTCAATAGGCCCCCTTTCCCTTTGGCCCCCCAAACATTTGCCTGGTTAGGCTTTATCACTGTGCATAAAACCAGGGAAATAAAGATGGTGACCACATATCACATTACCACAAGAGATCATTTCAGGCGTTTTAACAAGTTGCACTGTTATTTTCCTCGAGGTTTTCAATCAACACCCAATTTTTCAGTTAAAAGTGCCATGCTGTCAAAAATAGCTGGAGCTGCTGATTAACTAAAGAGTGCTGAATTAAGTTTATTCTGTATCTAGGAAGAGCAACCTTGAGTATCCATGTCTCATACTCTCTGTGTCATAATAAAGGGCCTGAAAAGCCCCCCCCCCCAAAAAAAGTATCCATGGTCAGAGGAAATGATGACAGATTGATCCACCATCCAGATAGCTGTTTCCCATTTTCTGTGCTCGTTTGAAGACACTTCACATTCTCTTTTTAGACTTAGTGAGAAAATACCACCCACATTTACAGTGTGCTAAACCAGTGCTCGATGCCCAGTAGCGGCACATTCCTGTTTGCCAGGAGACCTGCTGTGAGCTAAGCCATGTTAAATCTGCATCTTATGGTGTGTGAGAATGCCAATTTGAAGGACTCCATTATTCACTCAGAGGTCATGTTAAAATGGAACACCTTGTGATTTGTTTCCCCCTCCCTTTCCTCTTGCCAGAAGCAGTCGTGAAATTAAAGGGCGAACCATTTCAAACCTGGCAACTAATTGCAGGTACGCATAAAGCTGGGAGCCTGGCAAAGATAAACACCTTGTATAAATAGAAATGGGCAGTTTCATGCGCAGAGAATGTCGGCCCCGTGCATCTGAGGTGTAAGATGGAGTTGGCAGCTGGATAAAGCCAGACCTGAGTGCACGGTGACAGAGGGCCACCCGTGAGATAATGAAGTGAGTAGGCACAAAGTGTGGAAGTGACTGCACTGAAAATATTTCATGAGCCACATTGCCCATATTGTTTCTTCAGAGTTGCATCTGAATCCTGAGAGAAAGCGATCATTACAGAGAGAAAGTGTCACAAAATTAAATAGTGACTAGTCTGTACATACTTTAATAACATTTAGAGGAGATGTTCATGTTTTGGGGAAATAACTCTTTTTGGTTTATTTCAGAGAGTTGGTACAAAAAGGTCTATTTGAAATTACTTGCGATGAAATACGAAGCAATTGAGGTCACAGAACAGCAGCAAGCGACTGAGTGTCTAATACTCCTTTAGCTGACATGAATCTAGTCGGACAAAGTGTTAGACGAGACATACTTCTCTTCTTTGGTGAAGGAGCAGGGGGAGATGCTGAATGGAGGCGGGCGTGGTGGGCATGTTTTGTGGCAGATCCTTGCAGTATGGACATTCAAATCTTGCAGAGATCTTTTCACAGAGCGTACAGAGAGACTGGAAACCATGTGAAATTCCGTTGGTGGATTATGTCAGGACTCCTATAGCTCGTCTTATGCAACATGGCAGAGGTTCAACATAGACGTATGACATTATAACACTGTAAGGATGTTCTAAAATAAGTAACAACATAATATGTCTCCTATAATGCTCCAGGGGTTGTTTCTACTTTTCTGAAAAGTTTTCCCATTCATTTCGGCTTGTCTCCTTTATTTTCTTTCCTCTCTATTTATTTCCACCACTCGCCCACCACACTTAACACCCCTAGAAAATTTTACAGTGGCTTCTGGTCTTCATTACTGAGGAATATCTGCCTTCTTAGATGCTAAAAACAGTGAAGCTGCTGCTGAAAAAATGGGTTAAAAAAAGGTATTACATGAGTTGAATGATAAATCTCTGTGGGTTTGAGTAACACTTAAACCGCATTACACATCATTATCCAACCCATCTTTGACATACAATATCAATAAATGCAGGTTTAACCTTTTACTGAAAGCCATTTGTATGTCTAAGTTCTAAAAGCTTGTAATTTGTAGGGACATTAAGCTATTGCTGAGCTGCCAGTCTGTCTGACTGGAAGCTTAAAGGTCCTTTCACACCGGGGATGTGACAAATAAAAGACACAAAATCAAAACCATTCACACAGGCTGCGATGCGGATATGTGACAGCTGCAACAATGATAAACCAAAGTTTTGCTTTGCGCAGGTCGTTCTTTGCCTCCACGTCGTGCCTGAAAACCATTTAACACAACTGCTTGTTGATTATCCCTCACATTTTCAACACCTGGTATGCCACTGTCGTCTTGTTACCAACTTTACTATATCCAACACTGTCGGATAACTGTCCTGACAGCTGAGCTGTGCGGCAATGCTTCACCAAACACTGTCCTTCATTTCATTGTCTTTGTAAAGTGTGTGTCCCTTGTCAAACAAGACAGGGCAGTGAGAGACACAGGTTGTTGACATTGTTGTCATTGTGTTGTGACGTGCCTCGTTTTTACGCTACATGATTGGTTGATGTGTTTATTCGCTGAGTGAAAGCTCAGAAAAATCAACCTCACTCCGGAAAAGTGGTGCATTTTTGCTGTGTAACATTCGCGGTTGGTGTGAAAGGAGTGGTGATGAAAACTGGAGTTTCAAAAAAATATTGACGCGCAAATTATTTGCACGAAAAATATGTCCCTGGTGTGAAAGGACCTTAAGGCTGTCAGACTAATTAGCTGCTGCATTTGAGGTAGCGGCTGGCTGAAGAAGCCTTTGCTCTGCTTTATCAGATAGAGCAACAACAGTCAGACCTCAGAGATCTCCACGGGCCGAGTCATCAGGGCGTCTGCTGTGGCGACAACCACTGCTGTGAAGTGCATGAATGAACACTTAACAAGATCAAGTGCTTCACAATAGATTTAGGTGTTATCTGTGTATGAATAATGAAGAAGCAGAGCAGTAAATTGCCCGCACTCATTTTTCATGTTGTAGAAAAGCATTTTCCCACTTGGTATTTTTTTTTTATCCGAATATCACCAAAAAATTCAGTCTGGTTTAATTTACCATCCCTTGTGAGTGTAGTCTGGCTTTCCTCTAATCATATATTACAGGGGTGTCAAACTCATTTTAGTTCAGGGACCACATACAGCCCAATTTGATCCCAAGTCGGCTGAAGCAGTAAAATAATACCACAGTAACCTATAAATAATGAGAACTTTAAACATCTTAATGCATTTTTACTTCTTTGCATTAAAACAAAGGGGAAAATTTAAAGTTAATTAACAATCCTTTTACAAAACATTATGAATAATTTGAAATGTCTTGAGAAAAATATATGCAATTTCAAGAATATTATGCCTCTTATGTCTTCTATGTATTTTCCAAACTTGGCAAATTCATCCCACGGGCCGTATTGGACCCTCTGGTGCTCCGGTTTTGGCCTGTGGGCCACATGTTTGACACCCCTGATATATTAGTTTGTGCTGCATCTTAGAATGAGATGGGAAGAGCTCATGGATTTTTCCAGATCGCTTTTCATTCTTATTTACTTGCTGTGTGGTGTAATATCAACTTCGATAACATGTTGTTGTTGTTAAAGTCTGAAAAAGTTACCCTGGTAAAGTCATCAGGGTTGCTTGAACTTGGGCTTGAACATGGATATAAATGAAAGCTGACGTTTCAAAGTTAAGTTTGAAAGAAGTGAGCTTTTACCAGACATGGCAGGTCAAAGAGAAGATGCTATCAGGTTGCAATACTGGAGCTGTGGAATCCAGTATTTTTGCAGCTTTGACCTGTACTAAGACTATATTCTTGGCCTTTGCTCCACAGCTCCACCAACTTTATTCAAGTCCACTTCTAAAACACTGGAGTATCCTTTTTATGTAGAGCCAATGTGTTATTTTCAATTTCCGTCTGTGAAATTGAAAATGTGCCACTGATTGCCAGTTAAATCAATTTTGTAATCATAATAAAAGAAACTAAATGTAGTGTGTGTGTATAATGTGTGAGATGTTATGGTTACGCATGTTAATGAATTACTGTTCATTTTCCAAGTCTAAGACAGTATTGTATACCGCCTGCATAGTCTATCAGTTAACTTGACGAGATGTCGTTATGTGTTCATTGGTCAATAGCCTACATGAAGATGTTGATGCAAATATCTCCATAATATAACATAACCATAAGCAAACAAAAAAATGAATGAAGTTGCAATTATTCTCCCATGCCTGTTAATTCTGGCACATCCTGAACATGCTGTTCAGGTTTTCATGCAGTAAGAAGCAGCAGCTTCTTCTGTAATTGCAGTAATAATATTAGGAAGACCAACAAAAACAGCCGAGCTGAATTTCATTTAAATGATATTACTGAGTCCATGAACTGCGTGTTTCTTTTCATGCATGTTTCTCATTAATTCCTCTTGTGCAAAGTGCACAGCGAAAGTTCATCTCTGCCCAAACTAAATAAAATACCAAAAAATCTCTTCTGCAACATTGAGGTAAGACTGCCATTCTTCATGTTTTTGGTTTAAATGATGTGTTTGGGTTAATAGCTGTTTTTTCCCTGTCAAAAATCCTTCCGCATTTCACTTTAGATGTTGTTCTTGTCATTTGAATACATCTTCCAAACCTGGATTTTCATAACCGTGTGTTTTCAAATGAGAATTATACAAATCTTTATGGCAGTTGATTGCAACATTTGCAGGCTGGGAATCATGGATTTATTATGTGGTACATTTTAGCTTTTATCTCTTATATTTTAAGTTAGACTGTCCACTGTATGAAAGATGCTATAGGCTGCACCAAGCAATTTATTTTAAGTGTCTTATAGCAAGAGGCTAAACCTGCTTAACCACATTAAGGTAACAGATTAAAGAATTTACATGGCTCATATTAATCTGATTTGATAAACTGTTTGATAATAAAGATGAAATTCCAGCTAGTTATTTATTATCAAGACAAATAGGTATACATCATACCTATAGTCACTGATCGGGGCTCGACCAAACCTCTTTAACTGCTCAAAGCTGTGGGCAATATCTGAGGAAAACATCAAATCTGTTCATTTCACTCAAAAGCACAGATAGACATATCCCCACGAGACTAACATTTTTATATCAGGTAATATAAGCAGAAAAGGTTAAACCTCTGATAGGTCTTGGGATCACCAAAGCCGTTACGATTCATCCTCTGGGTGCTACGACATTTAATAGGAATCCAAAATGACACCAACATTGCCATTGCCATTAGCATTGATAACACCTCAGCTTCTGTTTTTGATATTAGTGACCACTCTTTTCAACCCCGCCCTGTGGGTATGGTTATTATTTTGTGCTCTCTGTGACCCTTCTGAGCTCTCCCTGATTTGCTCTGACATCCTTAGCACACTGTCTCTTGCTGGCCGGTGGCTCGTGAACCTGCCCTGCGGTTAGTGTTTGCTGTCTACATCTCAACACTGTCAATCAACCCCCAACCTCCGGGCCTGCAATCATTCCACCACTGTGCCACCGTGACACCTCACTGACAATCCCATGACTCACCCTTGGTTCAACGTCCCCCCCCCCATGGTTCTCACTGCACCCAGACCTCAGCTAGTTAGGCACACTGATGTTCCTACAGACTCTACCAAGGAATCATCTATAAGTGCCTCTTTTGCTTTAACCTACAACATCTCAGTGACTCATTGTTTTGTGACCTGTGTCCTGTCCTTTGATGCTGCAGAGCCCAATTTCAGCATAGAAATCAATGACGTTTATCTTGTATTATGTTAACTAGGAAACAATTAAGAGCTTGCAGGGTCAACTGACACCAGGAGCTGAATTTTCTCTCCAATAACGTACAGACAAACCTTTCAGACCCCTACTTGTACAATTTCTATAAATAAGAGTTATTCCTTTCATGGCTTAAAAATGATTAACCTCTGGAGGATGGTTGATAAGCTGAAGAATGCCTTCTTGTATTTGGCCGACCCGACAGATCATTTGTGTTATGCTGTAGAAGTGGAGTGCAGGCAGGGAGCTGTGTTATGAGATTTAATGGAGAGCTCTTTAACCTGAGAAGTACTTGTTAAACACTTCAATATTAGAAGGTGGAGAATGAATTGCCAGGCATAGTGCATTTAGGCTAATGTGAGTAATCTGTCTAGTTTAAGTTACTCTATATATTTTTTTAGACAAAACACATTTCTGCAGCCTTTCATTTCACTGGTGTGAATGCATCCTGTTGTATAAGATATCAGTAAGAGAAAAGCAAGGCTTTGTAACATTTGACAGAGGAAATTATCATATTTTTGTCTAATGAAGTGAAACATTTCATTAATAAGCAAGAAATTAATTCAACACACTGAGACATTTCTGTGCTACAGCCTTATTTGGCCTGGTATCACAGCTCATGTTAGATTTTAGCTATTTTAACTGACACTAATGAGGCAATTAGATAGCTTCATAACGTTTTTGTGCTGCTTACATCACAGTCACATAAGACTTGTTGGCATGTGTTAATTCAGGTGTGTGAGGATTGGCATGGCCGGCATGCAGCTGTGAGAGAGAGAGATAGAGAGGTGTGTGGAGATGGCTTATGAGACAGAGCCAGGTGCTGCTTGTTACCTAATCTCACTCCTCCATTAAATGCTTATATACCAGTTCTGGTGATTCACTGGACACAAGCTGCTGAAATTTCAATAAAACATGTGAAACTGATGGAGTTTCCAAATGTCTGACCTGCAGTCGTCTATACAATTTGTTGACATTGAAGTTAAAGTGTCCCCTGCTTATTTCATAGAGGTGGGGATCATGTATTAACAGACCTTCATGCTGTGCTGCTATGTATAGTGCTACCACAGTAAATGCCAGTCTTCTTTTGAAGGCAGCAGGCATTGACAGGATTGCCTGGTGGTGTGATGTTTAAATGTTTTATGTCTCCACACTCTGTACCTTTTCAGTCAGTCTGGCTTTCACTTGCCCAAAGGCTGAAAACCTATAATGATATCAACACAGAATAAACTTTGTGTTATAAAGCTAGTTCAGATGGATTGCAGAGGGATTTCTCAGTACTAAGACATAGTTTACTCTCAAGTGAGGCGGCTCATCATTTGACATGAGGATGTCAACACTTTTATTCTGATGTCTGGTTGCAATGTCTATAACTCCTTTTATGTAACCTTTTCTAAAGCTTGTTAGAGTTATTCAATATATGTGCAGGACTTCATCTTTAGCTCTGAATCATCAGAATAACTGACCATGTCTGAAGCCTTCTGAGGGCACTGATGTCATATCACCCATTATATACCGTGGTACTTCCTGGATGACATCTTGCTGAAAGACAGTGAACAGTAACAATCACTGATGCAATGGTTGCTAAGCTACAGTGTTAACCTTTTTTATCAGTGTGCAGACAGACTTAATATTATTCTGAAGTGAATGGCAACGTTTCAACCAACGGCAGACTAAACTTAGAACCATAGACTGAACTGAGGACAATCAGATGCAGGAGTGAAAAGTGATCTCTTGTCCTCATAGCACACAGATTTAACTAAAGTAAAGTTGCGCTGTAACATCGCCAATGGACAACATGTTGATGCAGTGGAAGCAGATACAGTCATTTTTTCATTCCAACCTTTTTTTAGGCTACTTGATGTTTACATTAGTCACAGTGTAACTGGACTGCTAACAGTTCAGTAGCAGTAGCCAATGTAGCTTAGAGCCTCTAAAGCCAAGCAGAAATATGGGGCAGAACACTAAATTCAGGTAAGATCATGTCTGTCAGCTTTATACTGTTAGTCTTCATGGGCAGTTAGTGTAAAGCAGGCTCATTAGTTAGATGGGAGTGTTGAGGAAAGTTTCCACAAAACCAAAACAATGATCTAAAAGAGGCTAAAAACCAGTTCAGAAGTTATCACTTTTGATGTAAAAGTACTGAGTAATGCAGCTTGTAATAACTTGATGTTGCACTGGTGAAGTGAGTGGAGCTTTGGGAAAAGTTAATGTTGTAGTTTGACCAAGTTCAAATGTGCTGGTTGAGTGCGGAAAGAAAAAGCCAGTTCTGTATGCTGTGTTCTCAAACTACTTTGTTAGCAGTTGTGAATTATTCATTAACAGCTGAAGTTTTTCAGCAGGGATAGATCTGTATGAAGTTATATAACATTCAGTGGATATTACACACATACTGTACTGTATGATTTTAAGGAAATTAACATGTATAAACAATGGCAGAGACCTAAATATATTTGGATATATTTTCAGGAGTGAAATCAAAGTGGCTACAGGGTTCAAACATTACAGTAGCATGTTGTGTAATTAGTTTGTTCAACAGTATACCTCAGTGAGGCATTGAGCCACACTGTTTGCTTTCCATTTGCATCACTTTCCTCTGCTGTAATTAACACAATGATTCAATGTCTCCCATTTCTCAGTAGACCAAACAAAACTGCCAGAAAATGAAACTGTGCAAAGCCATAAACAGTGCTGAGGCGTGCGTTAGATGATGTTCGCAATAAATCAGTCTTTCTACCTCTGTAATGCACTCCTTTAAGTCAGATGTAATGAATGTCACTTGAAGGTCTTGGTGCAGTCAGAAGAAAAAAAAGTGTTCAATTACTGTGGAGTTAGAGCAATTTGAAAAGCCTCTTCCCCCCCTCCTCCTCCTGCCTGGAGCATAGGAGGCTGGTGTTATTTTTCCATCTGCATATGTCACCTGTAACATTAATTTGAATAATAGCTGGATGATCTCTCTTCACTGTTAACTTCTCTCTCTGCTGCCCTCGTGGCATCTGCACGGTGTGAAAGGTCTCCTCATTTGCTTCCCCATTGTACTCAAACATGTCTGTGGGTGTCATGAAACCTTTCAGTCTGGACAGATGCTGAGTGTCAACACTCTGCAGGCAGTCAACAGGCTTCCCACGGTATGTGGAACTTGAACTTCGATTAGAAAATAATAATGATGATCATAATAGTTATAAAAAAAGAAAACATAAAAACATCTGATGGCATGAAAAAGGATAAATGGAATTTAAGTGTTCTCTGACACTTGTGGCTGTGACAGAACAGAGCTAGTGTGCATATGTGTATGTGTGTGTGTGAGAGAGAGAGACAGAGAGGGAGGTGGTCACATTGGGTTGTGTTGCTTGCAGGATTGGTAGCTCTACCTGACCTTGGCCCACTCATCAGCTGAATAGCTTTATTGTAGTATAACATATATTTGTCGTACCTTATACATCAGAACAGTGTTTCTCAACCAGGGTTACTTGGACCCCTAGTGGTACTGGGTGTAATTGCAAGGAGTGCTTAAAACAATAAAATGTCATTTTATTGAGTGACCTTTCTAGACATTTTTCATTTTACTAAAATAATGAGTGGAATCATCATTACTGCCTAAACTGTAGAATCTAAGCTAATTGGCATTTTTCCCAATGCCATAGGTTTTAATGGGAGATTGGTCATATTTTAATAAGAAGCCACATTTTGATGGTTTTGATTCACTCTCGTTTGTCTTTTTAAATTTACTTCATTATGTCAGTACTACAAACAAACACTTCCTGTGTTCTTTTCAAATTATGAGCCACAGCATTTCAGTGAGCGGTCTCCATTACTTTCTTAATTTGGCTTTTATTGTGAAATATTGCACAGGAAGATAGTATAAAACTGAATGATGTGCAATGTTCAGTGTACAGTGACTTGTGAAAATAAACTTTTCAACTTACAACTTTGTTGAAATTTGTTATTTACCTTCAAGAGAGTACATGACTTAGCTGTGAGTTACACATATCTGAATAACACAGCATTGAAAATTGCATATTTGCCTTCAGACCTGTTAGTAAATGTGTGATGATGCAAATAAAAAGGCTACTTCTATTTCCATCAAATTGGTTTGGGACAGCATTCTCAGGGTTGCTAATAAATATGCAGGGGGTCCAGTGCCCTGAAAGGTTGAAAAGCACTGCATTATAAGACAAGAGTTAACAATGATATTTGTGTCCATGACCGGAAACAGCTTTTGAATCAGAATCAGGTTCAACGCTCAGCTCACAACTTTTCCTCTAGAGTGTGAAGTTATCATCTGTAAATGCTGATGTTAGCGACGTGGCAGTGGCTAAACTTACAAACAGCTCCTTTAATTCAACTTGCAGGTCATTTGAAATAATAGAGAGAAAGCAGGTTTTATTCTTTAAGCTCTTACTTGTGAAGTGATCCAGTTCTCACCCGCTGCCTGTCTGCCTGATGACTGTGCACTATACACTGGGGCCGAGAGACCCATCTGAAAACCTACAGATGCAAATTGAAATAACAGCCTTGTCGCAGCACAATAATTCTGCCGTGACAGATCTGCAGGATCGTTTCAACCATTCCTCTCTCTCCCCAGCTCCAGCGCCTGCTCCTCATTAGGCCCATAAATAAAGCGCCCGCTGAAAACTATAGCAGGAAACAGCATCGTGTTCTTATGTAGAATACAGACATCAACTTCTCCCGCTCCCTGGATCCCTAGACCCTACTCCCCCCCACACACACACCCCCACCGCCACTTTTTGTTTGGGATTTCGTGTGAAGTTGGCACACTTCAAAGCTATCAGATTGACAGGCTGCAGACTGAAAGATCCTATTCATCTGCTTGGTGGAATTATGCAGACATCTCTCTTGAGCACCACTTCAGAACCTCACTCTCTTTACTTTAAATATCTGGCCTCTGCGTGACACCCTGCAACAAGCGTATAAAGCAAAAGAAGGAAAAAAAAAATGAAGGAAAGCAGTGGGAAGAAAAAAAACTCTTGAAGAGAGAGAGAGAGAAAAAAAGAGCTAGTTTAACACAATACAATGGCATATCAGTTAAACATCCTACAAGTTGTTAAATGGAATGACAGTAGTGAACGCTAACAGAATGGGATGTTGGAGAGAAAAATACAACTTTCCTCTGCCATCCCAGGGTAACAGAGCAAATCTGCTGGGCTAGAACTGGTCAAAGGTTTTTACATAGTGAACAGAATTAGAGATAAACTAGGTTCTATGATCATAGAGGTAGTTGTTTTTTTAGATTTTGTTGATTTCACAGACATAATTTCCTCATTATTAAGCTTAGAATGAGTGAATATTTAAAGTCCCACATTGTCTTTGTCTGTATTCAGAAACTAAGCCTTAAAACAAGCCGTTAGGACATCTGTAAGTTTATGATGTCACGACTAGTCAGCATCCCAAGCCCTGTTCACCTGGATCCACCAGCCACACTTGCAGGATTTGGTGTCTTTGATCTTAAATCTGCTGTATTTCCATTGGTTAACTGCAAAAACACTAATCAATTAGAAGAGACACAAGGCAGTGTATGTAAATTTTAGCTTTTTTCTTTCTTTTTTGAAATAGAGGATTGGTAATGTGATGTGCGCTTTCTCTAAAGGACCCAAAAGAACCACTGTCTGCTGTCAGCATCGTCTGAGCTGCCGTAGTGGATGTGCTGCTTTAAAATCCATGGCAACATGGTCTGTGCTGGATTTACTGACTGGTCATAGCTCATTATGTTGCTGTAGGATGAACTTCTGACCAACCTTCCATTGTTACCTATCTTTTTTCTCACCTTTCAGTTAATTGCAGAATTCACAAGTACTTCTTGCAGTACAGTATTGTTCCAATAATACATCAGAGTGTATAGGAGCACACTTTATTCCAAGACTGAGGGTTTGTCAGTCGACAACATGTAGAAGTTGTTTGCATTAACTTACAATTCTTCCTTTACTTCCACTGCTGCAGGGAAGCAGTAAATCATCAGGTTCCTTCATTTCTGGCAAATTTAGTTTTACTAGAATTTAAAATTTAACACTTAGCCTACCTTACCACTTAAAGTTATTCACTGGGCTTAAGCAGCTTAAATCTTAATAAAACCTGGAATAATAATGGGGGTGTCCTAAATTTGTGACCGCTAGTATATATACCAGACGTCTGGAAAATGACAAAGCAAAGCCAGCGCATAGAGACGTCTCATGAATTTTCTGCTTCATTTTGTCCCTTTCAGTCTCACCCTCTCAAGTGAGCTCTTGTGCTCTCAGATGAGTTGTCCCATGCCGGCTGAGCATTTGCAGAGCGGCGACTCAGCCCTGACCTCCCTCACCACCACCAGGCGGAGACCACTGCACTGTTCATGTTATATCATCCATCACGGGTGTCATAATACTATCTGCACTAATATTACCAACAAAGCTAGGCTGCCAGGGTAGTTTATCCATTACGAAGCCACTGTGTGGTGTCATGAGGCTGAATGCAGTGTCTCACTGGTGGATGCTGGGTAATAGGCAACATCAGCAGATTTAATACTTGATCTTTAAAAATGTCATAAATGTTATTTCAGTGTACTCTCGTGGACATTAACTCCACTTGTGGCCCCTTTTTTTTGTCGCAACACATCTGCTTTATTGAATGTGACACATCTGTTACATCTGTTTATTCAAGTGGTTATTTCACCCAAATTACACAGACACATCAAATTTTGTTGGGTATTGTTAAAAACAAATCCATTAAAAAGACTCAATGGTGGCTTGTTGAACCAGAGCAGAAAATCATTTTTATGTGTGTGATGTGCTGTGTGTGAGCCTTTTTTCATTTATTTGTTTGTTTATTTGAGAGGGCCAGTGCATGTTAATTAACATCAGTACAAATGTAAACATGCCAGGTTCTAGCTAAATGCTAATACACATCCCTAGTCCCTGGGCAGGTGACAGAAAACAATACACAGCAATACACCACTGCAAATATAAAATCTACAAAATACAAAGACTAATTCATTTTGCAGTTGTGAGGTCACAGATGGGATTTTCAGATTTTGTGGTTTTCACAGCTACAATTACATCATCGTGAAGCTGTTATGGTAACTGTGTCAACAAATGACTGTTGAAAGGCCCCTCATTGTTTTTGTCCGAACTATGAGGCAGGTCTATGTTCTGCATTAATACTGCGAAAATATTAAAACCTCAGTCCATGTGAAAACAAACAGCCTGCGTTCAGAAACTGAGCCTTAAAACCAGCTGTCAGGACTTCTGTAACTTTGTGATGTCACAACAGAACAGCCAGGGCCCTCATCCTCATCCTCCCAGCACAACTCCCACATCCAGCCTTGGAGGATTTGGTGCTTTTGCTATACTGTATTTTATGGGATCACTCAGAAAACAGTCAGCTGAGCAGCTCTTCTAGTTGGCTCGTCTTCTTTTCATCTGCTTGATGTTCAATTTTCTACCATTTGACCATTTGACATTTAGTGTCTCTTGTGTCCAGAGGGTTCATGATTGTATTTTTGTGGTTTTATTGGAAGCAATCCCCTGCTGCTGGAATTTCAAGGTTGGAAAAGAATAACTATGTTGTAGGTTCGTCACTAGATGAAATCCTGATAAGTGCAGCATTACAGTCATGGCCAAAAGTTTTGAGAATGACACAAATATTATTTTTCACTGCTGCCTCAGTTTTGGTAATGGCAATCTGCATGTACTCTGGAATGTTATGAAGAGTGAAGTCCCTCTATGCCGTGAAAATGAACTTAAGGAGAGAGGCTCAATTGTTGTGAAGAAGGTTTCAGGGCACCAAAGAAATTCCAGCAAGTGCCAGGACCGTCTCCTAAAGTTGATTCAGCTGTGGGATTGAGACAGGAATGGAAGCAGGCAGCTGTGAGCGCATGAGGCAAAGACTTTTGGAGGATGGTCCAGTGTAAAGGAGGGCAGCACAGAAGCCATTTCTCTCCAGGAAAAACATCAGGGACAGACTGGTATTCTGCAGAAGTTACAGGGATTGGACTGCAGAGGACAGGGGTAAAGTGATTTTCTCTGATGAATCCCCTATTCGATTGTTTGGGGCATCTGGGAGAAAAAACTTGTCCAGAGAAGAAAAGGTGAATGCTACCCTCAGTCCTGCGTCATGCCAACAGTAAATCATCCTGAGACCATTCATGTGTGGGGTTGCTTCTCAGCCAAGGGAGTGGGCTCACTCACATTTTTGCCTAAGAACACAGCCATGAATAAAGTGCAGTACCAAAACATCCTCCAAGAGCAACATCTCCCAACCATCCAAGAAAGCTGATGAACTTGATGTAATTGTCAATAAGAGTCTTTGACACTTCTGAAATGCTTGTAATTATACTTTATACTAAGTTAACCATATTAATATCTGACAAAAAGATCTACAAACACTGAAGCAGCAAACCAATACTTGTGCTATTCTCTAAACTTTTGGCCACGGCTGTAATTTGTGTGTTTTTTTTTTGGGGGGGGGGGGGGTATACTTAAAAGTTTAACATGGTTGCTGACCTAAAATTCAATTTCCTATGAAAAACAATTATGTAAAAAAATCTCTTTCGATTTTCATTGATTTTATATTTAGTTGAAGACAGTGAAGTATCATGAGCTTCAAGATGTTTCAAATACGGACACATGTTACAACATGAAAATAACCAGCTTGAATCAATGTGAGACTGATTTAACAAATAACTCACAACCTCCTCTCATATTTCCTCTTCCAGCTTCAGTCAGGATCAGTCCCACTGGCCTGGCTTTGTCTGGCTTGCCTGGTAAACAATGAGCATTCATCACAATGTGCCCTCAATTATTTCCATGCAGATCTTGTTAGACTTTTTCATGTAAAAGGCACCCCCCCACCCTAACAATTGCCTAATGATGAGCATACTGCTTTGATGACAATTACATTCAGTGGAGTTGAAAAAAGAACTTTGGTCCAGAGAGACCTAAGATTAAGACCATCCAGCGTAGATGCAATCAATATGTTGTGACGAACGTTGCTTTGTAGTATAAGCTGCGATGGCTGCGGCAATTACAACAACGTGATTACAAGACTAATTGGACATAACAGAGTAATTGTGAGTTAAACCGACACAGCCATAGCTGGTATGAGAAACATCCGCTGAGCGCACACAGAGGATGAGAGTGCTGTGGTGTTGCTGCTGCTGAGCTGCTGAGCTGGCTCTTCCCTAAACAGCTTGTAATAATGTTGGAGGTGCAAGGCAGCGTTCACATCACATCCCCTCGGCGACCCGACACAGCCACGCCCCTCTGGCAAGGCGCACAGCAGCTGTTGTGGAGACAGATGAACGGTGAGGCGAGAAACCCGTCTGACCATTTACCTCCAGCATCATCCATCATCGCTGACAGCTCTCGATCATTGCTCATATTAATAAAACCTTCCCATCAATATTGTGGGCCAGGGTATTCCCCAGTGAGCTGCTCTCTGTCTCTGTGTCTTTGTGGAGATGTATACCATAAATCTAACCCCTCAATGGACAATGAATTAGGCCTCATCCACAGGAGATTTTAATATTTTCTTTGCAGCACAACAGTGCAGAGTGTAAGAATGCTGTATGTGTGTATGTGCATATGGCTGCCCAGGAAAGATAGTTACAACATGTTTACGAATGTGGGTTACAAATGTTCGTATGGTTTTTATTGGCTTAAAAATTTCACATACGGAGGACATCATCTTGATCCAACTTTCATGATTTACAGGAGACCGTCACTCAACTCTTCTCTCCAGAGCAAGAGTTGTATTATTGTGTCCAGCATGGTGACTCTATAAAGTCACCAGCGGGAGATGACGCAAATACACTACACCAACCAGGGTCACAGAAAAGACTTCACAGATACTGAGTCAATGACTTTAAAGCGCTCACCAAACCCACCTGTTTACACTACAAGTTGAATAGCCATGCCATTTCTTGTCAAATATCTAGTCTTGTGTGGTCTTTTATAAGTATAAAATGTCCATGGACCACCTAAGCCATTATCTCTTTAAATATTGCCCTTCAGGTGCTGCTAGAAAAAGCCTGTGAAGGTTAATCCACCAGGGAGCAGGAATATACTCAGTAGATTCTAAAGCAACCTGATGTTGCTTTTCTGAATATTTGACTTAATTGTGTCATTAAAATAATGTCAAGCATCCATGAATAAAACATAAATTCATCCTCTGTGGACAATGAATATTCATTAATCTAAATAAAATTTAGCTGTAACTTTGGGAATAGTTTAAATTAACAACAATTGTCAAGATAATGTATTATTTTGGTGGGGGACTGTGGATCGATGTGTGGATCTAGAAGATCTGATTAATGCAGTTACATGCAAGGTCACAACAACCATTAGCAGTAATTGTTGAGGGACTAATGTATGTATATTTATACCGAATTTTATTGTGGCAGATAGCTGTCAAAATGTCTTTGAAACCTTGAATCTTGGATGGATGGATGGATGGATGGATGGATGGATGGATGGATGATTAAATCATGAGAGTTATTGTGGAGAGACACGTCTTTAAGCTTCACTTGTGAGGAGGTTTCTGATTCTTTTGGTGGACAACATGTTTAATACCAAGCAGTTTAATCGACGCCAGTAAATATATAGAAGACTGTTGAAAAATGTTTCTTTCAACAAACAAACAAACAGCTGTTTTCTTTGTGGTTAAAATGAAACACAATCTGTGTACCTGCTATAGTTTATGTACAAACAGTCACTTGACTAAATTGTGTTCAGACTGAGTGTAGCATCCTCCTGTGTTGCCCTCAGGAAAGCTTGTATGACAAAAGTTCTCAGACTTTTTGAGCTCGGGTGCAAACTTGTCACCAACAGATTCAGCCGTGCACTTCAGATATGTGGAAATACGGGGCTGAAGCAGATTATATAAGTGTTAGTTTTGAAGGCCTGTGATGCGTCTCCTTGATGCGGATGTGACTAGAATACGGTGTTCTGTGTTGGAGCTCTCTGCAGAACTTCTGAAAGTGGAGCATTCCTCAGATGTAATCTCCTTTGCCGGGATGAAAGGACTAGTCATAACGGACCATCTCCTGTTTATGGGGCCTCTATGGAGCAGGTCTGTAGCTTAGAAGGAGATTACAATGGATTTACCACTGATCTCACACACTCCTTTGCAACCCCCGCTCCCCCGCACCCCCTGCTACCTTCGCCTCCCAAAAGTATCGCTCTGTGCAGCAGCCAATTGTCACCAGCTTTGTTAAAAGGCATGTGAAGCAGGTTTAAGCTAAAACTTGCACTGCGGTCATTCAGGAGGAGCTGCATTTATGACCGCACAATAACACACAACAGCCAAAGAGGGATTCTTTGTCTCAGCTCAGGGGTTCAACGAAATCTGGGTCGCTCCATGATAATGGGGTGAGGATGCAGTCATAAAGAGGTCACACTGGGGAATTGTTCAAATGCTGCTGATGAAAAAACCCTCCGCCTCTCCTCCGAAATGCAATATAGGTCAGATCCTGCAAGGATCAGTACGCGGCACGTACAGAGGAGGGCGGGTGTGATGATAAATAATTAATGCAATTGGGTAGCAGGGTGAAACAATCCCATGTTTGTGTACTAAATCAACCGGAAGAGCGGCAACTAGTCGTTCTTTGCAGCACAGCCTCAAAGGGCATGTATCAAGAGACGAGGCTGAGTTGCAAGTGATTAGTCATGTTTATCACTACAGACATAAGGAATCACCCGAGAGAGAGAAATAAGAATTTCATCATGGTGTTCAGGTGAATTCAACATGACAACCCATTTTGTTTTTTTTAATATCCATTGTACTGGGCTGCAACCTTGTCCTCAAAAATGCTGCTTCCATTTCAGGCCTGTTCACTGTAACAATTATGTCTTATTGCAAATGCAAAGCAGGCCAGATTACACTTTTTATCAATATAACAAGAAAATATATAACTGGTCTGTGAGACTGCAGAAGCTTCCCCACAGTAATGCTCATGTTGAGGCCAACTAAAAGTACCTGGTTAAAAACCCTGAAATGTATTTTCTTATAGCAAAAGGCCTCTGTTGGTTTGGTGTGGTTTATTTCACATCCCACATTTCTGGTGTTCAGTTTATGTCTCTAAATTGGTTTCAGGATAATCATGCTCTGTTGGAAAAATGTGATTTCCAGGCTGTGTTTGTGTTTTACCTTACAGACGGCCACTGTTTCACTTCTGTAAGTCTGAGCAACCTCTCAATGAGGGTATGTCTCTACCTGCAGAGTACTGCAGAGTACTAAGTACTGCAGATGTCGAGGTAAGACACTGGCACCATACTTTGATCACCATTGCATTCATCTTATATTTCTGTTCGTAAAGGTTTTGTATCTGCAGCAATACCACACTACTTCTTTGTCTTCTTTGTTCCTGACATACACAAGGTATAATTCTCAGGCCTAAATTGTATGTATCACTAAGTTGGACATCTGATGGCTGTCCGATTTTCACGAGACCTTTTCGGCATACTTTAACCATCTTTATTTTTCTGCTTTTTTTGTCACATGCTATTTTGATATTTGATGTTGCCTCATCATGTCCACGACCTGTCACTTGACTGGGTCTGGAACTGTAATTTTGTTGTTCAAGAGAAATCAATTCCCTTGAATCTCTCATCTTGTGGTGAATTTTGGCCTCTTCTGAGCTGTTTCTTGCTTTGCTTGTGATTCACAGCCAGCGTTAGCCTTTGTTAATGTTGCACACAATGAGGCTGCATTACTTCCACTGAGCAGCGCTGCATTTTCAGACTGGACTACAGTGACTTGGTATCAGAAGGCTGAGCTGGTTAGCGTGCTAACCTCAGTAGAGGTGAGGAAGTAAAATAAAAAGAAAAGCAAAGGTAAACAACAAGAGTTGCTTCACACAGCTGGAGGAAGCTCTTGGTAAGTAAATTAAGTTTGTTGTCGAACTCACAAGTCTGATCAAAGCTGGTAGGAGCTGTGCGAACGTTTACTCTACAGCATTTGTATCAACTTTGAAAAAGCCCTTTAACATTACAGATGAGTAAACAGATGATTGTACTTTGCACTGTTACTTCCCTAACTGTTAGAGAGTAAAAGGCTACTATAAATCAACCAGTAAAACTCCAGATGGCTCCTGAGTGCAGTTAGTGTAAGTCTTATTTTAAAATAGTGATTTCTTTAATTGTTGTATTCCTCATGTGTGTGTGGGTGTGTGTGTGTGTGCATGTGTGGAACTGTTCACTGTGGCACATCCCTGCTGTTCCCTCCTCTGGAGTCTTTGTTTATTTTCTGTTTCTTTCAGCTTGTTGTTTGGTCTATTGTGTAGTTTAATTAGCTTGTGCCATTTGTTAAGACAATAGAACTTTCTGTTTTGCATTTCTATTACAACAATATCTGATGTGTCTCATTTAGCCAGCCAATTCTGTGAAGAAGGAAAATCAAACACTTTTGACACACACAACACACACACACACACACACTGGTTAGTGTTCATATATTCTGCAGATTTGACAAATAGCTCTTTTGCTAAATTTAAATGTTTGGAGATCTTCTCTCTAACAAAAGATTGTTATGTGACCTATTTTATGTCAGTGCCACGAGAATAAAAAGGGACGAAGCTGGACTGAAGTGAAGAGCCCGTCCTGTCACAGAGTAAATGAAGCTGATGAAATGTCTTAAAAATGTTGATTAGAGAACTGGAGCAGAAGTCAGCACATTCATTTTTCAAATGTGACACGCATTTAGGCCTTTTTTTTTTCTGGAACAACTCTACACCTTTTTTCTGACATGATATTTATCTGGCCGGTGCTGGTTATCTGTAATACAGAGCTACTTTTCCCATGTGTGCTCACAGCATGCAAATATCCTCAAAACTGTTTCTGACCCCACTCAGCTGTTCGATACCGCTGCCCTTTGTAAAGCGTTCTCTTCCCTCTGACGACCCCAAAGCGGCTGTCAGCAGTTTCGTGGTAATTATTATGCTCAACATCTAAGAAGGAAGGAGGGTGTTGGATGAGGATTTATTGATAAAAACTACCAGAATTTAACATAATACTGCACTGATTTTCATTTCAGTCAAGCAGAGCGGGTCAATGAAAAGCACCTCAACATGGAAAATTGTATAATCAAGCATGTGCAAACACATGTTGAAGTTTATTAATCCTAGTACTGATTCATTACATTGTTTGGGTTTAATTGTATAAGTTATTTTTAATCATTGTGTGTCGGTGGGGGAGATTCTGCAGATACGACTTAGAAGACATTTTATCTCACATTGGTCCCCGTTTTATGTGAATCTGATGATGCTGTACTTTGTGTAGTAATGTAATTAAATACACAAGCTAAAAACACAAACACATAAAACAGATAAACCCAAACCTGTAGGATAACATGGCTGGTCCAGGTGGGTGGGGCTTGGGCAGGGCTTACAATAGTGACCTCTTTTGTGACATCACAAAGTTACAGAAGTCCTGACGGCTGGTGTTAAGGCCCAGTTTCTGAACACAGGCTGTGTGCGTTTCTCTGTGGGCCGAGGCTTTGGTACTTTCTCTGTGTTGATATAGAACCTGGAGCTGGTTTAACACACACACACAGACACATCTACCTTTAAACCACAGTATTGTATGCAAACCAAAAAAATATATTAAGTGGGTACAGTGTGTATGGAAATGTACAGGGTTGTAACAAGAACATTTGTTTTGTATAATAATATTTAAGAGGTTTTAACACCACTGAGTAATGTGTAGTATGTGTGCATTTGCCAAATAATATTTCTTTCTTTGTGGTATACATCCTCTTTTCTTATTTTTCAGGCCTGAATAGCTTATCTAGTATTTCATAACATTTCTCATTGACTGTCAACACAATTTCTCTAGTGAAGAAGACACAGCAGAGGCTCTGCTTCCTGAGGACACTGAGGAGCACTAACCTGTCCCAGCGGCTGCTCGCGTCATTCCATCACTGCTCAGTGGAGAGCATACTCACTTATGGCATCTTAGTGTGGCCTGCAAGTTGCATTGTGACTGACAAAAAAGCTCTGCAGAGAGTCATTAACTCAGCACAGGAACTCTGCGGCTCACACCTACCTTCACTTGAGGACATAGAGATCCTGAAGCCGATGTCAGGCCACAAACACAATCAAAACCCAGGCAACAGACTTTTCACACTTTTCAGATTTGCACTTTCAGACTTCTCAACTGTTTTTACCCAGAGAAGTTCACTCTGCTACAAAACTCTGAAGCTGAGAAACATTAACCTGGAAATGTGCACTTACTGCAGTAATGTACAGCTAATCTTTTACTTTACACATGTACTTGTATCTACCTCATTTATAGGCATTTACCTTTTATGTAATGATATTTGTTTGTTTGTTTGTTGGTTGGTTTTTTTTCTCATATTTAAAATACATATAGCATTGGGAAAATGAACCAAATTCTGTTGAACAGCTGTGCAATGTTTAATAAAGAATTATAATTCTAAGAAGAAGCAGTAAAAAATGCAGAGTCACAATTTTATTGTGCCTCATCCTGTTAATCATAATGAGCCTTCAGCTTTATCTTGTGATTCTCTGACTAACCAGTCATCTCATTCTGCTCTCCACGGCACCACCAACATGGAGAACTGTCATGAAAAACAACTCTTAAAACAACTCAAATGTTTTTTCCTCCAAAACATATCAGGCTTCAAATTCTCTGTGACTAATGTTCACATGATGCAAAGTTCTTAAATTCCAAGAGACAACCAAGAAGAAGATGCAACCTCAGTATCTACTCTATAACAAGAATTAAATTATGAACACATACATACACATCCCATGGCTAAAAAAAAATACTATTGTAAATTATTGAATTTATACTTAAAAACAATAAATATGCTCAGAAATGTTTCTTTTGTTCCACATTCTTGCCACGTGGTCTCACTTATTAGTTAATATATGAAAATCTTCTAACTTCTAACATTTTTCATATCCAGTATATACACACACATTACTTTTTGTACAATTATTATTTAATACAAACTAAATGATCTGATTAAGTTGAAATAAATATGGTATTGGTACAAATGACTAAATCTTTCTTGTGACAGTTATTTTCTGCAACATGTGGCAGGTATAGTGTCATGATTGAAATCTTCGTCTCAGGTAAAAACCTGGAAAATCACTCGAGCTGTGTCCATGACTGTCAGCAGGTTGCAGTTTTTCTCTTTTTATTTTAGATTAACCTGGACTTCGCTGTATGACTGCCATCAGCATGCTGAATTATTTATGTGCCACAGTGCCACTAACTACTGGCCTAAATTTTGAGGTTTCTTCTTATGTGCGCGAGTCCGGGCAGTGTCTGAATACTAATGCAACATGAGTTCAGCAAGGACATGAAGTTCTGGCTGCACTTTTTATTTTATCACCATAATGAGGCAACAAAATTCACTGTCATAGGAGCCGGCTTTGAAAAGCTAAGGGTCACCATAAACAACAAAGGCTAGGACTTTATGAGACCCGGGAGACAAATGGGAGCTGCAGAAAAAAAGCATTCTTGTTAGGGAACATATGTTTCGCTTGCATCCCCATGTGTAAAGGTCACACTGAGACAGAATAATGGCTCCAGCATATTCATTGCTACGCGTCTACATTTAGGCAACCATCCATTTTCCGCAGATGAGCAGTGGGGACCCCCACATCATTTATGATGGTGAAATTATGTACTCAGTTGCTGCGAGGGGAAAAGCAGAGTTATGAGTTACAGTGTTATGACTTTCCAGGGTCTAATGAAGACATCACTTTGCTGCTGAACTGCATAATTGTTGCTACTTTGTGCCATATTTAAGAACATTACAGAACATTTGGACACCTTTTGAGAGCCTAGGCAGCTATACAACATGTTTTATGGTCATATTGTCACCATTAGTGCTGCCTTTATTCATTTCCCTTTTGAATCCATAAACTGTGATTCCTAAATGGTTATTAATTATTTTATGATTTTTTTTTTCCATTGGCGTCCAATGAGCTGTAAGAGCTCTCTGACAGCTTTCTGGCAATGCTCCTTTAAGAATTTAATTTCACATTTTCATAATAGGACGAGTAGGCTAGCTAATTAGAGCAGTAATACAACAGAAGGGAGAAGGTAATATATCACAACTGAACTGCTTTGTAATTTGCAGTTTTGGATTGGGAACAAACTGTGACTCATTGGGAAGGGTGGGGTTTTTAAACACTAATAACAACCCTAATGACCCCATGTTATATTGATGTTATTTTGTGCTTTGAGACCAATCACTTGGAAAAAAATCATCAGTGGACGACCCACTCTGTCTACAGTGCCTCTTTAGTTACCATACTGGGTTTATCAGCTTGTCATCTGTCTGACTGTGTGTGACTCTTAGAAATATTTTGGTAGAATAAAGACTAAAAACAAAACTAGAATTACCTCCTTAATGACTCCCTGTTTATCCAGAGCCATATAAAATACTCACAATTTGTATGAAATGTTGTCACACACAAGTTTTGGCTTCAAGGTGTTTCTGAGTTCACACCGCTGACCTTTGACCTTTGACCTTTAACCACTAAAATCTAATCACTTTATCCTTGACTCCCAGTCAACATTTGTGTCAGATGTAAAGAGATTCCCTTGCACAGTTCTTGTGATTTCATGTTTACAAGACAAAAACAGTGTTTTGTGAAGTCCCTGTGACATCAAACTTCAAAAATCAAGCTGATCCGTGGGTCCTGGTAATGTCCACCAGAGTTGGACAGATGGACAGACAACTTGAAAACACCAAGTTGAGTAACAGAGTGTTACAAAGTGCTTCAAAGTACCACATAAGTACGACATGGTACTAATGCATTGTTGGCTAACATGTCTTCATTTAAGTTTTTCATTCTTTAATATCATCTCTAACTTCATACTATTAATTATTAATGTTGTATTTACTGAATAAGGAGCAGATTCTTGTTTTATTTGAAATTAAAGATCCTCCTCTCTGTGTGTCATTACCACTCCGAACTGTCACATGAGGGCTCAGCATCAGGAAATTGCAGGTTTTTGACAAAACTGTGATTCATCTGAGAGGAGACTCACAAATGTGTTTCTTGGCATCGGCACAGCAGTATAGTGTCAGTGATAAAGGTCAGAGGTTTGACTTCTCAAAGTGCGTCATGCAGAATTCAGAACACCACATGTCAGCAGTGGCCGATGGACACGCTGAGAGCACACCTCCCCTGAACTGGAAAATGAAGTAAGAGAGATGAATAGCCTCACATACCCACATTGGTCCGAGGTGAACAGCTCTTATATAATATGGTCTTATATACAACGCACCCCTTGAATACAGCACTACATTGGGAATATTCATGTACACTGTGCATGTACAGTGTTTGAGTTAATGCATGCAGGTTCTTCATATGGAACACAACAGAATGACATTTATAAATTATCACTGTGATAAAACATCAGATGTTTGAGGACATCAAGTTGCTCTGAATGATCTTGTGTCATGATGTTACACAAAATCAACTCATCTGGTTAAAACAAAGAACATTAAACATTCAAATTAATCTAATTCAAACAAAACCTTTGTCTTAGAGGTGTCACTGTCACAATATAGAACAGTTTTTAGACTGGACTCACTAGTTCAGACACAAACAGAGAACTCAGAAATGGTGGAATCAGAAACAGTTTATTGTCCAGAACAGGTCAGGCATGTCAGTCAGGTAGGACAGGTGAGTCTATAGGGGCTATGTGAACCAGCACCAGGTGGAATCAGCCTACTGGACAGAGCTGGGTCTTGTGCCCTGTTTACATGTACGCATTTATTTTGAAAAAGACATTTCCCTTCGTTTACACGCAAACAGAGAATTTGCCTCTGAAAATGATCCTTTCTAAAAACTCCAGAGTGAAGAATTTTAGAAAACTTTGTTTGCACGTTTGCATGTAAACTGAGAAAAACTGAGTTTTAGGCAGCTGACATCACATTGTGCGCCGGAAGTTGCACCTGCATCAAAAGTGCAACATATGTTTACATTTTCATGTTGATCATGGAGGCATTCAGAGTAGCAGTCGCATTTATGTTGGTGCAAACCCTATTCATCTGTTTGCATTTGCAAATACAAATACAATTGCAAATACAGCTGCTTGTTGTTGTTGATGCTATTTTCAGGATTCTGGCAAACATGGGCTTGAGCTTCTCGTTACACTGCCACCTACAGGTTTGGCATGCTCTTGATGGCATATATACACAGGTTAGTGTGTATTTCTACGATGTATTTTTTGTAAACGGAGAGGGTGAAATGTCTGTTTTTGAAAATAGCCGGCCACGAGTAAACATAGTCTTAAATCTGAAGGGCTGATGACAGAACAGGTGTGTGAGTGGAACCAGGAGACGATGGCCAATCTGGAAACAAGTGGGTGAATGAACCAGGCCTTTATGGAGCAGGTGAGGAGGTGGCTGATGAGGCTTGATTAATTGCAAGTGTGCAGGTCGTTAACCAGCTCCAGACCAACCTCCAACAGACACACACACACCCAACAGAAGGAAGAATGGAAAATTGGAAAAACAGGGAAAAAGTAAACCAAACCAGCTCAGTAAACCGTAGTTATTCTATGGCCTTACTGTACAGTATGTGGTTTGTGTGCTGAATTACACTGCATATAAGAAAGTGTATGTAGTTTTTTTGATACTGCTCTTACTAAAGTAACTCCTTGATTATATAATTGAAAAAAGGTGTATGTGGCTTTAAACTGGATGGAAGTCCATTTTGACTTGGCTTCTGTCAGACAAACACAACACTGACACATGCAACACAGAATATGATGTCACTGAAAGAAAACCAAATGTACCGTCTAATGCACCAAATGTACCAAGGAACATACAGTTACCGTGGTTTACATCACAGATTTCTCTGGTTAGAAAGAGACAGAAATGAAAGACAACAATATAGGGGTCAGGTCATGACCCTGCAGATGGTAAGATTCACTGTATTAATTATTTTCTGTCTGTGACTGTATTATACAGCCACTGACCAGTGCTGTTGTATACAGTCCTTGTCTTTTCAGCATGTATACACAGTTCATGTAAAGTGCTATTAATGAGATGTAGACTCCCTTAGCTGTATTTGCAGCATGTTGCCATAAATACCATTCGGTTCTACATTAAATAAACAGGCATTCAGCATGACTCAGAGCCAGTGCTAATCCTGTGAGACATTTCTTTGCATTGGCTGCATAGAAAAGGTGATAAGTTGGCAGATACTGTGTAATGAAATCCACTACATTTACCATGAGCTGATAATTATACTGCGCTGCAGTGAATGCTAACATCCTTGACTGTATTAAGTTCTTTTTGTATAAGGAAACTGGTAATGGAAAATAACTCCAGCCTCTTTGTTCCTTTGTTGTTCATGAGCTAAGAAAGACCTTGTGACACCTAAATTTTATATTTCCCTGACCATTTTTGGTTGCTACTGAACAAATATCTAAGTAGCGTGACATTGTTTTAAGATGAGAAAACCTTATATGGAAGAGGTGGATGTATAGTATGGAACATCTTGGGGGGAAATTAACATCCTATCAGCAGTCAGCATTGGTTTCTCTTAACCACAACCACAATCTTTCACCAACCACAGCCAAGTCAAAACCTAGTTTATGAGTCATACCGTTTTGTGTCGACTTGGTGCTTGGCGTGTGTATACGTCATGTATCCAGATACAGAAAGGATATAATGGTGGATTTAGTATTCCAATCCATATGTACAATGTTATGCAAAATTATGCAAAATTATTTATATAAAACAATGTCTGGTGTCAGAAAATACGCTCGCTAACGTTGCTCATAAAATGTTATTCTGCTGTCACCAAATGACCACATAGTATCCTGGTACAATTGCTTATTTGTATGCTGGAATAGATTACATGCTTAAAAAACTAGACTTTCGAGAAATGTGTACATTAAAATGTGAGATGATATGACTTCATCTGTCGCAAAAAGTAGAAAAAACACTGGAAACCATATATCACTGTTACATATCCTCACTTCTTCATTTGAAATATTCACTGTATTACATCAACACACATGTATACGTAGTATCCAACACTGTATCATTATGTATATATGACTTTTAAAGAAAAATCGAATAGGCCCCCTCGAAGTTTAATCTTATATATTGTTTTGTTACTGTTTTTGATGCAAAGGTAAGTTCCTGATGATTGATTGGTTCTGAGTGAATACTTTCTGCCAACTATTTAGCATTGGTGACGACAGCTGACCCAGAGGTTGACAGGGCCTAAATGGGATTGTTAGCGTAAACTTCACCACCACTAAACTTCAAATGCAGCCGCAACTAGATTTAGTGGACTGTCCATTTGAAAAACCCATCGATTTGCAAAAATGCTAATTTATCTCCAGGTTTCAGGACTGCAGGACTCTGTTGCTGTCTCTCAAATGAGGAGCTGGATCCTCCAGAGGATGAGGTCTATGAATGTCTTCAAAGCCGTCGCAGACCGTGAAGGCAGAACTGAGAAGAGACAGTCTGGCCTATGGAGAATTTCCTTTTTGCGTCATCAGCTGGGCCCTCCCTTACCGTGATGTCACCAAGTGCATCCTTGACAATGTGTGTCTGCAGGTTTTAAGGCCCCTGATTTTTCAACTCTGTGGCAGAATCTCAATATTTCCACTGAACAATCATCTTTCTCTCTGCGTTCTTTGCTGCCATATTAATTTCATCACTGGCAAACAGTGAAGCTTGGAAGAGTTGGGCCAAGAAGGATCCACCTCAGGAAAAGAAGACCTCGTTATGTCTCTGTCACATTTGAAGGATCCTTCAACATGGAATGGCCTCTCTGACGCACATCCTCAAATGCAGCACATGAATGAAGAAAGGCGTGTGCGACAAAATAATAAAACACAAGGTCCACTCAGTGGCTTCTGCGAGCTTTCAGCTGCATCTCATGGTCGTCTTTAAAGACCTGTTTTTCAGGTTGTTCATTTGAGAAGCCTGTGCCTGAGTCATGGTGCATTCATGTGCTGGTGAGAGGCTCTGAAATCCGAGCAATGTGGGAGCTGGCTGCTCTACAGGACCGCATTGATGAGATAGTTGTAAGAAAATCAAACCCAGACGGCCGACAATAAACATTGATGGTGGAAAGGAAAACATATATTTGACAGCTGCTTTCTTTGCAAATGGTGCAGTTGAGCGGCAAATGATTGTTATAATACCCAGGTTTATTTATATCATGGGTCATTGTAGACTAATGAGTTAAATACATCAGTATCGCAACAATAGGAGTTTTAATTACAAGAAAAAATAAACGCACCTCTGGTTTCAACTGTAAAGTCAGGTACTTCTGTATGATCTACAGTGTAAACATTGCAGCAGTCTAATCCTGTGAGCATGTCAAACCCCGCCAGCTAGTTAAGGTGCACAATGTGTGTGTGTGGGTGGAGATATGTTCATGTGTGTCAGGGGGAGACCATAGCCAGCAGGGAGGCAGCTGGGGCCCTCTTGAGACGTGAGCCCATGACCCCGAAATCATGCGCTCCAAGGCTCCCAAGCAACAGGGCCGACTGGCTGAAACCAGACACCCCCTCCCCGTTCCCCTCCGAGCACCGTCGCTGCTGCTCTCACAAGTCTAAGGCACCGAGGTCCACTAGGGGTCAACTGGGGAAAGAAGTCTGCGTCATTGAAATCCCCTCTAACCACCCTCCCCTCTTCCACCACCACCGCTGCTGTCCTTCCCTTCAGAGCACCAAGCTAGTTCTTCACACCTGACATTGATCCGTACTTCAAAACCACAACAGAGGCTCACGTTCCGTCCCTCAGCTGACACAAACGATTTGTCGAGACGGGGCTCACCGCGGGCGCAAGCGCTGACAACTGGCGAACCACCTACTAACCCCGTCACCTACCCACCCTCCAAATCTCCCGCTCTGCATCTAAACTGACAAGTGGTGTTTTTGTTTAGCAATGCAAAGCACGGTTTTTGCTCTGTGCTTTTTCTGGTGTTTGAACACACGGCCAAACACATGTGTCTCACACAAGCAGCCAGTAATGACTTTTTCCATCAGTGTCTATCCACAGAAAAAAAAAGAGATGCACTAATGATTGAGGTGAGGGTCAGGGCAATTCACAAACTGATACTGCAGTTCATTTAATATTTATAGAACCCTTGTTTCCCATAAAATGACCTCTGTTGTCAATCTTTTCCAGGAGCAAAGAATTCTATATCAGCTTCAATACATCAGATATCAATGGTCCCATATAATATAAAGGTATCAGTGTCTTCTTGGTTATAAAGCAGGTCTAGGTTCTGCATGCTCTTATGACTGCACAGGCTCCTCTAGCATCCTCCAACAGAGCATCATCTTAGAAATGTAGCCAGTTCGGAGTGAACACATCATTAGGGATGTGACTAATGTCAGCTTTACATCAAACAACGTCATTCAGTTCACGGTCACAGCCACATTTCAATGTTGGAATAAAAGCACATGAGTTTGGAGAGAGTCATCTTGATTGTTCAGCGTGAGGTGATCGTCTAAGTCATTCCATCTTGACGATCCACTAAAATCAAATCATATCATCAAATCATACGTTTTTAGTCTTGGCTCATGCAGTGACGTTCAGTGGTGCTTTCTCCAGAACCTGGAGCAGCAAGAGTGTGAGTCATTCGGTGTATGACATTAAATATAGGGTGTAAAGTGTATGATACAATACAAGGAGAAGACTTCCAAAATATAACAGTTTCCAAACAGTCCTTAAGGGGAAAATCATGTCGACTGTAATGTTGACTTATATCCTTTATAATCTGCCTTTTGAAAATAAAATCTCTAAAAAAAAAAAAAAAAACACAAAAACAAAGCAAATGTTCTTCCCGTAAATATCCACCGGGAGCATGATGGGAAATAAAGGCATCGAGTCTTGCAGATCTTGCCAGTGTGAGACTAATAGGTTGTCTTTAGATATGAGAGGGTGTAAGACTTTCTCTTCAAAGTTCTGTAGTTATGGAGGACATAAAGTGTAAGTAAAATGCAAGCACAAGTGTGGATGCTGGCTTTTATTCTAATAAGGTGATATGAAGATTGCCTTTACCACATCCCTCTGTCTGAACCATTGTTACATCTCACCACTCTGAGTGAAAATCAGTCAGTTCTCCACCAGGAGCCCCACGGAATGCTTTTCTGGGGCTAGCTTGTCTTTCCCGTGAGCTTAAACGTACCCCAGAGGATTGTGGGACCCCGTCTGCTGCTTAACCTACAAATTTGTATCTTTACGTTGGTGGGTGGAGGAGTGGTGGAGGGGTACTGAGTGCCAGATCCCAGGAGTTCTCTGATATAATTTACAGGGGCAAGGGGATCTCAAGTCAGACTTGGAGCTGTTGACGTTCACACAGGCGCCCCTATCAACAAACCACAGACGTTCCTTTACCCCACCCCACCCCACCCCACCTTCCCCACCTCCCGATGACAAATTCCCAGAGCCTCTCCTGTGTTATTCATGTGCGTGATCCTAATTCGCTCGTAGGCCTCTTTTTATGTAAACTGCTCCTAAATGGGACAGCTCAAGTAGCTCTTTAGATTTGTCTGCAACCCAACAATGAACCCCCCCTCCCCAAAAGAAAAAACAACAACAACAAAAAAAAAACACTAGGCAGCAAGGGCAGGGAACAATATTTCAACCATGCATAATTCATGTCGTGCTTGACTTTTAACGAGGTGCTAAAAATCCTGACATGTGGTGCACTCAACACTCGATACTGCGACATAAATTCTTAATACTTTTTTTATGAACTGCATCAGTCCGAGGTGTTTATCGGTAATAAAAATCTTGAATTGTAACTTAGCGATATAACACTTCAGCCCCTGGAGCTTATATAGCATGAATAAGTCTCGTCCTGGGAGTTTTTTTTTTTTCCTTTTTACATCAAGATCAACATTGCCTTGTTTCAGCAGCTTGCCTGTTAGCGATCAGCCTGTGCAGAGTGAGATACCAACCAAGGGCACCCACTTTATTCTCTTTTATTCCAGATTGTTTATCTGAATGCATGGTGAATTTGCGCCTCAATGCATTTTAATGCTCTTTCTTCCATTCTGTTTCTCTCAGCCGCTCATAGCATTCCTGTACTGTCATTACAGCACTGATGTGGCAGCAGAATGTGTTGTTTACCAGTTGGCTTTATGCTGCTGTCTTTAATCAGTAGGCCTGCTTACATGTGTGGGTGAACTATTTCAATATACTCTCATAAAGATTCATATTTCCCGCCTCCCTATCTCTCAGCATGACAGGCACTGAGTAACTTGACAATATTGTCTGAGCTCATGAGAAAATGTTTCTCCATGTGGTGCATGTCTTAGTCTTTGTCTCCACATCTTAAATATGAGCGGCTGGTGGATTTCACAAGGAGAGGTGAATATTGTGACCAGTGTGTCATGGCTTCTGGAAATGACACGACCTGTGAACAGTGTGGCCTTCATTTGTTTTTGCTGGTTCACACACAGAGCAGTTTTCCTGTTGGCAGCAGAATGAGTGTCAACCACTGCGCTGCTGGTAAAACAATATCGGCAAGATGAATTTGTCCAGAACAGTGTGATAATATTTTTACTGTGTGCTCTTTTATATTTTTACAAGTAGGCGATTGGAGACATGACATGACTCACACGAGCACATTTTATGTCTAAAGGGAGAGGAGTCTAGCGGCAGACCATTTTCAAATTGTGCTGCTTTCCTACTAAAATTAGCAGGTCGATGCATGTTTTTTAGATGCAGGTCGACCGGCTTACAGTCGGCACAGGGCTTCTTTCCCACTGGTCAAAAAACTCACTTCTGATGATCTCCAGCTGGCGACCTGTGTGGCCTTTCAACCCCACCACTGCATGTCTAGAGGTGTCACCACATTGATGACAACGTCAAAGTGACAGAAAACAGCCAAGTAAACAATGGAAAGCAGCATGGAAGCTAGTGGTCAGTGTTTTTTCCCACTCCCTGGCACCGAACCTCCTCTTCCCACTGATCATGAGAAGCTTATACCTCACTGTCTTGCCAGTGCTGTGCCATGTTGATTGAATGCGAACTAAGCGTCTTGTACAGTACGAGTTGCAACTGGCGTAACGTCACGTAAATTAGCGGATTGACCCGGGTGTAATGTTGCCACTGCAAACTGATCGGAGGTGAACGGATTAAAACCCGCATCGACTGCAGAGCCGTTTGACGCAGGTCAGTGGCCCTTTCCCACTGCAGTCAGAAGCCGATTGTTAGCGGGTTTAAACAGGTTTGAAACAGGGTGAAATGTAAGATTAGTGACATCTAGATTTAAGTGCAGTGACCTTTGGTTTTAAACCTATATCTCTGAGAGGAAGGTGCTGGTGTCGATTGTTATATTTGCATCACAAACCATTGTGAAGGAAGTAATTCAGGAATATAAAATTATGCCAGATGGCCAATTAAAGTAAATCCAAAATCAATTCACAACACAGTAAAATGTTTTACAGCAGTGAAGAGTGAATGACTGTTATGAAGACAGAAGGAGGCAAAACATGGTGTTTTTCCAGTTGAAGGAAACAGGATTGGACCACTTTGTTGGTCAAAGATCAAGCTTTTTTTAGGCTAATCTCTTTTCTCTGAGTCGCTCTGTGGGTGATGTAGACATCCGTTTTGGATGAAGAGGGACAACTAAGTGAAAAAGACATTTTCTAACAATGTCACAGGAGCACCATGCAACTTCATAGCATCGCAGCTTTTGAATTTCAAGATTAAGTGTGAACATCCTGTTTATATCATGAAACAGATTTTGATCTGAGAAGAGACCTTTTAGGTTTAAACCTCAGAACTGCTGCTGCTGCTTTGATGCTGATGATCGTTATATCTAAGAGAAGCTATAATTCATTTCATGAGGGGTATCATGGCCAGTTCACTCTCCAGTGTTGAGATACTTCACCCTCAGGTTACTGTGATCAGCTTCAGCACATTAAGCCTCCTGCTTAAGAGCTGCCACAAGAGGCTTCTTTAGAAACATGTAACAAGCATCCTGTTATGGTGACCGTGCTAGTCACACATGCAGATGACCTGGACTAATTAACGGATTGATTTGAACTAAGAATGAGATGTATTGACCAACCAGCACTGACCTTGTGACAGAGCCGCACCAGCTGTTGGCGTGGGTCACAGAGAAGCATTCCCTGCTGAATTCTATTGATCTAGCTGTGTAAATACTGCCATAGTTTACAGCCTAACACGCTGCAGATGTTTTCCAGGAAATCCCCCCTTATGCTGTTAGGATGAGAAAAAATTAATTCCAAATCCGGCTGCTCCAAAGTCCACAAACTTGAAGTCACGCTTTAGCTATAGGCTCATATATTTAAACCTCCCAACCCAGCCTTTCCAATACTTTACTGTCCATTTCACTGACTTTCATTGTCCGTGTTACAGTGGCCTTTCATGGTTTTATGCAAACATCCGCGGGCACACACGAAACGTCATCCTCTGTCAAAGCCTAAAACCCAAAACAAAACATCTAGAGGAATGGTGTACCTGCCGGCTGTAGTTGCCTGTGAAGTTCTGCTCCAGCTCCCAGAGAGCTCGACCATCATCCTGTCCAGTGGCAGCAATGTCAGTTGTTTCTGTTGGCTAACTCCCTGTCCGCTCTATTTTCCCTCAGCATCTGAAGCCAGCTTACACGGAGCCTGCACACACACACGCAGAGGCTTGTTTAGAGATACTGCGTCAAGAACTGGCCTGTTGCACGTTTGGAGAAAGACTGAGGAGCACGATGACAGAGCTCATCAACACAAAGCAGAAGGTTTTTCTCTTACTTTAGTAATAATCACATACATTTAAACACAAATTAACTTGTGACATTTGCAGATCTAAATATGTGGGACTTAGTTTTCATGACACAGCAGTTTTAATAAGTAACCATGAATGTGAAATTGCTTCATACTTTACACAGTGTGCACCACTGAGCCCATTTACATGCATGCCACTGTCCTGGTCACGCACCAAAAACCTTTTTATAATCACATCTGGTTTGTGATGTGGCTCAGTTGTGAAACTGAGGACTGGGCAGCAGGGAGCAACGTGTGTGTCATCTACATATGTATGTCAAGAGTGATATAAGAAGACAGTGCAACACAATCTTTTAATACATTAGCTTCACCTGGCTCTCACTTCCATACACTTCCATACTATATATAATTATCTTGCTTATAAATAGCATGATACTGCTTGATGAGCTACATCAGTCCAGTTGAAAAGACTCATTCACTGTGTGAATAGGCAGTGATCGGAAACTTCACTCACCTGTGTAACATGACCTACTGTTTTTTTTTCCTCTAGAGAGCATATGGATATTATCTGACAAGCTCTTATCTGGGTCAACAAAAAGAAAAACATTCTACACAAGAGGCATTCAATAAAAAAAAAAACAGAGACAAAGGACAAAGTTTCCTCAGGTAATTGGGGGTAAAAAAAAAAAAAAAAAATCTGAGAAGGGGCTTCCACATGAAAGGGAATGTGTTTGCATGTGTGTCAATCACTCAGGACAGCATTTGTGTGCAGCTCTCGTTAATGTATGTGGTGTGTTGCGACAGTCCTGCAGTGGTCCGCGCCACACTGTGTGGAGCCGTGTTTGAATTTGTTGACCTTTGTGAGCTCAGACAACAGATGATGGCCACTGTTTGGGCTGCAGTTAAATGTGGAGCAGAAATCACCTTTTTATGATACTGTATAATAAGAAATCACAATCACATCATGCAATACAATAAACAGCTGCTGGCTGAAATATCAGTCTCAGATTCAGCTCTTAGATTGTTATAAAAGCTGTGACTCAGCCATGTGTTTTCTTTTGTTTTCAAGCACTTACAATGTGAGACTGTGAATTCAAGCACAAGGGCAATAAAGCTTCTATTCTACTTGAAGTTACTGGATGCAGTGTTCACAGGATTTGCAGAAGAATTACTCTGGCAATCAGATCATGTCCTGAAGACAGCTATTGGGTGCAAAGCCCCGAAATTAAAGAGGAACTATGCAAGATTTTTACCTTGATTAAACAGCTTCAGAGGAATTGTGATGGTTAAATGACTTGCTACAGGGAGAATGGAGGCTTGCTCTCCTTCCACCTAACATCTCTTGGCAAAAAACCAACCTTGCAAGATCAGTGCCTCCAACCTGGTGTCCCAGATTTCATCCCTGCGTCACGGCACTAAGACACAAGCACGCCCAGTAGTCTCTTGTTAAAGTTACCCACCTCAGACAACGCACCAGATTAGTTTAAGGCTGAGAAACTACATAGTGTTGCATAGTGTTGTTGTTGGGCTTTGAACGTAAATAATTACTCCCTTATGGAAGTACTTCCTACGAACTTTAAAGCTTCCTGCTAGTTAAAACTTTATGTCCTCATTTGCTTATCAGTACCTGATAAAGTCAGGTATAAAGTCTGTGCCTTTTAATTATAATTATATGTGTTGCAATCTTTACGAGTGTTCCCTTATTTCTTAGTGTATCTCTATTAAGAAGCTATGTCGTTACATTATATTTGCTTTTAATGTTTATTATCAACATAAATGATCAAAGGTAAATTTCCCGCTCTCTCTCAATATCTCTGCACCATCCTCACACAGAGCGAAAGAAAATTACAGGTTGGGGACTGAGACAGGCTCACCCAGAAGGAAAATGCAAATCAAACGGAATATAAAGTTTGAGAGGAAATAACAATGCAGAGTGTCTGTGAGCTTAGGCATGAATGAGCCGTCCTGACAGTTTGTCGAGGTACGTGACACATCCTCTGATCGTGACCTTTGTTGCATGTCATCCCTTCCCTCTGTGCCAACTCTGCTGTCACTCCTCGCTGTCGCTGTCCAGCAGAGCAGAAATGTCACCAAAAACCATCCTAAAAAACAAATAAGAATTAACCATGACAAGTAAGTGAAGTGTTTCAGACACTCCACACTCTGTATTGAGCTATTTTCATTCATGCTCCGGCGCTGGTCGATACATCTGTGACAACAACTGGAAACGCCGTGTGTGAGCATTGGCTCTGTATTTTGTTCAAATTAGCAGCTAGGGCAGGGTGGAGTGGGTGGGGCTCAGGGGTCCTGAGCCCACTGGATGACAAATATTTAGGCTTCAACACCCGAGGGTCAGACGGGGTCGGGATTTAATTTTCAGGCCCATTGAGAACTCCAGCTTAGATGTGCCAAGAACAGGACCTTAGAGGTACATGTTGCTGTTGCATTGACACTACGCACCGTGCCACTTTTGTGGGATTGTGGGATTGTGGGATGTCAACTCCAGCCCTGCTGTGCTGTGATTGGGTACTACTCACAAGCTTTTGCCTGTGGGCTTCAGCAGCCGTCAAATCAACACGGGGATAAGCATCGCACACCAATCAGAGAGTCATTTAAGAGCCTATACGACGAGCGCCAAATCATTTGCTTTTGGCGTGAGAATTGTTTGAGTGGCATGAGAGCGTGACACAGAACGTGAAAGTGTGTGTCACACGCCAGAAGCGTGTGAGTTGGCAACCCTGAGCTAGAGGCCAGTATCTGATTTCACACACACATATCACACACACATCACTGACAGAGTCGGGAACAGTCATGTGAAGTCGTTGGCATATTGGGTTGAGTGCACACATGTTGGCAAGATGACTTTGAGTGAGTGTATAGATAGTCATTTAATGGAGAGCTGTCTGCAAAGTGTGTGTGGATAATGTGTCAGACAGGCCCAGTAGTCACACAGCAGGATGTGAGCTGCACTGAGTGCAACTGCTACAATACTTTAATGATCAGTTCACTGTGTAGATGATAATTGCATCTGTTTGTTATTTATTTCTGAGCGTTCAGAGGGTGTCTGGCAAAATGCATTTCAGTGCATGTATTGTAAACTGTACTTTTAATGTATATGACAGATAAATTGGATTGAATTGAAGTGAATTGATGCTGTGATCTTATAGGTCAGTCTGAGCTGCTCTGGCAGTGTCTGACTCCGCCCCTTACGGTCAGCTAATCCAAAAATGGACAAACAGGTGGGGTGTAAGAGAAACCTTTGTGTATGCCGGTTTGTGGCAACCATGTTTTTTTTTTTTTTTTTGTTTTGTTTTTTTTTTCCAGTTGGCCCTATAATTAGTTTCAGGTATATTGCTCATTGCAAACAAAAGAAAGGCTTGACTTTACATCAACAGCATCCAGCTTCCAAAGCACTCTAAGATCCATCCTGTGACGACATTAGGACGTCAGAGAAGCTGATAAATTTCCTCTATGCCTCGTTCTCCACGTCTCTTTTGAATCACGTTGAACTTCCGACGAGCCTCATTAATGTTGACTTCAAACACTTTCATCAGCATCAAAAGTAATCCGGTGATTTATGTCTGTATATCCATGGTAACACTGCAATCAGGAACAGCTTTAGCTGATTAAACATGATTTTCAACGGTACAAATTTGCTTAATTTAAACAAACACAGATATAAAGAACAACAGATCAGCACTCAGGTGTAGCTCTCACCTACGTGACCAACTCCATGGTGACACTATAGGCGAATGTCCTGCATATATCATAACATAATTAGAAAACTGATCACTAATATTGTATTCACCCAGCCAAGTGTCATAAGAATAATGGCACAGGATCCCAAGGGTTGCTGGGTTCACAATACACTACGTGATTACATAATGTACATGCCTGTTAGACTTACTGTTTGATGATTGAAAGCAGAAGCCAGTGTGCTGAAGTTTTCACTTTTAGAGGTGAAGTTGCTAAAATACTTTATTCTGAAAAACCGGTGGGTTGTACCATGGCCACGCCTCGACTTTCTTATAATTTCCACCTGCACAGATTAATAAATTGTATTTGCTCTATCTCCTCCCACTTAAACAGATGACAAATGCATATAATGCGACAAAATGACACTTCAGGACAACAATGAATCTCACAAGATGAAAAATTGCATAATGTGATCCTCTGCTGGATCGTAGCTGGGGCTTTTCCGAAAACCATGCAATCACTCAATCTCTCCACCTGCCTCAAATTCCTGGACGTGAGCTGTCACTTTCTGACGGCAGACTTCGTGTTTGGAGCAAATTATGTGTGGAAGTCCAATAGAAAATATGCCGTCCGCCTCTTGACATGCATAATGAAAATGGATGGCTGCGTAGTGTGAGAGGGACCGGACAACTGACAGTCTATTGTCTCTCTCCATCAGCGCACAGGAATCAGCTCAATCCGGTCGCACATCTCTCCCAATGGAAATGAAGATGTCCTGTCTAATGGGAAGTATAATGGCTGTGGACAGATGGGAGACATCTCGCTTTAGACCGTGTTCCCTCGCTCAGCAATGAAGGAATGGCTTGTTGACAGATAAGGCTTGGGGGGGCAGGTATGTATGAATTTACAGGAAATATAATAAACCATACCAGAATGGTGGGACATGTGTGTGTGTGTGTGTGTGTGTGTGTGCACATATGTGTGTGAGAAATAATGGTGGGCTCTCCTGACTGTTCCTGCCTCAGAGCATCAGGTCAATACACACTCACCAGAATGCAAGGCCCCTGGCAGGCAGGTCATGTCACCGGCTGTAAAAATAGTAGCTAGCAATCCAATAGCTCTGATTTATGAAGCATGTCAATACTCAGACTGTAACAATGCATCTGCCGGGAGATGATTGGTGGGCTCTCAGTTGGACAATAAGCACAGCCATGCTGCAAGATTGACACTTTACCCAGCAACATAAACCCATCATCTTGGCTTCATCTCAGCTGTAAAATGACTCACTGCAGCCAATAACTTTCAACTTTTCTTTTGTTATTTGGGGATATTCCCCCCGCGATGTATGGACACAACATAATACACCATAATACATTAACTTTGAGCAGCACTACCTCTCCAGTGCAAATTATAGTGAATCAATATTGGAAAATGACTTAACTGGGTTGGAGTTAACTGGTTAGCATGCACAATAGCTTAGAAGAAAAGGAATAGACGCAAAAGGGGTTGTTTTCCACTACTGGAAAGTTGCATGGCAAGTGTGCATAGAATTGGAGTTTGATGCTGAACTCATGCAATATTTTGTCTAGACTGGTATGTAGTCTAGGTAGCAAAACAAATAGTTCCTTAAGTAGCCCAGATTCTTTGATAATAAAGAATAGTGGTTATTGGTAATTGAAGGTGGAGGTACAGAAAACAGTCCAATTAGATGTCTACCTGTCGGGAAAATCTAAATCATATCCAGTTCTTTTTCATTAGCAGTGAAGTATGCAGCATGTGATATGCTCAACACAATATGAAAGAGACAATGTCCAATACTGTTCAACAACCTGGGAAAAAAAAAAAAAAAAAAAAAAAAATCCTCCAAATGTGAGAATCAAATCTGTTTGTTGTGGGTGGTGTCAGAATTTCCTTCAATAAAAACATGTTTTTTGGAATAAAAAGACTTTTTTCTAAAATGCACAGATTTTATACCACAGCTTGTTTGTGCCTGTGAACAGCAGGAGACTCACACCACCATGTCTTGCTTTTGTTAGTTTCAGTTAATCAGTGTGTTTTTCCTCCTTTTTTGTCATATTTTATCATAGTGCATCACATTTGTCCTCTGTAGGGAGCTGCTATGTATGTCTGCTCATATAGGGATAAATAAAGATGCATTGAATCAATAAATGCACTAATCTTAAGGGAACCTTAAGATGCTCTTGAAAACAGCAGACCATCAAAAGTAATCTTCTTTAGGCACTTTTGGGAAGAGGAGGAGTCATTTAAAGGCTTTTGTTAATGGTTTAAAACACTGACCTCTTTCACCCTCAGAGTTTTTATCAAAGCGGAGATAATAACAACTGATTGATTATAGAGC
The DNA here is from genome assembly GCA_021432705.1 of Caranx ignobilis. NCBI lineage: Eukaryota > Metazoa > Chordata > Actinopteri > Carangiformes > Carangidae > Caranx > Caranx ignobilis. Next base: position 8,081,336 of record MU269984.1, on the reverse strand, counting down.
TCCACAGAGAGCAGCTGGAACTTCAAGTTCAGACATGTTTTGAAACTCTTTGCTTTGATTAATATTTTGTTCAACATGTTTTCCTGACACTGGGACACAGGGCACATCTAGTCTTTCTTCTGAATCAGGCCTGTTGACAAGTGGAAGAGCAAAGAATATCAGGGTGGTCAGAGGAGGAAACATCACAGAGACTCAGCCTCATGTAACTGAGCCTCTGTCAGATCCAGACTCAGGTGAGGAGCCTGTAGACCAGAATCAGACCAGCAGATGGATCATTTAGCACAGTTAATGCTAAGTCATTCTCTTTATATTGACAAGGTTTAAGCTTTATTTAATAGCTTGTTGGCACAGGTTGACAGGATTGGTTCCTTAGGTGTGTGACGTATAAAAATCTGGCTGTCTGAGTCTGTTTTTATCAGACTGTCAGTGATGTCACTGCAGGTCAAGGTGGAAACAGTCAGTCATGATTATTGCACCCATGGTATGTCTTGTAGTAAATGTAGTAAATAAAAAATAAGAATGCATCCAATGTTAAACACTTGAATATACTCAACAGTGAACTGTCCTTCACATTTTCTCCTTTTAAGAGTCCTACAAGAGGTTCTTTGTCATTACACTGAAATGAGTCAGTATCGTCAGCTTAAAATGCTTGATGCAGTCAGACTCAACTAAACCTCTTTGCCTCAGTTTCATGTTCAGAAAAAAAATATCTCAGTGTGGACAAACCTTTTTCAAACTCAGCTCATGTGACTGTAACGTGTTACAGGAGAAGGATACTACCTCCAGAGGACCCTCACCATGCGCCAGCGTCAGCTCTTTGTGATGTTTCTCATTGTCTGGACCCTGGGACACATCCTGGCTGGATTCAGGAGCTGGGAAAGTGCTGAGCAGCACAATTGTCATATATGAAAAATGGACACACAGAAGAGAGGGGGACCAAAATAGCAGGGGGGCTCTCGCATATTAAAAAGAGTGGCACATGTTGGCTTTCTGGGGTGTTCCTGAGTCTCTGGCTGGCAGAGCCACCATCAATCATCATTATGTCCTTTTTGTCAGGGTTTGTCTCCACACGCTGACCCCACCCTCTGAGCCTGACATATCAAAGACAGGCGGGAGGTGCAGGGGAGAGGTGGCAGGAGGTACCACCCATCTTTATCTATATTGCTGCAGTTCTGAAGTTGCTTTTGCTTTTTTTTTTTTTAACACATACCTTTAGGAAGGTAGGTATAGAGTTCATACTGTCAGCAGATATCTACCACCAGGAAAGGCAAACCAAGCAAATGTTTGATGACCATACTGTAAACTCCCTTCAACCTCAAATAAAAATGCTGCTGCTGCTGCTACCACCAACACCACCTTCCCCCTGATGATGTGTGCCATTGCATTTAACATCTACTGAGAAACTACATGTGAGGCATTAAGGGAACACTTAACTGCAGCGTCTACGAGACTCTGCATGCGAGGTGTTTAGGGGGCATCTGTAAAATGTGATGAAGGGTACAGAAACTGATGGGCTCCTTGCCTTGGGTGCCTTAGAGTCCATGGCCACCACATTCGAGCATACAAGCTCACTTTGTGCTTCTCTTTTATATCACTACTACATTCAGAGCTTGTATTTTTGCAAAAACAATTAGTCAGTATTTTCGATGATGACGAAGGTGTCTAATATCAATAGCATTAAGAGGCACAAACTAGAGGTAATAGAATACATGGGGTATTTTATGATGGCAATGATACTCAACACACTGCGACTCTAGGAGACAATAAAAAATAAAAAATAAAAAAAGAATCTGGCAGAGACTTATTGTTCGATGCCAAATGTGACTTTTGCTGTGAAAGCACTGAACAAGTGTGTTCACCACATTTTACCTTTAAAGTTTTTTTTAGAGACAGGAAAGTCAGAGGGAGAAGATGATGTGGAGCAAATGGCCACATGTTGGACTCAAACCTAAGCCCCTGCAGTTAGGACTAGGCCTTCAAACAGCCCTACCCTCACCCACTATGCTTGTTGTCTGCGGTACTGAATCTGCAGAGATTTTGTTTGTCTGCACATGTTTTCTTAAGTTGCAGTGTGTTGAGCTCCCAGGGCCACCGTACAATGACACCTAAGTGAGATTTTTGTTTTTGTCAGTGAAGCTGTTTTTTTTCTTTTTTTCGTTATCTTTTATTAATATTCACAATATATAAACGTCACAAGGCTACAGCCATGGCCATATTTGGTAAGTACAAGTGTTGTTACAAAGCACAAAGTTAGCAGAAAGTGAATTCTTTTCCTCCCTGAGACCTATGCTAACATCATCTGAGTGACCTTAATGTATATGTGGGTACACACTGGACCAGGCCAGCATTTCTCTGTGGCTCCAAACTGTGGTCAAACCAGCATCCTGTTTGCTTTGTCCTTGCGGTAAATTGAATTCAATGGACACAGTTTAGAAACACACCAGTGTATACAAGGTCCCACAATTCACACTGCATGTCAGGACAAAAACCCAAGCAATGAAGTCCATTGAACTCTCCACAGACCTCTCTGATGAAATTGTGGTGAGGTATGGATCAGGGCAGCAGTATAAAACCATTTCTAAAGCTCTGAGTGTTCCCAGGAGCACAGTGGCCTCAATAATTGTGTAATGGAAGAAGTTTGGAACCAGCAGGACTCTTCACAGCAGTGGGACAGGGAGACATGGTCAGAAGTGGGAGGAAGATGAATGAAGCCAAATACAAAACTCACTCTAGAAAGGATATGACCTCACACAAGTGTGATAGTTCACCTTTCAGTACAGACTGAGACCCAGAGAGCCAAGATAATACTGAGAGGGCTTTAGGACAAGTCTCTGGGTGACCCAGCCACAACCCAGAGTTCAAGCTGGTTGGACAGAACCCAATCAAAAAAGGGGAAAGTCTGTCATTTCAGTGATTAATAACTGTAAATGACATGTTTATGTCTGGTGTAGTCCGTCACTGGTTCCTGTTTACTCTGTGGTCACATTTTGAACTTCCATGACGGGCACCAGGTGAGAATGTGGTGTGTATGAAAACACTATACACACACCATATGTCAGGTATGTCAGGATGAGAAGGTGATTGGCAGACTGCCCCGGATCATGCAGCTAATTGGCTCCTGTCAGATGACCTTGTTCAATGTAAAGAGACAAGGTGGTGTGACTGTGCTGCAGGGAAACACACCTCTCCCTCCCACCCCAACCAGTCACACTGTACTGTTTCCATACCTGGAGTTTTGCCATGTTGACAGCTTCTTTCCTCTCAGGAGCTGGTTGTGCTAGAACCCATTTTCCTTTCCGTCCTGTTTTCTGCTACTTTTGTAAGGTAGGGAGGTTTGATATTGTAATTTGGTTTGTTGATTCTAAGGGGTTACCTTTGTTTGCTTTTCTAAATAGATTTTCTGTTTGTTATTTTGGCTTTTGTTCAACCTGAGGCTGAACTCTTTCTCCCTGGCATTTAGAAAGCATATTGCAAATGAAGACAGTATTTAATCACCACCAACCACCTGCAAACTGATTCTGTGGACACTCTGGGAAAAATGGGTTACTGCCATGTCATGTGCCAGTCACACCCAGACTGGACATAACACTCATAATGTAAGTAACTTAATGACATGGTTTATTTAGTTAAAATGAACTTGTAGCAGAAATGTTAAATCATACAACTTTTACACAAATTTATGTGGGAAATGTTCCAAATCTGCCATGGGTAAGGACTCAATATTACGATGGACAGTGTTGACAGGAAGTGCTTACATGTTGAAGTGAGGTCATGTTTTGTCACAAGATTCCTTGATGGTATGAATTCAAGATGTCTGGTGCAAAAGTTACTTTTTCTTGTGTTTGTTTTGGTCATTATTCTGGAAACCGAACATTAACAATGCCTCAGGTAGCAAAATAAAATCCGGCCCATATTTGGGCCACATGCTTGTTTTCTACTGGCCCAGTGTATGTCCGGTTCCACGACTCAGATCTACAGTATAAATTCAGATGTTATACCTTCACATCTGGAATTCTGGTCCACACATCGAAAATCTTTTGGCTGTCAGACAATACTGGAGGATAACAGCCAAAATTGCACCAGTATATGGGACACATCTGCACCAAGGACACAGGTTGGACATGAATTTTAATTTTACTACGACCATCAATGGATTTGTCCTGAAATTTAAATATTAGATTTGGACTAAAATACCTTTGACATATGATCTGTAATGCCCTTAAATGATAATGAATTAGATCATGGGCAAAACATTAATGTGAGTCATCCATAATCACAGAGTAAGAGACAACTTCATTAAAAAAAAAAAAAAAAAAAAAGAAAGAAAGGAAGAAGAAATAGAGGAGAAAAAGTAAAATGTATCTGGGTAGAAAAGTCATGCATGTTATTAATTCATCGTGTTTACCATTCTCACCAGCTCAATAATAAATAGTAAAAGAACATTTTGGCCACTCCAGCTGTCATCTCCTTAAAAAGCTCCCCCATCCTCCTGTGTTATATGTGAGAGGAGCAGGAAAACATCTTGATTCCTCCAGCATAGAAGCCTCACCCCATGGTGAGCTGCAGAATGGAGTGGTGGCATCATTCCATGCATTATTCAGGAGTGTAAATTAACCCTGTGTAGGGATACTCCATCAATCAAGAGAAGGGGGTAGGGGGGTGCCATATCAGGGCACGGGCTGAGGGCATGCAAGAGTGAGAGAGAGGGGGTGGGGGTTGGAATGCTGCTATAGTGGCTGGTCAGTGTGTAGCTGGTGGTCTGGCAGATGTAGTGTAATGAAGGAGAGCGACGTCAACGCTGGAATTAGCCACCCACGATTTCAACAGGTGGCCCGTGACAATCATGTGCGGCATGTGGAGTGGATGAGGCAGAGGTGCTGCAGCCTGCAGGGAACAGATACTGTCACAGCCAGAACACATAACAATAACTGGACCAGGATGGGCTGGATTTAAGGTTTAACAGTCTTTACAGAGTAGGAAAATATTTTAAAGTCATGATCTGTGGCATGTGCACATAAAGCATAAAATTACCTACACTTGAAATGTTGTGGCATTCAATGATTCAAACTGATTCTGTTACATGAAAAAAAAAAATAAAAAATAATAATAATAAAAAACAAAACAGTTTCAAACTATGGGTGAGTATAGCCGAAATAGCCGGCCACATGTAAACATAGTCTTAAATACTGCAGCTTGTTGATGAGGCAGATGACAGTCAGTTGTGTCTGAGACCAGTTGAGACCAGCCCAGACCCAGTGTGAGTGCCACCAGTTCTCATTTACAATGACAACCTGGCCCAGAGGCAGCAAACACAACACACAAACCAGACAGGCAGGGAGCTAAAGAAAAACTGGAGGATCCTAACAAAAAAACTGGTTATGAACAGACAGTACCAACTACAGCAAGATGTCTGCCATTAATATTTGCCATTATTTAAACTGAGTGAAAAAAATATACGAGATGTTAAAATCCTGTAGTGGTCATTCCTCTAAAAGTGGGATTGTTGAAGATATATGACATTGGCCTTTAGTGTCTTCAAATGAGTGAATACCTTAGGTCTAATAAGGTTATTGGCTCCTTTAATATTCACATATCCTTGTCTTACTATATTTATGGGGACTTGTCAGTGAGATAATGCATTCCCTAGTCCCCCTACCCTGGCCTTAACCATTGCAACTGAATACCTACGCATAAACCTACCCCTAATTGTATAGTGTCCCACATTGTGGTCCCTGAAAAGCTGCTGGACCCAACAAATACAGTGGCTCCTGAGCAGAATGTTGCTCCTGACCTTGTCCTGGTCTGGGTCAGGATCACTGCCTTACGTGCCTAGTTACTCCGATGTTTCAGTATGTCTATAAGTCCTTCTCTTAGTCAGTGAGATGTTTAGGACTTCATTTGATGAAGTTTTTGGGTCAAACAGTCCTATCACACCTCATAAATCAGATAATGTCAAAAGAAGCTCTGAGTAGGTCAGAAGCTCTGGTAAGGAGGCACAGAGATGTATTGATAGTGGTTTTAGTTTGAGTAAGGATCATAGAGTGAGTTAGGGGATCAGAACTGTCTGAAATGTTCTTTCAACCAGCAGGTAAGCTGAGTTTGACCAGTGGAAACATCTCCACTGCCTGCCTTTGTTCATGATTCAGCTTTTGATGCTTCCACCTCTGAGGTGCTTTCCATGTGGATTTTAAGCGCATAAACTTCAACTCCCTCCCTGCCAAAAAGAGCGTGATGTTGACGTGCCTTATCATAAAAAAGTGAGTTGATAGAGTACGAGTCTAGTCAACACATGTGCTCACCGTCATTTTCAAAGTGAAAGTTTTGCAGCCTTTCTAGCAGCAATATCTTACACCTGCATCTCCACAGAACTTTTGGGAAATGCGGTTGATAGATAGAGTCGTGGTCTTCAGACTTAGTTTTTACAGCAACTTACTCACAGTAGCAGTAGTAATCATTCCCTGACACATAGTTCCTCATATACTCTTGTTCTTGACCTTTGCAAATCGTGTATTGATGTGCATTTTGACCATTATCAGCTACAACTTGATCTTTCGTGATTTATCCATGGACACTCCCCATAGTATTGTTCTCTCTCTCTCTCTTTCTCTCCCTCTCTTTTTCAGGTGCTCTCTCTCTCCTAGCTTTCCCTCCTTGGCAGGTGCAGCACATGAGACTGATGAGGGAGGTAATTAGGGGAGGTCTTTAAAAGGCCTGGGAGAGCACTTCTGGCTTCCCAGAGAGCCATGTCAACAGCCTTGGTTTCTGTTTGTGGTTTCATCTGTTTTACTGTGCAGAGTTTTCTTCCTTATTTTAGATTGTTTTACATGATCCAGTTTTCGATTGGGTTTTGTTTAGGGGATTTCTTTTTTTCTGTTAGGTGGAAACTCTTGGGTGCTACAGCCCACTGTGTGACTGGCCCCAGAGCTCCCACTTTTTGTTACTTTTGTTGCAACCTCCACCTGAGCATCAGTTGACTAGGGAGGTTGCAGTGCTTGTTTCCTTCAGATCACAGACACAGGCAGGAATCATAGTCTTTGTGTTGTAAGGTGAAGTTGAGGCAGCTGGAGAAAAGCTGGTTCAAGGTTTCAAATACACACAAATAAAATGCAAAAATACAACATGAGCAGGTTTTACAATCAATTTCTTTGTATCTGAAATCAACAGCGTCTCAAAGAAGATGCAAAGGCTCATTAACAACAGAAAACCTGTTTCTGACTTCAGGACAGCAATGAATCCTGAAACCTGTCCTAAATGTCTTACCCCTCACATGAACCTGAAAAGCATTACACGTGAAAATAAATGGATGTAGCCTCTATGACACCATCCATAATTTTCTGAAAAGTGGTTGTGAAGCTTAGAGTGGGCTCCTCTGCTGTAACCATCTTGGCAGTGTCTGACTCCGCTTAGCCCCCAGCTAATCCATAAACTGGCAACGACAACTGTTTGTGCTTCAGTGCATTCTGGTTCAATAATTCTGGCAAGCATATGCTCCCATTAGCATCTTTAGCAAAGTTGATCATTAGAGTGTCTTGCTTAAAGTCTAACCCAAGGTAAATTCATTCTATGACTATTTAGCTAGATATGAGCTAAGCTAACCCAGATATGGTGAGCACAGACACCAGATAGTACTAATATATAAACAGAATAAGAATTTACACTTATGTTTATTTCTGCTGGAAGGTTAGACATTTTAACATGGCTTGGATTGACTCGCTTTTGCAGCCAGCCTCTAGTGGACACTAGAAGAAGTGCAGATGGACTAGTGTTGGCTTAATTCTACCAGATGTTGCTGCATGGGGAAAAAAATAAATAACTTGTGCAATTGTGCAAAAATTAAAAGTTGGTGTATCAGTAAAACAGAATGTGATGAAGAGCAAATGAATGGTTCAGAGACTGCAGCATGAAGACTGAAATAAACATCACGATTTTAACATGTTCAGTGACTCATACTGATGATGTGGATGAAATCACACATTTGTTTGCAGTTTCTTTTATTTAAAATTGACTCTGACTCTGAAATTGGATGGAAGCCTGACCAGTGGGGGCATGAATGGATCTATATCTATATTTACATCTAATGACTAGTCTTTATGTACTTGTGTGTGTGATAAACGGTATCATCAGACAGAGTGTAAAGTGTGTTTTTCTCTTCCTCTGAACTCTGGGAGTTACTAAAATTCAGTTGATTTATTTAGCTTATTTAGTTTTGGGCTGATTTATTTGGTTCACTCATTCCTTTAGTTCCCCTGTGAGATCCACAAAAATATTTTATTGATTGCACAATAGCAGTATGTGGACGTTCCTTCAGGCATTTTTGCACCTTTCTCTGGGACCGCTGCACATTAGTACATTTCCTCTCTCCCTCAATTCTAGAAGAACTAGGTTGGGAGTCAGAAAAGACACTGAGGCGGTCATGATGATGTGTGGAGATATATTACTGGCTGGAAACTGGATGGCGTTTTCAACTAGGCCTTTCTTAAATTTGAAAAAGTAAGCTCACTTTTTTTTTTTTTTTTTTTTTTAACTGACTGTTCTGTAGCGGAGGAAATGAAGTTCCCTCAGAGGAACATTAAACTGCACTCCCGTGTATGCACCACATTACAGATTCAAAGCATTATTCAATAGAGAGAAAGGCTATTAACTCTGCTGCTTTCTGGGATGCGGTCCAAGTCAGATCAGAATTCTGGTATGGTTAAATCCCCATAAGAGTTCCTGAGATGAAGCTGGCGCTTTTTTCCCATCGGCGAGCAGAGGACACGGGCATAATGTCGTTAGGCACGGTGGTCCTGTTTGGACGGCTGTTTGTTTAACAGCATATTCATTGGCTGTTTGCTGATAAAACTGGTGGGGAAAGCTGCCGCTGATGAATTGCACCGGAGCTTTTCTTGGTATATCTATTGTTTGGCTCCCCTGACTGGCGCACCACACGTCAGGACGGTTCAATTGACTTTGAAAAACGGGACGAAGCTGATGTCAGAGGACAGTCTGTGGATCCCACTGACACCTTCCAGAGCTGGAATTTTCCCCAGATGGTCATAAATGGGAAAAGTTGTGCTGTCTGCTTTTACAAACAGCCATCTAAATGATGATTATAGGAAGAACAGAATGTTCAAAAGTCTGTTTCTGTGTTTATTCCCTGCAAAAAAAAAAAAAAAAAAAAAAGACTGACGACAATTAAGATCAGCAATATCTGCACTTGCACAACTGACATTAGCAGTTGATTAAGCATCTCTGCGGCTCATGGCCTACATCTGCCCTCATTTCTCTTTTTGATGCATTTCCCCTCCTCCTTAGTTTTTTTTCACAGAGGAAAGTAAAAGAAGACACAGCAACGACAAATTTCCTTTGGGACCTGGAATCATCTTTCATGGATTCTGTGGGTGGCTATCCTCTCCAGTGACTGGAAATCTTTGAAAACCAACCTACCAATTCCTACCTGCTGAGATAAAATGAAATGCATGGTGTGTCAGTCAGTTGTTTTCCTGTGTATTTTGGTTTGATTGAAGCACCACAATACATGGTGTGTGTCTCTGTAGGCGTACGACACAGTATACACATGATAAATCCATCTATAGGGGAAGCTATATGGAACATCTTGAATGTCAAAACTAACAGCCCAATTATGGGAACACTAATGAACAGTAGAGAATGTGGAGTGATTTGTGGTCCAGCACATGTTTTGCCTCTCTGAGAAGTGAAATGTTTATTTTGTACATGTCTTATGTGAGATTTCCAGCGTATTTTGTTATCTGTTTTCACGCCAACAAAGTTTCATATCAGTTTCATTACACTCAGATGCTTTTATGTTTTTACATGTGTTAACAATATCCACTATTTAATTTTCAACTGCTGTAAGGAACACTGAGCTGGGAGTCCTGTCAATGTTACCATTGCAGTCCTCAGATGGAATTGATCAATCGATTAGGAAATTTTGATCCATTGCTGATGACTTTTTTTTTTTTTTTTTTTTTTTTTTTTTTTAGATAGATAATGGCTAAAACCTCAACAACTCACATATTAACACATTAGCTTAAAAGATGTAGGCATAAATGTTCCCTGGTCTACAATCCCCCAATACCCCACCAGGTGAGTCGCCATGACTACATTTACATGCAGTCAATATTCAGGTTAAGGTCAATATTCCAGTTTCTGAAAGATCCTGAATAACCCGTTACCATGCGTGAGCAAACAGGGTTATTCCTGATATCCCGATCAAAACAGCAACTCACGGACAACGTCTGGATGCACGGAGAACGTCATGATGCAATGTGCGTCATAGCTGCTTCTTCTTCCTTCTACCTTCTTAGATCTCACTATGCCGGTACTTTTATACCGTCTACAAAAGACATGATGTCGTTCACCACACTTATGAGGTGATTTGTTTCCTCATAGCTCCAAAAGTGTGGTGTTAGCTTGCATTTCGCCATGTTTACACTGATTCATTAAAGTGTTCCACTACTGTTGAATCAAGTAGAAGTCATCTTGAATTCTTGGGTCTGGGCTTGTGGGATTCGTCCGATCTGACTTCAGGGCATATTGGAGCTTGGAAATTCCATCTTCCCAGTACAACTGGAAAGCACCATTAATATCTGAGACATCCTGAGAATATTTTTATAAGTCAAATATCTGCAGACTGTACTCTTCCATTTAGACAAGTATCTGCAGCTTTACAACAAACAATTTCAAACTTTTAACTCATTTGATTTGGTTAAAATTGAATAATAGATCTTTTGTGCTACTGTTTTTAATCACAGATTTACGGCTGTTTCTCTTCAGTAGTTGGGCTGATAGTGAAGATTACAACACTCTGCAACAGGAAAACTGGGACATTGCTCTCCTTTAAACTTCAAACTTTTCTGAGCTTCTTCAAAAGATTTTTTTTTCTCTAGTGAGTCAATTTAAGAACTTTATGTAATGTTGCTACAGGTTATAGTGGTAAGATCTTGCGCTAGACTTTCATAAAGCCAGAAGACTGTACAAGAGACAGACGACCAGAACTGTATAGAAGCATACAGCCCTTATAGAAAGGGTCAAGCTCCAGACAGTGTCCTCCACTTCTACAACTCGGTGGGCTGATTGATGCTCCTTGACTGTAGTGGACAGGGTGTGCAAACTATTCACTGGCGACCAAGCAATCACTGCTCTCAGCCACACCCAAAGCCCCACCCACCGGGACACACCATCCAACCTTACAAGATTAGATTTCTTTGAGTTTATCTGTTATCACTCAATGATCACTCAGAAAACAGCCCTGTCTTCTGATTGGCTCTCTGACCTGTCGTTAAATAGAGGAGCCTGAGAGAGGAGATGTAGACCTACAGAAATGGTTTATCCCTACAGATATATTTTATGATCAACACATGACCAATTAAATGTGGAAAGTGATTAATGTTTTTATCCTCACACCTGACAAAGCTCCACCTCAGCCCCACAGACTACATTACATGGGCTCAGTAATAATCCCAATGACCAAATTGATTTTGACATAAAATTAGTTGACATACCGTAAATTAAAACCGCAGGTAGCTGCAAGCATGGAGCACTGATCAAACAGCACAGAGGCAAAAATGTTGGATGAGGTCATTTACTCACACTGAAACATGAGGTAGAGCTTTCTTTATAGCTCACACTTTCCCATATCAGTCCAAGACATGTCCAGGAGGAAGGCGTTAGCTGTGTGTGGGTGGATGTGATCCCAGGCCTCCATCTGGCCAAAACAGGGAAAAGAGTTCAGCCTCTGGTCTGATTACACTGTGACCAGCTGGTGACTGCCTGTAGCAGTGATGTATAAATGCAAGACCAAGTGTCTTGCTTTTGTAGTGCTAATAAGTAATTGTACCATTTATATCTTTAGCATTAAGTCCATGCCTACAGGATGTTACACAGTCCCCAGGTGGTGCAACAGTTTTTTTACTATATGTTCCTTTCTTTGCAGTTGTCCTCAGTTTCTTTTTATTATTTTTATTCACAACTCATATTCAGGTTCCTAGACAAACACTTGATGTACTGTTCATACAGAGAAGAGTGAGCACTCCAGTTTTAACATGTTGGTGGAATCTTGGCAAAACAGTTGTATGATGGAGGTCACCAGAGATATTGAATAATCCTTTGGGGCATGCTGATCGTTGATTTGCTTATGCTTCTCACAGATACACAGCTGAAGTAAAAGCAGCAGTGAACTCCCTCTGTATGGCTGCAACTTCAAGACCGTGACCTCCCCTCGAGGGATCTCTATAGTCACGACCACAACATTTGAGTATTATTCCTTGTGTGGGCAAACACACACTGTCTCACCAGACAACAATGGTTCACTGGTACGTACATTTGCATATGGACTGTGCACAGCTGCATGTTCCAATAATTTGAAATATCTATTATTAATACACCTTTTTTTTTTTTTTTTTGTAAATTGCTGAACATAAGGGTTTAAATTTAATTCAAGAATTTAATTTTGATCATTTTACATTGTGGTTGTCCAGGTGTGTGTTTAAGCTATCTTTTTTTTCATGCAGCTTCATTATTTAGTCTTCATGTGTGTAAGACTTTAAAGGAGAGTGACAAAATCTTACCTCAATTTTCTATTTCGGTGCACTGGAGACATGGCAGGCGTTGGACTGTGTCCCCTCAGACAGTACTGCTGTGAGCACTTCTGCCTCTAAATCTGGCTGAACAACATGCTGTTTGCACTCTAGTTCATCTTAAGATGATTCCCACCATTTTTCTTATCAGAACAGTACAGGCTTGGTGGCATCTACATCTTGCCTTAGCTCACTCCTCCTCCATCAGGTAGGCTCGGGGACGACAACAGCCTACCACCCCCACCTGTCTGCCAGCCTGTCTGAAGAGGCCATGAAGACTGTCACATCCATGGCCCGGTTCCATACCATAACACAGCTTTAATAGCAGGTTGCTGAAGCCCCTGACACTCTGAATGAAAGAACTTGACATGGTAACATGAATGTGAACAAAATGGCTCTGACAAGCAGGCAACAGCACCAGGGGGGCATTATTATACAGTGGCCCCTGGATAACAAATAATGCACATTCTTTAACTATTCATCAGCTTGCTGACACAGAGGACAATCTGACTGCCTTCAACAGTATTAGACCCGACAAAATCTGGTTGTTTGGTAAGAGTTCAAATGCAACAGCAGGCATGGACCTTGAAGTGTGCAGACAACTGCTCATTGATTCCATTCCCTGAAGGTTCTGTTGCTGCTTGAATTCATCAACAAAAAGTCCGTTTTCATCACTCGACCAGTTGCATCAATCTACTGCTGATGCCAGCCCGGCCTGTTGGATAAACCTCAACCCAAAATGTTTTCAAGTCAGTCTCCGGGGTGGCAGCAATAAAGGGAAAAAATGAAATGAAAAAAACACACCACGCTCAGCTGCTGCTGTGGAACGGGGGAGGAAAGTAGGGGGAAAAGGGAGGGGAGGGTGGAGCTGGTGGTACATCAGGCCAATTGTCTGTCACATCAATCAGGGGGATGTTCATCCAGCAATCAGTCAGTGAGCCGGTGGTGGCATGGGCATCAATGAGGCCGGCTGACAGAAGTCTTTGAGGGACTGTAACGGTCCTCTTCCTCCTGGAGTGTGCCCCCCACACACAGAGATATTCGATACATAGAGCGGAGCTGCTACACCATTCAAGTCAGTAACAGCTCTCAGCTTAACTTCTTGCTTCTTATTCAAGCTTAAGAAATTAACTGACTGAATAGAGTTCAGCTTTTTTTCTTTTCTTTCTTTTTTTCTTTCTGAATCAAACCACAGTTGTTTTTTCTGTGCATACCTGGTCTGCTCAGTCATCACCTACATCCCACAGTAAAGTATGAACCACCTCTTTCGAAACGAAATGCAGGATATTGCTTTTAAGATCGACCAACTGAAGCAAAACATCACCATAAACATCAGCATCCCGGGGCGCCGTATAGCTCAGTGGGTTGAGCAGGCAATCCATATGCAGAGGCTACAGCCCTCAGTTTGAATCTTGAATCTGGTGGTCCTTTGCTGCATGTCTTTCTCCCTCTCTCTGCCCCCCCCTTTTTTTCCTCTCTCTCAACTATCCTATGAATGAAAGGCATAAAGCCCAAACATACTATACCACTCTGATGAACCAGGACGTTCAGACCTGGTATTAACATCTACCTCAGATGATCCAATCTGGATCTGAAATGTGCCTTCACACCAGTATTCAATCACTCAGACCACATTCAGAGGTGGTCAGGGTCACATTGCTCCAGGGACGTCGTCCACCACAGTCCACCAAAGTTTCATAATGAACTGTAAACATTTGCAGAGTTCTAAATCATAATATACATGTCAAAGTATTTCTAAGGTTAACATCAACATCAGAGTTAACCCCAACAGTTCCTACAATGAGCAGCATTTGTTACAGTGAGGAGGAAAAACTAACTTAATAGGAAGAAACCTCCAACAGAAGCAGAGTAAGGGTGAGCGGGTCTGCCTTTACTGTTACAGACGACTAAATGACTCAAACCTTATTTATAGGGCTGTGAAGAAAATTGATTCGCTCCACCTGCATTCTCTGTCCGTCTCACAAACACATTGACAGTGGACGCTTCTGTGGAGGTCAGCCTGGCTAAAGACAACAACACATACATGCTTACTTTCATGTGTAGCAAGGAAGTGAGATCTGATCGCAAGTGGACACTGGAGATACATTTAATGGCACGTGTGAACAGGACCTGAGATTTACCGGCCACAAAATGAACGTCAGTGCAGCATTTACACAGATCTAGCTTTTGTAACAGAAAGTAAATGCATCACTACACTACAGCGATCAAACGCACTCTTGCTACACCCTCATGTGACGTACGACAATTAGCCAACACATTCACTGACATCTGACCACTTTGCTGAGTCACCTCTCTGGCTATGACCCATCTTCTAGCTGTGCTACATATTTTGAAACTTTGAATCTCATTGCGAATGACCTCAAGCGACACAATTGTGGCCTGAGCAGAGATTGGCTCTGTGTGTGGCTTCACTCCTCCCTGATACAGCAATTTCTCTTATTTTTCCCCAATTTCCTTTTTGCTTACTCCTCTGCTTCCCTAACAAAGTGAATTTCTCGAACAATACGCCTCAACAGTACAATTTGCAGTTAGTGCAGTGAGTGGGCATGCTGCTCAGAGGAAAAAAAAAAAACTACATCTGTAGATGTTTAGTCTCTCTCATCGCGTCTGGTATGAAGCAATCATAGGCTGAGTGAGCGTTCTGATTGCCCCTATACCAATTTGAGTAGTTTGTGATTTTCACGATTTCTGCAGATCAGATCCTCGTGAACGTCGCCTCTCGTTTCCATTTGAAGCGACTGTTTTGCCAGAAGGTTGCCAGAATCTACTTGAATGAAGTGACTGTTTTCCCCGCAAGAGCAGCCTGGTTTTGAAGTAGAAACCTTGCTAACACACAACACACACACACACACACACACACACACACACACACACACACACACACACACACACACACACACACACACACACACACACTGAAGGGTTCCTCCTCTCTAGCTGCTCTAGTTCTACCTTCACAGGGCTCCCTCTGCAGCGAGGTGCCAACTCTGTGCCTCTCATTCAGATCAAGTCACAAATCTCAGTGGGAGTCCCTCCGAGGACAAAAGCAAGGAGGCCTGGACCATGAAAGGGGATTACCATTTCACAGATCTCAAGTCTGAGAGGCGCTGCCACCGCCACTGTCTCCAACTAAACGGATGAAGTGTTTGTTTACTTGCTTGTTTCAATAGTGATTAAAATAATAATAACCTGTAAGCAGTGGAGAAGGCGTCACAGTGGCTTTGCCATGAGTTAAGAGTTTTCTTTAAGATGAATTGAACTATTGGCAGCTCTGAACTCTCTCAGTTTGAAAACTTGTGTGCTCTTGGAAAGTGTCCAAATGCTGAAAGTTGCTTTTCTTCATGCTGCCTTTAAGTCTTAGCGGTGCTGGCACAAGACGTAGATTAACACAGACGTTACTTCTCTGTTGTCAGCAGATTCATCTGAAGTAATGGAGCGGTTAGGTTATTAGCATTTATGGTGATTACTTGTCACACCTGACATATATTGTGGCTGTCATGTTAAGTTGCAGATGTAACCATACATCTTGCAGTCCTGACTCAATGCTGTGCACAGAGTGAAATTTACTTCTTTTACAGACATTAGACATAAACCTGCACACTGCAGTACTTACACTCTGTAAAAGCGTCCTACACCCCTCAGTGTGTTGGTAGCTGATCAAAAGTGACCAAAAATAAGTTGAATTTAAGCAACACTCACCTGACCTCAAGTCCTCCTCTCAGCTCCTCCTCCTGAGGGAACTCTATAAGAAGATTAAAAACTCAGATCTCCCTCTGCGAACTGCAAAGTTCATTACATGAAAGGATTTTTGACCAAAGAAACATTCCCAATGAAAAAAGTTTCAATAGTAACCAAGGATTTAAGGAGGTGCTTAGCCTCACTTAGAAAAAGAGCTGGGAGCAGGGTGGACAGCCAGCCTATTCAACATGTCTCATTTGCTTTGACTGACCATAAACAAATTATTGTAATCTAGGGTGAAGTTAATGTGAGCTATTTCTTGATGGGTGGGGGGAGGGTGGCACAGAGTGCAGCTTCCCAGAGTCTTGTCAATTTAACCATATCATTTACCCGAGATCTCTAAACATCCCCTGAAATGGTACCTCTGCAAGTTGCAGGCCTTGGTTGTCATGGTTGCAATAAGGGCTCTGGTTAAGTTTAGGAATAGCTTGAGATGAGGGTAAAAATAAATACTATTTTACACAATCTTTGCTGTCAGTTGTCGCAGCCATTGATCAATAAAGAACAAACTGCCACTTCCACAAGGGAATCGAACACTCCTTTGTGTCATATTCATCCACCACAATCTCCTCCTCATAAGGACTTTGTTTCTCTTTAAACTCCGTCACTGCACCTTCCCCTCTGCTCCTGTCATATTTGCCATGACCCCTAGATGTCACCTGGCAACTAAATACCACTATAGGTCACAATGAGCTCTGATGACCTATGGGCTTGTTTATTACAAGAGAATCGTCTCCATCAGAGTAAAGTTACCAGATTTGGTACGACTGTGTTATACCTCTGTGTCAACTTCATGTGACTTTATAAGTTGTAGAAACTTCTGGAAATACAATTATTTTTTTACCTTTTCATGACAGATGACAGAGACAGAATCACGTACAGTGTGGTTAGGTGGTATGTTCCCTCCACTGCTAAAACACTACCTGCATTGCATGCCCGTGGTGGCTCAGACATGTGCTGACATTGGCTGCATCTCTGTCTCTCTACATAGGGTTTGCAGGTTACTGGAATGCTGGATTTCTTTTCACTATAAATCAATTTGTTTTATTTATTTATTTTTTGACAGAAAATGTCACTGTCTCCCCATGTGGCTAAATATATATATCTATACATTTGTATGTGTATGTCATACTTATATTCAGATGGTATGGAGACAACTAGTAGGAGTTGTCAGTGGGAGGTGTTGCTGGTTGCTGTTACAGGTCTTTGTCAGTAAGTTTTTTTTCTTTTTTTTTCTGGGATATGCATGTAACACATGAGAAATAAGCGAGACGTTGAATAGAGGTGTGAGGTAAGGACAGAGGTGTGAGCTCAAACCTGTTATCATGGGTGCAGGAATAAAGATGAAAATGTTCTGCAGCCGATGACACATGTGGCGTGATCCTGGTCTTAAACATCGGGCATCAGGCACCTCAAACCAAATTAACAAACAAGATTAAAGTATGTTTTCTCCAAACTCAAGGATTAATTTATACTAAAAGTCATAAATATTCAAGTTTAGGAAGAAATCCTTAGGGTTTTAAACGACAAACAAAACCCAAATCAGCTCCTTCGTATTGAGATGGAAGCACAGAGCTGGGAGAGAAATCCAGATGGACAACATCTGGGGGTGATGCATCAGTAGATTGATATACAGCAATAACTCTGGTTACGTATTAAAGCCAGTGGTTTATGTGCAGTGATGCATTTTATCTTGCCTTCCTGCTTGTTTCACCACCGTGGTATTTTGGCTCAGAACTTCCCAGAGCTGAGAGGGAATCAAAGATATGTTGTTATTGCAACTTGTGTCATGCTATCATGTTAACTACCCAGCTCGTGTACAGCCTGTTACCTCCTGCTGTTTTCCTCAGCTTCAGCCCCAGGTCCACAGATGTGGTGTGTGTGTGTGTGTGTGTGTGTGTGCTCTAAATGAGATATTCATTTGACCAGTTGTGTGGATAAAACCTTTAGAGAAGCTTTACAGTGTGAAGAAGACTGATGACCCAGTGACCAGGAAACACCTCAGCAGGGGAGCATCACATGGGTGACAAGGCAGGTGCCCCAGCCAAATACACTGCGCTGTCCCATCCATCGTGTGCCCCCCAGCCAGTCGTCCTAAAGGCCACTTCATCACGCTCTGTCAATGGGACAGAGCTGCTCACTGTTTGAGAGCACTGGCCTGAGACGGGAATGAGCTCTCCATCAGTCTCTTTTATGCCACAGATCCACAAGCTGCAAGAGCCAACATGACTCATACAGCAGAGGTTTAATGGCAAGAGCAGGAAATAACAAACAATCAAATGTGTTGCACATATGCTTAACATGTATGTTCCCCAAATTACAAAAAGAAAACAACTCAAAATTAAAGCCAGGAGCAGCAATGAGCAGAGCAAAGCCATCTTGTCTCAGACACCAATCACAAAAGCAACATGTCAACACTGGACATCTGGACAGTGTAACTTCTACATACTTCAGGACAGACAATGAAAATAAGACACATCCGTACCAAACTGTATCATTTTTGTTACATTCTTGACAATCAGTGAGTAATTACCAGCATTACTGGCCTTGTTGCTTTATATTGTGAAACAGTGCATTTTAACGTTATCAGTCTTTACTGTTGGGTTGGGTAGAGGCTGTACATATTAGAGTGGATACAACCTAAAACACACACATTATAATTGCTTTAATTACACACACTGTTACCAATTCAAAGCTCAGAGACTTAGAATGAATGTGTGGTCATAGCGTGCTGGAAACAGAGTCCTTCATGAGTCCCAGGGATATTTTGTGTATTGTAATTTCTCCAGAAACCACTTGGTTAACACCATTCATCTAATCTCTTCCCTGAGAGTTACAAACTCACGATGCTTCATCTTGCAGCTCATTGGGGAGACATTTTGGATGATTACTTGTGTGGGATGTGGTAATGCAATTATATCTGTGCGTGCTGTGGTTCGCGGGGCTTCTAGCTTGGCGTTGGACTTGATGGATACAGCTATCAGACACCTTCTCGTGACTGTCATGTGGCTGTCAGTAACAATGTGTTGAGTTTCCTCCCACACACGCGTCCTTATGTCCCGAAAGGAAAACCATTACACCGACTGCTGAATTATGAGTGAGGGATAATTTGGACTGGATAATGAGGTAAATAAAATTAAAACAGAAAGCTAGCGTCATAAATATCTGTAGGCTCTCTGCTGTGTTGTAATGAGCACTATTAATCAGATGCGGCTAAATTAGAAAATTTTGCATCCAAATGTACTAAACTTACACTGATTATCAACTTTTCCTCTTTCACAAGTTTTACAGGTTGAACTGCCAGACTTTGACTTGAATTCTTTACTGTATGTATTCACTCCCACCCCCCCCACACCCCCTCAATTACTGATATTTTCATAGGCAGCTCCTGCAAATTCCGACAAGAGTTAGATCACAATTTGTTCCAGATTGTCTGTGCGGCAGTTTGTTGAAGAGCAGCTATTTTGCAAACTCTCCTCCAGCACGATGGGAGGTTTGCCACAGAGTCTGAGCTGTTTGTATGCACTCGTGGGTGCTTTTGAAGTTCCCCCGCTCCCATGCACACACACACACACACACACACACAGAAAACACACTTTCTTATGGTCATGTTAAAACAAATAGAAAGCCAGCACGATGACGGTCTGTGTTAAGATATGGGTGGTTTTTATGAGTCTGGCTTCCTGGCTCTCTGTCTTTCCACGCTCAGCCATGTTGGGTATCATTGCTCACAATGACTTCCCTGTTCTTTGTCAATGTGCAGAGATGCTGCATAAGCACTGCAAAAGAACCAGTGTTAAAGAACACACTGCATATGCTGTAATACACACTGTATGTGGTGTGCACAATACAAGTGAGAAACCCATTAAAACATCAACAATAAGATGTTATCTCACATATAAAATATATTAATACCCATAATGTGTATATATATATTTTTCTCATTATAAATGCTTGAATAGGCAGGACATGACCTCCGCCTTATATGATAGTAGTAAGAGTGTATTAGTCCTCACCTGAAAATTGTCCCCAGCAACTGCACATCGTATCCCACTTGAGTAAGATTGACTTTTTTTTCACATATTTATTGTTTTGATCTTTTCACTAGATCTATTAACAATCATACTAATAAATGTGCCATTTTGGATGCATTTGATTAGACAGAGCTATTGTTCTGACTGTATAACACTAGGCCTACGCAAATACTGTAAAAAGAAAAGGACAGAGTATTGGAAGCAGCTGAAATAATTCAACCCCACCTGCACTCTTTTTCTTCTCTGTTGTTCTAAGAAAATAAGATTTCACGGTTCAACGGACAAAAATGCAAAAAATAGAGCTTTTTTTGTGTTAGGTCTCAAAGACGTGGTTTTTACTGCTGCTGCCAGAAACATAAAACACATGATATCCAATGTGTAGGATGTTGTTTTTTTCCCCACTGAAAGGATCTTCATAACTAGACAACAAAAACAGCGAAACTAAAGCTTTAATGTAGTTGTTAAATCATTTCATGTAAAGAATAGGAATGTGTTCATTAGCAGATGTCCCATGTTGTTATTAAAAAAAACCCTTAACTGCCTGAAAATGCATTACAATTGGAAGTGAAGACCATGAAGAGGTGCAGCTCCTCCACACTCCAAGCTGCCAATAAGCGGACTCTAGGCAGTCCTGCCAACTGCTTCTTGTCCCTTCTCTCTGGCAGACACGTCTCTTTTAGGCCCCTCACTGCCACAGCCTTTGAACGCAGCACAGGCTTCAGGACACACTGTACTGACAAGATAAACACTCCACACATATAAAGTGTCACAAATTAAAAATAATTCACCTTCATCTTTTCAAATGACCTCATTTCTTGCATGTAATGTTGTTTAATGGCATTTCTTTACACTTCTTGGATATGAGTTTATTCATCCTAATTTTACTCTTTTGACTGTAAAAACAAAGCTGCTTTTATCTTTGACTTGTTGCCTACTGATCAATGCCATCTTTGTGTCTTTGACTGCTGAGCCCATACATGCATGAAGTCTGCATTTAAGCGATTTTGGTACTGAACCATAGACGTTGCCAGCGGGTGAGTCTGAACTCTGGGAGAACATATGGGGTCAATTAGGCAGAGTTTGCTCCTGGAAGCCGTTCAACTGATCCACAATAGGGACCTGCAGAATAGGTGGTCGCAGGCCATTTGGCAAGGCAATTGTGGGCAGCCTGTGAGTTAGTGACATGAAAAGTATCAGGTGTTAGCCAGCAAATGATCCAGTAAAGGTGAGGCTGGAGGAGCAGATTGGCTGGCTCCAGCCCCATGTGACCACTGTTTGCTGTCAGGGAGGAGAGGAAGACATGGATACACTGCTCTTTGAAATACACCCCTCCATTACATATTACTCCAATTAAATAAACATATTATATGTGAAACTGAAAGTGTGGTGAGGCAAGCTATTTTACATAGGTGAAGTTACTTTACATCGGTGAACTTTTTAAGATTTTAAGCTTGTATCACACATCATGTATTTGATTTCAGCTAAAAAAAAAAAAAAAGGTCTGCATTGAATTCATAAAACAAAGCTAATGTGGAACCAACAAACTGTTGTTGCAATACTTCATTAATAAAAGAGGAGTGTACAATACAAAGGCATGGGACACAAGGCATTTCAAACAGGCAGCAATACAGCAAATAGTTGGCAAAATAGTAAACAGGACATAGTACTACTGTTAAATATCACCTGCAGTCTTTACAAATAACTAATTAATGGTTGCCAGTGAGAGTAAAATCTTTCAGATGACCCTCACCCACTGTGTTAAAATACAGTTTATTTATTTATTTTTTTAAATATGGACTCAGTAATGTCAGTATTTCATTAAAATAACACAATTGACAAAATAAACTTGTTAATATGTATTTGACCCGGACCCCCCTGAGTGTGTGTGAGCATGCGCAGGGCTCCCCATAGCGTTCAGCTGCCCCCGTGCCTGTGCAGCTGTGAGCATGCTTGAGGACCAACAACAGTGAGTATTCATTTATTTGGAGTGTAGCTGGCCACACAAAACATTCATGTGACTGTCCAGTGCTATAATAAAATGACCCTCACTTTAAATTCTAGATGTAGACTGTCTTCTCTTGACTCAACGTTTATTCCACCAAAGCTAACAGAAAAGTTTCACCTGTGCTACCTGGTCTGAGAACAACAGCTGTTACAGCTGTAAAGTTGTTACAGCCAGTTAGAGGTGATTAAATCATGGGCCTTGCAACTAAAGGTGATAAAACGCATTACTGCTTAACAACAGAAAATTAAATGCATTATGTTACTCATTAGTTACGAGCAAATGTAATTAGTTATGTTACCCACATGTCACACATTCTGTATTTACCTCATTTAGGAATAGGAAGTGAGGCATTATGAGTCAACAACAGCCAGTACGTGTGTGTGTTTGAAACACACTTCCTGTTCTGAATGAAACCAAGCTGATTTCTGAATATTGACTTATCTTTAAATAACCAGTGAAAAAGACATCACATGTATTTTTTTTTTTTTTTTTTTTTTTTTGTATATATGCATACCACTATGAATAGTAAATATATATTATACAGCCAAACCCCCTGGGAACTAATATGCCAACCAGTCAAGATGCTTCAGTAACACAGATAAAATTAAAATTAAAAAATAAATAAATAAATAAAAATAAAATAAAGTGTTAAAATGTGATGACATTAATGTATCACATCCCTGAATAATGTGTTGCTGGTCTTTTAATTTCTTGCTGCCGTGCAGAGGTCTGACATCACCGGTGATGTTAAATAATTTAAAACACATACAGTAGCGATGCACAGTTGACTTTTCTCATGTTGCGGTTTGATGTATTTTAAGTCAAAGCTGAGTTGAACCCACATAATATCATACACATGCATATGCATCTAAAGTTGGCTGGCTGGTGCTGCGTTTGAGGTAAACCTAATTGTGAGTGAAACATGATAATATATTTCATGAGACTACAGCTGAGGTTGAGAGCATGCTCCTGGATCTTGATGAACCCTGATGACATGAAAGTCTGAGAAAGAAAAAAACACAACTGCACCATCCTGATCTGTAAATACAAAAGCCCTCAGAGGAAACATGCTCGGAGCTCTCAGACTCTCCCAAACAAGCCTTTTAGCCTGTATGAGTCATTTCAAACTTTGCTTTCAGCGCATAAAGGGATTCAAAACCACAGTTTACAGTTCCAAGCTGAAGCTATCCATCAGAAAAATGAAACCATGGATTGAGTTTTTCAAATATTCACTTTGGGTCTGGGTGAAGTCACAAGTTGTCTTCATGTAGAGTCACAGTGGAAAACGGGCATGGATCAGGAAAAAAAAAAAAAGAAAGAAAGAAAAAAGAAAAGCAATGGCTAGTCAGAAGAATCAAGAGCTTTCAAACAGTGAGAGAAAAGAGGAAAACCCCTTGTGTTGCCTACCATGAAGAATTACATTGATGAGCCTGTGATCTCTTCTTTTTTTTTCCTCAGAGTGTACATTCTCATTTTTGAACACAAATTGCTCCTCATGCTTGTCTTTGTGAGAGAAACTGTATAGTTGTAACAGAGAACCTAGAGGTTGTCATTAAAGTCAAACATCATTCTGCCATGAACACTGACATACCAAACACTTAATTACACACAGACTCATTTTAAAGGGGACATATGCAAGTTTCCTCTTGCATATGCCACCTATTGCTGGAAGTTGGTGTTGGTGATAGTTGTTTGGCAAGAGTTTCCTCTATTGCTACAATACAAGAGGTGATGCACTTTTGCTACTCTAAATGAAATGACATAATGGATGCCACTATGCTATTTGTGACATACCATAATAAAACACAAAGGCCTATTGTGCTCAGAGTGTCAATAGCATCCACAACAAAAATCAAACAACTATTCCGACATATGTCTGGGTGCTCCGGGTCTAATGGATCCTCGGCCCAAGTCTGGCCCATATCAGTCTCCACATGTGGGCTAATGCTGGCTGTTCTCTGTCAGTGTGGGCTGACCACCAGCAGGATTTATTCTTCAGAGTATGAAAGTATGGCATTCATAAGGAGGAGGTGCAGTTCTCTAATCAAGTCTTAGTGTTTTTGAATAGGTGGTCCCTGATTGGCCCAAATTTGTTGTTTGGATCTTGGCTTTTAATGAGACCACCTTCAATTTACACCATAAATACAACCTCAGTCGAATCTTTCCTTCTTCAATTCAAAAATTTTTTGTGTCATATGTACTTTTTTTCTGAAGGCAGTTCAGAAACATCTGTGCAAAGTTCTTGATCACACTCTTAATTTTATATGAATATATGATTCAATTCGACTTTTTCCTTCCCAGTTTTGAGAGTCAGGGCATAGAAGCTGTAGTATGCTGTATAGCTATTAAAAACATGATTTACCTTTGGTTGAGTACAAGGTTATCATGACTGCTAGCAAAGTTTTTTTTTTCTGTCTTTTTTTTTCTTTAACAAAACTGGTTAAATTATGTTAATTAAAAAGGTTGCATGTGGAAATTGAATGCTATTATAATCATCCTAGTTTTAACAGTAATTAGACCTGTTGCACATTGACATCCTGAATTAGCTACAGTTGTGAATCATCAAATGGTTTGGCATAGAGATGGGACTCGCTCCAGCTCCCACAGTACGACCTCTGATCACCATACAGCATCTGTGTGAATTATGTCTGGCCCTCATCATCTCACACTTTGAAGCATTCAGTCCTTTGTGAGAGCTGGCATTTCACTACCAGACCTCCAACAGTAAAAAGCCTGAGACACCGAGGAAAAAGTTGAGAATTACCATTTTCTGTGCGACAAAATTGCTTTCTCTTTATTTTGGGGGTGACATTTTCGTCCTCATGCATCATTTATACGCCCCCTAGAAAACAGGGGATGAGAAAGAGGAGATAGAGGAGATCAAATTATAAAATAGGCACCCTGTTTGGATTAAAGCTTGTGTGTGTGTGTGTGTGTGTGTGTGTCTGAGCGTGTGTGTGTGTGTTTTAGTATGTATGCATGTATGTGGGCCTGTGCATGAGAGAGAGGGAGAGAGATTCCTGAGATTTCTGACAATGTCACAAATGTACATTGATCAAAACAGTGGGGTATTCCAGCAGTGTTGCAGGTCCAGGGGATAATTCTGCCTTTCAACTGCTTCCCATTTATTTCATAACTGCAGCACTGTCATCTCAGCCTGGTCAGGATGAAAAGCATCGTTGTGTAAAGAAATTGAAATGAAAATCTTTCTGGACTCAGCGGGATTGGTTTGTGGGGAGGGGATGGGAGGTAGGCAGGGGTGGGGGTATTATCTATGACTCAATGGCACTTCACCAGGATCTAGATCTAATTCTGGGAGGAAAATTTCTTTATATGGCCACCTGCCGTCGTCAGCTTTGTCCCAGGATCACAAGTTGTTCTGGGTGACCGGTCTTGGGACACGGCGAGAGGAATGCACTCAGTTCCCTGCTGACATTTAGATCTCTTTATTTTCTCTTTCATTCAGCACAGAGCTGGCAGAGAAGGGAAGCATAGGGGGGGTTGGAGTTGGTGGTGGTTTGGGAGGGAGAGGGGATCCTGGATGAGGAGTTTGAGGGATGGGGGAGTGGGTCACAAGGGGCTTCAGCACAACAAAAGCACCAAGGAACCTTCTTGGACTGCACTTCCAAGAACGTCTTTGCCTCCTCCTCATCCCATGACCTTTAACGTGTTCAATGAGATTTTTGAAAAATTTAAAGCTTGTTCTGTATTTCCACCGGGAAAACACTGTCCTCAGTACTCTCCATGTTACACCTTTCCACTCTGGCCTGAGCATTACGAAACCAGTTCCCATTCAGACCAGGGGAATTCCCATTTGAAGCTTCTTCACCCATTAGTGCTAGACAGTGACGCTTAAGTGTTTTCCAGTCTCATAACTCCGAAGTGGACAAAAGGCCACTGGGTTTTAAAAACTAGCAGTTCACACTATAGAGAGTTGGGGACGGGCATGTTCTCCTCTAGTTTTTGATCTGGTTTGTTGTAGAGTCTCCACGGCGTAGTAAGTGTCCATTTCTCCAGATGCAAGTCTTTCTAACCTGATCATGATGCTTGAAACCATCATGCAGTTTTAGATGAACAAGGAGGCAGGGCAAGTGAAGGAGAGCCCAAGGGAGAAGCAGAAGCTCCTCACCCAGCAGTAACTAAGTTCCAGCTGGACAGATCAATTTACCTATTAGTCTTGTGATTGGGACGTGACAGGAAAAACGTAAACGGGAGCGAACGGGAGTGGGAGTCAATATTAACAGGTCTTTTTTACTTTCTTTTTTCTAACTGTAATCAAATAAAAATGTGTGTTTTTAATGATAAATAAACTTTTTCTAAAAGCAAAATGTATGTTCTTTAATGCACCCAACCACCACTCAATCTCTGAACAGTGTGTCTTGGTTTGCGGAAATAGGCAGCCAATCGCTGACCAGAGTAGAACCCAGCTCCACCTCCTCCGCAACAGAAGCACAAGCCAGGCAGTACGTTAGAAGCCACTGAGCAAAATGGAGTCAGCAGTGGAGAAAAGCCAACTCCAATAGCAAATTCAAAATAAGGATGGAAGCGTGACACTGACAGACCTTCCAGGAAGATCTGAAGCTTTAAAAAACTTTCTCCAAGTAGAATACAGTGTCAAAAAAACGCCGTATGTCACGTGTAAACTGTGCAAGACTGTAGTAAAGTACGAGCCTGAATCAGGGACAAGCGGCCTTCAGAGACTTGGTCATCATACTGAGAAAAGGAGTTCTAGTAGGCTATGTTAACATTTTTTGGGACTGGTTGACTTTAAGATTCTTAATCCATCTCTTGTAAATTTCCCATTGTCTGTAACTACCATAATACAATAAATCACTGCAGTGGCTTTTTAATGTACGATGTGAGTGGGAAAAAAAACATAGTGGAATTGAAGTTCAAAAATGTACATAAACATTTAGTGGAAGTACAAAGTACCACACTTATATTCATTCCTTCATCAACAAGCAGCATCTTCGCTGTCTTTATGTCTTTATTCCTCCTGGAAATAAATAAAAGAAACACAATCACACAAACAAAGCTTTGTATTGAATCAACCGGTTGTCGTGCAGCAGACCACTTACTTATCATTCAGTCCTTTCAGGGGAGGGGTGGAGGGGGGTCTGTTGGTCTCAGTGAGCCTCTTGTGTCTCTGTAGCAGAACAATAGGTCCTTGCAAAGAAGTCAGCTCAGAGCCAAGACACAAATCTCCCCAAAAGACACCTTTTGTTTCCTCTCAAACCAAATCTGCTGCTGTGCACCACATAATTAATGACCAGACGTATGTTCCTCTGCTCCTCTTGTGGCTCAATGGGAACTGTACTGCTGCTATTTGTCTTTCCCACGCATGTCATCACCAAACAAGCTCCATACACAGCACACCCTCATAACTCACCATGGTGTTGGAACTGGTAGATATGATCTTGTTGAGTGTAAAAATGCAGACACATATATATAAACTATAATGATGTTGGGTGGAAAAGTGCTTGCAGCTGATTACAGCCAGAGAAAGATGGAGCTTTTTTGCTCCTGTCAGAAATAATGCAGCACCATTCATCTGCACAGGCTGCACAGACGGTTTGGAAATAAAAAACACACACATCTGAACAGTGTTGTAGAGCTTTTCCTTCATCCTCACTGGTTTCAGGGCCTTACCACAGACAAGGGACGTAAACAGGTTACTGTAAGCACTGACATCTCATGTGAAGTTTGCACAGATCTAATTAAAATATATAGGAAGTTGTTTAAATCTTTAGCTTTACCATTGATTAATATGTAGTCAAATGTCTTCTAGATTAAACAGATCAACACTGTTAAAAAGAATAAAAAATAAACATATTTTGAACATTTTGTTGACATTGATTAATTGACTGACTAATTCATTCGTTGACACATCACCCCCCTCCCTCAAAAAAAAAAAGAAAAAACAGAACAAAACAAACAAACAAAAAATCTAATTTAGTGATGAAACATTTCAAAAAGATTTCAAGCTTTAATCCTGTTTTGATTTCTTTTCCACAGCTGTGTAAATGTGTGTTGCAAAACATGTGTAACATGTTTTTTGCTATACATAATGTTATAAATGCAAATGCTGTAGAAGCACTGCAGGAGCACTTAAGTGTAAAGTAATTTACTGAAAGTTGATTTGCCGGTTAAATTACTCTTCTTGACAAGTTTAATCTTTTTAATTAGTTTTTTTTTCAGTTTTTAAATGCACTTGTATAAATATTATATTAATAGAATTTAATGTTTTTTTTAAGAGTAAAATAAAATTGAAAACTTAGTGCAATATTCACAAAACTTGAATCCATTTTATTAAAAGACAGAGTAAAGTTAAAAATGACTGATGGTATAAATGGTATAACCAAGCCAAAACCATGCTGTGAATTTAAAAAAAAAAAAAAAAAAAAAAAAAAAAGGACAAATAGACCAGAAATAAGCTGCTGCAGCATGTTTGTGAGGTTTATGGATAATTATACGTTTGTAACACTGATGGAAAGGCACACACTCACAGACATCACTTCTGTCAGACTCTTACCTATACATGAATGGAAAAAAAATATAATAGATAGATAGATAGATATAATGTGGAGATGTCAAGAACACAGAATTGAACTCCCCTGGTCAAGTCCAGAGCTCTTTAGTACTGTCAGCTATTCCTAGACACAGCTGCTGTGTGATGTGTGCTGCTCCGTGGTTGACAGTGTGACAACATTAACAGAGTGCAAATTTAAACCCTCTCATCCTTATACATTTAGCTTTTGAAGCAACACTTGGAAAGATTCATATCCGGAGTTCATGGTCTCATTATCTATTTTTAACAATGCGAAGGTCTGAGGACCGAAACTTTGTTTCTAATAAATCAATTACCTGATCAGAAGTGAAGTGCGCGGGAGTTCATTCTGATTCACTTTGTCGGCCTTTGGGCTTCTCCCACACACCTGTCCACTTTTAAGATGTGCCAAACTTTTTCTTGCTTCAGGTCCCAACAATGAGACTTCAAAGGGGAATCTCTCTGTCTGTGACCCCTTTGTTTGGGTAGATAAATATAGATATTCTTTTTTCACTTGAAAAGTTATATTAAATTTTAACTGAAAATTACATCTTATGATTTGGACTAAGCAGCACCAATGCTTGGCTTTATTGGTGCATATAAAACCAAACTGCTTCCAGAAAAGTGTAATTTATTAAAAATGTCTGGGTAAGTTTCCTGAAAACAACTGTGCAACATGATACTCTTTATGTTGTAAACTAGGTGTTCACATGGTGAACTTCCAGTTAATTAATCATCCCTGGTGTAACCCAGAGCCTCATTAAGCCAGTGGACAACAGGTCAGCGTGACAAAAATGAACTCAAACCTAATGCAATTGGTACCAAATGACACAGTTCTTTCCAAGTGTCATTTTAAGGTATTCAATCATTGGTATGTTAATAACTTACTTTAAAACATACCATTTTAAAAACATTCTCCGGCTGTATGTGAGGGTTGTTGACAAGAACTGGTGGAGATTGTTGCTCCACAGTAGCTCTGGAAATTATTGTCTCTATAGTACAAGAACATCATTCATGTTCTGAGCAGTGCTATGTCTTTAGGGCAGATTGGAAGTTACAGTGGGTCACTCTCAGAAAATGATGAAACAGGTTATGGACTGTGGTTAGCACACTATACCTACAGAACAAGCTGAGAAATGTTACAGTCAAGACCTTTTCCAAATGTATTTACACATTGTGTATTTAGCAGTGATATTTCAGCACTGGTTTGCTGGTAGCAATGCATTTCACATCCAAGGGTATCGCCGTAATGAGGGAGGCAGTACGGTGCATTCAGGGGAAGGATTATGGTCTAAATTGGAAAAGATGACTAAGTGGACAAGGACATTTTACCTTGATTCTTGCTGTAGAAGGATGAAGGCATTGAGGGCAGACATGAACGTCACCTTGGACAGGTTGGTGTACAATATTTTGAGCTGGCAATATAAGTACCACATTTACCCAGCCTAAATGATGGGTCATTGTCTTGGAACTGGTGTGTTGCATTTGAACTGGAGCGTCCTCTCTGCGGACACATTGCCACCTTGTTTAGATGCAGAAAATAATGCAACAGTACATCACTATCAAGTGTTATTGCTCAAAAGAACAACAAGCCAGCAACATTAATACCCTTCTTACTTATTATACTGGGAAGCATTCAACTCGCAGGTCAGATATCTCAACGAATCTTAAGCACAACAATGCTGTGCTTTTATTTCATCTCACTGACAGTTGTGTTACACATCATGCCTCCTCCAACTTGGTCAAGAAATGTGAAATGTGAAATTTCAAATTTAAATGTTAATTGTTATTTCTTTCTTTTTGATGAGTACTGTAATATCAGCAGTTTGGAAATGACACCCTCTCCTCTTTGTTGTCTTGTTTGGCTTGAAGTTTCCTCAACTCAGTTCTCAAACCTCAGAGTGCTGACTGTGGTCACCATGACAGTGACTCCAAGGGAAGGATGTTTTATCCTCCTTTTGGTGTGGAAAACTAAAGGATGAGAATGTTTATTATATTTACCATAGAGACTAAATATTTGAGTCGGTTTTAATTTTGGGATTTATCCATATTTAGTCTATTTAAAGACTGACATAAGATAAGATAAGATCTTAATTGATTTGCCCGAGTTGTTTTCAGTTTGCAGCTGTTGTGCTCCTGATATGGAGAGAGCTCTTAAAAGCAGCTCTTCCTCTGTCCTCTGGTGTGCTCTCCACATGTCTGTATCCACATGTGACTGTTTATTGTGTTCATCTCAAGGTCTCTTCTTTCATGGCAGTGGAACAGAGAGGTGTTTCTTTGGGACCAGAGGTAGCGGCCTGCAGCCGTGGCCCTGTGCCGGGATCGCCTTACCCCCATACAGCTCGGCTTTGTTATCGGATCTCCTGGGCTGAAGGACACAGTGCATCATCTAACCCGCCTTAATGCATGCAAGATGTCCAATCAGCAGTGTGTTTGGTCATTATGGCCGCTGTGCCGGGGTTCCTTCCTGCAGGCCGTCATGGCTGGACCCAAGAGACCCCACCAGTGATCTCAGGAGCAGATCTCTGTTTCCCCTCTCATAAGATCCCCACACCAGGATTTATTTATGCTGGGGGAAACGCACACAGACATGGGTGCCCACCATACATCAAACACATTAAATATTCCATCCAAGTGGAAACGTTGCTGACTCCGATATCACACCCGATACCGAATCAGCCTGCTATGGAAGGTGATACCTGTGGATTCTTTATGGTCTCTGTAGTTTCTCTGCATTCAGCTCAGACAGACAAACGTACAGCCTCTGCAAATATGTAGCTTGATTGTGTTTTTTTTCTCTCTCTCTCTCTCTGTCACAAAAACACCACGTTTTATTTATTTCTTCACTAAAATCAAGAGTTTCAAGCATCACACTGGAGCATATTGGGTCGATTCACACTTTGAAAAGATGAGGCACATGAAAGCTGCAATCAGTTGATCACATAATGGAAACAGAGGATGTCCTCACAGCTGGGAGCAAGTGATAAAGTGTTGGATGGAGTGACGACTGCAGTGACAGCTTGGAAGATGAAAATAAAATTAGCTCAGCTCATTTGAAATGTTTTTGAATTTGAAATTAGAACTGGCAGTTCAGCGTTTATAGTCTTTACTCTGTAGTAATAGCCTGTGACACTGGGACACACTACCTGGTTTATTTGTATATTTAAAGCAAAAGATCAGAGCTGGGTAATAATTTGGTTCAGTGAGGCTTAAGAGTTTTGTTTATGTGTTAAAAATGAATCTGGATTCAGGCTATGGTTAGAATAGCTCAGTATGGACTCAAGGCAAGGAGAAATAGTTCTGAAAGAAAAAAAAACTGAAAAAAGATTTGAATAAAAGGGTGAGAAAGGTTACTTGAGCCATATTGCAAGAACAGTTTATTATTTATTTTAATGAACAGTTTATACATTTTATCTCTCTACCAGAACTTCAGGTTGGGCAGGAAGGATGGTACCAAACCTGCCTTCGACTTCTCGTCTGAATGTGACCACGAACAACAAAGAAAGATCTTTGTTCTGGATCTAGAAAACAGCAGTGGATAAAATGTAATGTCACAAAGTCAAGTAGCTAAAACAATTTTGTTCCAGCCTCCATTAAGCTGTTGAACAAGAATAAACTCTAGTGCAATAGAGCAATGTGCAATCTAACTTTATACTTTATACCTTTTTAAACCAGCGTTTTGTGTGTCAGTGTGGATACCTTTTAGGTGATGTTGTTTGTCTGTTTTTTATGTGGCGATGTGATAATGTCTTTTTTAACACACACAATAAAGTTCACTTTGCTTTACTTTACTTACTGTAATTTACCTACCACTTTGATACATAAAGGTTGGCCAGGTCACGCTGACCTTGGATGGTCACCTACTAGATTCCTCCCTGAGAGATAAAACAGTAATTTCAAAGGTCAATTCTGGTTTAACATCAACATTTTCTTAATTCAGTTCATCAGTTGAATCAGTTACAATAACAATGTATCTCATGAGTAACTTATAGAGATATCAAAACACAAGATAGAAGTTGGAAACTGGAAATTTCCCCATTATGGGACTAATAAAGGAATCTTATCTTTGTTGATGTTGTTAGTTGTTAATTACAATACCTGACCAGTCAAAATGTCAGATAATCCCTGTGCAGGAAAGTCTGTACTCAGTACAGTGCAGGAACTTTAGGTGTGAAATGACCAGAGACTTAGACATTATAGATAGTTTTGATGATGCATGAAACTTTTGTTTCACATTTCCAAAAAAAAGTTTCAGGGTGTGTTTCTCACTGTGTTTTTTTTTTTTTTTTTTCCAGCACTGAATGCTAATTTTCAAAGGTGTTATTACTACAGTATTTAACTGCCAAGACCCGAAGTGTAAAAGAATTAGAACTATTCAGATTTTTACAGTGACAACCAGGTGTCATAACACAGTTGTCTTTGCGAGTCTTCATACTGAGCCGTGAACACACTCTTCTACAAAGGATCTCAACCATTAGACAGAGACGGTTTCTGCTCTGGCAGCAGCCGGTGTCGACATTACCACCGATGACGGATCATGTGCGAGCTCAGGCTTCGTGGGGGTTGATGCTCTACATGTGACATGACATGTTCTGTCTGAGCAGGGAGTCGTTCTGCATCACCTCCACTGTTTTCCTTTCCCTCCTCCGTGAGACCGTCATGATTGAGAAGCTGAAACGTGATGTTCTCGTCATCGTCCACAAATTCCTTTTAGCACACGTCCTGGGAGGTGACAGCTGGTATTCATATCCTCTTTAACTACTGCACTCCTGCGCTGCCTGTATGGAGCAGGAGCTGAGAAGTAGTAGTAGTAATAATAATAATAATAATAATAAAAAATATAAAGGCACTTCCTGATAGCAGTGGGAAAGCTGCTTTCACCCAGGAGAGGAGCCATGATTTACAAGGCAGCCACGCAACAGATTCATACCTACCGCCGTGAAAAAGACATGTATCATCGCTCCCAAAGCTCTTTGCACTGAATAAAATATCCATCCACAAAGAAAGTGTTGTCTGCAGTGTGCATACGGAGCTGCAGCCCCAATTCCAATCAAATAGATATTTTTTCCAGCTTCCGTGCAGCAGCTTTTTTTTTTCTTCTTTTTCTTAATATCTTATCTGGAACTGATTTGAATATTATAAATGGAGCTATCTGTCTTTTCGGCACAGGAAGGGGATCTGCCAATGGGAGCAGAAACACAAACTGGCAGGCATTTCCCTAACTAGCCAGGTAATACGAAGCAAGTAGCAGGACCTTGAGAAACACACATTGCACTGGAGGAATCAATCACACACACACACACGCACAAACACACACACACGCACACACACCCGCCACCTGATTATGGAGTGAAGCAGACCATCAACACAACACGCAGCCTCCCTCAGTCAGGTTTGCTGCCACATCAATCACCTGGGCTCTGTCCAAACCAAATATGAGAATACAGAATACCATCAAATTACGGTTTGTTTTTGAACTCAGCTAAAGCACATTTCCCTGTCTCTGCAGCCAGACACTGAGCACACAGATCCGGTTGGGTGTGTTGGGTTACACGCATGCCTCTGGAGCAAGCCACCACCGCCCCCACACACACACCCAACCCATAATCTGCTTAATGCCTCTGGCTTCCTGGGATGTTATTAATTAATAAGGCGGAGGAATCTGAGTTGATTTCTGTGGATGGTTTGCACACTCCTGCCACACAACATGGCTTTCTCTCACTGATGCGTTTAATGCTTTCAGTGATGTCACCACCCTGTAATTTCACGCAGCTGTTCTTGCACGTCACTTGAATCGTTAGTTTAAAGGGTCAGTTCACCGAAATTAGATAAATAAATTCTCACTTGCCTCCAGTAGTATTCATACAAAGTTTTCTTTTTTTTCCCTCCTGGTTTTCAAACATCTGTCTGTGTGATTTGTGCCTCCACTCCAGCACACTGGAGGGACAAATGTACCTGTGCATGAAAAATTCAATACTAAGTTTATCTTTTAACAGGAAAATGCAACAATTCAAAATAAAAACCTCAAGGCAAATCAAGTTGTTCACCTTGTTAACATGATGTTGTGGGTTTTATTATGTCAGAAAATATCATGAGCAAAATAAGCAGTAGATCCTATCATATTTAGCCTTGAACTGCAGTGAACCACCACACAAACAGATTCACACTCTGATGTTTCCTCCTCCATCTTGAGTTTCCACCTGTCGTTGACACGTGTATTGTCTGTACAAAGAGCAAGAGTTTACATTAGCACAGCTGTTAACACTGTGTCATCCACTGCCAGGTACAGGCTAACACACAACATAAGGAAAAAGTAGATACTAATTCTACAAACTGCTCTGATATACAAGCTAACAAACATGTCAGCCACTCACTGATTTTGAATCAGAAAAAAAAACTAAACAAAAGACAAAATATCAGTCATAGATATGAACTTTAAAACATGTGTAGGCTATGAACAGCCTTTGACTTTTCCCCTCCTCCTGCTGTAAACACAAAAATACATTCTACTTTTATTCCACAGTGACCTTCATAGGGCACGTCCTTGCTGCAGCTGCACCAAATCAAGCTATTCAACTGTATTGTTTAAAAGTGTGCTATACTAAGATCTCAGGGATGTTAGAGCTTACACATCATTCGGCACCTAGACTGACCCCTCAAGTTACAGTTTCATTACACACATGCAGCATAAAACATCTGTTTAGAAAAAGTCCTTTCATGAGCCTCCTGCTTCCTTTTTGCTTCCCTGAGTGAAAAGTGTCACCAGACGTCAACACCCTTGAAGACTCCCCATGTGCACAGGTTTGCAGTTTGCTATCAGCGATCTACACACAGTGTAAATTGCCTGGCTCTCTCAGCAGCAGCAGGTTCGTCCTTGTTTGTTGATGCTAAATCACAGTGTGACTTGTCGCACCTGAGCTTCAAGGAGATCCTGTTACCTTTTGAGGGGCTGATGCAACTTTAATGAGCGGCTTTTGTTTGGCAGAGTATACATGTGTATTCTTACCGGGGGGGGGCATGCCCTTCACTATATCAGAGAGTTGAAGGAGGGGGGGGTGGGATGGGGGGTTCAAAGGAGCAACAGGCTTTAAAGTCAACAACGCAGCTGTGTTTACACAAATGCTTTCAGAAGTGAGGGCCAGTGCTGAGGCAGGGTGAGGCAAGGCAAGGGGGTGGATGGTGTGTATGTGTGTGGGGGGGGGCAAGATGAGGTAATAACATGCGCTGACCCCCTCACCCCAAATACAGCAGGCGAAGAAGGGAAAGAAGAAGAAAGGGAGAAGAGACAATGCTCTAAATCACTGTCCTATGACTCAGCTCAGGGGTCTCTGGGCTCCTCAGGGGCCACTCTCACCTTGTCGTGTTGAGTGAATAATGGCGGACAAAGCACAAACTACACAGAGCCACTACGCCCACATCAGCAGACTGGAGATCCAGTCCAACGAGCTCTGGTTGTTTTTCGTCCTTGTGAGGGAAAAAAAAAACACTTGTTGAGTGTTTGAGTGGGTCAGTGGGTACGGACTCACAGCGCTGTGTGTGTGACTCTCACTTTAGTGTAAAGGATGGAGCAAGCTTACAGCACAGTATTAAGTGTGATGGATCTATGAGTAAACAACAACACTGCAAATGCAGGAAATTCAAAGCGTGGAGGGGAACTCTGAAGTTGCTGTGAGACAGAACTCACAGGAAGTTTTGTCTTTATTTATTTATATGTTTCATCTGTTTCTATGATGCTGGCTGTGGTGTAAATGAATACAGATACAAAAACAAAAACAAAAAAAAAACAATGCATTTTTGCATGATGTCAGTCCTGATTCCCTGAAGTAAGGGACCGCCTCAAAAGTGCAGGCAAATAGCTTAAGGATCTCTTCAGATTTCTGACATTAACAAGTTAGTGAAAGTGAACTGAAATGCACACACATGATTACTGTATATGACGCACTCCTAAGTGCAACCTCAACGGATGAACAGGTGTTTCAGGCCTTAACTCCAGACACCCTCAACAAGGTGACCCAGCTGGGATGAACCCCCCCCCCCTTCAACCAGAGCCAACAGGCATCATTCTTCCAAGGTGTTCCTAAAACGAAGAGGCCCCCAGGAACCAATGTAGAGACTGGCCTGTAAAGTAGTCTGGACATACAGGGGTGATGGTACACTTCACTTTACTGGGTGCTGCTTGTTGGTAAAGCAGAGCGTGGTCAGAGCATGTAACATACACACATTATATTTGAACCAGACGTGTACATTGCGCATATCACGTTCACAGCTGAATGTAGTATGTAGAGTTTTATAAAATAATAAAGTTGAACTTTTGCACCCCAGTGACCTACTAAGAAGGTGCACAAAGTAAGTTTTTTTTTTTTTTGTGTGTGTGTGTGTGTGTTGGGCTACCTGCTTTCTCTCGTCCCATGATATTGACATATTGATATGTCAAATTGCACGTTAAGCAGGTTAATGGACATTCTTTCAACTCAGTCCATAAGTCCTGATTGTGCTGATGAAGACATGGAACATATATGTATATGCCTGCATAGTATTTTCTAGCTCCTGTTAGCATGCATAACAACCCTAGACATATTGTTTGCTGCAGTGTTAGTTGATAACCTTGTTCCAACATCTGTAAGAACAGGCTGAGCCAAAAAGTCACTTTAGTAAAGCTGAAATGAAGACAAGTGTTTTATTCACATTCATCGTATCTCTGACAGTATTTAATGTCATGTTTTTATTTCTGTTGCTCTTAATCAAACTCAGCAGACAGACCATAAACGTCAGTGTGTAAAAGTCGAAAGAAACATCTGTCGTTTGAAAGGTGCTGGCAGCAGAAATGTAGGTTTCAGGTCAGTGAGTGAGCATAGTGCTGGTTACTCACAGTGCTGTATGAACACTTTCATGTACAGAATGGAATGAGCTAATCTTATTGTACAAAAAGCACTGGATCATTGGCGAGCTCATACACAAAGCTGTCACACTCTTACAGGTCACAGGGAGTTACATCAGGACCAATATGACCAACATGTTTATATGCACTAAGAAGTCTTACCATGGAGTTGGTTTTAGGGTCGTAAGAACAGGCTTTATTTATTGCAGAGCATGAGTATCTAGAACCTCTTTTGCCTTTTTAAATTAGAACTATGAATTACCTTAGAACTGGCGTGACTGAACATGCAATACTCACTGAGAAACAAATAATCACCAAATCCTATACCGTTGAAGACTTTAGACTGACTTAATTACACTGATTGTAACAACAATGAGTGCATTTACATGCACAATAATAAAACGAGTATCGGAAAACAGGAGTATTTTTGGATTATTTAAGTGATCATGTAGACATCATAAACTGGTAACTGTTAATGGATATAGAAGGCAGGTTACCATTCTATGGGAACACTTTTTAACACACCTAGTGTATATTCAGTTTGAATAACAAGCTCTCCTGAGAACATGTTTCTGTTACTTTGTATTGACCATTCATAGCTTCACTGGTCCAGTGCCACAGATGGCAACACTTTGTATATGTACTCTAGACTGTTTGAATTGCTACATCTTTTATCACTAATATTAGGAGGGATGATCATTCATTGTAAGTCAGATATGGGGGGAAAGAATTGCATTTATTTTGGAGTTAAAAGTTTAAATTTCAAAAAACCGAAGTCAATAAACAATGACAAACACAGTGTATGTTCTCTGACATTTTCAAAATAAAAGAAAAATATGTTTCACTGTTTAAAAGCTGCTTCAGAGTAACAAGATAGATCACTTATGAAATGAAATAGATGCATGAATAAATATTGAAGTTAAGTATAGATACTCAAATGTATTCATGTACAGTGCTAAAGTAGGTGAACTTTCCACCACTGGTAAAGGTGTTTAATTGGAGATACAGCATTTGTGAACATATGCAAAGGACTGGATGAGTGAAGCTTTTAAATGTGAGACCACCTGTGTATTTTAACAGAACTAAGAGATTTGTGAGCTTAAAGCTTCATGTAACAGATCGTTGATAAACATCAGTTAATCCTTAAAATTATTAACCATTTCTGTTAGAGACCACCGGGAGAGTTCAAGCCCAATATTAACACTGACTTTGTCTATCTTTCCTATCTCTTAGATTGTTTTCTTTTCTGTTGTTTTTGTCTCTGTTCGACATTCTCCATATAAAAACTGAGTGAACCATCTGTTGTGTTAAAGAAACTGCCGATAAAAAAAAAACCAAAAAACGTTAGTTTAGAACTTTCCGTGAGAGGGAGAGAGACGACAATCCCTGGCGCGCAGCACATCCCAGCCCTCATTAAAAGAGTATTATGCTTTGTCATATTGACTATACATACACAACACACACGAAAAAAAAAGTAGACGATGTCACGCTTTTTTATGGCCAGTTATGGATTTCCCTTTATTGAGGCTGTGTGTGATGAGACCTCTGCGGCTACAGAGAGGAGTGAAGCCCTAAACTCTGTCATCAAAAGACAGCTGACAGTTATTCAATAAGAGGACAGCGAGGGGTGTTAAAGATTTTACTGGGAAGGGATTTTCACCGAAGGCGGGGGCACATAAATCTGGACAAACAGGGCGCCCGCCCTGTTTGGATGACACAAATTGCCACCTCGTTAGGATCAATAAAGTAAAACACAATGCTGCAAAAGCACAAGTGCAAACTGTGGGGCTCCAGAGGATTCAATAGCCCCGAAGAATGCGTGGGAATGGGAGCTCAGGTTAGAGGAGAGCTTCAATCCCACCAACTCTGCCATGAAATAGAAAGGGAGAGAGCAATTGACCCATGAACTGGGCTGAAAGAGAAATCACTTGTTCTGGTAATGACTGCTTTCCACGTCGCGAGAGTGCCGGCGGATACGCAGCTCACCAGTGGAAAAAATAAAAAAACTGAGCTGAGAGAGAGCGGGGGGAGTGAGGGGGAGAGGAGAGGTTTGTCCGGCTCCTACTGGTCTCCAGCTGGTTTCTGCAGAATCATGATCAGCCTCAACACTAACACACAAACCCCCACCATCGTCACCTCCCTCCATTCCCACTCAGTTCCTATCCAAACAAGACAGATCAACACAAACACGGCTGCATCTCGTAAAATCTGAATCTGAGGACAAATTAGCCAGCTCATTAGGCAGCTGAGGTGAGTTTCCTGAATGAATCGTTGAATTTTGGAAGGGGCTGGTGTGGGGTTTGGGGGTGGTATGGTGTGTGGGGGGGTTATTCAGCTCCTGTTTATTTACAGAGAACAGCCCGCTCATTTGCATTCTCCTCTCCAAGTACAGGAAGACTGAAGTGGGTGCTCATTCTGTGATGGAGGAGCTTATCCGGCTCTTTGGGGAGCATCTGTGGGCTGCTGTCATCCAAAAACCACTCGCTACCCACTGTGGGTCATCTCAGCTCCAGACCCAACCAGAGCTAAAGTAACAGAATACAGAACTTTGTTTGGTTCTGTTCACAGTCACAGTATTTTGCAAACATAGGTTTATCATGGTTGTATCACTTGGCCCCAAAAAGATAAAACCTTTTCCAATTCATGGCCAACTTGAAAATCTCTAAAACATTGGTGGCCCAGGTACGACCTTGCAACAATATGGAGGCCAAGTAATGACATCAGAATCATTAGTTTTTATTTTTTTTATTATTATTATTTTTTTTTTTTAAGTTTTTGAAGGCCTTAATAGAAAAAGAAAAAAAAAAAACTTATTGGAAAATCAGTGACCATGCTGGCCAGTTAGGTTGAGGAGGAGATAAAGCAGGAGATAAAGCCTTTTTGTGTCTTAGGCAGCTTTTAATTTTAGAATTCTTTTTTTGACAACAAGTCTTTTTCACAGTAGACATTTTGACTCCTTGTGGCAGAAAAAGCACAGGTGTTATTATAATAACATTAACAATGGCTCTGCTCAACCCTGACAAGGTGAACAACACCAGGACCTTGAAATTGTGGCAATAAATGGAAATCAGCCATCAATCATGGTTACTTACACCTGAGCCTTTCCTGCTGAGACATGATTAAAAAAAAAAAAAAAAAGAACCCTCTGGGAGGTGATAACTACATTGACTTTTTGTGCCAACGCCAAAACAACTGATTTATATAAACATGCACCTTTTGCACAGCTGGCTGTAAACATGTTCATATCATGGAAGTCTGTGGGACTGATTCAATCTCAGCACAGGGGCCAGAGCTTAGCAGAGCCCCCGTCCCCCGCAGGGGCGTCACACTGTCACCTTTGGTGTGGCAATGTAACGTTACGACCCGTTTTTAAAGGGGAAAACCCCATAGGCTATAATTGCACTGCGCACCATGTCACGCCCGGCTGCAGAACCCTAACGTTAGGGCGCATTTGCAGGGCCAAGCACACCATAACCTAGCATAGCAGAGCCCCCTGTCCCCCGCAGGGGTGCCACAATGTCACCTTAGGTGCAGCAACATAACGTTACGGCCCGTTTTTGGAGGGGAAAAATGCCATAGGCTACAATGGCATCGTGCACCATGTCACAGCGGGTTGCAGAAATCTAATGTTAGGGCGTGTTTGCGGGGCCAAGCATGCCATAACCTAGCATAGCAGAGCCCCCTGTCCCCCGCAGGGGTGCCACAATGTCACCATAGGTGCGGCACTGTCACGTTCCTGCCTTTTTTTGGAGGGGAATTACACCATAGGCTACAATGGTAGAGCGCACCATATATATGGGAGCAGTTACTGTTACAAAAGCCAGTGAACCAGCGTCTAGACAGGAAGTGGCCTCACTGTTCATGTTCTTGATCACAGGGCAAACAAATGCATAAATCAAGCCTATCTCTGGATCCGGTGTTGAGTGTTGAGTGTGTCCCCCCATGTGTTATATTGGCCACATCTCAGCCTCCCGGAGCCTCCCTGTGATCCTGACATTAACTCCCCCTTATGACCCCAGACTTCCAACCCCCCCCCCCAACAAACTCCAGACCAAACCCACCCTGCAGAAGCAGCTCCCACCCCACGCCACTGGTCACGTATTATTTGTCCCCAGTGTTCCATTATAGAGGAGCATCACTCCCCTCCAACAACCCCAGTGCTGCCCTGCCTGCCTGCCTTTCACATGAACACCCCCCCACCCTCACACCCACCCCCACTCCTTCAGCCTATCTGTTGGGGAAACGCACTCCTCCTCGGTGACAGTCTCTTCCAAATGACTCCTTGATGGTCGGATATCTCTCCAGCCAAAAATCCAGACCCCCGCTTGAGCACGCTCAGTGTCTTCCTCCAATCTATCAAACGGCATGTTTTACGGGCCTCTACACCCGGGGAGGGGGTGGAGGGCTGAGAACCTGATGGCCCCTGGGTATTTTTAGAGCCGCAGCAACAGAAATATTGTGGGGAAGGCACGAACGAGAGAGGCTGGTGGCTAAATGCACAGAACGGCTGCAAAAATGTTTATAGTCAGGAGCGTGTAGAAAGTCACAACAGATAAAAGTGGAATCCATCACAAAGCCACGATTCTTTCCCAGTAAAAGCCTCTGAATTTTAATAAAATTGTAAAAAATATATATAGCTTTCCGGGAGGGAGTAATAATTCATCAGAGAGGTGGTGAAATGGACTTTCCATGTAGTGTAAATACATCCATGTATGCTGCCTTTTGGAGAACTAAAAAGGTAACACTGCTCAGCACCAATGACAAGATAATGCCTCTTTGCTACAGCCTGTATCAATTATCTCTCCTGAAGCCGATGACATCGTCTTAGGTTCTCCATAATTATACCTCAGATCGAGCTTTAACGCTACGTACGGGGGGGAGATGGAGGCAGATCCCAGGCCCGTTCACAGGCGTGTCCCCTGACAAAGACATCAACTTCTGACAGTTCAACAAAGAGGGAGGGAGCGGAGAAAAGAATATATCAGCCACTGCAAATATTGACCCACTACCATGATTGCAAATTAGTTGCAAAAAAAATGGGAGATAGAGTGACAGCCGCTAATCTGCTCATTTCAGCAGCTCACCCCCCTCCTGTTAAATTCTTCTGATAGATTCAA
Source organism: Caranx ignobilis (assembly GCA_021432705.1). Lineage (NCBI taxonomy): Eukaryota > Metazoa > Chordata > Actinopteri > Carangiformes > Carangidae > Caranx > Caranx ignobilis. Next base: position 8,038,418 of record MU269984.1, on the reverse strand, counting down.
AATGCACATCTGCTCTGTGTAATGGCCTTTCATTCGACGAACTGGACTAGTCAATAGGCTGCTCTCTCTCTCTGCTTGTAGCCACTTTGATACACTTTCTGTTACAATGTCGATTTTTACGCTGTTTTTGGACTAGGTGTGTTTTTACTTAAAGGGCAATTTCACCAGAAATGAGAGGACGATGAGAGAGAGGGAACATGGGCTGAGGCTGAACTGTCTCTTTAGCTGAGCCAAGCTGAGACAAGGAGCTTCAGTGCCTCTTATGTCATCACCTTCAGCACAGGAAACAGTGGAAAAGAGAGGAGAAGATACAAGTCCTACAAGTCAATATTTAAAGTGACAGTACTGCATTTGTGTGCGTGGAAACATCATAAGATGATCTCTTTTCTGTTCCCTATTTCCTATTTTTGTTTGATCTACTGTTTTCATTTCAGTTTAGTAGCGTACTTTCTTTCACTTAATCATTATCTATCTGTCAGGATTCCTATAGTTTTTGTTTCCCCCTGTCCTCTGTTGGGTGTGTGTGTTCTGCGTTGGTGCGTCTCCTGTGTGTGTGTGTGTGTGTGTGTTGGAGGTTGGTCTGGAGCTGGGCGGAGTTAACGATCTGCACACCTGCAATTAATCCAGCCTCGTCAGCCACCCGGTCCATAAAGGCCTGGTTCATTCAACCACTAGTCTCCAGATCATCCACCAACAGTGGTCATCGTCTCCTGCTCCCACTCACACGCCTGTTGTCGTCAGCTCCACAGTGTCCAGACCCAGCTCTGTCCAGTCCACCAGCCTCCCTTCCCAGTGTTCCAGTCTCTCCCTGGTTCATTCCACATGGTACTGGTTCAGCTTCATAGCCACTCTGGACTCAGCTTAGACACCTGTCATACCTGAGTGACCTGCCTGACCTGTTTTGAAACAGTTCTGATGCCACCATTTTTGAGCTCTCTGTGAAGTAGTTATCTGCCATAAAGCTGTATTAGTTTTTATGTGTTGAGGTTTGGAGATACCTATCTGAGGTTTCTGCTTCCATCCTAATACCAGTGAATACCATGGACATTTTGTTGCTCACAGCACTGAGAGAACAATCTCTTTGATGTTTTCTGCATAATCTGAAGAGGAAATGGCCAAACTTTTTCTTTCCTTAAAACCAAGGCAATTCTGTGAATAAAAGCTGTTTTTTTGCACTTACTGTGGATTTCACAACATTCAATAAAAAACTTTAGACTTCTTGACTTTATTGTCGCTTTGGGGAAATTCTTTTTCACAGTACTTCCTCATTTCACATTCCACCATGAGGACAGAACAAGTCGGTAACACTGGGGCAACACATAATACAACATATAGACATATATAGTGCACTCTGGCCTGTTGAGAAGAAAGGTGCAAAAAATACAATCAGTTCAAGAGAGAAGTATCACTGCAAAAACAAACAAACAAAAAAAAACTCACTGAGGGAACTGCACTCAAACATGCTGGTGGAGATGTCTTGTGTTTGCACATGTGCCCATTTTCTTGCAGCTCTGCGTTGGTGAAACCTGAACGCAGCGTCCTGCATTCACTGGAATGTTTACTTCCACATATGACTGGGCACAGATAAGGGCAAAATGTCAGACTCTCCAGGGGAGCTTCCAAGAATAATTTGGAGGGGATGGTTGGATTTCACTTAGAAGAAGTTAAAGGGAAAGAAGGGGTCAGAGGTCAGCGGAGGATGAACAATCAATTAAAGGGGAATTACAAGTTTTATACTTATTTGCAAAAAATATAAATTCTTACCTGATTGAATCAGGCAGTTGGAGAAAAGCCCATCCCATGCAGCCTCACTTCACATGAGTAATGGATATGAACATGGTGCTTTCACAAAGAGCAATAGATACGAGGGGGCTGGGATAAAATGGCACGTTTTTAATTGAATGTTGAGTCTGTAGCCCAGCACACAGGTCTTTTCAATGCCCCACAGACGACTTATGATCAGCACTTTTCAATAGTTTCATTTTGCATGTTTAAATTGCCTCCATTGTTATGTGTCCTCACTTTGCTCAAAGCTAGCCTCTCCAGCCTATCAAGTTAAATATTAATTGTGTGCCTCAGGAGGATCCGCTATCAGGCTGAAATCAAACACTGTAGTTCGTCCCTTTGGTGACAACAGGAAACCTTTGCCTTTTCTCTGCACCTATTGTTTTCCTCCAATCTTTTTAACATGGCACTGCGTGGAACGTGTGTGTGTGTGTGTGGGACAATATAAGGCTGTTTTGTCCCCAGGCAAGAAATTCTAAAATACACATCAACCATAGCTTAGACAACATTTGTACTAGAGGACAGGGCCTGATGGGAATCTGTGTATTTTTAGCCAAGTAAAAAAGTTTGATCTGTACACAATGTAGTAATGAAGCAGATAAAATCACAAAAGTTCTTTGCTTTCCCATAAATCTGCTTTGAACTTGTGCATTCCTGTGTTGGAGCCTTTTTGTGTGTGTGTGTGTGTGTCAGGTTTGCTTTTAGCCTGTGTGGGGGATGGCAAGGTCAGGGAGGTCAAAGAGTTTGTGATATCACTAGGATGAAAGGAAGCTAATGAAACCTCTCTAACTTCATTATAAAAGATAACGTCACTAACATTAACAAAGTTAACCAGCTTAATAGACTGGATGAAAAACACACCATGTTCCCAGGTCTCAGTTCTTACTTTGGGGAGTACAGTTACTAATGATTGCCAAAACTTGTGTGAATAAAAGCAGAATCATCTTTACATGGTTTGTCATCCGCTGTACTCATGCTCTCAGTCCCTTGATAACACCACAGATGCTACTTGAAGGCGACAAGTCCAGCTGTCAACCGGGCCGAACAGCAAGCTAAACTGGCACAAGGTCAAGAGGCACACAGGGAGATAATTTCAAGGCGAGTGCCTGTTAAGCGTGTTAGATGCAGTGTGATGTGATAATTTATTGATCCCTGTGGGGAAACTCTATCTTCCCCTGTACAAGCAGGTCAGGGCCACCTACACAGCCAGCATCCTCCAAATCTTTTTTTTGTTGGGAGGGGGGGTGCACAACTTTTTGCTCATAGACACTTCAAGAAAGCAGATGCTTTAGTGCGCTTTGAACGCATACATGGAATGAATAGAATATGCGTCTAGTGAATGTCGGCGACTACGTGCCACGACAGGCTCCTCTACTTGTGAGTAATTTAACACAGTGAGCAAGAGTAACAGCACTCCTTTTAGCGCGCCGCCTCTCCGAGAGGTGATGAAAAGGATGAAGGCAAAGTTCAGAAGGAGGCAGTTCAAACAAATACTAAAGAGTTCCAGGACTGAAGAGCAGAGACGTCTCCACTGCAGATCCTCCGCTCAGCCCGACTTCTGCTTTTATAATCATCTCACTTTGCATGGGTTGATGTGGAGCAGTCAGGTGCAATTTTATTCACAGCGCCACTCCACTGTCACTTGTTAATGGGTTGTCCTGTTTGATATACTGAGGGGAATAAAAAAAACAAAGTAATCTCAAATCTCAATGACACACAGCATGTGTGTCAGATGTGAGTGAATCCTTCTACAACTGCCTCAAGCCATTGCTGTTATTGTAGGATGACATACAGACTTGGGCATATGTGTGGAACCAGTTATATACTACGCCAGAATAAAACAAGCATGTGGCCCAATATGGGCTGGATTTACTTTGCCGTGTGTGACGCTGCCTCAGTCAGAGTCTGACATGTGCATGCAGGAATATGTCAGTGGAAGGCATGGAGAGAGGACTGGCTGAAATCACAGCACGGCAGAATCGAGAGTATTGGGTGAGTAACGTAAAAGAGCTCTGAACACAAACTGAGATTTTCATGTTTCCTGTGGCCCAGACATGCACACGCGTCACCCCCCCTCCCCTTCTAACCACGCTCAATCACAGAGAGCGGCTCCTGAGAAAGCAGACAGAAAGTCGGCGGAGCATGAACAACACTCAAGTTTTCTCAATCCTCCAAGCGAGAGGCTCAGGTTCAGGCTTTGGTATGCCCCGCGAGTCCCCAGGATGCCAGACGGACATCCACTTTCTGACACGCCGCCCCACACAGGTCCATCCTCTGAATATACAAACCAGCAGATATCCAGTGGGAGTGTAACTGGGAGTGTAGGTCGGCCTGACACGTGCTCGGCCCCTAATCACTCACACGCTGATGATTTGCAAGGTCAATAAATCAGATCAGACAATCTGGAACTCAATCAGCCTCAGATCAATATAATCCTTTCACTCCTGAGTCTCTTTCTATCTGTAGCTGCTCATGTCTTGCACTGTAGGTCTTCATACTCCATTATTAACCTTTTTTTTTTTTTTATTAAACAAATCTACTTTGACTGAACGATGGCCACCGACGAGGTAATTACACAGGCTGGTTTTACTGTTAGTAACATTTGGACAATCTATAATCGCTCGCTCTTCCCGAGGAAATGCTTCGCGAGTCGACCATTAAATAAAAAATATCAAAATAACTACAAAGATAAAATGACATATTAATCGAAAATGGAAACATAAACAAGTGTGGGTAATGTAGATTCATCCACATTAATATGAGACTCTTTTATAACCAAAAGCAAACTTCACGGGGTATCTTTAAAAAAAACAAACAAAAAAAAAAACTTTAAAACCTTATTTTGCTCCAGCATGCTCCCTTCACACATCCAAAACAACCACCCTCAAGCTTGATGCGTTAGCTGACATTCCCTGACTGCACAAGTTCACACAGCCTTTTTACCTGACACAGAGAGCAGCGTCTGTGACTCCAGAGGTTCAAGTGACCAGACAGGTGCAAGTGAAAGGTCATTTAAAATGGAAGACCTCTCTTCCACCTTGACTGACGGCTAAACGGGTGTCCAGAGTCGCACTTGTTTGAGTCACTGGCTAATGACGCAGCAGAGGCAATGAAGAGTGAGAGGGTGGAGGGTGTGAGTTAATGGCACCACACACATAGCTCAACACACTGAATTAGTGTTACTGCTACTTCCTGCAGGGCTAGGGTTTCAAACACCCTTTGACAGGTGATGGGTCAAAGGGCCTTGTGCATTGTCCTTTACAGACTAAGTGGATTTATCTATGATAATCTTGAATGTAACATGAATAACCAACAGCTGCTAGTGCATGTTCACTATTGTAATTTATTAACATCTTCTAATTACCAACATAGAAAAACATTTGTGTTTACATTGGTTCACCGGTACTCAGTTTAAATTTGTACCAAATTATGCATTTATTTAATTAGTGCAGAAGTACTCAGCTCTAATTGACGCTAAACAAAAATGGCACTGAAAAGTCTAATTTGGAATCTATTTAAGCAAAAGTATTTATTAAAGTCACGATTTTGACCCAGTGAGCTTCTTGATGTGAAAATCATCATGTAGGAAATATAACCTGCCTGCTCAGGTTTTTCTCAGATGTTCACTTAGATTAGAGGACAAAGCTGTTATATATCTGGTATTGCCTTGTTGTCACTTGCCAGAATGTACCCCACCCCGACCCTGCAGGATCGGCTCGGATCAGTTCTAACGACCCAACAAGGATAAGTGGTGTAGTTGATGGACTAATGGATGGATTTGTGTGTGGATCACAGCCACACACCCTGATTTGGAGTGGTCTACTGTTGTCTGTAAACAATAACAATAATAATAGTAATAAAAACTAAACTAAATATAACTGATGAGCAGCAGAATCCCAATGTTGAAAACACAGGAGAAAATAATGGTGATTGTTTACAGTAAAAACTTCCTGAGTATTGCACAACGGTTTCTGCTTTTCAGGAACTCCTCTCCAGAGACGGAGGAAGTCATCGCTGTTATTAGCCTGTGGAGTTGTTTTAGACTAAACTACAGAGACCATGTTTTTTTTTGTTTTGTTTTGGTTTTTTTTCCCAACACTGTTGCTCACTGAAGTGTCTTTTGAGTGGGTTTTGAACACTGGAGCTCAGGGTTTGGATACCCACACAATGCTTGTTAGTAGGATACATTTGAAGAATAGAGAGGAAGATGTGGAAAATCATTGGCCTCATCCTTTAATACAAAGAATACGCTTTGATTGTGTAAAGGTGTCGTGATCTTTTAATCCATCTGTGATATGGGATGTGGCAACTCCACACTGACAAGTCCCTTTTTTTGGTTGCAGCTAGATGTCATCAGTGCTAATGCTCTGAGAATAAAAGGGAACATTGTATCTGTGGGTAGAATCACAGCACTTTGAGCTGCAGTGAGAACATTTCTCCCCCCCCCCCCCCCCCCCTTTCCCGTATCTCAGTGTGTAGTCGCTGTAGGCCCTGCAGAGGTGACCTGCTGCCATGCTGCACAGCGTTTGTGTTGGTGGAGAAGGCGGGTGCGGTGCCAGAGGCATCTCTCTGACAAACAGAGCAGATGCCTTACACTAACAAACAGCCTGGTGGGGCTTGGGCGGCCTCCCCGTCAATCCTCCTCCTGCTACATCAACTCAAAACTGCTGAGATTTTCAGCCACTGCAGCAAAGACTCTGTGCCCTTACCGCTCACTACCACAGCCAACATGCAAAGCTCCCCCGACGGGTCACTTACTTTTATTTGTCTGTGATAAGCTGCTGCCTCTGTCACCTGCAGCTTTGGAGCTTCATATGATCATATTTTTGGTCACTGGCAAAAGGCTATTGTGAATATGCAGCTTGTATTTATCTACACAAAGGGACCATTGTCAGAAGCTTATCCAGACATTAAAGTTAAGCTGTTTATGCACTGTGGGCTGCGATGACTGTAATCTCAACTGACTGCAGAAAAGTGTGGGGAGATTGCGATTTCACTGTTTTAAACTGAAGCACACAGTTTGCCTTTTCTTCAGCATTTTTTCACTCACACGTGACCAAAAAAGCTTTAAAGATCCTGGCTTATAAACACAGCCGCCACCACCACCATCTCCTCCAGCTTCCCCCATCAGCATGTCCCCCATGTGGAGAATGTTTGTTGCTTTAATTGTTGGATTGATCCCAACTTCAAACAAGGACACCCACCTACTCACCCACATAATACACAAAATCCCCAAACACATTCAGAATATCCACATCTATGCATAAACACACATAATGCTGCCAATACAGAGGCTGAAATCAAGTCTCATTATTAGGAGATGTGGGTTCGGCCAAAGTGCATGTGATCGCCTTGGGCTTTGAAATAAGACACAAACAGACATTTAATTAATCTATCATGAATTTTTCAAAGTTACACGCCTTTAAAGCTGAATTATTATTATTTTTTAGTGTCTTGGGTTATGGATAAATTATGAAGAGAAACAGGCGCAGCTTGCATGCATTTTAATTAATCTCAGACTGCTGAGGAAGTTTAAAAAAAAAAAAAAAAAAAAACTTTTTATCTGCTGCCAAGCGGTGGACCACCTACAGCAAGTGGAGCAACACACACGCTGATGAGTGTCAATCTGGCCAGTGCTGCAAACCGTCGGGGACGGAGGTTTACATTGCAGCATCAGCACGACATTTTCTCACACACACAGAAATCCTGCACATGATGTGGAATGGGAATGTGAGTCAATACGCAAATTATACCGTTGGTCACAGGTAAATCCCAGGGTATCACCTTTGATGCAGATCCAGTGCGGCAATTGTAGTTTGAGTGGTAGCAGCGCACATCAGTGCCTAAACATGTAATTACACCAGCTCTTGTATAAATCCACATGATCTGCTGTGCTGTCAGTTTTAATATAAGTCAATATGCTGTTACTTCAGGACACTGTCAGTGTGAAAGCTTCTTGCAACTAGTTCTGTTCTCCTGCAGAACATCTTGACTGATTAAGCTTCAGATTTAAAGTCAGGGTTAGTCAACACAGATACACAGAATACTTTGGGCCCAACATAATAAATTAACGCCCTGTGGCTCCAAACCAACCCTAAAGTGGGCTACCTGATCATGTGCTGCAGCTAGTGCTTAAGAGGCATTCAAGGAACATCTATGCAAATCTCTACTGAGAGTGACTGAAATTGCATTGGCACTTTCTGAACTCACCTTGACTGATGGACCTGCAGCTGATTCTCTGTGCTGCTGTTCCTCAGACTGGAGACACTGCAACTTTATTTATCAGCAAGCTGCCTCTCATAATTAGCTGTTTATTTTACTGTCAGGGACCAAGCAGTAAGGAACAGAACACAGGAGCAATTTCAAAGAAAAGGTGGGTTTTTATTTTACCCAAAAAGCAGCAAAATCAAACTTACAACTCTACTCAATATTTGGGCCCCTAAAAGAGGTCAATTTAATATAACTACAAATAAACTGGCAAACAATAAGGTGCAAACTGAGACAACAGACCTGCCTAAATTAGACACAAAGGGAACTTAGATACTGGCTTGGGCAACCCAAATGAAACACCAAGGGATGAACAACATAGGAAACACATTGATACCAAACACCAATAACCAACCTGCAACCTGGCATAATCCTTACTAGTTACCTGGCTACAGCTGGATGAGGTGAACACAGCTGAGGGGGACACAGAAAGAAACATTACATTATGTTAACTGATCCTTGTAACGGCTGCTACAGCTCCCATGCTGACTAAACATGTGAATGGTTGGACTGATCGTAAACTGTCACAACAGCAGGTGCAATAATGCAAATTTGGGGGCGAAACTGTGGCCGCAGGTCATATATGACATATATGACACAGCCAGGCACAGCCACCACGGACTATACCACTAGGCTGTGATGTCACTTAAGTTTTGCCCTTAAACTTAACACTGCCAAAGTGTCTGTTTGCGCAGCCAAACACTGTAAAACTCACAGAGCCTTATCTTACATTCTGGTGGAGTGTGGATCAGTGCTGGGCTCTGAGCCAGCTCACATCACCTTGGTGAGCCATTTTAAAAAGAAAAAAGGCAAATTAAACTTTTCTGAAGTCCTTGGTCTCAGGACTTAACGGGGATGATAGTGATGATCTACATCTACAGGCATGTTTTCCCTGTGCTCTGAGCCTTGTCATTACAAACGACACAGCAGGAGAATCTTGACAGCTGCTGCTCTGCAGAGGAATGCATCTCGTATGTGATGGATCTGAAAAGGCAGAATACCTGCCTGCACCCCCCACCCCCACCCCCACCCCCCGTCTCAGCCATTGAAGAGACGTCAAAACAAATCTGATCACAGTCTGTAACCTTAGCTAAGCATAATGGACTTATTTCAGGTAATTTACCCTCTCTGGTGTTCATAACGGTTAAACACGCTTGAAGAAATAGCTGACTACAAGCATCGGTTCAGACTGAGAGTTGCGCTCAGATTCCTTTGTGATGCTAAGCTCTTTAAACAGCCACTGCTGGCTATCAGATGACAATGTCCATCTTCTAATGCCCATGAAACCCTGTATTTTTGGGTCAGTTTCCATTATTAAGTGAAACCCTGAAAATCGGTCATTCAGGGGGAGCTGGAGTCAGAAGTTGTCAACCATTGATTTGTCAGAGTGCACTGGACCAACATTTGTTCAGCTCACTACAGGAAATATAATGTATCACAGAGAAATAAACAATATAATTGCAGATTATAGCAGTTACACCAAGTGGTAGATTACTGTACAAATACACCTCGCAAAACTGGTCCTGAGATCTGTCTGTGATTGGCAGCAGGAAGCTGCACAAGATGTTTATAATGAGAGGCCACACTTTGAACTTGGAATAACTTCAACAAAATGCCACCTCCCTTCCAATGGACTTTTCACCTTTCAGCTAACACTGCATATGGTTTAGGAACCACATGGCTCTTTCCTCACTGAAGAGTGTCTCAGACCAATATGTGTGCACAGTTAAAGGAAACTTTGACAAATGGCTTGTCTGCCAGACCAGTGGCTCTGTTATGATAACTTCACATACTCTGAAGGAGAGCTGGTATAATGTTTGATGTCAGTAATGATGAGGAGAGTTTAATGGATATACACATTCCTAATTACTTTCAATGCCGATTTTATCTCATCCATCTTCACAAAGAGAAAACTACAAGACACATTGCTCTACAAATCTTAACACTGAAGTTAATTCTGAGATCTTGGCAAGCAGTGGTGACGACGTTAGGACGGTGATGAATGGGCAATAAACAAGCTAACAAGTCAGCCAGACTATCTTGAACAGAAAGTTCCATAGACTGACAATCAGTGTTGTGATAATGTTGCTAATAATCAACAGTATAGGCCGTAATCACACTACTTTAATACAATACAATGCAGTACAGTATAATATTACTTTACTTGGCTGAACCAAGATTGAATCTAAACAGTCTCTTTCAGTTTTCACTAAAAAACCAAATTGCATTAGCGCTCTGCTTTTCCTTGAACACTGACAGCAACTTTTTTAGTTTACACTTATGAACACAGATGCCTCCAGTGTTTTTCACAATGAGCAAAGCTAAATGTGTGGCCTGGGTGTGCTAACCAGAGGGTAAAAAAAATTGGCTTTAGTGTCACTCTGAATACAAATAGCATGGCCGTAATCTCTCCAAATGAACCGCGATGAGAAAAAAGGTTCCAGAGTCTGAGCAAACCAAAGTCAGAGCGAACGCAACCTCACCGAAAAGATAACCAAACCCCATTTGATACAGCCTGGTGTCTCATTTACACACGTGAGCTGTCAGCGTTCCCACATGTCTGTATTATTACAACATGACAAACTAATCTAGTACCATGGGAACGGGGTGAGCCTGGTAGCCATCTGCGGCCGTATGTAGGGTGGGACAGAGCAAAGCTACTCTATTCTCTCCGCCTCGTTCTGTTTCTAATAAGTCATCAAGTACCGTCATGCAGGCCCCTCTGAGCTGTTAAGCTCTTGCTCAAACATGATCCTTGCCATGTTGGTGATTTGCAGGACAATTGGTCCACTAGGGGATGTGAAAAGGTCAGGCTGAGGTGCTTGTCCGGTCCCCCCTCACTTTAAAGCTGATACACAAGCAGCTCTAATCTCCCTTGACCGTGCTACCAGCCACCCTAGCTGGGAATGGGAACCTCTGCTGTTTCACTGTCTCTCGGAGGACACATGAAACCTCCTGGTCTGGGTTCAGTAAGGGTGAGCTGCACACCTCAAAATAACTGACACAGTTTGTTTAAACCCACAGTTTGGTTGGTTTCGGTGGCCAGTCACACACACATACAGTAAGTGAGTGGTGCCCAATAAACAATGTTCCAAAATCTAGATGGGCCCTGATACAACCTCCTATAAGATCTCCAAAAAACTTGATGGTCACTCAAACTTTTATTCTCGTCTTCTGACAAAAGTTAAAGAGTTTAAAACATTAACATTTATGGATGCATCTGAATAAATTAGAATATCATGGAAAAGTTTATTTATGTCAGTAATTCAATTCAAAAAGTGAAACTCATACATTATACAGATCCATTGCACACAAAATGAAACATTTCATGTCATTATTTATTTAATTTCCTTTAATTGTAATGATTGTGGCTTACATTTAATGAAGACCTAAAATTCAATATCTCAAAAAAATTGAATATTACAAAAGACCAATTTAAAAAAGCACTTTGAATATGGAAATGTTGGCCATATATGTCCATTTATATGCACACCATAACTTGGTTGGGGCTGTTTGAATTGAACAACTGAAATGGACTTTTCCATGATATTCTAATTTATTGCTGTTGCCCTTAACACCCGGTGTTGAGAAACACTTTCATCATTTATTCAGTTCAGCTTGGTAGTTACGTGATTATTTCCTGGATTTTGATGAACAATAGGAGACCAGTGATTTTAGTTCCTCACTTATTTTATTTTATCTTATTCCATGTCTCTGTCGCTTAAAACTTTATTTCTCAATCTCTGAAGGTGATAGTGTTCATCAGATCAATCTAGCAAAGCTAAGTGACACTAGTTCAGTTATCCTCCTCCTCCTCGTCCCCCACACTCTCATCTCTCTCATTCTGAGCCTTGATAAACTGGTTGGTTCTCAAGTCACTGAGTCTCTGTGGAATCACTGAATCTTTGTTGTTTTGGTTGTTTTCATCGAGGTTACTGCTGTAATGTGCTTCAGTTATCTTCCCTCTCACTCAGGTCGTTAGCCACTGTCCAAAACTATGACCAAAGTTTTTGCTGCTAAAACTGCACATTGAAATACAAGATCACTCACAGGATTTTACCTTCCTGATCTGAATTTTAGTGAACTTCAACACATGTCACTGATGAACAAATTCTTAATTAATAAATTAATTAATGGATTAACTCTAATGGCAGGAAGGGTACACCTCTCATGAGTGAGATTGCCTGCTTCCTTTCATGTTTTATATTATTTAAGTCATCTTTCACTTCAGTCTCAATCCTCCTGAACAAGTAAAGAAAAACTCTGCTCAGAGATGTTCTACTTCTCCTCAGCTGCTCTTTGCTCCGGGCCCTTCTTTAAGATTGTCCTTTTTTTTTTACACTGAATCAAGTCCAGGTACAGACTGGACCAAGACACAGTTTTCACCTTTACAGTTTTCTTCTTTACAGACTCTTGTGTGTTTCTTGCCGTGTTTTTGGGATCAGTCATGTTGTTCAGTGCCCTGAGACTGGGTGTCGTCCTTTCATTCAGTATTTGGGTTTACAAACCTGCAGCCATAGTGCCATCTATAAATGTCATCTCCCCTACAGCTTTTACACTCATGCAGCACCATCAAACACACTCCCACCTCCAGTTTTCACAGTCGGCAGTGTGCAGCCACTGTGGTGGTCCTGGCTGGGTCCAGACCAAACATGCTGGATCTGATCTGATCCAGATTCATTTATTCTGGTTTTGTCTGTCCAAAGGATCAGATGAGGTGCCAACATTCATCAGGCCTCTTTTCACGTCCCTGGGCCAAGTTTAATCTGCAGTTATGTGCATAACAATGATTTTCTTCTTGGACTCCATCTGTAGAGTCTTACATCATCCGTGTTCTTTGCACTGTCTGATCAGTCAGTGACACAGCAGTTTCCACAGAAGCACTGACTTGGTAAAGTTGTGTATAAAGTCAACTGTGTATCCTCCTACACCTCCTTAACCTCTGCTCCAACTGTGTTTCTGCTTATGTTCACAGTTGATGCTCTCCTCCATCTTTATGAAGTCTCACAATCTGGTTTCTTACTTGTTCAGGCAGTCCTGTCCCATGAGGAGAAATTTAGCATTAAACACAACCCAGGCCAAAACTGAGGAAGCTGTCAGTCAAGTCAGACTGTGTTTATGTAGGCCAAAATCAAGAATTGGCCTCAAGGGGCTTAACAACCTGTACAGCATTAAGACATTCTCTGTGCATGAGAGAGACAGACAGAAAGAAAGAAAGAAAGAAAGAAAGAAAGAAAGAAAGAAAGAAAGAAAGAAAGGGGGCAGATGCAATAGATATATAGAGAGAACAGCATTAAAAATAGTTGCTTTTGAAAACAAGAAATCAAAGCATCCTCAAAGATTTTGACACATCACAGAGTTATTGCTGCAATTGAAATCAAATACTGTGCAGGAAGCTGCACTTAAAGCCTGCTTTCCTTTGTGATTATAATTCATAGAAAATATTTGCTGCAGTTTGATTGTGAGGAGAGGTAATTGTGTGTGTGTGTGTGTATTGTGTGGTTACTTCCCTCGATACCACATAGAGAAACTGTACATGGCCGTTGTGTTTTGCACCTCGTTCTTGACTGAACGAGACACAGAGGAGCAAGTCATTTTGCACTGGCTCTCCTCCTCTGAATACTAATACATGTAGAGTTTTTGAAGAGAAAGTTTTTGTTATTGGTCTGTGTCTGAAATTTTGTCTCATACAGCCCCTCAACCTCTGAAGCTCTTTAACATGCTATATCAGGTAAAATGTCATTAGGGGCGTTTCCACTGCAGGAACTTTTGGGGTAATTTTACTGGTGCATGTCTCCAAAGCAGGTGCCGCTCCCGACGGACGATCTCCTGCAACATTTACTGGGGCTAAACGAATCCCTGCTTTGAGGTAGTTACCCCGAGAATCCCCGAAAAACTCCTGGGTGGGGCTTGAGGTTAACTTAGTCCTGATTGGGTAAACTCAGAGCAGAAGGTGACGCCGACAGAAAGCACAAAAATAAGCTGCATTTTTAAAAGTGAACACAAGAGAAGCATTAGTAGAAAGCATCTCTATAGTCAGAAAAACAGTAACAACAACAAGTGAAGTAAATGAAGACAAGGTGTATGATAACTACTGTACCGATCTACTGAAACTGTTGCACAATGATTACATTGCCTAAAGCAGGGGTGGGCAACTCATTCCACAAAGGGCCATGTGGCTGCAGGTTTTTGTTCCAAACAACGAAGAGCACACAGTTTGACCAATCAACTGTCTAAAGACTGAGATCAGTTGAGTAACTGAGTCAGGTCTGGTGTGATGCTGCTTGGTTGGAAGAACCTGCAGCCACACGGCCCTTTGTGGAATGAATTGCCCACCCCTAAAGAGTCTGATGGGTCCTACTGTTAAATATGTACTCCAAAAGTGTAGGGGGCGCTCCATTGAGCAACAAACAACCAAAACAGTAAAAGTGCACAGTGACTGGTGATGTGTGTTAAGACTTAGTTTGGGTGACAAGAAGTGATGAAAAAAAGTTTCTATTTTTACCCAAGTTGATTGATTTTTGGTTTTCTTTTGTTTGCAACCAAAGAGTGCAACAGAATGCAAAGCAGCAGCATCATTTTGTGAGAACAGAAAAAATGAAGCCTCTGAAATGTGTTTAAAACAAGAAAATCGGTGTATGACATATTTAACACTGCTGAAACAGAGGTGTATGAGATGATAAATGACATCTCGAGGCGGATCAGAATGTGTGCATCTGCTTGTAGTGCTGACAGATATGAAGAGGAGAGATATTCAGAACTGTGTTTGCAGGTGAATAACTGAAGGGAAACATTCATGTGATTTCTATTCTGCCAGCAGTGTCCCTGTCTATTCAGAGGAGCCACCCCATCTCGCTCCTCATATGTTTTATGGATTGCCGTAACTGTGATAGTGATACTGACTATTTTGACAGTGTATTTTGTTTCTCCGCTCTGCAGCAGGAACTCAGCCACTGTTATTTCAGCCCTGCGTGCCTCCACAGCAGTTTGCAGTGTGGGAGGGCACCTGCGGGGCTACAAATGATATTGCTGATGCAGTGTTCTGGATGTCCCCAACCTTGATATGCCCGGGCACCTGCCTGTGAGCCAGCACAGGCCCCCTGTCCCCTTTTGGCGCCTATAAATTTTGAGCGAGGGATTATGGCTGGTTTGGTCGGCCCCTTTAGCCCCACAAAGCGGTGGTTGGCCTTTGACTGGTGGGGATTCCAAAACACGAGCCTTGCTTGCATGGGGTTTGCATGCAGAAACTGAGCCTGGGATTCAGGAGGCAGCCCCCCACGCCCCCACCCTCATCTCGGTGACAGTAACTGCCCTGGTGCTTGACGTGGTGTCAAGCCCGTGTGCCATGGTGGCTCAGCTCCTCTCCACGCTCCAGACAGGCCAGATCCAGGCTCTGACAGGCTTGGTCTGTGGGGAGAGGCTAAGTCCAGACGCTGCTCTGACCCTGCTGCCCTCTGTATGTTGTTTACCTTCAGGTGTTGGCACCTGCTCAAAGAAAAAAAACAGGGATGTCTGCTTCCACCTTTCCCAGACAGGAATCAGAAATTGACATTGCCGGAGCTCATAACACCCCAGCCAGACCTCGTGGGCCCTGTGGGGCTGCCAAGAACTGACTGGAGCTTGACCATGGCTTAAGCAGGTTCTCCAGGCCAAATGGATCTGGATACATCCTTTACCTTACAGACCAAGTTTAATCACAAGTTTGCAGCTCGAAAAAAAACCTTAGACCTCCACACCCCCACAACTTCAGTCTGAATTATTGCAGATTTCAACTAGATAATGAATGACTCTCAGGTCATAGACCGTGAAGGGAATAAAAAGAAAGTATGAAGAAAATCAGCCATGTTTTGGCTCCTTATGTGCGCCCATGCTGAATAAACACCTATGTGGGCAGGACCAACCTGCCACCTTGTTTCACCTTGCCTCAGCGTAAATGGGTTATTTTGCATTAGTAGAACTGATATCATTCCCTGCCTTTTGTTCAACAATGCGATTTCCAAATGAGAATTTTTGACAGCACAATGCAGATTTAAATACACGTGGCCTTTCAAATTGGAGGTTAAAAGGACTGGACAGCGTCAAATAGTATACTTTTCTTACCGACGCTTTACTGCACACTGCTCTATTCTTGGTGAGCATTAGTGCATGAGTAATTATGGAGAATTATTCAACGGGAGCATAATTATGCAAAGTCTTTTAAATGATGGACAAATCTGTGCATTGTTTTGCAAATGTGGTTGATGATTCTGTTATCTGTCTCGTGCTCGGCAACACCTGTTTTGTTTAATTAAAGCAAACTTTGACATGGGATTTTGACTGGGGCAATCCGCTGTATCCTAAATACTATTCAACCTCAGAGAATAGCTGGCAAACGGCTGTCCACAGGTGATTTCTATTTTCATACGGACACTGTCTCATAGCTGTGTGGGCACCAGCAGTTTGAATCAGAATTGTAATTTTAGAATCCTCACAAAAGAGGGTTTTACTCATCATTTGCATTGTATATTGCCTTCACTTAGACGCCCACAACTCTGCCAGTCCCTCCTCATTTACATATTCATATATACTTCTTCTAAAGTGGTGTTTAGAGCCTGGTTTTGATTACATTTCCCCCGGAAGTATGTCATCACTACATTCACATGGTTTTATTCAGGTATGAGGAAATGCTTGGGGCTCCCAAGGGGAAACATGGGCCCCTGATGTCCCCTTACACTGGTATATTTCACAGTGATAAATATAAACCCCCTTAAACCTCCCAATAGTGTGCACACTGGTGGATTATACTGGAGTATAGTATGATACTGAAATAAATATTGGATTTATTTTTCACAAGTCACATTTCTTCTGGACATTTTGACATGGAAATTGGAAATTTCGGACAAACAAATCAGGAGAAAATGAATTTTGTTGAAGACTTTCTCAACAACACACTCTTGCAAGATTTTGAACAGATCCCTGAGGTAACGACAACTAACGTTAATGAACGCCTGTGCTAATGAATTTTTGTAATGCTAAATATGACTGTTAGCTCTGTAAATATTTAATGTTAGAATATAGCTAAAGAGCTCACCTCCCTCCATCGCTTTATAAATCCACGCATACTACACGAGGTAGGGGCACGGTGGGCGAAGTGGACCATTTCATATCATTTGCACAGCTTGTGATGAGCCATCTTTTCACATTAGAGTATCTTTGGCGAATCTTACACATAGGTCATTTCATGTCAGTATGTTAGCATAGTCATTGTGGGCTTAGCATGTTGAAGTTAACACTTTGTTCAAAGCATCATTGTGTCTAGTGACAGCGATACAGTGAGGCTGTCCCCAGCCTTCACCAGAAGCCCAAAGTCATTCAAAAAACCTTTGCTTTAGTTGCCATGTGCACAAAATGATATAAATACATAAATAAAAACATTGGGTAGATGTGTTTGGTCTAATCCAGGTGGCATTTATATTGTTTTTGCCATTTTAAATTTAAAAGTCACTTTACCAGGTTACAAAATGCACCTATTTGTATGTGTCTGAATACACAGTAGATAAACAGTGTTGTGCAAATTTATGTGAGTGAAAAAAAATAATGTGGAATGCCAAGAATGAGTTATTGCCTACACCACCAAACACTGTTTATTTCTCTCAACACACACTTCGCTGGTGGTCGAGGCAGTAGTTGTGGTAGAACTTGCAGAGGCCTGTATTTCTGCTGTTTGATAGGTGCAAAATACACTGTATAGTCCTCTCCAGCAAAATGACTTATCTGCACTTGTGACAGAATCATAAATGAATGAGTAAAGGTGAGAAAATAGAGGTGTAGAGGCATTTGGATTGTTCTATTGCTTGGACTGTAGTCTAAGTAAAAAACAGTGTCATCCTATGTCTGCAAATATATTCCCCCTGGGGTCAAAGTCAATAACCCATTACATGGATTAAAAGAGCCTCTTCTGTCCTTCACCGTTCACTTCTGGACAGCAAATAGCTTCTGATTTTTATTCATTGGTTTCTATCACAAAGAAATAGTTGGTAAAGAATGTGTCAAAGCAATTTACTCCCTAACATACACTCCCACACAGAACGCGACTGCTGTTCGTCTAAGCGCTTGGACTTCCTGACTCACAAAGAGACGAGAAAAAGAGAAAAATCTCCGTCTTGAAGGAAATCTTAAGCAGATGCATAGAAGCAGGAAAATCCCCCTGGATAAGCCGTTATGGTGTGAAACCCTCTCTCTGGTTATGAGCTGACAACACACTACCTTTTATTAAACATGGGTTTCATCTGTGACAGATCTAGGGAGGTATTTCAGAGATACACCACAGGTTGCATCTAACCCGAGTGCCAGAGCTGCAGGTAACGGGCTATTCACAGCATTTAAAGTACTGCGGCAGAGAAATGAGAGGAGATTTGAGACTCCGGTCTCACCCTTGGAAATCCAGGTTCATGCCTGACAATGTATTTACCACTTTCTATTTGCTCAGTGCACACCTGGATTCTAATAAACTTATATTTCTCAGCAGCACAACAGTACATCTACACAATCCAAGGATCATTTCAGAGCCTAAAAGGTTTCTTTTATCTCTAATCCTCTGCATGTGCACTATCAAATGTGTGAATGCAGGATCACAGTGAAAGGATAGTTGTGCTGTATGACACGTGTAGTCTTCTGTTGTTACTAAAGCTATGTTTTTTTGTTTTTTTTTTACTTTTTTAGTTAGTTAGTTAGTTTGTTTGTTTGTTTTGTTGGGAGTTTTTCCTCAGTCGATGTGAGGGTCTAAGGGCAGAGGATGTTGTCATAATGCTGTGTAAAGCCCTTTGAAACAAACTGTTTGTAAAAACGGGCTATACAAATAAAATTGCCTTGCCTTGCCTTGCCTTGCCTTGCCTTCCCTAGACCTACTCCCTGGTTGGACTTTGTTGTGAGATGAATGATTCCTGCCAAAAACCAAGGACCAAACTTTGATGAACTTTTGGTTTCTATTTATATGCATTCGTTTCCATATCTCCAGTACAGAGAGAGGAAATAATGATGGATGCAACCCAGTGACGTCACCCATTGGTGGCTGAAGAAAGATTATGAAGCTCAGAGCGAGCTGCCCCACTCTCGTCACCTTGGCAGCACTTGATTCCACCTTCCTTGCTAATCCAAAAAAAAGGGCGGAGCATCTATGGAGCCCAGACATTGTGGAAGTCCCTTAGAGGCACTCCTGCCCTCAATTATGGAGACTTGACTCTTAACAGTCATGTTAACAGGTGAGTCGTATAAAAAGTTGTCCCCTGCAGAGTTGCCATGGCAGAGGAACTCAGCTGTAGGTTAGTTACTTGTCACGCAGTCTAATAAAACCTCAGTACCTTAAGTGTTGTATGATTGGAGACATTTTTTCCAGCAGCTACATTGTACAACCTTTTATGTGTAAAGCAGCCTTTAATGCACTGTTTTCTAAAGACCTATTACAGCAATGTAAGTTCTTTAGGTGCAATGTAGTTCAAAGGACTGGTCCAAACAGCCTCATCTGTACAGTAACCTGTGACAATCCATAGGTGGAACTTGGGCACACAACTACAACATCCAAAGCCAACTGTTTCTTCAGTCTGTCCACAATGACAGTGAAGTCAATATGCTTATTTGCCCATTTAGTCCACAATGTGCACCCCACACCAAAGTTGTTAAGGCAAAGCAGTGATTTATTTAGCCAATTAAACTTGGGGATAATTAGGTGGAGATGGTAGGGGAGGGAGCCTGGCTGGGAAAGGGTCCAGTATGCAGAGGTTAATGATAATCCTCTTTGAGATAAGTGCCATGTGACCAATGGGAGTTCAGATTGGAGTGGCTGATCCAGCAGACATAGTCGGGGTCTCTGAAGTGCGCCGGGCTGATTCACTGTAACTCCCAAGTGTCACGCTCATTATTGTAATGTCTTCTCCACACTACAATACATCCTGCCACTTACTTGATCATGTTTATTTCAACCTGATTAGCATCAATGTTTTTTTTTCCTTTCTGCAGAAAATTATGAATAATGGAACATGAAAATGCAATTATTCTCTCAGTGCACATGGTGAGCGTGGATTAATTGAATGAAGAGAGACACAGCCCTCCAATGCTGTGTGGCTTGCTAACAAACATCACCGGCCCTGCAGAACTCAACATTATTGACAGCTGTGCATATAATGGAATGATCAATGCCTAATCAGACAGATTAAGTGCTGATTTTCTTCCCCTGCACTTACTCAAAATTCAACTGATATTTTGTGTTGTAGCATTTAAATACAGATGATTAAATTAATAAGTGGTACAGATGAAATTCAGCATCAGATATAATCATATGCTGCGTTCAGGTCAAAGTTTAAAGTAGTAAAATAATGGGTAATTTAACTCATTTGCTCACCACAAGGCAGTGTTCTTTTCAGCTGTTTATTATCACTGCTGCAGTCATGTTAAAAGACAGATGCCTTTTATCCAAGCCTTTTCAATTATGCAATTATATTTTTCATCATCCAAAATATTACAGGTTTTCTGAAAGTGTGGCAATCACCAAAACTGAAAGGATCATGGTTAAAACACAAAACATCCTCAGATTGCATCTTTAAGTCAGTCTACCCTCAAATGAGGTAATACAATACCGACTGAGCCACTGACTCACTGATACCACTGAATCCAGCTCTTACCATGTATGGCCAAAGGGGTTGCCAAAGATCAGATAACAGACTTGAGATTGCTATGTTGGGAAACCCTGTCTGCTTGAACAGTGTGTCTATTCCATTCAAATAATAGTATATACTTACAGTGTACATCTGATGGACACCAACATAGCGACATACTATCATGCATTGCGCTCAGAAAAAAAAAAAAAAAAAAAACCTCCGTAACTGTTTACTCAGAATCTTCCCAACAAGAGACAGAATCACTGCCACTGTGACAACCTTCCAGAGCAGTAAAATCAAAATCCTTTCACAGTTTGATAAACTACTGCACAGGGTTTTAGTGTCACAAAACCTTCAAACTCAAAACTGAACCAGGATCAGATTTCAGTATTAGTACATGAAAAGCAAGTCTCCATCCAGATAGCTGCTGCTCGCTGGATGATTTTATTTTCTCACTGCTCTCGGTGTAAAGTCACTGAAATCAGATTTTCTCCACATTCTGATGTTTTGAACTGAAGCTCCTGACCCATATCTGCAAGATATTATGCACTGCTGCTGGACAGTTGCATGAATAAGCAGGTGAACAGGTGCTCTTAACATAGTGCTCAGCTTGTACCTCTGGACTCCAATGCATATGTAGTACATAAGGACTATAATGTTGTAAATTAGATGTAAAATGGAGGAACAGATGCTGAAAGGTATAACTCCTGAGGCTTCAGGCTGCTAAAATGTATGAATTAAAGCCTTTAGTTTATGAGCCTATGTTCATAAATGCTACTGATTTAATAATAAATGGATCAATAGTCCACTCACATCCTATTTGAGCTTATTGAGTTATGAATGTTACAGAAGTATTAAAACATGTAAAACATTTATTAGCCAGTAAAAATCATTAATTATAGATTGCAAACATTGTATGTTTGTGAGAGAGCGAGAGAGAGAGAGAGAGAGAGAGAACATTTTTCAAGTATAATCAAGTATATAAAATCAAATAATTATCAACTTAAAAAAGAGAGGAGATGATTTCATCTAACATTTTATCACAATGTTCTACAGCGAGAAAAATGTTACATGTTAATGTCTTAGGAAACACGTTGTTACCTGTGTGTGCAGATCTGTTGTTTGTGTGTCTATAAAGCAGCTGTTCAGGATCCACGGCAAGACCGTGAGTCACAGCTTCATCAAAAAGCAGAAGAGACACGCCTCAGCTTTCCTGTTACATACTGCACAAACAGACAGGAATCAGAGCAGACAAGTGAGTAAGGAGGGGGTCACAGCTACTGTAGCGACACGTCATGAATGCATTAGCTGCTGTGAGGTTAAGATGCAGGTCTGGACTGGAGGAAAGTGAAAAGTCAGACTTTGTGTGATCATAATATTCCATGCTGTGGGAAAAGGCTGATGTCATGTGTTTGGTGTTACCCAGACATAGGACTTAAACGGAGTCTGCTCATGATGACAGATTATATGATGCATTACTGAGTCTCTCATGTGCTTATAAATGTGTAAAAATATAAAAAATAGTGAGAAGTGTGATCTGAGCCACAGGTGGACAGAGTGGCAGACTGGGCTGTTGCATGTTTCTTCCTGTGAACCTCACCCTACACCCCCACCTATTCAACAGGGCCTGTGGAAAGCATTCTTGAGCCAGCTTCCATAGGTGGACCTGCAGCAACCCAAACAAACAAAGGAAATACTTTGGGAGGAGGAGATGGATGCTTATTCTCAGACTCATACGGTACAGTTCTCCTTACTGTAGGACTTCCTGCAACATGAGCACAAAGCAAGAGCCTCAATAACAATAATAACCTCATGTTGATATTCTATCATTTTTGTTCAAAGCTGGGGGATACATTCTTAAGTGAATGGATAAAAATCATGTTCATCCTGTGTATTATGCATAGTTGGAAATCCCTTATTGTTTTTAGTACTTAACTAGTTAAAAACAATGAAGACTTTACATTTTTTGCTCAGTAGCCTACAAACTGGGTCCTCTAATGGTGGCTGAATTTCTTATGAACCAAACTGAACAAAGGTCCCTGCACTTCCACTGAAAAAGGTGTTACGTGATAAAACGGTAAACATGTGGGCTATACATCCGAAACAAAGAGCCAAAAGACACACTAAAGAGAGTGGAAGGGGGATCTTTCTTCTTTGTGGGTTGATAATTACGTGCAACTATTTCCCCATTCTACTTCTACTCCTACTACAGGTTACATGTGGACAGAAAGGACAATATGCATTTAAAAAAAGGCACACACTCATTTTTGGTTAATGTATAACTGAAACTGGAAAGTGAATCAGTTTGCAAACAATGATCTGGATTGTTAATGTTGTGATGGAGAAAACTCACTTGGACAGAGTTTGCCTCTTTTCCACTTTATGAACAATATGAACAGGTCCATAGAGCTGAATAACTACATCCTTTGTGACATGTTTTAAGTAATTAAACAATCAGATTGTTTCATCTTGACCTCAGTAACCTGTCTGTGATTCTGTAGTACTGCACTGTAATGTGGAAGTCATTGGGAGCTGGAGTGGATCCGAGGTTCTACAGTGAACTTGTTCATTTTGGGGGACTCTGAGTTTACCTCAAACATGAACTGGTTTATTTTAATCTGTGTGAATTGCACAGTAATACAGGCCATATGGCCATTAATATTAAAGTGTTTTACTCCATTGGGATAAATCATAAAGGTTGTATCTTCTGGGGAGCAAGAGAGAGAATTCATCTCTTACAATCTTATATGCTTTGTAATTTTATCCTGACAGTGTGCTGTAGAGAAGGTCGGGAAGGGTCATATACATCATCAAGAATGGTTCTCTAGGGATCATTAAATCTCTCCAGTTTCACAGCAATCTGCACTGTAGATGTTGAGACTTTCCTTTGTTGAATGGACAAACCTCTTGAACAAGCAGCAGACATCATCACCGTTTATCTGGCTAAAAATTTTATTACTTTCCTCTGAGGGAAGCTTCATATCTTCGTGACCTGCAAGCACTTCTGGAGCAGTGGCCTTTTAAAGATCATTTTCATGGCATTTCTCTTTTATTACACAGTTCATAGACTGTAGAAATGTAAAGGGAAATGGGGAGATAGAGCATCAAAGGTCTAAAGCTGAATTTGTACCTTCGACATTACAATTACACCTCAGCCACCGGGACATCCCACAAGAGGTCTTTATAAAGATTTTGGCCCCTGTCCCTCTAGAGTCCATAGCTTGTTAGTAAGTGCCCCACTTGAAGTTTGAATAGATTTTTTTGCTATTTGCCAGGAAAATATAACCTGGAGTGAAATCCAAAGGGAAAGCTGGGAAGCTACAGAGCATGTGCTCCAATTCTTATGATGACAAACTGCAGGTAAAAGTAAAGTTGACAAGAATCTGATGGGATGTCTGAAGTGCTTAGTGCTGCAAGACATCAGACAGGAGTGATTGCATGTGACAGATGTCAGCGTGGGATATGTGGAATTCTAAACAAATGATTATGAGCGGCAGTGAAAGACAAGTGGGGACAGGGAGAGGAGGAAAAACTCATCTGTGTGTGTAAATTCTGTGGGTGGGACGCACAAAAGAGTCGATGCACCCTCTCTCGCAGCTCGCACTTTCGTGTTTGAGTGTCAGTGACAGGCCGTGAAAGGAGAGAATGCTGAGAGAGATATTTATCAGGATCTGAAAGACGAGAAACGCTAACAACAACAAGGTCAGGGACAGGAGAAGAACAAAAAAAATTCTCTTAAGTATGTACTTGCGAAAACAGGTCAAACCTGACAGATGAAACTGGTTAGTGACTTATTTTTTTGTCAAAAAACTTGCAAAACTGGAAAAGACTCTAACAAGTTTAAGTTTAAAACAAGTTTACAAATATACTTTAATAATGGTCCCCCATGGAGGACAGGGCAGCTCTGGACATATGATTTAAAAAGGGTGCAGAGAGGTTGTTGGGAGAATGGACAAGCCTGTGGAGGCAAGTAAATGCAAGTTATCCATCTCCCAAATTCTAAGCACTTATGCACCACCCACATACTTCATATCTGTTAATGTGCTCTAACTGCAAGAAGGTCACACTTTCTTTTTTTTTATGATTCTGTTATCCACTGTATCCTCATATGAGTACTGAGGCCCTGGTACTCTGTTGATATAAAGTAGCCATTAACCCACCACCCACTAAGGTGCTATCAAGGAGTTGAAGCAAATAAAACTGCTGCCTGAAAGTTAGCTGCAAAGAAAATCTAGGGCTGATTTCATGCAGCAGACAAACAAATCAGAGCGGGGAGAAACATACACCACTCTCTGATATGTGATGCCTTAAAAGATATTTCAAGCATGCAAGTTTTTCAAAAGGTTTTCTGTTGTAGCTGAGGCCTTTTGTAAGGTTGATCAATTAAAGCTGCAGTAGGTAATGCTGGAGCTGTTCAAACATTTGCCAGATTTTCAGTCTCTGAGCATGGATTCATGGTGATGATAGCAAAATCCAGTCACATATCTTCTGACATGCAAAACCATGCCCCTAAAACACCTGAGTGTAGTGTTGGACCACTCACGTAAACAAGACTGGAACATAGCAGTGAAGCACAGCACATCATTGATGAAACCGCTGCCCCGTTTGCCTGCATGACAGAAATACAGCCACCGTTGCGCTGCTTTAAATGTCCTTGGGTTAGCTTGGCTGCCACCTTCGATGAAAAGCAATGCCATTTTCTTCATCGTTCAATCTCTTTTAGATTGAAAAGGAAGATGGCAGCAGAAAAAGTTACAATCTCACACTACTTCCTCTTCTTTGTCTTGTTCTTTAACTGTCTCTGCCACTAGTTTGACTCAGTTTTCACTATAGGAGTTCCCTAGACTCTAATACACATGATCAGTAGTGAGACTGTTATTGCCTAACACCGTGGATGCAGAAGGTTTCTCTTCTTCTGGCTGGCATGGATGTCTGTGATCTTCTCAAATGACAGCTTTGAAATCAGATCACCCTCAGTGGTCAACAAGGCCAGATCTGGAACTCTCTCCTGGGCCATTGTAGATCTCAGCCAGTTTGTAATCCTCATCACAGAGGAGAAAGTTTTCTCCAAATGCTGTTGATCCAGTTGGCATCTTTAAATCCCTACATGGACTTTTGGCTATGGCTGCTAGGTTGTGTCCACGGATTCATGCTGCTGGTGCCAGATTCTGACCCCACCACCTGCTGCCTCAGCAGAAATCCAGGTTCGTCAGACCAGGACTGTCCAGTGTTGGTGTTGGTGAGCCTGTGTCCATTGCAGCCTCATTTCTGTTGTTGGCTGACAGACGTAGAACCTAACATGGTCTTCTGCTGCTGTTGCCCATCAAGGTTCAATGTGTTGTCTACTCTGAGAGTTTCTCTGCTCACCACAGCTGAATCATTGTAGAATTCCTGGCCGTTGTCCTCTAATTCTGCTCACCACCACAATAGTTTTCAACGCCCGCTCACTGGATGTTTTTCCCCTTGTCTTTGGCATCAGTTTGGAAAAAAAAAAAAAAAAACTCTCCAAAGTTCTGTGCATCAAAATCCCAGGAGATCATCACTTTCACAAATAACAAAACCAGCCAATTTGGCACCAACACTCACAGCGTGGTCAAAGTCATTGAGGAAACATTATTTCTGATGTTTGATGAGAACATTAACTGACTGTATTTGCAGGATTTTGTGCACCGCTGCCATATGATTGATTAATTGCACAACTAAGCAGGAGTGCAGGTGTTCCTGATGAAGTGCTTGATGAGTGGAAATGTAAATGAAATGGCCCCATAACACAAACTTAAACTGCTCTACAATGATTGACAGAACCTGACAAAAATACACAACCATACTTAGAGTATTGATGTTTTTAGGTACTAAAACATTGCTTACATGAAACACAGCAGTACTATTGACAGACCCTCTCAGCTTTTATC
Organism: Caranx ignobilis; assembly: GCA_021432705.1. Taxonomy (NCBI): domain Eukaryota; kingdom Metazoa; phylum Chordata; class Actinopteri; order Carangiformes; family Carangidae; genus Caranx; species Caranx ignobilis. Next base: position 8,011,822 of record MU269984.1, on the reverse strand, counting down.
AGCGTATACTGTTTCCTGTGTTTGTGGCTGTACTAAGCACTGAAAGGTTGTAATGATTGCTCAGAATAGAAGTAAAGATGATTGACTTGCTCATTTCTGTCAAATTGCTTTCTTACGGTGGTTTTCCTGTTTGAGAACTGTAAAACTGCAGGTAACACACAAAAGATTCTTTTTCATGTGTCAATACTGGATTGGTTCGGAAGGTGATGCTAGCTAACTGTCATTTGCTTTGCTTTCTGCCACAGGAGACAGTTTTTGCTGAGTAAAGGAATGAAGACTGAGACTGATGCAGAATTCACAATGTTTCCTCCAAACAGCTGCTAACGTTGGCTATGTAGCAACAGCAAAACTCACAGATAGGTTCTTTTGATTAGGGACGGTTCTGAAGCACATTATGAAAGATCTCAAGACCAAATTGCAGGTCTTAAAGGTAGAGTTGAGTTGATGGCCCTCCTTCTTGTTGCAGCATATCCCTTGAGGCTCCCGTTGCACTGCTTCACTTGAACTGTATTTCCTTTCCTTTGCTGTCCTGACAACTGCTGCTGCTGCTGCTGTCAGAGGCAGGAGGCGTGCACAGCTGAGCCCGAGAGGAGGGGTGCAGTTTGAATGTTGTGTTTACAAACTAACAAACCTATAGACTCTACCTTTAAATTATGGCCATATCCATTGGCTCATAAATGAACAATAGAGAATGATATCAATTGGAAATCAAAAGTTACAGAATATTCATCTGGCCACAGCCTTCAAAGCAACTGCCAGGAGTTGCTGAAATGCCTGGAATTGAACACAAAAGCACTATTTGAGCTTGAGACCAATGGACTTCAGTTATCCCATTTCTGTCAGGGTGAACCTTGGTGAAAAGAGCCATGAGCCACTGGTTTCTTGAGAGATTGTGAGTAGCACTAACCTTCTTCCTTGATGTTGGGTTCTTGCCACCCGCTTCAGCCTTGAAGAATAGGAAGATATTCTCGCCTCTATCTCTCTGTAAAAGGCGTTTGCCAAGAGCTGGACTCGTTCCCATTGCTGGTGATAACAGATCTGCATTCTCAAAGGAGCCAGGAGGAGGAAGAGGGGTGAAGACCTTCTGTGTTTTCATTGCCGGAGTCAGAGAAAAAGGTGAGTCGGCATCAGCTGAGATGTGTGTGAGAGGTCTTGCATTTATTATCGTGGTAACCTCAGCCATATGCATCAATCCTTATCCATAAAGATGAAATGTAATAGCTTCTTACAAGCAGAGCTCCCTAAAACCCTCAGGGCTCAACACAGACAAAGGCAGCGGATCAAACACAGAGTTATTGAGCACACAATCTCAAGACAAACACACTGTGATCATACATGACCAATAAATAAACAACATCATGTAAATGCACAGAATGTAAATCTAAATCCACATGTTAACAAAAGACAATATTTGGTGATGTTGTACAGGGTGGGATCATGGGATACTATGTTTTACCATTCCACCACCTTCTTCCGATTTGGATTACTCAGGGTCAACTGTACAGACGGTTTTGGTGCTGCAAGGATTATTCACAGGCCCTCTCATTAAAAACAATGATACCGCTGGAAAAAAGCAGTTTCACATCAAAAATCAATCAATGTTTCTTTGACTCTCATGTGCAGACACAGGATGCCCTGGAGGGGCTGGGAGCTGATTTGTGTCCAATATTTGCAGTTTGTTCCCTTAGAAAAAACATAACATCTAGACTTGACTGAAATCCTTTGTGTGGTTATAGCTATAACGACCAAGATTAAAATGTGATTTAAAATTGGTTAAAAGGTAAAATTTTGACCTCCGGCAACTACAACACTGACACAGGGGATATGAAGTTATTGGACCATTACATTTAAAATCAGGGATCCCTCTGGGTTTGAAAACTTATGAAAACATTTGGGATAATGTAAACACAGAAGTCATAGGTGAATGCATTTAACCCAAAATACAGATTCAAGTCAAACTAACACAAAAGCCTTAACATATGTGATTTTCTTTTTGTATAGATTGTATTCCATTAAAAAGCATCATTACACAAAAGGCTAAGTTGAGAACAAATGAATGGAAATAGATAATACACAAAGACCAAAAAAAAAAAAAAATGGAGTTCTGAGCTTTAAGTTATTTTCATTGATGAATAAGTGAATGAAGTCAATACTATAATGGGGGCAGTGAAAGCAGACCTCCGATGTGCACTTCTTTATTGCTCAGCAAGCTTTTACATCACTCATGTATTTTCTCAGCCTGCCTGAGCTCTGCAGTGTTATTGTTTTCTGATATTGGATTTAAATCTTCAGATGAATTTATATATAATACTTTTTGTATTAAAAAGGGAGCATCCTACCCAGCGGCGGTCGGAGCTAACACTTCTGTTACAGTAATAATGAAGCACAGCAGTCCTTTCACTCCACTGTGGAGGCAACACTTTTTCCTCCACAATAAACAGTACAGCAGGGAAATGACCTCTTTACTGTTTGACCATTTAAAGCCAAGTGGATGGATGTAATGTGCATAGACACAGTATGATCAGCATGTCTGTGTGTGGATTCACGCTTGCTCTACTGTTTCCTCAATTCATCGCATATAGTAATAACAACATATAATAGTAATAATGATAATGATGCTTTTTATTTATGTAAAGCTCATTGTAACTGACAATGAGCTTTACAAGAGGAGAAATTTGAGGACAAACAATAAAAAACTAAATAATAAAAACAGCTTAAAGGTTTTACAGCATTTGAGAGGAGATATAAGAGGAAAGTGTGACCATAGATTTAAGAGGTTTGAAATAGATTCAGACCCCAAACCCTGAGAGAGCACATCTATAAAAACATGTACATATAAGAGGGATTTAAAAGAGGCTAAAGAGCTTGGCAGTCGAATCTCCTCAGAGAGGTTGGTCCAAAGGGTGGTGGCCCAAACAAAGAAAGTCCTAGGACATCATGTTGTGGCTGGCACACATGTGCTCAGTACTACTCCTGCCCTCTCCCTTATCCTTCCTCCTGCATTTTGGGTGTAGGCCAACAGGTATGGCCTGGGGGGAGGGAAACACAGGCCTTTACACAGAGATCACACTACAAACAGAAGTGGTCTGACACATTTCCCAGAATACACTGGATACAGCAGCAAGATGACTGAATATGGAACCAAAGGGACATGTGTGTTCTACTTTTGCCATCAAGAAGGATTTTAAAATCTTTAAAATTTACTGGAGGCGAATGAAGACATGTTAAAATGGGAGCTACATGCTTGATGAGAATTCTTGCTGTTGCATTTCAGGCGAGTTGTAATTTGTGTGGACTCTGTTGGCTCAGACATGCATAAAGAGGGATACACTAGTCCAAACAAGAGGAGATAAAGACAGGAAAAAATGGAGAGCGATCACGCCCTGACAAGATGCTGGAGAGGCATTCAACAAATTTAAAAACACTGTATGCGCCCGATCACATTCTGCAAGAAAGTTTTGGATTGCGAGATGGTGCAGCGGAGAGACTAATGGGATTATCGTGAATATCATGTGGTGATGTGGCAGCTACACTGATGACTAGCCCAAGGGTGTGGAAAAACAATTATTGTGCAAAACCACCAAGGGAAAGAGGAGGGAGTATTTTCAGAAGTGATGCATTTTCTTCCCCCCTGCTCATCTTCATAAACCTGCGGTGGAGAGAAACACTTAAGAGAGATGCTATGTTATAATAGCTGTCACGGGGACGTCACTCATGTGTCTGCACTTTTGACAGGTCCAACATCATCCCTCAAGCCATGAGAGTGTCGAGCAGCCGCGCACAACCCAGCAGCTACTGTAAAGTTGATGAGCCGTTAAAGTGACTTATTATGATTTCAGGTGCCTTATCTATTATGTCAAGGGAACAGGATTTCAATTTAACGGGAAATATAACTTTACAGCAGCTCCTGCCCATAAAGTGCATTTTTCACACTTACTTTGTTATATGGAGGCTATTATTAAACAAAGCTCTTGAAATGAAGAATAAGTGCTGCTCTTGTTCCCTGTAATCCTGATGCTGCGATATGTCTGGAAATAAAGCGCTCGGCGTCTCGTCTCGGGCTTCTGTGCACGTCAGAGTGGCAGTTTCGATTTCACATGTTGAATCCGACATGTTAAGACGATGTGAGGCACAATTGTTTTGAGATTTAATTATCTGATAACATTGTATGAAGTATGTGTTTCCAATTATTGTAAATTTAATGTGTGCCACCCCCGTCTTGTCACGTCCTGACTCCGGCCAAGATTCCACAGCCTTTTCTTTGAGCATCTTTTGGATCATAAAATAATCAGTATCTCTATCTCATCCTGCTTCTGCTGTCTTTGTCCCCGTATTTATCCTCTTGTTGTCACCCTTACCGCCTCTATCTTTTGATCCCACATTGTCTGCTACCCTCAGGTCGTTTTTTTTTTTTTTTTTTTAATAAGAGGAAACTGTGTATGACTGATCTCATCGGCACAAACTGTTGTGTTTCAGTCCAGTTCCAACTGAAGCAACAAGAGGCCAGCAGCTACAGACCACCATCCCCCCTGAGAGGACTGTTGTCATCTTTGCAGCAGCTTATTAGCTATGTTTATTTGTTGTTAGGCAACATCCAGTGGCTGTAGTAAATCATGACAATATAAAGCATGACAAAGTCAGAGTGAGGAGGAGGTTGTGGTGGATGGGCAGGAGAAGAATTGGATATGATTTGATGTTCAGTTCCCATGTGAAAGTAGTTGTTTATATTGTAACCACGAAGGAAGAAGTGGGCATACTGATTTTGTTAAGTGACCAAGGTCAGGTTTACAGCAATTTCAGTGTGATGTAGAATATTAATGGCAGCTGATGTTCGTATTTTCTTGACTTCGCACTGTGTTGCTCTGTGACCAAAATCCAACATCTTCCAAATGTATCATCCATTGTTTTATGCAGAGTGTTGAGCAAAACACAAAATCAATATCAAGTCACCATCTTTGGATTTTGACGTCAACCTGATTTTCCCTTCAAATTCAACATCAGTGCAGTATCTTTCAGACGTTATGCTGATGTGCCTGCTGGGAGCCAAACAGTGGTGATGGTGCATTTGGATGACCAAGGGGTGGGGGTGGGGGGGTGCTTTTGCTGCTGGTCTGTTAGCTCAAGCATTGCTAATTAATTAATTGTGTTTATGTTCTCAAGCAGAAATAACTATAATAGATTGTGCTAAACAGCCAAACAGACAGAATAAATGATCTTATACAGTGTTGCATATGAATGAATACTTAGCTTTTTAAGCTTCTTAAGCAGACATTCAGACAGGCAGGATTTTACAAAAACCGAAGGTTAACACAGCTAATATTTACAAAAGGTTACAAAATAAATCTACCACAGAAAGTTTTTCCCACTGATGTTTTCAAACCCGGTTTTATCAGCACTGTGACCTCATCAAGATGAATGAGGCTTCAACTTTTCACACAGCAGTATCTTAACGTAGCTAAAGGTTGGGGATTTGTTAATAATGTCAAACACCTTTTGTAAAGGCAGCCCTGAATGTAGCCAACAGCTTCTTTTCAACTGGTAAAGTGGGTGAAGCCCCAAACAGATGAAAAGATGAACTCTCTGTGAAAATGGTCTAAAAGGACCATAATCGTGCAAATTCACGAGGAACATATATTATGTTCCATTAAAGGGTTCAGTTTGAACATGTTTTAGGAGAGCTATGCCTCTGTCATCTGCATGGCAGGTTTATAAAGAATTTTAAATTAAGTAGCTAAACATCAATACTGGTTTAAAGATCCCATATTGTGAAAAAGGTAGATGTCCATGTTTTCTTTGATTATAAAGCATGTCTGGGTTCTATATTAATACTGTGAAAGTATCAAAGCCCCAGTCCATTGAGAAATGCACACAGCCTGTATTGAGAAACTGGGCCCTAAAATGTTGTCGGGATTTCTGCAACGTTATGATGTCACAAGAAAGCAGTCACGACTCGTAACGCCCCACAATCCAGCTACATAAACATCCAAACTTGCAGGACCTGAAATCTGCCTCCTGTCATCTGATTGGCTTATCAGTTTGTTGTTAACACAGCTCCAGTGAAGCCTGAGAGAGGAGATGTAAAACTATATTGAGATGGTCTTTGGTTCTTAAAACCACAAATATATTTAATGGGACCTTTAAACATGGTGATGTAGTGGAAATGCATTTCATACAGCATGTTTCTCATGTCCCAGTGAAATGTTTCCCCTTTTTGTAACTGATATCTGTAACTGTCTCTTCCTCCTCGACATCCTAACAGCTTTCAGTAAACCCCTTACTGCTTCCTCTTGGAAATGGAAATGCTTATTGGCATCGTGGCAGGATTTATTTATGAAATGCAGAAGGTTACGGACTTCACACTATTTCACACTGAATATGTTTGGTGACAGCAAGCTGTAATGGATTAAAAGGTGTGAATCCGTATGGAGTCACTATAAGGAGAGTAATAACATGTTGTACCCGATCTCTCAGGGTGAACGGGTGACTGAGATGCAGTCTTCTTCTTCTTCTTCTTTTTTTTTCACATAATCACAAATGTGCAGATTCCATCTCCACAGTTCCATCAAACATATTAAAGTCAGGGCTGCAAAGGTTTTACACTTCTACTTTAGTGTTCATCAAAAAGTTTCTCTGCTGATTTGGGATTTTAAAATGAATATCAAACTAATTTTATGTGTTAATTTTTCCAGCTTTCCTCCCATTTTATTTTATTAAGTGTATTAAAATCTCCTCTCTCCTCTTCTCTCATACTACCTTCCCCCAATTACTTGTGTGTTGGTTCGATCTCTCTTTAGTGTTTCATTTGGATGTGATTTCTTAATAAACTTTTCCTTCTCTCTCTAAGGCACTTGAGGTTTCTGTGGCTCACTCATACAGTGTTCATTACTTCACTGTTGCTCTGTTGCTATCAGTTGTATGCAAATAATTGTTAATTCCAATGACTGTTAATTCCAATGAGCCTGGAGCATGACAATATGTAAGTAGATAATCACCAATTGACTTGGATGAAACAAGTGGGAAGGCAGCCTGAGTTCAAACCATTTACCAGTAAAGGAAGATTTAAAGTCACATTCTGCAGGTCTTGTTCTTACACTCTATAAAATATTTAAAGGTGTTATTATGTCAACAAAGGCTAAGTCGTGTCTTATTCCATTACATCTCTGTCATATTCTATATCTTCTACAAGACTACACTGACAACCATCAGGTCAAATACAGTCTTAATTCAATCTTTCAGGCTGTGTGAACATCTCCTCTTTCTTTCCTTTGCCCCACCCCCTCTTCTTTTGCCTTCTCTTTTTCTACATAACAAAACGACAGACAGAGTCTTGCGTCTGTGGTTCTGACAGCAGCATGAAACCCAAAGTCACACAAGTTAACAAGTGGCATATTTCCACATGGTAATTCAGCCGCTCTGGGAAGTGGGCATGCAACAGTGACCTCTCTCTGAGTCAAAGTATGCTGCTGGCATATTAATGCCAATGTAAACAGAGGCGAGGGCTAAATTACAACGCTACAACTGTATCCTCTGCATGTTAATCAAAATGATATAGTGAGCACTTTAGATTTGTTTTCAGTGGAGTGTTCTCCAAATCTCAAAGGTCAGTGTGGTCAATCCAAGCTATAATTGTAAAATAAGCTTCAGGGTACGTCTACATAGCTGTGGTTCATGTAGCATAGCCTCTGCATTGCAGCATGATCACAACTCTTCAAATAAGAATAATGGGAGTGACACTGTGCAGAAGTATTGGCAGCAAGTACAGTAATGGTTTTCTATTTAAAGGTGCCCCCACAATGCCATTATCAAGGGATATATATGTATATCTATATATAGATATATATATGTGTGTGTGTGTGTGTGTATATATATATATATACACACATATGTATATATATATATATATATATATATATATATGTATATATATATATATTTATACACACACACACACACACACACAGTGGGAAAAATAGTATTTGATCCCCTGCTGATTTTGTAAGTTTGCAAACAACAACCCTTCAGGGTCTTGATTCATTCAAGAGTAACCTTTCAAGTCAACATTTGACTATTTGAGCTTGTTTAATCAGCAATGTCCATCTGATAAGCTGATTAAATGTTTTATATCTAAAAGCCTGATCTGCAAAGGAGCCAATAATTTGAACAGTCATAGTTGTGGATGGGGTAGAGGAGTAATACTCTGTGAAATGTATTCATGTAAAAAAAAAACAAAAAAAGTAAATAATAATAATAATAGTAAACAGAAACACAAATACTTACTCATTCATCGAGAAAAGTGGGGACTACTTGAATTCCGTAAATTGCTTCTCTGTTACAATGTGAAAATAAAGGGTCAAAAACAATACTAGTAGAGAATAATAGAACATAATAGTAATGATTGTATCAATGGTGTATACAAATTTTAGGTATTGTAAAATGAGTTAAGAGCTTACACTGCTCAGCTAACAGCAAATTAGTTCCATTTTGCTCAGGGGTTTAATACCACCAAATCAAAACCTACCCCTAATGACCATATCTGGCAACCCTGACTACAGTGATTTGGCAAGCTGTACAAGTGCAAGACAGCTGCTAGGTAGATGGATACACTGGGCTTCATTTAGCTGAACCATCTAATTCCTCCTCAAACAGCAGTTTCCTTTCGCTTATGCTTATAATGCACCTCACTATCAGAAGGAATGTTGTCCATTTCCAAAAATACTCAACTATTCCGTGTATTTATGGTTTGAAATATTAAATTAACAGTGATAAATGTGACAAATACAACAGCATAGCAAGACCACTGAGAAACTGACAGGAAAAACAGGTGTTCACAATTAATGCAGATGAGGAAGTGAATTTAGAAAGTAAAATGCTGTGTTTCCAGCTTCAAAGCCTCTCACCGTTTCTTCCTACTGCCTCTTCTGACCAATAATTACCCCAATCAGAAAATAAAGAGGAGCGTGGGTGTCAGGGCAGGGTGTCTGCCTGCTCTTATAAATCTTACATAAACCCCCTTTTGTTCCCCTAAAGGGCAAAAAGAACTGAACGTGGAGTCAAAAGTGCATGTGGGGTGGTTTAATGACAGAAATGAGCAGAAAAGTTTGGAGCTAGCCAGTGGCGTCTCATTAATATATACACACAGGCTAGAGCCAGTGTTAAAGGATGACTACCTGCTCCCATACTCTGTCTCAGTCACTGCTGATGTACTGCGGTTGAAACGCGTGGTGATGAGGAAGGAGTTTAAGAGAGGCGAGTGGCGATTGATGTTATAATGATTGCGGGTTTCTCCCAGGGCTTCTGCCTCACTGCTGGAAAGCTGACTGAAACCTGCTGAGGATTCTGCGAATTTTCTCTGACGTGTCGAGGGATGAAGATATTTTTTGGAGGAGCTAAATCCTACATAGCTGGAACATGTGTGCGAAAAGATTGCAGGTGTCACTGGGTCCCATGGTTGGTCTAATCCTGGAGCAATGAGGACACTGAGCACTCAGTTCTGTCCTCCAGAGTCTGTCTTTTATATCCACTTCAAAATAAAGTACCCACATTTACATTTTGTTACATCTCTCTCTGTTTATTGGTCTTAATTTCAGTCCATTAACGTAATTCAAGTGCACATTATTACACTAAAAATATACATTTCCAGAGTATTTCTTATGCTTTTCTACTCTGGGCAACGTTAAAGTACCCATTATTAACCTGTAAGCGATTGAGGCATTATCATATAGCAATTTACAGCAATATGCAGCTGTACAGAAAGCAAAGTGAAAGCAACTGTGTGGAACTAAGCTGGACTTGAACACTTACTGGGACCCATGTAGCACTCAAAGAGAAGTTCAAAACAGATACAGTATTATTTTTAGCGAGACGAAGAGATGATGTGAGCTTTTTACTTTAACAAGTGAGGGTTTTCTAACCTAATGTACAATTCTAGACACTTCATGTAATGATTTCTATGAAGGAAGAATGTGTAAGTGTGCAGGACCCCAATTACACCTTTACTTTAAAAGTCCATATGTTACACTGTGTCTTATTTAAAGTGTTGATCCATGAGAAGGGAAAAGGCTCTGAAATGCTATGATGATTGTTTCACTGGTAATTGATAAAAAAAAAAAAAAAAAAAAAAAAAAAAAAATCCTACAAGGCAGTATGGTGGGCCAGGTTGGGCAGAGATCGGACATGGCCGGGGTGGGGAATGCTTTGTTGTGACATCACAAAGTTGCAGAAGCCCGGACAGCTCGGCTCAGTTTCTAAATCTAGGCTGTGCTAACTTCTCTGTAGAATGAAGCTGTGATACTTTCACACTATATGGAAGCTAGATCTACTGTATACAATTAAACTGTCTACATTTAAACTATATGGGACCTTTAAGAAGTAGTTGTCGGACATTATTATCACAAAGTAGTAATGATAAAGTTCAGCAGCAACAAAGACAGAGAGCTTGGTTTGTCTACCAGGGTTCCTCCTGACCAGGGCCCAAGTTCTATATAAATATGAAAAATACAATACTATTACAACATTAGAAAGAAATCAGAAATTAGATTTGAACATCAAGCTTTTAATTTTCTTTTTTTTTTAAGTGTGTTTGGCTAATTAAATACAAATGATCAGAAAGTCTGTTTGCACAGTTGTGGAGTGCAGCACACACAGCTGTGGTACCTGGCTCTATCTTTCATAACAACACTCTCCATGTATGATTCACCCACTGGCCATTTTCTGAAGTGGGCTTTTACCAAAGAGCCATCTTTAGCTCCCCATCATCTGCCACTTAACATTATAAGTGGTAGAAAGGAATAGACTCTCTTTTTAAAATTACATATTACACTTGATGGATATATGGTGGTGATCCTAGACTCTGGAAGTTCAGACTTCCATCCCACATGTGGATTATTAGTCGACTCTACAATTTACAAATGTTTCCTGAATGGGAACTCTAAGCACCAGTATGGTCACCTCTACAATAGTGAAGGCAGAGGTGTGGCAAAGTCATTGTTTTGCACATCACAAATCAAAAAATTCAAAAGTCCTGGAATAACAACTAAACAGTCTGCTCTTTACCGAATGTAATGGCATTTTGAAAGTGTAATGGTACATCAAGAAAGAACTACTAAATAAGATGTTTTAATCTGAACTTTCAATAATGTCACATCCACAGAAGCTAATTCAGTGATAAAACTAATTTTGCAGAGTTTATCAGGGCGGTGTTTCTCCTGAGGCATCGTTGCCCTCACCTAATAAAGCTCAGAGAAAACAATCAATATTTGCTCAGCACATTCACTTTGACATCTGCTCTGTCATGTCCCATCCAGTGAAAAGTGAAATGAAGAGAATACTGATGCACTCACGAGGTGAATTGTGAGTTGCTGTCGCATCACCTGCTGGGACAGTTACACTGCTCATTGGAGTTCGCACGTAAATGTAAACCTGTCTATTGTCTATTTAAACCGGACATTTTAATAGGACAAAAGTCACACAGACCGCCACACACCTCCACCACATCAACTCACTTTCTCCTTCGCTACATAAAGGACACACTGCCTCCTGCACTGGCACTGACAGTTGGCACTGGACCGAAACCGCCCACTGTTGGTCTGTGGAATGTAAATGCAATTCCTCAACATACTGAGCTGGAAACAAACTGTTGATATCATGAGAGAGAATTTCCACACTTTTCCACCCAGTTTAGTCGGTGACACCTACGCCAGCTCTCTTCATTTGAATAGACCTTCAGACCTTTGAATTTCCCAGATATCATGTATTAACGTCTATATGTTGGCTGCTGGCTGTACACAGTCTGCATTGGAGAAATTGCAGTTTACTACCCTCTATATCAAAATGAACTAGGCCTACTCCTCTTCCAGTCACCTGTTGGAACATAATAGATTGTTGCAAACAAATCTGTGGATAATAAAGCTGATTCCTGTTTCTATTACTGTAAATCCTAGCTGTTTTGATTTGATGTTTTTGTGTGTTCTCATTGACAGGTATAGCAACATGTAGTGCACTTTGTGTACCCACTTAAAACAATCACAGAATGTAATATAAAATGATAGCAACAACAGAAGGAGGATCTGTCATCAGTACATGGACTCTGATACACAAAACACAAAACAAAAATGTTAAATTTCAAGTCAAGAGAACACTAGAATTGTATCATTGTAGTTTGTATCCTTACCCACCTGTCCATAGGTAGATAAATGAATGATGGCCAAGTGTTTTTGTAGATGCAACAGTTGAACTTTGACCATATCACTTTATTTCATGCTTTTGAGTGGATTCTTTGGGCACTCCAGATAGGCTACATGTCATGCTTCTTCTTGGCAGAAGTTCATGTTTCCTGGTTTTTCATACATTATTTTGTACTGTTTCCTGTCTGAGCATCTGATACTCCTCTGGTTTCACATCAACCTCCTTCTCTCATGTCCCCCGCCCTGATGAGTGTCACCTGTGCCTTGTTTCCCCTGCCTGCTGTGTGTATTTAGTCTGCGTCCTCCCTCATCCCTGTGCCAGTTTGTCTCGGCTCCCTGTTGCTTGTGTTCCAGCCTCAGTTCCAAGTTTTGCCTCACTGTTTCCTGATCCTGTTTCTGATTTTTGGTCCTCGACTTTGCCAGCCCTCTTTGCCTCTCCATTGTTCCTGTGGATTATTGTGCTTTTTTTAAATAAAGACGTCATCTGTTTGGAACTGACTGAGCAGTCATACTTTTGGCTCCACACCTGAGCAGTTTACAGACCTGACAATATATTGCATTAACAAAAACATGTGATCACTGTGACCGTGACCTTTGATCACTAGTTCATCCTATTGACCGTTTGTGCCAAAGTTCCAACTATGATGTTGTACAGATAGTTTGAAAAAAAATATTCCAATTGAAACTGAAAACGTACAAATGATTTTGAACACTGCAACAGAAACTTAAGAATCAGAAACTGAAGCACTTTTTGGCAGAGATGTGCTGCTTGTGTGCAGTGAAGTCAGTCCAGATGACTTCTGAGTTCAAGGTCATGTCTTGACCTTTTTGTACCTCTCAGCAAATATATCTGACTGTCTGAGTCAAATGAGCACAGGGCATGAACTTTACTGCATGTTCCTGGTATTTTCAGGGACATGAATATATTGGCATGCCGTTAGGTATGCAAATTTTTTTGCCTGCTTCAGTGCAATAAAGTCATTTCAAAAATGGCCTTTGCCTACTGGATGTTACAAAACAGAAAAAGAGACAAATTTACTTTTTTCCCCTCAAGTTAAGGACAGACATGGTATAGAAGAGCGAGACTCTGAATTTCATATTCCATCATTACCTACAACAGGTTAATGTTGCGTACAGCTGATTAAAGACCAAAAGAGGACATCTATTTCCCAGGGGTCTTGAGAGCCAGACAGACAGTGTGTCTGAAGGCTGTGTCTGGGTGGAGGACAGCCGTTGGACAGACTGCCCAGGGGGAGACTTGGGGCGCACATTGCCTTAACTGGACGCTGCCAGTGTTACAGCACGGGCAGCTGGAGAAACAGTGAAATAAAACTCCTTTCTTCTTCTTTCTGCTGCACATCCTTCAGATTCTTCTCTCCCGTGCCACAGACGCCCGGACTGGCTCCTTCACCCCCGATGCAGAGCTCTCACTGCGGAAGTTCATTTCAGGGACACTGAGGTAACACAACACTGCTGCTACATTTGGATTTGGGCGATGTACAGTAGACCTCACAGTCTGATGTGTTGAGTACCTGAGCAGGGCAGTGGGAGCCCTATGAGCCTTGTTAATCCTATTTCACTTCATAAAAAGAGATTTATTGCTGAACGAACAGCTGAACAATCCTATCACTAAACTGTGTTTCCAGTTGTGCCTTCACATCTCCGGTGTGATGGAACACCAAGAGAAAATACTGACTAAATAAACAGGACTTTATCAGGAACTACAGAAATGAAGGGCAACAATTCACAGGAAGTCAACAACTTGTAATATTTGACATGCATGATATAGCTATGTATGTATACATATGAAGGGATTATATTATCATATTATCACACATCCTCTGAATATGTGCAGAGAGAGAGAGAGAGAATGATAATATATACATATAAGTACTTTGTTTAATATATAATACATAGATGTACTAGTATCTATAGGTTTAAATGTGGGGACAGGATTAGGATACAATAATACTATCAAATTTATTCATTAACTATTAATCAAAATGGAGTTACAATTTCTGCTAATGAAATTATATTATAAGTAAAGGGACTTAAATAAAAAGGACATTACCATATTTACTTATCAATGTACACATTTGAACCACTATGCCATCATCATCATGCTGAAAACACAGTGCTGGGAGCTGCAAATGTCATGCCACAGTATCATGCATAATGAGCCCATATCATGACATCCATACACTCCCTCAGTAATTAGATAGAAGAGCCATCCTTCCTACACCCAAAGTATTAATCACTGTCAAATTTGCAGTTCCTGCGTTCCACCACAGCTCATGTTTCAACAAGGACGGGCGCTGCTGGGAGTCGTTTTCAGACGTCTCGACAGCGGGATTCTGGGTAAAAAGCTAAAAGGGAAAAAGCCATAATCACCCACTATGTAAACAAACAGCACAATGAGTTAGTCACATCGGTGCGTAATAAATGAATGAAAGTGAACACGTTTTCCATAAGCACGAACGTCTGGATGTCTTCATTTGTCGACGGCTGATTTCAACAATCCAGCGATCACACCGAGACAAATGAAACAAAGCATTTGTCAAAGCAGCATCCCGGACTGAAAACCATTTGTGTTGTCAAACCATTGTATCAGTTTAAAGCCACCGAGCAACCGTGATCCTGGGATACTTTGAAATTATATTACAAAAGCCACGTCTTATGCGAGCACGGCCGATTAATTAGCGGCTTTAATTAATTTCCATTTGCGTGGAAATATCAAAAACCAGAATAAAAAGGGATTGTCCTTGCATGTGGTTGTCTTTAATGTGGATACATCAATTACGACAGTTGTGTTTTATGAATAGTGAGAATGTTGAATCATTTGAGGCTCCATTAGCCCTCTTTGTGTCTCATTTTCCATTCTGGCTGCTGTTCTTCCTGTAATTACAGGAAAGAAAAAAAAATCTGTATTGCAGCAAAAATTAGTTAGTTGTAAGATCTTGTTGCAATATCACACATCCTGTGACCCATTAACTAAGATGCAAGACACCAAACTTCTGCTGTACCTACAGAACTGAAAACTAGAGCAACATGCCAGACAGAAATGTGCTTAATAAATACAAGTGCATACTTCTCTCTTTGAATCTGCTAATTGGATCACAAAGAAATGTGGATTTCTGGTGTACTTCCTTGTCTCCTGATGAACCAATTTTCATAATTGCAACCCAAGGCACATGAGTTTAAACACAGGGGAAATTTTGTGTGGAATGATTACTCTTTCTCCGGTGCTTTGCATTTTAAAACTTCCACCGACCGGAGTCGCAGTCAGACTCCAGCAGGAATGTGATTATATCAACAAAACGGTGTCAGGTGCAAATGGCTTTGAGCTGCCCCACAACAATACCAGTTGAATTTTCAACACTTGAGATTTCCTCTGGGATGGCCATTCCATATTACTGATCTATAAAAAGAAGCAAATTGCCTGCTTGCACAACCAAACCGCCATTTGACAGGGCCTCTGGGCTGCTTCTTATGGTCGCTATTAAAGCTCTGGGTGGTGTTTTCCTCCAGGGCCTGACAAGCAGACTTCAGACTGCCCCCACCCTGCCTGCTGGATGCCAAGATCAGCCTGCACTCACACGCACGCACGCACGCAGCCCCACCGGCTGCGGACGGCTTGTTCGCTACTTACCGACACAGCCCGAGAGGTGCATGGGAACAAGATACAACTGTGTACTTAAGAATTTCCAACTTCTTTACACATCTCAGCAGTCCGTGGGACTGTTGAAGACATGTAATTCGAGCCTGGAGGGCGGAAACACTGGGAGAGAAGTTAAGTGCTGCCTGCCGACGAGGACACTGGATGAATGTTTAACAGATTTCTCTGGAGAGGAATACAAATTGTAAATGTCTGTGTTTGTGCTGGTGAACTTCATGCATGTGAACAGGCCTTGAAACATTTGGATTGTCGCTGAACACTGAAGGTTCCCACCGACACCAGGCATGATGAAATCTTTTGTGGTGCGTTGGCAACTCACTGGTACCAGTTCAAATGGAGGGGTGACCTATAGCACTATAACACACACCAGTACAAGAGAGCACAAGTTCATATAACTGTTCAAAAAGAAAGAAAGAAAGAAACTCTTTCCGTAGCCATTATGTACAAGTTTAAAAAATGAACATGCCCAGTTAGACATAGAGACATCAGGTATTTTAACCCTTTATAGGGCACCTATTTAAATATTTTAAGATTCATAATTTCAACACTGGACCACTATTGGAGGGTATTATAATTAGGTGATTGTTACTTTTACTGTGGAAAAAAAAAAAAAAAAAAGTTACGATATATGGTTCTTCACCATTTGAAAGTTATTTATATATATTTCCAAAATGTGAATAAACAAAACATATACAGTATATATAGGATATATAAAATCACACAGATAAAGTTAGAGATCATTTATTAAAACATAAAAATGTGTTGAAAAAATACTTATTATAAATTTGAGTACTTAAACTCAGATCACTTTTTGTCACAGAAACATTACTGAATGTGGTTACTTGCTTGATAAAGTGATAACAGTTTTTTTTCAAGTGATTTGAATTGACCTAAGACTTCTTTTAATGCAGTGTTGAAATCCTGACTGTAAAACAATGATGATAAATTCCCCAGATTAGCAGTGTCAAATCCAGGAACAGATGACTGTCACACATTAGAACTCCTACTGTGATGTCCTTTCATGCAGGTGGGTCCTAAACACGCTCTAACCGGCTCCATTACGTTTTTGTCAGTTCACAGTTTGCAGAACCACTTTGCTGGTGCGACAGCTGCGTCTTCCTCTTCCCAGCCATTGTTGCCATTTATAACAGAGCAGCAACTGAACCCAAATTAGCTTAAAAAAGGCTCCGCTGACAGAGAGCGGGTGTGTGCTGACTCGCAAAAAGTTTCACAGCTCTAACTGCCTCTGCCTCTGAGTGACCTCCTGACACGTGGCACACTTACACTTTCCTCTGTTAGCCAATCAATTTGAAAAACAACAAGGCAGGATGATAGTGGCTTCATTACTGTCAGTGCTGAACATAATACCTCTAATGCTTTCTGTCACTTCCATATGAAGATAACAGGGAGGCTGTAATTAGAGGATAACATGGCGACAGTGAGCATGCTTAGGTTCAGAACAACGAGGTGAAACAGACAGCTTCCAATTTAGAGAGATATCTCACATTAGTGAGGCACTCAGAGCTTTTGTTGAGACAGTCAGGGCGGGGAGAGAATGACAGCGTCAAACATCTTTGCTGGGCTTCATCTTGTTCTTGACTTTTATACACAGCACATTTCAGAGAAGAAGTGGAGCCTGTTCCTGTCACAGTGGAAGCAAAACCACTGGAGAGGCAAGCACACACACGGAAATACAAGGGTGTAGACTGGACTCACATTACTGGAAACCTAACAACATTTTTAAGTGTTTAAACTAATGATTATCTTAAAATATTAAATAAATAAATAAATAAATAACTGTACACAGTGACAGAACACAGATAATAAGACTGTAAACTTTTTGATGGAAGAAAAGAGAAAAGTCTACCAGCATCTAACTGTGTTGTTGCATCACTCTTCAACACCTTTGTATCCATCAGTCCTGCCAGTGCTGCAGTTCTCTACAGCCAATCCAGTGATGCATCAGCACAATAATGATGCCATGCTGATGAGTTGGTCAGATGCTGCTGCTTGATTAGTCCCTGCCCTTTGATCCAGTTAATGGCTAGCACGCCTGAAGCAGGAACCAGTCGTCTTGGAAACGCAGTCTCCAGTAGAGAGCATCAGAATTATCTGACTATATTCACTCAAATATATGCAGGGACTTGTCCTTTCCCGTCCATATGCAAACCCACACATTTTATTGAAACACAAGCAGGTAACAGGTATTTGCTACAGGAAGACTTGATGATAATATGAGCATAATGTGCTGAAGAGTATGAAAAAAAAAAGATCCTTGGCCCTGGGTGGGGCTTGGGGGCAGGGCTTGAGATGGGGCTTAGAGAGGTGACTGCTGCTTTGTTGTGATCTCAGAAAGTTACAGAGGACCTGACAGCTTCTTTTAAGGTGCAAAAAGACAAAAAACAAAAAGGTTTGCTTTGGTGTTTGCAACATCAACATTAAGTCTGGCCAGAGAGTTGGCAAAACCCCAGAGGAAATCTTTGATTAAACACAAAATAAAATTAACTCTGAGTTGTTTTTTTTTTTGTGAATTTGATCTCGGTCTAAATGCTGTTTCCTCTCACAGCTACGGAGATAATTCTATTGAGGAAATACAAAATCAAAGGGATTTTGTATTTCCCCTAAATGAAGGGATTAGAGACAGTGACTCCAAAGGACTTCAGAATATGCATTTTCAGTTACACACTCACTCTGTGCAATTGGTGTAAAGTTCTCCTCGGGTCCTTAAAACAACTCCCAATTTCACAGAAAGATGACACTAAAGACAAGAACTCAGCATCTTACGATGTCATCATAACTGAGAGGAACAAGACCCAGGTTGTAATAAAGCAGAACGATCCTCTCAGGATGCACAACCACTCAGATGTTTGCTGTGCTTCTTCTTGTTTTGAACTTTTCAAAGAAAACCCTGTCACCTGGAAGCAAATCAGAGCTGATGGATCAAAATACTGTTGATTGACAACCTAAAACGCGTCGACACTCTTGACATCTGGACTCTAGAGTCAGTCTACGCTGAGTGCTGCTGTTGTCATATAAACAGTTTGGGATCAAGGTAACATTAATCCAGATTAATTCAGCAATCATTGTACACTTCCATGCAGGATTTCACTGTGCATCAAGGGCAAAAAGGATTAGTCGCAATTTGCATAATAAACAGGCCAAACAAACAAACATACAAACAAAAAAGCAGAGGTAAATAAACCTTGAAGTGAGTCCTTGTCTGCTTCTGTCCAATTTTATGTACACAGTTTATTAATCAATATTTGTCGGCCATAATTACAGCTGTTTTGCTTGTTTCTGAGGTAATGGAGATTAATTAGTGACCTGCAACAAATGCTGTATGTATTAAGGGATAATGAACTGTGCATTATGCTTAAGTTTTTAAGTGATATGCTAAGTCATCTGAGAAAGTGGGGAATTAACTTTAGACTCTTTAATTGTATTTTTTGTTTATCTTTGTTTGTTGTTTAAGACCCCCGCCGCTCCCGTCTTTATGGTGAAAGTCTCTGGAGCAGCTGAGCAATAATGAATCAGGTGCTGCCGTGTGAATGGCCCGTCTCAGTGGGACTTTTCCTCACTTAAGGTGACCTTCCACTGATAAAAACACCATTTAATCTCCTTCCATCAAACACTGTATCTGGCTCAAATGTTCAGACAAAGGCACATGTTACAATCCAGGAGCTGAATAGAAAGACTTTGACAAACTCTAGCTCATTATAATGATTTGAGTTTTGCTTTTTTTTTTTTTTTTAATGAATGTAGTCTCTGTATTCTACCTCTGTACAACACCTATTGCAAACCTGGAATCTGCTCTTCCTCACACAGGATGTTGAACTGAAGGACAGGAGATCTGAGGAACTGAAGGTACCGTGTGTCCTACAGGGTGTAAAGCCACCTGGGACAAAATTGTGAATTCCAGCTAAAAAAAACAACACATTTCTTTAGTGCTGATGGTGAATAAACTACATGTGGCTGCAGAATGATAAGTGTAGGTTATTAGGCCTATTACCCAAATGAAATGAGCCTTAACCTGAAGTCTGACAGTAAAATGTTGTTTACACTGAGGCATCATGATTTAAAATAGCCCATAATCATGTCCTATAACTTCAAAACAAAACACGTTTTAAATGATCTCTTTTGGAGTTTTGCTATTGCTACACCTTATGATAGCAAACTACTTGACAGTGTAGTCACAGTTTTGTTGCTCATCAGTCCTCTGTGGCAGCTGCAGGACTGACAAAACTCCGACTAATCCAAGGTCCTCGGTGCGAGGAGCAAAAACCAATCAGATGCCTTCATGTCTAGTTCTGTATCCGCCCCCCTCGATCCCTGTCACCGACGCATGTGCACAATCTTCACGTGTCGCTGTTGCCGGAAGAAATCAGCGTACAGAGTTACAGCGGAACGGATTTCATGCTCATTTATCAGCAGTGGCTGAGAAAATGCAGCCCAGTTACTACTTCCAGCGTTACTTGTAACGGCTCGCCCCGAGAAAAAGGCAAGGAAGAGAAAGGAGGCTGAAAAGGCTGCTAACAAAAAGGCTCTGGAGAAAGCCAGACGTCAAATCAGAGTAAACATCGGTGTTGCTTTTGAGCGGTGGAGACAACTGAGGGATTTGAAGTGATGCCGAGGTTGCTCTCTTTCTGTTGGACAGGTAATTATATGCTTTGCTTCGGGGAGGATTTATTATTTTTATGAAATGTGTAACTTTTGCTAACGTAGCTACTTTTGTAGCTTGTATTAGCCTAATGCTGATATTAGCTTCTCTGTGGGTTTAAAACGGGTCGGTGACGCTAGTACTGAATAGATTATAGTATATACATATATATAGTACTCCTCCTGCCGCTTCTCATTTTCGTGCGGTGCGCGTTCCAGTTTGTTAAAACAAAACACGTTTTAAATGATCTGTTTTGAAGTTTTGCTATTGCTACACCTTATGATAGCAACTACTTGACAGTGTTGTCAGTTTTGTTTTGTTTCTCCTCTGTTAAAGTTAGCATCCTAACCAGCAAGCTGTGAAGCTAGCGCAGTCGAGCAGTCGTCATTTTCTGATCCCGAGTCACTGTAACATCCAGTCTGTTCTCAAAGTAGCTGCTCAGAGGACGTATCACACAATCTTGTGGTTGTAAATGTAACTACGCTCTCGGCAAGAGAGGGAACTAAACACCTGTGGTTGGCTTCATATCAATGAGCTAGTGTAGTGTTGTGTGAAGCATGCTGCCGGAGAACTTAAGAGGAGCCGCAACTCATTTTCAAACATTTTCAACTAACAAGTAGCTCCTTCAATTGGGTATTTTAACTAAAGTAAAAGATCTGAATGCTGACACTTAAAATAAAAGATTCCTGCTGTTTTATGCAAATGATTTGGAACAGCATGATTGGAAAGTGTTGAACAAGGTCTGCAACAGGTCACAGTGTAAGGAGCTGGCAGAGTTGCTCTTTGTCTGCTCGGCCTTGATTTAGTAAACCTGGAAGATCTTGAGAAGATTTGAAATTAATTTTCATTTCTCTTTCTTTCTTTCTTTTTACTGATTTGTAAAGGTGTTAACTTTTATCTGTGCAGCCATACAAAGTCACAGAACTAAAGGCTTATGAAAACAATGGAAACACCATATTCATCATCCATTGATTTATGAAATATAATAATATCCCAGCAATATGATAAATAATGGAACATATTTGGATGAATGGTGTTCATGCGTTGGAATAGGAAGTGTAGTTGTGTGTTTTTGATCAGATCTCACAGTCAAACTTCTAAGTGTGGAGCTCGTGTTTGTCACAAGAGCTGCTGCAGCCACCTGTATATATATATGTGTGTGTGTGTGTGTGTGTGTGTGTGTTGGTTTACTGGAGCGTCCCTTGCCCTTTTCCTGAAGAAGACCAAAAATATCTGATCCAAGTTGTGACAACACTTCCTACGCGGTGCACCCCCCCCCCCCCAAAAAAAAAAAAAAAAAAACCACCAGCCACCTCCGCGCGCCCAGTGGCCCTCTCATTTTCATGACGTTTCCTCCTGCAGGTTGCGATTGGACGGTCGCTCCGCCTGTGTCCGTGACTGACATCAGCGGAGCCACAGTCTCCTCCCAGCGGCAGCAGACGCTATTTGAGTGGGGGACTAGCGGATTGTTGTACATAGAGCCGGTTTAGTGTCGTCAATGGGAAGCGTACGAGACAGTGGCAAAGCGAGTTACGGTCTAGAGTGAAACCCGCGGCTGCACCATGCTCTCCAGGTCTTTCCCGTGTGTGTGGATTATATTTTGCCTTCATTTATGCTGCTGTGTGGACAGCGGGGAAGCACAGAACGCCAAGGAAGGTAAGTTCTTAAAGTTTGGACTCTTCTTCCATCCCATCGCGTTTGGGAAGACATCCTCCACAGATGTGTGCAAACCCGACAAACAGCCTTCGTCTTCTTGTTTTGTTTTTTAATTATACCTAAATTCTTCGCTTTTTTTTAAGTTAACAAAAACGTGGATGTTTGAAGCGTCCAGCGCTGTCGGATGAGGCCGGTGACAGCGCTGTCTGTGCCGGACTGAGTGCGAGCAACCTGACGGTGTTTGCTTTCTTTCTTTCTTTCTTTTTTTTTTACGCACCGCAAATTAAAAGCCGTGAAACGCAGTTCAGACGCAGAGTCTCTGTTGTGTTTTTCCAACATTTTCTCCCAGGCACCAGTGAGCTGCTCTGCTTTTTTATACATGAATACCCACTTCAGATCACCACAAACTAATATTCAGGCGATCGATCGCTCCGGCAGGCTCGTGAGCCGTGTCTCTGGACGCAGTTCCAGAGGTTCACTTCCTCCAAAGTGGCCTCGGCAGTCTCCAGCAGTCCTCACTGTGGTCTCGATTCTTGGAGGAAAAAAAAAATACAGCAGACTGAAGCGGAGTCGTAATCTAGACTCAGACTCCAAAAACTGACCAGGATCAGGATAATCAAACCCAAAGACAAAGACGTGCTGTGGGTTAATTACTCCAAATTGCCTCTTTTAATTGATGGGATTTTTTTTCTATTGGTTAAATTAATGGAATAATGTGATGCGTAAAACAGAGAAGCCCTCTCCAGGTATTGATTTTCTCCCCATGAGAACTACAGCGCAGTAACGGAGCGCGCTGGGATGGAAACGCAGATATAAACTGATAATCGTCGCTCTTTATAATAAGGATTTCGCAGACCTCCATCCATCAGTCACCTGTAAGACATCCCTGAGAATTACATATATGTTTTTTCACGGCAGTGCGTCCTGGCTGCTGTCTCCCTTCCCTCTCCCTCCATCTCTCTTACATTGGAGCTGTAATTCAGATTTTACACACAAATAAAAGAACTTCATTTTCCGAGCCGCCGCCGCCGCCGGTGCCGCTCTCTGCGCGTCCTGGTTGGTGTTTTCCTGATCCCTCGCTTGGTTTAAAATCAAACGTGCGGACAAGCCATCCACTTCCACGGGCTCACTGTAGTTTCTACGGCCCCGTCTTTTGAGCTGGGAATGTTGCAGCGCATGTTCTGTGAAGTGCAGGATGGAAACAAGGAGCAGCTGCGCTTGACGTTAACGCGACAACTTCCACTTCGAGTTTTAATGAACTGCTGCGTAAAATAAACCCAAGAGAAGTAGATATTAAACGCGCGCAAAGGCGTGTGCGTAATGACTCTCGCCACATCCCTACGTGCTTGTCTGTTCCTTCACTCAGATTGCATGGATTTTTTTTTCTCCTTGCTTTAGCTGCTGCTGGTAGAAATTAGGTCATGGGTATATGCGCTATAGATATAGATGTGTAGCCTATCACTAACACCCAGCCACCGGTGCCCCGGTGAGATTTAACCACCTGCCTCTTGGTTTCCTGTCACTAGTGATTCTGCTGGACTCCAAGGCACAGCAGACAGAACTGGAGTGGATCTCCTATCCTCCCAATGGGGTAAGTCTGCAGAATGTCTGCATAGCAGGCAACACGGATGCACTCCCTATATATCCTGATGTCCCACATGTACTGTACGAATAACAATATATATAAAGCAGGTTGGAAACATATATAGTGTATGATATATATATATATATATATATATATATATATATATATGTGAGTGTGTGTGTGTGTGTGTGTATAGAGAGAGATCTTTGTCCCCATCTTTCTTAACTCAACAAAAATAATCTCTCCACAACACAAGATGAAGAACACAGGAGGATGTTTCTACCACTAAACTCCCCTGCCTTTTGACATTTTGAGCACTACAGCCTGAAGCAAACCACTTCCAACTTACCAGTCTGATTAAAAGCAGGCTGCAAGAAACTTCTTAAATAAATAATGTGTGAACAGAAGCAGATGAACTGAGCACAATCATTCTTTAAGGATGTGTTTGTGCTGTGAAAATGCAGCCGCTCGTCTCCCTTCAGTCTCTGCAGCCTCTATTTCTTTGTCATATTCATCCCAATGTCATTTGGTGCGATTGCCAATCATTAGATGTCTACATGATGTCAGATAGATATCTTCTAGGTATAAATTCAACATGGCGGTGCTCTCCTTAGTGGGTGCGTGCATTACAATGTGTCTTATCTTCTTGCAGTGGGAAGAAATCAGCGGCTTGGATGAGAACTACACGCCCATTCGTACATACCAGGTTTGCCAAGTCATGGAGCCCAATCAGAATAACTGGCTTCGGACTAACTGGATAGAGAAGGGCGATGCTCAGAGAATTTTTGTGGAACTGAAGTTCACCTTGAGGGATTGTAACAGCCTACCCGGGGTAGTGGGCACTTGCAAGGAGACGTTCAACTTGTACTACCAGGAGACGGATTCAGAAGTAGGCAGGAGCTTACGAGAGAACCAGTATGTGAAAATTGACACGATCGCCGCAGATGAGAGCTTCACCCAGGGTGACCTGGGCGAGAGGAAGATGAAGCTGAACACAGAAGTGCGCATAATCGGGCCCCTGTCCAGGCGGGGCTTCTACCTAGCCTTCCAGGACGTAGGGGCGTGCATCGCCCTGGTGTCCGTCAAAGTTTACTACAAGAAGTGTTGGTCTATCATCGAGAACCTGGCCACATTCCCTGACACGGTGACGGGATCAGAGTTTTCCTCACTGGTGGAGGTCGAGGGCGTGTGCGTGAGCGACGCCGAGGAGGAGGCCGACAACTCTCCCAAGATGCACTGCAGTGCCGAGGGGGAATGGCTGGTGCCCATTGGGAAATGTATATGCAAAGCTGGATTTCATCAGAAAGGAGACGCTTGCGAACGTGAGTGCTTGCAACCTTTTTTATTTTCTGTGTTAACGATCAGAAAAAGAAAACAAACCATTAGCATTCCTGCAGTTGTCTCTGTTGAATTGACTTTTAACAATCAGTCAGGGACGTACTGGATTCCACACAACAAGAGGTGCGCAAAAAATGGCAGTAAAGAGGAGTAGCTATTTATGATTTGATTATGCTAAGCAGGTAAATGATTATTTAGGCATAGCTGACTGAGTAGTTGTGTTGGCAAATGGGATTAAAGCAGCTGATTTGACAGCAGTAAAGATGGATAAAGTATTGAGGCCCAACATCCTCGGTGTAATAATTGGAATCCGCGTTAATTGATTACGAGGCTCTTAATTTATAGCCGTGATTCTGTTGACACTGGGATTAAATAATAACTTGAGTTTAGCTCCTCAGCTCAAACACTCCTCTCCATCTCACTGGCAGGGAGCCAAGACAATCACCAGTAGAACACACAGGTCTAGAGGAAGTCCAGCCAGTCTTTTCAGTCTCTCTCTCTCTCTCTCTCTGCCCCGGCCAAATGACCTTGACAGAAAGAGAAACAAATAGCGGCCGTGCTGTGGCGTTTAGGGCCTCGGGATATTTACGAAGGAGCCTAACGCGAAGGTCAAACGCAGGCGCTTGGTCGTCGTCGTTGTGCGTGTGCGCTAGATTCATCCACCTACAACTTAGAATAAGATGCTTTCCGTCACTCAAGGGATTATTTTCAGTGGCCACCTGATTTTAAAGATAAAAATCACTATGGATTAAAAGGGTGTGGGTGGGTGGTGGTGGTGGTGGTGGTGGTGGGGGCAGTTCACAGAACTTAAGTGGCCCGCCTTGTAGCCGTCTTTTTGCAAAGAGGGGGCAGCCTCTACCTAAGCAGCTTATGAGGAGCAGCAGCCAGTTATAATTGAAGGGAATGCGTCTAAGAACAAATTAGTGTCCCTGGCAGACAAGCTTTTATGCCACGCTGTCATCCATTAGGGACCCCTCTGAGGGAGGTGTGTTAATGAAATATATTAGGACGTGTAATTTAGAGCAACACAGCCCACCTCAAGTTGTGCTAAGTCTCTAATGTTCGCGGGCTATCACCAAACTCAACCCCCATAGAGCTCCCTATGCTGTATTGTTCTCTGTTGTTTTAATATTCGTAGATGTGTGAGATCAAGTTGTGCCCTCAGGAGGAGAGAAAGTCCATGATTTACCTCCACAGGGGGGAACTGATGCAGCACAACAGCTGCTAGCTCAGAAGCTAACAGAAAAGAAAACAGCCGCATGTTTCTATTAATTAATCTGCTCGTGTGTCAGTTAAAGCAAATACCTTTGGCAACACATTGAACCAACCTTCAGGTTGCTAAGAGCCGGAGGTACAGGGTTTCCTTAATGTGTGCGTGGAATAAGTTCCCGTCTTGATAGTGCACCTTTATGAGCTTTATCTCCACTGAGGCATGAGAAGCCTTTGTATTAAGGGGTAGTTAATCTAAATAAAATGAGAATCACGGTGCACCATCAGCACTTCTTCCAGCGGCTCCACTGACATTAAATTGTCCATTCAGTAGCGCGCCCCCCGCACCCCTCCGCAGAACAATCTAAAAGCTATTCAGACTATTTCTTTCAACTGAACAGCAGAGCAATAAGTCCAAGTGGCTGTGACCATTAAAGATGTGAGATTCTGTCTTTTGGACACTGAAGTGTGTGTCAGTGCTGTGAGAGTACATCATCCTACAGCTGAGCGGCTTCTGTCTGATGATGATGCTGCACCTTTACTGTTCAGCATGCGAACTAGTGATGAGAGGCAAAAGCATTTACAAATGAGGAAAATGATGCTTTTTTTTTTTTTTTTAAAGTTTGTGGTATTTTTTCTGTTGAGCAAAGAAAAGTTTGAGAAAAGTTTGGATCCAACCTAATTTTACATATTTTTGACCCACCTGACAGAGGTGGACATATTTGCGCAACTGCTGGTTTAAAGAAAAGCAAATATTGTTGCTGACTGCCTGATTCAGATGTTGGGAAGTTTAGAACCTGTGCGTGATAAGTGCTGTCATCATTTAACCTTTTAACATGAGATCTGTTTGTTTACCTCCTTCACAACCTGAAAACAAAAATCAAACTTAGAGCTTCTATATGGGATCACGGTATATTCATTGACAACTTTTTCACATTCGATCCAGTGAGTTCTCTCTGACCTAACCACCAAACATGTAGATGAATATATAAATTTGAGTCATAATTTTATATTTTATAGTTTATGCCTTCATCGATTCTGAACTTTCTATATTAATACTATTAAAGTATCAAAGTCTCAGTCCACAGAGAAAAGCACACAGCCTGTATTCAGAGACTAAGTCTTAAAACCAGCTGTCAGGACTTCTGTAACTTTGTGATGTCACAACAAAGCAGTCAAGCTCAACCCACCCTGACTGGGGTTTATCCAACATTGCAGCATTTGGTTTCTTTGAGTGTTTATCTGGTATTTTGTCCTGATCTAACCTGAAAGAAGCGTGTAAAGCGTGTACATGAGATGGTTTTTGTTAGTTAAATCCAGAAATACACACAGAAAACACAAGAAAAGTTTAAAATATGGGACCTTTTTTTTAAAAAAAAAAAAAAGTACAATTCCAACATTTGAAAGGTGACTTACGATTTACTGTAGTTTGTTGATCAGTTGAGAAAACTAACCGACTCCATTGGAAAGTCCTGAACTGGCCTGTTTCAGTATCTGCAGTGTGCCACAATTGCACAACGGTCACCAATAAAATATTCAGAGGGTGGGTGCAGGTGTAGCAAGCGAGTGGAGCTGTCAGTCATGTCATTTGAGGAGCTCCCTCCGAGGACGCGAAAGGCCTCCTCTGAAATGTGTTGTGATCCACTCATTCATCACCGTCAGTGATGAGGGACCCCTTGTCTTTCACCCCTACACCCCTCACTCCCTCTGTCTCTCTTTAACTCTTTGTGTGGCAGTCTGTGGCAGTAAATGTCACACCTCCTCTTCCTTTCCGCCCGCTGTGTTCGCTGGGCCTCAGTCACGATGGGTGTTTGGAGGGAAAAAAAAAAGGCCCAGCTGAAGTGTCCCCGGCAGCCTTGCGCGGGCTTCATTTTGCGAAGGAGTGCGTGTTGTGAAAATAGCGCCTATTCATTCTCTGGTCCTGTTTAGCGCTGGCTACTGGTGGCAATGGAGCCACAGAGTCGTTTAGGCAGAGAGAGGGCCCTTGTGGGAGGACACTGGCCTCTTTGTTCCGCTCAATCCCGGGAATGTATGTTGTCCGATTTTGACACATCGGATCACTGTGGTACTAAATAACTAGTGCCTGCGACGTGATTAACTGTTGACCCTCGCCCAAAGAAGTAGGAGGAGGGGGAGGGACTCTTACTCTATCTGGTGGAAAACAGACAAAACAAAAATATCTTGCTGCTATCAGTGGCTGCTAACAAGGGGATTAATGAGAGGATACAGCGTCATGTAGAAGCTGGCACCATCCATCTTGACTGTCAGAGAGTTCGACAGAAGTTAGTTGAAGACTGATTGATGATTGAACCCCCCCCACACACACCCCAGGCCTGAGGGAAGGGGGCTGAGCAGTCATGGTCTGGCCACGACAGCTAACGTGTATGGAAGCCACCAGGCAGTCCAGGCAACCAGAGCCATGCAGCTCCAGGGCTGGAGAAAAAAAAAACACACACATTTAGCATTTCAAATGAAGCCAGGAAGCCAAGAGTCAGGAGTTCCTCATACATCCCGACACTTCCCCCCTGATTGATAAGGTGTGAATATAATACACAAAATGGCGGTCTTTTACAACTGCTCCAGAGCTTAATTATGCAAATGACAGATGTGCATGGAATCCACAGGAGACCCGAATGGGTCAAAATCACTAGTAGTAGTTGATGGATAGGAGCTCGTCCTGTCACTCGCCAGTGTCTGGTGAATAGTAGCATTCCTCCACAGCCCGGGGCTTTTCCCTTCCTCTCTGTCCTGGCAGGTAGCAGACACACACACACACACACAGATGTGGTCAGCTCTACTCAAGATGTGTCCTCAAAGTGATAATCTCCAGGGGATTATGGAGAAAAACATGTTTCTCAACTGTGTCTTAAACAATTGGAGCTGGAGTGTCTCTGGGTTTAACAAAACATGGTACTGGAACACATTACCTCAGGCAGGCTATGCAAGATGGACATAATTGTGAAAATAAATGCTTTAAGACATTAAACTCCAAACCCTGCAGATATTAAATCTAATATCATTAGAACCAAAGAAAAACAGAACATTTTCATATTTAAGAAGCTGCCACGTTGGAGTTCTTGTTTTTCAAAAGTGTTCACAAATTGATTAAAAAAATGCTGCACAATAATTTTCTGTTGACTAAAGAGTAAATCAAATAATTGGCTTGCCTCTAATAATTCAGATGTCAGTTACAGCTGAATGTAGTTGGAGCTCTGTGCCAGTTATGTGCTTATTTATTATAATCAGAAACAAAGGACATGAAAAAAAGTAAAACATCTGAGTGACAGGTACCTTTGATTCTTTGTCATTCTAGCTCAAAAACTGATGATAATGAGCTGATTTAAATCAAACTCACAGTTCCAGTCATCTCTGATTTTGTTTTCGACCATATAATTAACAATCAACTGTAATCCTTCACTTTCTAGCTGCACCCACTGTGTTAAAAGTGACTTGAACTGAGTAAAACTCCACATTGATGAGTGAGAACAAAACCTCACCACATCAGTGTGACTTTTTACAGAGATTACAAGAGTTAACAGGTATGATGGAAACATAGAAATGTGTCACATGGCCAGGAATCACCGTCTTCAATTTGCCATATTTCAAAGTGTCTTTTCAAATCAATCAGGAAACAAAATAACAGCATTGTGATTCATTTGAGTTCCGAAAGTTACATTTCTTCAGACAGTATTAACAAGAGAAATGTCGCTTTTCAATGTTGTACCATGGAAAAAACTGGAGATATCACAGAGGAGAGAGAACAGTGGTTGTTGAGACAGGGCCAGTCATAAAGGGTGTTAGATTTCAGTCAAAGTTGCGCCGCTGAGAAGAGACGCAGACTAGACTTATTACTGTATTCCTGTGCAGTTCTCTCGCTCTATCTAGTTCCCTCTCATTAGTGGAGACCAAACCACAGCTGCTTCCTCAGAGGATGAAGAGATGGCAGAATGTTTGAAATTGTGATTTGGCAAGCTGTAATGATGAACATTTATTTTACTTCCACATGCAATGACCCTTTTTTTTTTTTTCAAATATACACTTTCAAATGAGAAGCAAAAAAAAAAAAAAAAAAAGTTGTTTCCCTGGATACACTTGCTTGAACCAGAGCCAGTGTTGCTTTCTGTGGCATCCAGCTGCCTTGTCAACACGTCAAATTAAATACAAATGCCTCATTTTACTTAGGGAAAACATTCACTGAGGGAGGAGGGAGGAGGGAGGAGGGGTGCTCGTTCACAGTCGTCTGGCTCGGTGAATGTTTGTCCCACAGTTATATCCATTTGAACTGTACTTGTAGCAAAGGCGAGGAAACAAAAGGCCTGTCACGACTAATTATTTGCTCCGACTGGTCCCTGCGTCGGTAGATATCACACTGAGGTAAAATATGGATCTAAAACACACAGTGTTAAGCGCAGAGAGAGCTGAGCTTAAAAGGAGGACAGGAGGCTGCCAGAGCCTGGTCACTGGTAATGGGTTTGTCTCTCCCCTCTGCTGATAAGCTCCAGCTACTGACTCATGCATACATGAATATCAAGCAGCTGATGGAAAAGGCTCAGTCCACTCAACTGTTGTAGGTGCAGAAAACATCACTGGAATCTAAAACAAACTGTAAAGAGATTTGTTTTTTTTTGTTTTTTCAAACACTGCAAGGTCTCACACTGTTTCTTAACTCTTTAAGCTGTAATCACATGCAGTCTGTTCTGTAGAAATGTATTTACTTGCAGCCTTATAGCGTAGTCTTGAGTTGTTTAAGTGATATATTACCATCACATATGATAAGATGAAACTCGTGGTCCAGCATATGCTTGGTTCTGGCCCATATACTTCCACATGTGGGCAGAGCCTGGCTGTCATTCTCCAGTACTGGCCAGAGGATTTTCCATGTGTTGGTGAAAATGTGGAAGTCTGACAATCATGCTGTATGTGGGGCCAGGTTCAGGCCATGGAAGTGGGCCTGTACTGGGCTAGAACAAAACAACAGCATGGCCCAAGAATGGGAGGGATTTATTTTGTTCTCTGTGAGAGCATGCCATATGTTGCTGTTTTCAGACTAACACAGTGTAGAGGAGGATCAGTTGGAACACACACACAGACACACACATCAACTTTAACATTAACATCATGACACTTGTTGGTATGGCGGTAGTATGTAGATGTTCTAGGACAGGTTTGATGAAAAATGCAAGTTTCATGCAACAACCAAAAGACATCTGTATCTGCCCGGACTGAGGAGATGTAGATAAGAGTGTGTGTGTGTGTGTGTGCTCTTTGGTTCTGACAATGAGAAGAAAGACTGTGATTTTAGATGCAAATTGCACCAACCAGCTATTTAATGCCGCTTCAAGACGACAGGGGAAGAAAAAAAAATGCAGAGTAGTCCTGACTTATCATTATCCGGGTCTTGGAATCTGACCTGTCAGTCCAAATTTGAAACCCCACATTGCCTCATGTGAAAAGACAGAATCCCAGTAAACATCCCTCATTCTCACCCAAACAAAGCCATATGGTCAGTTGTACCAGTGAAGCCCCTTTTAAAAGGGAGACCTTTGTGACTTGGGCGTCAGATAGTGTTATTTCCAAGGTGACATCAGGGTCTGCATTAGGGCCATGCATGAGGTCAGTGGATATTAACTTCATTTACACATGGCTGCAGACCAGTGCCAGCGCCACAATGGAGGCCTGCCTGTTGTGTTTAGTAACACGAGCGCCCTGGCTGACAGGACACTGTCAAGACGGAAGATGGATGATCGGAGCAGTTGACCCTTGATCGCCAGCAGAGTCACCTCTCTGCCCCCCTCCACTCCCCCTCTCCCTGCATGACAAAAGAGCTCTCCCCATGGTTGAGCGGCCCTCATCTCCACTTGCACTAACAGGTTCAGACATCTCCATCGATCCCTGCCTCCATATCTCTTGCGATTCCATGCTTTTGCCCTTTTTAGGTATCCAAACTGTGGCACAGATGCCTGTTTTTTTTTTTTTTTTTTTTTTTTTGTAATTGCTTGCCTGCTGCCTGCCTGAAAGCCGTGTGCTCAGACAGGTGAACCCCATGTCAGAAGACAACATTTTGCGGTGTTCTGTGTCATGTCCGTGTGGAATGAGGGTGAAAGTGATATGTGAGTGGGCTCAGGGTCCCGCCACCTTCAGAGGGAAAGCGGGGAGGGCCCTGTTTGTCAGTGGAGCTGCTCCTCTGGGAGGCCTCAGACCACTGGCCCTGTACTTCAGTCTTCCTTTAAGAGGAAAAATCAATAACTTATTACATAACTTCACACTTTTTTTCTCGCGCCCATCCAGAGCAGAGGAAGCAGAACTTAAATGTGCTTAGGATGGCTCTGTTGTCAGAAACTGTCATGTTTCTTTCAGAGCATTGTGTTAAAATGAATCTTTCTCTGCAAAACAGGAAGTGTCAGTGTGTCAGAAGAAATAAACTGAAGGTTATTGAATTGTCTGCTGATGATTTTCCAGATTGTCTGATGAATGTTTGCTCTGTAATTCCCTATCTGTCCACCTCATTCCCCTGTAGTGGTATTTGGCTGGGAAAGGTGAATGAGGAAATATGTTTTCTTTGCAATTTGGCTGAGACAACCCTCGAACAGCAGTTCAGATCTGAATCAGCCCTCATGGTCATCTGAGGCCAAGTGTCTAAGTGTCTTTTGTCACGGGGGGGCGGGGGGGCTGATGAGTGGCTGGTTTGACATTGTTTCATTCCTTTCTGTCGCAGCTCTGGGACCAGATGAGAGGTTGTGGTGGATTTGAATGGGCAGGGGTGCTGGGTCAGGAGGGGAGGGCTGGGTTGGGCAGCCACTGGCACAATTCAGAGATAATGCTCAGTTGCTGACTGGGGACATTTTCAGTGCCGATTTCGCTTGGGCTGCAGGGGGGCTGCGGATCGGTCAGACCTTTGGACCCCTGTGCCTTTCATCCCCAGAATGCAGAGCTTTCCTGGCTTCATCTGCAGTGTCTTTTTAGCACAGCTGCCTTTCAGAGCTGACCACCTCATCCATTAAAGGTAGCTGCCTGGCTGGCCTTAAGGGCCATCTCTCCTGTTTCCATGTGAGTTAAATGAACTAAACAAAAGACGATTAGGCAGGGACATTTTCCATGTCACTGAGAATCCATTTCAAAATGCTCACTCTGCATGATAACTCGAAGAAGCAGAGGCCTCTTAGGAGGACTGTGTGCACAGACTCAAGATCCAGCTCAGGCAAGAGTGAGAGGCTGTAAATTCACTGATGTAATGAGTCTAATCTTAAAATGCCCTTCATTTTCCACCTCCAGAATCCATGTAGTAAATCAGCAGGAGAGCTGAAAGAGAAAACAGGTGTTTGAGTTTGTTGTTTTGCAATTTCTGTTGCTGTCAGTGGTGGACGCAGTTGTCTTTCGTGAGATCATATTACCCCCTCCTTTATGTTTCACCCCGCTGGATGCATTTTCTTTGATTGTCTCAGCGTTACACTTTTAGATTCATCCTGAAAATGATAGTTCACAGGACGTGATTGATGTTATTCTATATTTTTCTAGTCAACGAATTACATGAAAAAACTTGTTCATATTCTGTTCAGTTATTAGTTCTACTCCCATGTCTGTGGTGCTCTGACCCAAGGTTGCCAGTCGCATATATAATTTAGGATTCTTAAAGGTCCCATGTTGTAAAGGTAGATGTTGTTTTGAATTAGAAAGCAGCTTTAGGTTCTTTATTAATACTGTGAAAGTATCAAAGTCTCAGTCCACAGAGAAATGTACACAGCCTGTCAGGACTTCTGTAACTTTGTGATGTCACAACAAAGCAGGCACTTCCCTCAGGCACGTGCCAAGCCCCACCCACCTTTACCCACCATCCAACTTTGCAGTCTTTGTTTGTTGTTGTGTTTTACCCGCTATAGTTTAATCACATTTTCTTTAATTCCTCAGAAAACAGTCAATCAGAAGACTCAGAGTCTCCTCTCTTCTGATTGGCTCACTGGCCTTTTGTTACCAGAGCTCCAGGGAGAAGCCTGAGAGAGGACATGTAAAACTACACAAAGATGGTTCTTAAAACCACAAATAGATCTTATGAATCAACATTTTAAATAAAGCGCTGACAAAGTGTCAAGTATGGCCCATGTTAAACTCTTGATAATTGTCACGTCTCCTAGTTTATTTACAGCGTTGTGACATAGTCACAAGTTGTTTCAGCCATATATTAGCAGAGCACGTTTTCAACTCAAAATGAACACTGGGGGTCAACAGTTTCGGTCTGTGTCTCATAGGATTTGTTGACAATGCTGACCCAGATCATCATCAGCCTTAGTCTTTATACTTTATAACTCAAAGCACATTTCCAGTAGCCTATCTCTTAAGTTCTGAAGTGTCTCTTTCTGAAATGTATGCTCCCTACAAAATAAAAAAAAAAAAAAAAAAAATGGAGGCATATGAATATCATTTATGTGCCCAGAGCTTTGATAGAGGACATTTAAAAATGGAATAATCTACTCCCATAAACACTATGCTGATTATTCTGGGTAATCCATTGAAAATGCTGTCAGCAATTTCACAGGAACTGAGAAAGTATTTCCTTAACTATATTGGGCTGGAGGCAAAAATCATAGATTCAAACAACCCTGGAGATAGGATGGACTGCATGCAAAACTGGGTGAGTTCACCCTTTTGAAAGTGACTGTTGTTAGCAAGGCTAAAGCTACTTGTTACTTGCACTCAAAAAGGTAAATGAAGATTATTGCAAGTGACAGTAAAATTGATTAGGATCTGATTTCTTGGTTTGCTGTTTAGTTCCACTTTTAGGTGAACTTCCTGGACTGGCAGTGCAGCGTTACTTTTAGTGTCGCACCAGGAGCATTAGCTTAAATTTTTTCGTATAACTTAATCAGCGTCTGACTTTGATCTTTGCTGTGCACAGCGGAGCAGACCTGCGTTTTCCTTCGGGCTTTCCTTGCTTAGAGGGCAAAGCTGCATGCCCTCCAACATAGTGTAAGGGAATGCTAATCTTGTCTTTGTTTCTCATGGAAAGCTACTTATCTCCTGCTAAGCACAGGTACCTCAGCTGAATGGGCCGATTGTCTGAGTGTGTGGAGTGCTGCAGCAAGCCAGACAGAGTCATTCCAAATATGTGTGGGGTGAAGGGAGGATCCTGCACAATATGACATCAGATTCTTTAACTGTTTAAAACTCCCTTTTTTTTTTAAACACTTCTTTAGCCTTATTGTAACCATGCCCCAGCTTCCCCTCCTCCTTCTGCCCAAGCCCACGGGAGGTGTTGGTGTTCGAAATGGGCTTGTTTGAAAAGGGGTTTGACATTGAGAAATTCTTATCTCTGTCCCGAGAAGAGATTTTCAGCACCAACTCAATTCTTTTCCTTTTCTTTGTGGTGTTCTGCTACTGTGTCCCAGAGTTAGGTAGGCGCCATGCCTCTCCTAAGTGGGAGATTAACATGTCTGCAGGCCAAAAAAAAAAGAAGCGTCTGAGCATCCCTGTCTTTATTGGTAGAAAGAAAGACACGATGAATTAGAGCAGTGCAATGTGCTATAAGGAGAAAAGAAAAAACACACCTGCTGCTACTTTTGTTGCTCCTCCGATCAGACGAAAAAACAAAACATGTTTGAATATGAATCAGAAGTATAAAGCACTGTTTTTTGGCAAAGTATAAGAATACCCTGAATACAGTTTAGATTATGCAAAACTACAGATAAAATGTAAGAATGCTTGCAGTATGCTTAAAACTGCAATGTGGGATGTTTACATATAAATGAAATTATGTTCAAGCCTTTTTAACAGTGCAACACAATGCTGTAAAGCCAATCAGCAGCAGGTAAATTTGTCAGTATTCTGCTAGTTTAGACAAACAGCAACTTCTGAAAAAACAAAACAACAACAACAAAACAAACCAAAAAAAAAAACAGTTTTTCCTCTGATGACCACTTGAAGCTGTCTCTAAAAGACAGTCAGTCCCCACAGACTCTCATGTTAAAATATCCAATAGTACAGTTGAAATAAACATGTTTACAGCCTGGTACAAAAACTGATTTGGTCTCTACAGCTAATTTCCATGACAACTGTACTGGTGTGAATTTTACATAACTCACAAGTGTACTTTTTATCAAGCGTTTAAATGCTCACCACCAGCCAGCATCAACCAGAGTCTCAGCTCTGCACAGGCCCCTCATCTTTGCATATTTTTGCATTAAGGCGGGGTCAGGTACTGCCAAGGTGGCAACAATAGAGCAGCCCACTCCTAGCTTCAAAATTTCCCTTCAGAAATGGGTGATATCACAAAGACTGTATCTTTTATTTGCAGTGTATGGTTTCATTAGTGTATCTGTAGTCATGCATATCACATCAATCAGCAACGCTAGGTATTGAAGCGAGCAATCCCAGGCTACAGCATCTAGTAGCATGTCATCCAAGAAGTTTGTGATGTTCCAGATCAAAAAGAATCCTGATATTCAGAAGAAGGATTAGAGTCTGGAAAAGAAAGATAAAGAACGAGTGTGATTTGTGCAGTTGCCCTCACCGGCGGGCATGCAAAATTCCTCAAAAACAACAACAACAAAAAAACATCTTGCAGCAACAAAAGTCCACATATCACCTTTAAGATGAGATCAGCGGAGCTGTTCTTTGGCCTTTCAAGTTGAAGAAATATACTTGGCTAGATTTTTTTTTTTTTTTTCATAGGTCTGCCCGCCCGTGTGGCTCTGAAATTACTCACAAGATGTAGTGCCTCTTGCATTGCAGGGGAAAACACCAGCAGGCTTTACTCCATAAAAGCGATGCAACCATAGTTCAGCATGCATAAAATGCCAGTAAACACAGCCTGATGAATGTCCACACCAGGGCCAATTTATTGAGGCAAAGAACATAAGTCACATCTAATAAAAGCAACACGCATACGCCCGAGGCCACATTAATGCATAAGAAATAAGCTCTGTGTGAGCTATTGACATCCTTCTCTATAATCGTGAAGCACGGTCATGGTCCTAATCGTATGCCCTGAAAGTAAAACTGAAAAACATAACGCAGGAGTTGGGTTTTTAAATAGCATTTCATGGTTGTCTGAACATCCAACTAAACATGGGGGCATTTTGAAATAGCTGACAGAGGATGTTTATGGCAGTATTAACAGTGGATTGCGGCGTAATAGAAGTGATCAGACAAGACTGAAGGAGAAAATGCCTTTGTGTTTCACAGGTAGCACTGGATGGCGGGGATGTTTCTCTCTGTACCAGCAGAGCTGCGTCCGTGACACTTTGACATTGGGCGCGTTTCGTTTCAAGCTGCAACATTTAACACATGAGCACAAACAGTTTAATCAGCAAAGGAGTGAGAGAAATTGGAGCCGGTCACTTAATCTGTTTTTCTTTTTTTCTCTGGACGATGTGCTCAGTGATTCTGTGCTAGAATTGTCAGGAAAAAAAACGTAACGTATGTGAAAATCAAGGTCTTGAAACTAGATTTTGACACAGGCCCCTCTCAAGCCAGGGCTCAACGAGGAAGACCCACTTTTAGGTCCCTGTCACTGTCGTGTTATATGGTCCATATTCCCAAATTAGCACTACTAGCTGACACACATTAAGGCTGCTGAGGGCCTGGGGCAGTTGTGCCCTCTGCATAGTTGTTAATCCAACTGAAAAGTTTGATTCTTTAAAAAAACCAAAAAAGAACAATGTGATAAAATATTTTCAAGCCAAGCTCCCAGGTTTTGAGCTTGACACAAATAATGTACTGTAAGTGGCATTTTAGTCTCGGTAGCTAAACTCTATAATCTCTCTGTTACTGACGACTGAACGCCGAAAAATAACATATATACAAGAAGGTTTCAAATAATAGTGAACCCCAGGAGGGCAGCTGAGCAGTGGGTGTCAGAATCAGAATCTGATGGAGGAAAAGACATGAAGAGGAAGCAACTTAGAAAAACACAGCCGACAGCCTCATTGTACAATGTCGGTGTTTAGAGACTATATTTATAAAGACGTTTCCCAATCGGATGGCAAGCGTTTTATGGAAAGCAGTGGTGTTTTCTGCTCTGCTTTTTTTGGGGGGGGGGAATAAGAAAATAAACTGTTTCCTTTATCACGCTTGACCCGCTCCACCTGGCATTCATCAGCGACGGGGCCCTGCATGTTGGTCCTGTCGGCTGCTCTCCTCCCTCTGCCTCTTTTATCACTCTAATGGGGTGCTATCTCCAGGCTGCTCTCTCCGGGTCTCTGCAGCACTGCTCTGCTCCCTTCAGCGTGCATTCTTTCCACATCCATCCCGACACATGGGCGGATTTAACACATAATCAGGCCGGACGGGAGGGCAGCCCTAGAAGGGGAGGAGGCCCGGCCCTGACAGGACTCATCATGCTAGGACCGCGGAGACAGAAAGGCCCACACTAGTCAGTCTCATTCTGGCTCTGGCAGAGGGAATCTCCCACATTCCCACACTGCGGCTCGGTCTGACCCCCGTCTGCAGCAATATTGAGACAGATGGGGAGAAACTCAATATCCCAGCTGCCCTGCTTGGACAGGCCAGTCCCCTCTGTGCTGAGTAGTAATAAGGATTGTAACCTTGATTGGATTTGTAGGTTGTAAGCAAGCAAAGACACTCAATGTGCAGTTTTTCAAGACAGGTAATCGTCACAGGTTTTTTGTTACTGTCAGCTGAGTTTCACTTTCAATATTAAAACAACAGTTTACTTATCGGTGACTAAAGTCAGTGTTTCTCATACACTGATTTTTTTGTGGCCGCCAAATGTGTATAACAGAGGTGTCAAACACATTTTAGTTCAGGGGCCATATACAGCACAATTTGATCTCTAGTGGGCCGGACCAGTAAAACAATTGCATTATAACCAATAAACCTCTGTTTTAGTGCAGAGAAGTGCAAGTACATTATTAAGATGTTTACAGTTAATTAACTATACTTTTACAAAACATTATGAACAACCTGAAACGCTGGTGTATAATATTACCTCATCAGAGATGAGGGTGGAGGATGTAGCTAGGGTTGGTCAATATTGATTAGCCCATGCTGTATATAAGTTTTGCCACATAGCTAATGTCTGCTTTAAAGCCCCTATAAAGAACTTTTATTTTGTGTTGATTTTGGCGACCCCTGTGGACAAAGGCGGTAGGATTCTTTTGGCGGATCCTGTCCTAGTACCAGACGTGACGGAAATATAGCGATGAAATTGAGCTTTGTTTTTACTGGCTAGCGTAGCAGCAGCTAATGCTAATTTATAGCCTCATCAGGCGTGCCTTCGCCTCCGGTCTGAAATCCGTAAATCGTTTCGTCCAGTGGACTGACCCGACTACGGCCTCCCAAAGGTATAGACTTACTATTTAGAAATAGCTTATCTTCCCACCGATGGCCTCATTTGCTGTTGTAGGTCATACAGACACATAAGCGGAAACAAGACACTTTTTCATATCCAGTTAAAAGTTCTTTGTAGCTGCTTTAACCAGCTAGCATCAGCCTGTCTCATCTTGTAATACTAATTTGTCAAAGTGAGTCACTGTAGTAGTCAGAGGGTGTTTTCTATCCTTTAGTCTTATTTTTGCAAAGTTGCCTCATGCTCTTGGAAAGTGACCATCATTGTGAAGGAGTTCAATAGCAACTTCCTGTAAGAAAGCACGTACAACAGCAGAGAAAAGTGACGCATATCACCTTTAATGTTAAGTCTTTAAATACTGAATATTTTCTCCTTCAATCTAGATGAATATGTTTTGAAACACTATTTTCAGACATTCATCCTGACGAGGCACGAACATAGTCTGGTTCAGAGTTATTGGTGTGATAGAAAACACACACGTCACAAAGCTGAACAGTCCAATCACTGTGATTAGCTATCCAGTTAATTAGTTTCGAATATTTCCAGACTTCAACCGGAACTGCTGTGGCAGCTGAAGCGGCACGAGTGGGTCAGAGAGGGATCGCTGCAGCTAATGAAGAGAGAGA
This sequence comes from Caranx ignobilis, assembly GCA_021432705.1. Lineage (NCBI taxonomy): Eukaryota > Metazoa > Chordata > Actinopteri > Carangiformes > Carangidae > Caranx > Caranx ignobilis. The sequence goes on along the minus strand of MU269984.1, from coordinate 7,971,593 downwards.
TGCAGGAGAGCTAGAGGAGGAGGAGGAGGAGGAGGAGGAGGAGGAGGAGGAGGAAAAGGACAGCAGCCAATATGATGCTGTGGGAGAGACAGCGAGGGCAAGAAGCAACAGGCGAGATGGAGCTGAAAAAAAACCATGCAGTTGTTTGGCAGAATCATCGGTCAGATTCACATGTTGTAGTCTTGATCAGACCCAGTTGCTGAAAGGTCTTGATACTTGATCCATTTCGGTTCGTGTCCCTAAAAGGTATTGAGTTTCACCAACTTGTCCTAGTGAATAAAATGGAAAAGTACACAGAAATCAAACCGGGCTGATTGGGAATTGAATCTGTCATCAAAGGCACAACATTAAGATGGCGTCACCACATGGGCACCTGGGTAGTTACTGTGATCAGCAACCATCTGCACAGCAGGACTCGACAGTGTGCAAAACATGTTTGGCAGATATTGAGTTGAGATGTTGTGATTTCAGTTAGAATCATGTTTTCCATTTCAATTGCACTGGGGAATATATCAAAGTGATGATGAAGTGATCTCCGTAGCAACATAATATGTCATTTATGGTCTGTTATGACGCATTTTACTTGCAGCTCTTTGGTATTGCACAATAGTTGGTCATATTCAGGCCTTAGCAGTGTTAGATTCTTGATGCTGTGGATGTGTTTTGGTTGGTCCTGTACATTATTAACCAGCAACCCAGCAAACACAGAAAATGAGAAAACTCCTGAGTGCCCCCGTGTCCCACCTGGTAGTGAACACACCGCAAACAAGGCCGAGGCTTGACCCCGGCAGCAGAGGATTGAATCCAGCCTGTGCCCTTTACTATCTCTCATCCTGCCGTCCCGCTCTCTCTCTCTCTCTCTCTCTCTCTCTCTCCTGCATTTTCTTGCCTGTTTCTACTTTATCTATTTCATAATAACAAAAAGCAGAAATGCAGAGAAATAATAATATAATGAAAAAAAGGGGAGGGGGAGATGAAAAAGGCAAATTTGAAATCATATCTGTCAGCAAATGCAAAGCTTAACTGAGAGAGAGAGGGAAAAAAGTGCCATGGTGTCACTCTCAGACAAGGATAATAATTATTTTCTATTTTGGCCAGGGAGGGATATGTCAGGCTGCCGCATAAGGAGTCATTGCTGCCCACCCCCACCCCACCCTCTCCCCTCCCTCCCTCTGTCTCTCTCTGTCCCTCACCCAGAGTGTCATGACACTGCCAAAGCGTGAGAGGAATTGGATGTAATTCAAGAATGTTAAGAAGCTCAGCTCGGAGGAAAGAGAAATAAACCAAGATCTTACAAAAATACCGAAATCCGTTTTCCTCCCTGTTTGTGTGTGTGTGTGTATGTCTGCATAAGATAAGGAGACTTTGTTTTATTCTTCAGGCCAGTGTGCCCTATGATTGAGACACTACAGTCACAGGAGCGTTTGATTATCTCTATCCCACTGCTCCGAAGCCCTCTCTGTCTCTCTCTGTCTCTCTCTGTCTCTCTCTGTCTCTCTCTCTCCTCTCCTTTCTCAGGCTCCTCTTCCTCTCTCTTTATAAAATTGCTGACTGCAGCCCCCACCTCACCTCACCCCAATCCCAGCACACCCCACCCTCCCCATGCATCACTGAATGAAAGTGTTTGACCACTGGAAGGGAAATTACCGATGCTGGGTCTGTAGCCTTCCGCGGAGCTGGCTGGAATGTAAGACTTTTGTTTTTCTTTTGATTTGTCTCTGCTTAACCTCAGCCCACTTCTCCAAGGGGCAGACTAATTTCTCCGCGTTGTAAATAAGCCGGCTGTTGTGTCTGCTGCCGAGCCTTTTTTAACGGGGCTCGTGTCAACAAGCGCCAAGCCATTAGTCGCTCTTTATCTGTGCCTGAAGAAGACCAGGCTTAGATATAAATGGACCCCTTTTTTTCACACTTACACACTTCCACTTTTCTAATGCAACAACACATGGGACTGTGCGTGAACCCTCTTGTCAGAGTCACTGCAGGTTGTGTTGAGTCTGAGGGTTTTGCACAATGTTTTAACATGTTTGTGCGTCAGTGTTTGCCAGTAAGGTGTCAGTCACTTTGTCAGTTAAGAGGCTACTGGGTAAACAGACCTGGTGTAATTGCTTTGTGGATATTTCCATCCAGAAGTAAAGTCTTGCTGCGGGGACAGCTGACAAAGAGCCTCTCACTCACTATCAACCACATCTTGCTGTCTCAGTCTAAGGAGTGTCTCTTCAGCATCTGGTGCCAGTAGAACTGGGAACTTGCCGGCAGCGAGGCAGTGTGCAGTCTGTGGGACAGGAATGCTGGGCCGTGAAGGCTGTGTTTGTACTTGTCACTCAATGCGCTGCCAGTGGTTTGGTTGAGCTGCAGAAACACTTAGGTGCCCGTGTCATACAGACATTCGATTATTGAGGCCTCATTTGCCGCCTTGTTGCTTCTGTAAACATTTGTGGGTGCCAAAGCCGAGTGGACGCGCTGATGAACACATGAGCCGTCGCTAAAGAAGTGATGGAAAATGAACTGGGTTTTGCTCCTGAGCGTGAATTAAAGGACAAGTGCAAGGCATTTCCACAAAGTCCAGTGGAGCAAGAAACACAGGCAGCCTGACAAGCTAGTTACTGGCATTATTCACCATTTTAAGCTAACAATGATGCATAGGTTACTCTACATACTATGACTAGACCTACTAGGGTCATACCTGTTTAAATATTACTATGATGATAAAGATGTGTAGGCTGTCTAGGCCCACCTGCAAGGTAACTACAAATCAAGCTGCTTAACAAGCAGTTGCTAATCACCTGCTAATGGTGAGAGAGATAGTTTGGCAGCCACTTACGAATGAGTACACTGAATGGGAGAAAAAATAGTTAAGACTTATAAATAGTTGATTTACTTATGTTGAACAGAATTCATGATTTACGATAAGTAAAACAAGGCCTAGTTCTACAGTTACGTTTTGGTTTGTGAGGAAAAAGTTGGAGTCACCGACTGGTTATGAATGGAGTTGTAAAAAATTGGAAATATTCCTCCAAGTGTTTATTTTTGAAAGCTCTCCCCTCCCAGCCTGTGCATTCATCTTAATCTGCACTGTGGACCCTCTGGTTTGCTGAAGTGGTGGCTGCAGTGAAGATAGCCCAGTCCCTGCCAGGCCCTTTCCCTTTTCCCCCTCTGCACATCGGCCACCCAGCAGACGCACTCCCAGAAGCCCAAAGGCAAACAGACTCGATGGCTTATCAGAATGTTTAAACAGCACGACATGGTGGGAGAAAGCAGTGTCTTAAACAGGGATCCAGCCAATCTTTAACCTGCTGGATAAAGCCCTTCAGTGTCATTATCAGCATCCATGGGGGAGTGTTTACACACGTATCAGATACTGCGGACAGACATGGTTTACCTCAGTGTTTGTCCAACATTACCGCTCATCAGAACTGCACATGCAGTCCAAAAAAAAAAAAGAAAAAATACAATAAAATAAACAAAGCACGTGTGGGCTTTGTGTGTTCCGCCTGGTCAGCATTCAGGACCACCGCTCAGAGCCTCCTCGTGGCTCTGTTTTCAATTACTACTTCAAGAAACAGGTAAAGGAAGATTAGAGATAAAATCATGAGTCTTTTCCTCTTGGTTAAAAAAAAAAAAGTTCTTGTTTCATGAAGCTGTGGCAGGGCGATAAATGGAGAATGGCAGGGCTTTGTTGTAGCTGAAATGGGGATACCCTGATCCTCGGCTTCCTCTTCATGCTGCTCTGGAAGTGTTAAAATGAGAAATCTTGGATTCCTCTACGCCTCTTATCTCTGACCTGTCACAAGAGGTGGTGGTCACATTACATGAAATAAAAAACAGCAGCACAGGAGCTCGAGAGAGAGAGTAATGGTGAGAAATGATGAAAATCATTGCTCATTTCCCTCCAGTGGCTCATGAAAAATGTATTTTTAGTATGATTTGATAGTTTGTATGAAAAGCTGTTTAGTTTTTTTAAAAAAATCACGCAGCCCAGATTGCAGTTTTGCATCAGGCTTACGCAGCTCTGCCTCGTACACACGCGGCTGGTCACTGTGGAGCTGCTGACTTCAAGGCTGGAAAAGACAAAACCCATTTTACTCCATGTTGTTAAATATTTGATATTTAAAGTTACAGTATTCTATAAATGAAGATTTCCATGTGTCCTTTGCTTATGAAACAGGTCTACATTAATACTCTTCAAGTGATAAAGCTCTAAATTCACTTGGAATTATGCACAGCCTCAGAAACCACCATCCAGCTTTGCAGGATCTGGTTGGTCTGGGCTTCTCTGTTTAACCTGTTACTGTAAAAATGTATTTGACCATTTAAAAAAAAAAATGAAAAAAAAAAAAAGTCAGCCAATCAGAAGAGTTGCTCAGATTCACAAAGGTATCTGCTTATGGATCTACATTTCAATTAAAACAGGAAAAATGTAAATTACAAGATATTTTAGGCTTGTCACAATACCAGAATTTCAGTAGTCCATACCAATACTAATGAATTTCCACAATTCTCAATAGATACCACAATAAATTCTAATAATTCTAATTCTAATTCTAAATTCACTCCAAAAAAAAAACCCAAAAACTTTTTCACATCAAACTTTCAAGTATTTATTCTTCACTGTGCTTCAACAACTTCTCAAATTGCACAGAATTCAAAGCGCAGGCAGCAACATAATGTTGAGAACAGTTTTAAAATGTTAAATATTGCTCAACACAAACACAAAGTAATGCAGTCATTTGTATCCTCAAATAGTTAAGCAAAACAAAAATACTATGAGGGTGCTCTCACACATTCTGGTATGGACCAAAGGTGCTTGGTATTGGTAGTGAAGAACCGTTTCTCATGATAACACTGGGACATTTAAACATTAACTTTAAGATACTTGTGATTCAGTGTGAGATTCCTGTGAATCAGAAAGTCTGTCAATTCTTAGTCTCTTAGTCACGAGTCTTTCCTGATCAGTCATATCAGTCTTGGGTTTGTGTACATTCTTGGTCAAAGGTAAAATGTGGAAATGATTCATGTGACTGTCGTAGATATGGGCTCTTATCTCTGTGCTCTACAGAAGAATGTTTCCTCTTAGAGATAAAACTTGTTATAAACAAAGCTGCCCCGCCCCCACCCCCCACCCTCTCTTTTACTGACCAGAGGATTCATCAGAATAAAAATAGCAGCGTTATATCCTCCCTCTGAAGTGGGAGCTCGTAGTTCATCCCTGGGTGTATGCTTTTGACGTGGCTGAGCCTGCTTGATGAAGCCCGAGGGAGACGGGTTCATTCGAATCGCTTCAAACAGCTGCTTCGAGATGAGAACACAATGGTTTGTTATGTCATGCCCTCCACGTAATCAGAATTCAGGTGTAAAGCGAAGACGCTCTCAGACCGTGTTTGCACAGGACTAATATCACCCCGAGACATTCAGTGGTTTTGTTGTAACCGCTGAGATCATCAGCAGATACAGTCCTGTGTTACCCTGGCTCAGCTGGGCTTCGCTCAAGAAACACTGCAGGGAGATTTCAGAGGAATCTCTTGACTTTAGTGACGGTTTTCTTTAATATTATCAAATATTTAAGACATTTCCTGCAATATTTCCAGCTTTTATTTAACTTGGCTTGTGAAAAAACAAAGCTTTGAATTGAGAGTGTTCATATTTCCTACCATTTACAGTATATTTCTTATGTATTTGTTTACCTATTTGTTGCTGAGACATACCCTTGTTTCACTGCCTTGGTTAGTTCACATGGACTGTAAAACCTAGATCCGGCATGTCTCACACATGAAAGACAAGATGCAATGATATAATTATATATTATTTAGGAAACCTGAAACATTTGTTAGAGATTTGGTTTTGACTGATGAATTGCATCAGATTCCAGACGATGCTGTTTGTGCAAACAGAGTTTATAACTTTGTGTTTTTGTCTTTGCCTTCCTTTCTTTCCCGCGGCCTTATCCTGTTATTTTCTTCCTCCCACAGCATGCGGTCGTGGTTTCTACAAGTCCTCCTCCCAGGACCTTCAGTGCTCTCGCTGTCCGGCTCACAGCTTCAACGACCGGGAGGGCTCCTGGCGCTGTGACTGCGAGGACGGATACTACCGAGCGCTCTCTGACCCTCCATCTGTGGCCTGCACAAGTAAGTCTGCCATGCCGTTGCTAGGTAAACACAGTGCAGACCACTTGCCAGGATCTGAATTTAAACAGTCGCACATGTGAGCTGGGAAAAAAATACACACACACACACACACACACACATACACACGCTTTTAGGTTCCCCTGGCCAGACCTGTTCAGTCAGTCTGCCGTGGTCTCATGAAAGCCCCAGATGTGTTCCACAGCAGTTCGTCTGCCTCCCAGTATGTCATTATAATTATGTTTGCAGGCTTGCATGTCTGTTTTCTGTCTTAGCTGGTTGCTAATGATGAGAGGAGCAATTTGCCATTTCCCGTCTGAAAGATTGCAATTACAGTCAGCAGCAGCAGCCCAGGCAGCACCCTGTGTCTTCATTTGCCCTGGCTAGTGTAACAGTTATGTGACAGCCATCGATGGCTTATTTACACAGGCCCCAGGGGGGGTGAGCAAGGGTGGGGGTTCAGTCTGATGGGTAGGGCCCGTTGGCTTCCAAATCCATTATCAAACATACAACACAACAAATTTTTATCTTAAGGATGTTTTGTTTTCTTGTTCCATCGCCTTCAGCTAACGTGTAATGTGCACAGGTAGTGGCACACAGCAGTGTTAGCACCATGCTTTATCTGGAGGTCAGCAGCACCCCTAAACACAATCTGTGCACCTTATCTGTGTGTCTGCTGATAATATATCACAGAACTGCTGGGATCGGCCCGCTAGCTCATGGCTGTGAGATATACACTTTTTACATTTTTTTTTCTCATGTATCTATTATGAAGATCAGATAAATTCATATTTCAGACTGTGATCATTTATTTTGTACCATTTTCTGTTGATTAAAACAACACTAAGAAAAAAAAAAACACATAAAGCACATGCATATGGAAAATAAGCACGCCTGGTTCATATCCTGAGTGGACCTGCGGCTTTTTTCCCTCAAGACCCAAAGTAGGCCAAGTCAGAATCTCTAATGTGTGTGTGTGTGTGTGTGTGTGACAGAGAGAGGCTGAAATATTATGCAAGTAGCATAATTTTATAGGGCTGCATTGGGTTGTCTGTGCATTAAATCAAAATGAAAGAGAGGATTATATGGATTGGAGTTTGGATTTAATGTGTTTGTTGCTTATGGGAAACAACTCGGTCTCTTGCTTTGCCATTTTATTAATTTCCATTTATCCACGGTGCACAGGTGTGTTCATGTTGCCAGATGTGTGTGTGTGTGTGTTTGTTATGAATTATTTGACAGGAATTAAATGTTTGCCATATTTAATGCTTTTTCCACTCCTGTGCAAAAATAACTATATTTCTGGTGCTTGTGGGTTTGCGATATAAGAGATTGTATAGTAACAGGAGAGAAAGATTTAATTAAAACACAGGGTGAGATAAAGGGATGCAAGGAAAAGTTCAGATTATATCTTGTGTAAGAAAGTTATCTATCTCCTGTTATTAATGAGCTATGCTTTCCAACATCCATTATCTGTCTTCAAAACACCAGCCTCCTATTTTGTATTTTAGCCCCATGCTTGATTCATTTGAAGGTAATGTTGAATGTAATTATCAGTATTAGTTCATACCCATTGTTAATATGCAGACATGGTTTCAGTGGACACACACGCTACATACTTATATACTATGGTCTAAATCTATAGTGCCCCCCCTGAAGAAAACTGACAACTTAAAGTGCAGGTGTGCAGACTACAATCATTTTAGTATTGTTGATGGGCACAACTGTCCCACAGTTCAATGCACAAAGGAAATGAAGGACTTATAGTTAAAAAAAAGAAAAAAAGGAATCAAAAAGACAAACAGAAGTGGACCCTGGTGGGAGCACAGTGTCAACAACAGACAAATGAAACCATGAATCATCAACATAGCTCACTGCTGTGGTGGTAACCTATTAGCATGTGTCATTCAAAGGCTGCTGTTTCTGTAGCTGCCCCAGAAAAGCCTGCGGTTTATTGGGTGTCAACTGGTTTGTGATGATTGATTGAAACACAGCTAATACTAAAAGCGTTGTGTGGCCGAGTGTGGATCAGGGTTGGATCAATAGGGGCCCAAAGCACCCCCCCCCCCAGCCCCCATAACCTCCATTGTGTTAATCCAGCCATAGTCAATTTCCTGTTTGTAGACAATAGGATGACTGTTTGATTTAAGAAGAAAAAGTTGTTATTGTTGCGACATAACTATGAGGCAGTCCCTTCATTTGTGACTCGTCAGTGTTAATCTAAACACATTACTGCCCAGTTATTTACTACGAGCTGAAAGACAGAAACCCAAGGCACACCTTTAACTTTGATTTTATTTGAATAGCTCGAAGATATCATTAGCATCCTTTCTTATTCATGCAGCTGCAATAATCACTGATTCATACCGCTGCTCACCTCACACCTCTATTTATTCATGTGAAGTACTGTACAGCAATTCTATAGTACACCCAGCTTTGTATAACATAAGACTTTTCATCCAATACATATTTTATTTTAATTATTGAAACTAATCTGTGTTTTTGATTTTTATCCTATGGAAATAGCAGCTTTTTTATTCTGCCTCTGTGCCCTCCCAGACGTAGACTGTGCACACGCTCGGCATACTGACTGCACATGTGCCAGACAAGTAAACTGGGTGCTTCACACACTACATGTGCTGCAAACAGCAAGGGAACACTTCTGGCCGTCACCGGGTCACATCGTGTTTTCTAGTCCGCATGTGTGGAATGCGTTTGCAGTCTGTATCTATCTCAGGCTAAGCACAAACCATGAGCTGACCTTTAGTCGGGATTCCAAATGTCAAGTCAAGTGACTCCAGAACACTGAAGTGTCACGTTATCAAACAAACAAGTGACATAATATTGCTTCTGGTGTCTGATTGAGCTCGTTGTAATTAGCAGATGGGAAGGTTGTAAAATTCAAAGGTGACCAGTGTCTCATTAGGGAAATCAGTGAGCTCTATTTGTTCATATTAAAGTTCCTTTGAGAGCCGAGACCTGCCTGTTTAACTGCGTTCCTAACACCCGACTGACACAAATAAGGACAGAGCTCAGGCTAAGCAAAGCTGAGGCCTGCCACTGACCACAAACCACCGATCCCTCCGCGCAACACATAGGCAACCGTACTGATCTTATTTTAAAAGACAGGTCCATTACTCACTTCTCCAACCATCCTAATCGGATGTTAATGCTGCTCTCGAACGTCTCGCGCTGATCAAGGGAAGGACACACATGCAGCGGTTAGACGGTGAGAAAAGTTCCCTCTTCTTTGCGGTGTCCTCTGGCTGTTCCCTTCTGGGTAATCACCTTGGCCAAGTAGCACAGTAATTACTGAAGCTGGCTAATGCACACTTTCCATTATTCATTTTCATTAACTTCAGGTCTATACTTGACGACCCCATACCATTATATGTAAATATGTATTTTTAACTTGTATGAATAGCTTCCTCCATCCACCTCGGTGCAATTTCTGTACGTGCATTTTCACATTCATCGCCGGATTAAGTCAGTGTGACCAATAGTCACTGTGATTTCCTTTTTTTTTTTTTTTTCAAGCCTTACCCAGACCAGGAAAGAATAGTAATTGAAAATGAATTTGCCCTGCCTGAACAAATAGCTTGATTGACAGGTCTTTTTTTAAATATGGGTTTGTAAAGCTACCATATTGTAGGCCTTAGCAAAACAGTGAGATGGATCTCTGGCACACAGAGATTAAGAATGTGTCTATGAGGATTTGAGAGGAAATGAGATGAAGATGTAATGTGGGGACATGAAAAGCCAAATCCATGCTGAATAAAGATGAGGGAAGAAGTTCCAAAAAAAAAAAAAAAAAAACACAGTTACAAATACATTGTTTCCCAAGTGCTACGTGTTGAGAGGGGGTGGACAGGAGAAATGCCTTTGTGTGGTGAATGTTTGTCCGTGCTATTCTTATGCAAAGTTGTGAGAAAATTAGATACATACAGGGGACAGCTATGAGAAGGCATTTTCACCAAGAGCCCCTGCACCAGAGTGGAGTTGTTGACAGGTTGGAGAGTGGACATCAATCATGCAACAGCTGTGAGCAGTGCTGGTGCAAGCAAAGGGGGCTGAGTAGAGCAGTTGTGAGTGGTCGCCTCCTCCTCCCAGAACAACCCCCCTCCTCCGCCTTCTCCCTAAAAATGTGCCACCTCAACAAGTTGATATCCGTCAGAGGGTCCATCCAACCTCAAGTGGCTGGGGGAGTGGAAGAGAGCAGCAGAATGTAGAGGCTGGCGATATCAGAAGTAGGGAACGCCAATGGCTGACAGCGGGCACGATGCCGAGCCCCCCTCCTTCAGTTTCTATTGTCAGTCTGTAAGTTTCACTACATTGTCACATGCCAATCTGTAAACCCTAGTCAGCTCTAGGTTCTATAACAAAACTGTGTAAGTATCAAAGCCTCACTCCACAGAGAAATACACACAGCCTCTATTCAGACACTACATTTAATGAGCTGTTAGGACTTCTGTAACTTTGTGATGTCACAGCCTCTGCCATGCAGCCAAGTCCCACCCACTTGGATCCATCATCTAGCCTTGCCGCCAGTTTGGTTTATCTCAGTCATAAACTGTAGACCTTCTTGATATCCAAAATTTTAAATAAACACAAAGCAGTGTAAAACATCGAACCTTTTACAAAAGAGCTATTTCGATAATTGGAAATTCTGCTGGTCAAAACTTAAAATCTCTTTGACCCAGTCATGGTCATGCACATTTCTTACCCATATTGTAATTAGATAAAGTGCAAACAGGAGCCGCATCCATGGACCACTAAGAGTTTATATTAAGACATCACACTCACATGGCTTTGATCATTGTTCTAGGACTGATTGTTTCACTGACATGACAAAAGAGGCCTAGCACCACGCAGCTCAATGCTTTCATCAACAATGCTCTAAGCTAATGCAGCAGAAGCGCACAGCGAGTGTGTATTGTTCTAACAAAGTCTATTCTTGGTGATGGCTCACTTAGTTATTTTATTATTTTATGTTTTTTCCTTGCCATTGTAAACTCTCCAGAGCAATTGAATTTCCGATTACAGCACACATCTTGTGCGAGTGGCAAAACCAATATTGAATTCAGTGTGGTGCAGAAGTTGTATTGAAATTTGACTTATAATGACAACAGCAGTCTGAAGCCCTTCAACTAAAAAAAGAAGAAGAAGAAAAAAAAAACTTCTTCAAGCTCTCCTCCTCCTCCTCCTCACACGCATGGCTTCCCCTTGCACAGGTTCTGCTGCAGCCACATCATTAGAGACCAGGTCATGAGGTCACAACACACATTTGTAGAGCGAGGATTACCTCATGGGCGATTTGAATACCACTCACCCCTGCCGCCCCTCTCCCCACAGCTCCCCAATTAGAGCACAGCCTGCTAATAGGCTGCGGAGGGTTAAGGCAGCCCTGAGCACATCTCAAGGCCGATAAGCGCCGGATTCTTCTCTCCTAAGCTTGGATTTAGTCAGGTCTCACAACTCTACACAGAGTGGAGATGGGCTATGAGAAATGACCTAAACCATCTGCTACTATGCCATGTTTTTATATGCTAGATGATTAGATGTAGCAGCTACCTTAGTGCAGCCGAAGATGGTTTTATACTGCACAAAATTACAGATCCTACTTTAAATCTGTGCCATGTTAGCATGCAAATGATTCAGCAGCCAACTTAAAGTGTGAATGCATATATTTCATATTTATGCACAACAAATATACCCTCACACACACGCGAGCTCACTCATGCTTGGTCACAGTGGCAGCGTTGGAGGGAAGCTAGCAAGTGATTGAGACATTTCAGGCTGTGGGGGCTGGCAGGCTAATCCGTGAAATGAAACTTGACTGGGAGGAGGGGTGAGAGGAGCGAACACGAAAGATAAGACAGAGTGGGGGAGTGAGAGGAGAAAAAAAAAGAGTAAAAAGGAAGAGGGAGAACGACAAGCCCTTGAGCTATAAGGATGAGCAGACAGACAGACAGTGGAGGGCTCAGGATGCGGTGCAAATCTGCGCTGCAGGTGAATTGGGGGCAGAGGAGTTTCGTATTCCCGAGTTCAGACGGAGACTGTTCGGAGAAACAAAGAGACGCCAAGGTAGAAGAAGAAGAAAGGGAAGCGAGGGGTTCAAACAAACTGGGTCGTGTGATGTGTCATCTTACCATATCTGAAGGGAAGAGTGTGTATGCCGTTTACAAGTGGACACACTTGTGGCTGAGTAAAAGGTTTGCTCTGTAGCTTTCTCACACTGCCTTCATCTCTCTCCAAGAACTGTCTCTTTTTTTTTTCTTTTTTTTTTGTATGTGCATGTGTCTTTGTAGTCTTTGCTTACGGACAGTCGTGGAACACAGCCTCTGTCAGACAGTGTATTTTCAGTCACTTAGACAAACTGATGTGAAAACATAGTGATTTCTTTGAAGGAACAAAGACGAAAGTTGCAGGGTTATGTTCACCTGAGAAAAAAAAGGACAAAAAACAAAGGTCACGCAGATCTGAGAACAGTCTAATCTCATTTCCTGTCGTCTCGTGTTGCTATGAAATCACCCACTTTGATCAGTGGCACCTGAGACCCAAAGGAGAGTGGCACAAGCCAAATGAGGCGTTATCAGCATTATGAGTGTGGCCATAGAAATGGAGGAATAAAAGATCCCTGACGTTTGGACCTAGGTGTTTTGTACATGTGCTTATGTGCCGAGGAACACCTTCCCTTTGTCCAGCAGGAAGATTGAGAGCGGCGGGTCGAGTGTCAGTGCCAAGGCTGAAGTCGAGTGGTGCTATCAGCAGTCACTCCGCTCCACTTCACCTGCCACAGGTGGCTCTTTCATCTTCCCAGTCCACAGTCTGTCTCTTATCTTACCCGATAATCATGAATATGGATGTCTCCGCCGAGCCCTCGGTTCTAATGGGTGGAACAGGGAAAAACAACTAAGTGCCGTATCAATGAATATTGTGATAGAAGTTTTGGCTCTATGCATATGCATGACCTATTTTGTTAGTTAATGTGGCAAATTTAATGAGTTGAGACGTCCCTCCCCGAGATTCCCTCAAAGAATACATCCTGGGTGCAATTGAAGTCTCCCAGAAATAAAGACGTTCTCCACAAATTCACAAAGAATACAAGTCATATAATCTTAATTTATATCAACATATGGGTCATAAAAGCCGACAGAGTGGAATGTGAAGGATGAAAGCAGCAATTTGTTTTTCGCTGTTTTTACGAGATGAGCTCATCTCCACGCCATTACGCGAATGTTTACAGACAAATGGTCTGTGGTCGTGTTCACGTTTGATGCCGTAGTAAGGCTTAGTTGTTATTGTACGTCGAGTGAAACTGTATATGGCAGTTACAGGGAGGTGATAATCCAGATTTAAATCTCGTTCATAAATTCTGCGGGTTCAGCCAGGCTTTAAGTCTTTTTTTGGAAGGCATTAACTTTTAAGTGTCCCACTGTCCGCATGATATACCTTTCCAAGGAAAACCAGTAAAGACGGTGCCTCCAGCTGGGGGGTGGTTGTATATTTTTGGAGAACAGGGAGACTTAGAGATAGGCTGTCTGTGGCTTCTGACTCCCTGCTAAGCATTTGTCCGACTATATAATCATGTCTCAGTCATTTCCATAGCAGCTGCAGATTTTATGCTGTTAACAGTCGCTATGTAAACAAAGCCCTCGGTCCATCTGGGTGAATCACCAACTATATTTGCATGCATGAGTACACTGTTAAAAAGCATTAGGTTATTTCAAAATTGAAATATGAGGACGCAGGGTGCCATATGGCTACACTAATTGTTATTTTTCATATTAAAGGTCACATGTTTCACACCTAAGTTGTCATATCCATAAGAAGACATATGGATCTATAGAAACAACAGGGCATATTGTGCCAGTCTCTGAGCCGCCCTTCTGATTGGTTTACGCAGTCACCACTACACAGGACTAGAGGGTGATAGGTGATTAAGCAGGAATGTATAAGTCTAGCGTTTATTTTTGAGCAAAAACCTCCAGACTATACATTTAATTACTTAACCAATTTATTTATTTTTGACCCAATTACAGCACATGCTAGAAAGTATGCCAAAGCGAGAACAAGTCAACTTATCATTTTACTCTGTTATAACACTCATGAATATAGGTCTAAGATAGGATACGATATGATGTTGTGCAAATATTTGTGCATATGAACCCAGTAGTGCATTGTGATAGGTAAAGTATAAACAACAATGTCCATATAGTATGTGTGTGTGTGTGTGTGTGTGTGTGTGTGTGTATGCCAGTGACATAGAAACTGTAGTCCACTCTGCCACTGTTGTACTCTGACTTTGAAATTATTCTTCCTTTGAAACTCTGGGCTCCACTGCTTGATTTCACAGCCTCGTTACACTGACCTTGGTGCCTGCCAAAGCTGACTTCCTTTCTGTGTACCTGCACCATTTTTTTCTGGATCTGAGTCTTATTATAATTGAGTGTCAGTGCTTGGCTCTAGGGCTAGATCTGGCATGTCCCGTAGTGTTTTTTTTTTCTTTCTCTCTTTCTCAGAGAACAGAGAAAGCACAGATCCAGTCAATGCACAGTCTTGGCTGTCACTTTCTTTGGCACTCAGTTATTTAATTCTGTTTCCTCCGTGTCCACCTCTGACAGGACCTCCCTCAGCGCCACAGAACCTCGTCTACAACATCAACCAGACCACCGTTAGCCTGGAGTGGAGCCCGCCGGCCGACACGGGTGGCCGCAACGACGTCAGCTACAGGGTTATATGCCGGCGCTGCAGCTGGGAGCCCGAGGAGTGTGTACCATGTGGGCCGAACGTGGGATACTCTCCTGCACAGTCAGGATTAGTGGACACTTATGTGACCATCATGGACCTGCTGGCCCATGCCAACTACACTTTTGAGGTGGAGGCTGTCAACGGGGTGTCGGACCTGAGCCGCACGCAGAGGCTGTTTGCCGCGGTTAGCATCGCTACCGGTCAAGCAGGTAAGAACTCTTACATCAGTGTTTATTTGTAATGCTGATGAATATTTTTCTCTAGAGAGGGTTTTATGAATGAATTGCTTTGGAAGGATGATATTTTCATAGGAAGCTGTTGATCCTCTGAGCTTTTGTGGATGTTTGCCAAGTTTACCAAGTTTCTTTTACTTTGTGTACTACACTTTTTTTATTATTCCCATCCCCTGCCAAGCCAGATTTCAACATGTTTTTGTTGAGAGGATTGCTTTGGCATGTCGTTTGTAATTATTCGTCATTTTATGACTTTAGGTTTAGAAAAATAGTTCAGTAGAAAATAGAAACATTTGACTGGAAATAGGAAGAAATGGATTCTGTTGCTGTTTCCAATCATCAAGAACACATACCAACACAGGAAAAGCTCTCTAATTAGTATATTATAATATATCTTGTGTGTTAAATATTCCAAATGCACCAAGTAGATGCAGAAATGACAGTTTGTTCTTACCGACAGTTGTAGCAGGCAAAGATCCTAAGTAGACTATTTATCGTCTTGGTAAATAGTGGCAATACTTTACTTTTTTTGTTACAGTATGAATTAAACAAAGTAGGTCAACATGGCAAAACATTTACTCATTTGGCAGATGCTTTTGACCAAAGCAACTTATAAATTAATTTGTTAAGCCTTTGTGGTGGTAGCTGAGTTAGGTTAACCTGGCTGCAGTTGGGTTGAGGTGAGACTGAGAAAAGAGACTGACCTAATTCAGTGTCTTCCCAAAGTTGATGTTGGAAAATACTCGGCTCTCCTCAGTCTGTTCAAACCTTAGAGTTAATGTTATGCTCAATGATAGCATGGGACTCAGTATTTGCTCCAGCTGACGGAGCATTAGATATTAGCAAGATGGTGATTGACAGTTTAATTTTAAAAAACCACTATGGTAATGATTCCCCATCAGCATTAATGACCATAATCTGATATGATCCATAATATTTCCAATATGCATATTACCCAGATTACTTTAATGTGTATATCGCACAGCAGTACAGTGGCAAACATTATTAGCCCAGCAATGATGGAGATTCCCAGCGGTACCTAAAGAGCTACTACTGTATTTGCAGCTCAGTCTCAAGGGGATACACCATAATTAAAATGCTGTATTTTACAGTGACAAACTCTAAAGCCTTTTTTTATTCATTATTTCTATGGATTCACCCAACAAGATTCCTCTTTCATGCTTGAGCATCCGTGTAACACAGCTGGCCCAAAAGACTATGTTCTGGCCATGGGGATTAAAAAAGAGTTGCAAAGAGGGCGCGGAGGCTTTAGGTGGATATAGAACCTCTGCTCCTGGGTATCTACACCTGTCTTTAGATTATGATGAAGGCCAAGTGGGTCCTGCATTTGAATAGGTTGTGGATTGTTGCCATGTCTATTACAGTACCATAAATATGTCAGTGTACTAGATGTGCTAGACCTCGATCTAGTGCCCTGACATGAATGTGTCAGGGCACTAGATGTGTGTATCTGTGGGATAGAAAGACAGAAAGAAGGGGGTTTGTCTGTTGAGCATGAGTGTGGGAGACAGTGTTAGGGATGATGTATTTCACCAAGCTCGGTTCATGACAGTGACACAAGCTGGACTGTGCTGAGGGGTTGCCTGGCCAAGGACACGAGGACGTCAGCAGGAGGATGACCTGCAGGAATCAAGCCAGCAAAAAAGAGGAAAAATTAACACTTGCTCTCATACAGTCATTCATAATTATACCTGGCATGTCGACAACAGAAAATTACTCTGTTAACCCGGCGGAATGTTTAGCCATTAGCTATTGTGAGAGAGTGGCGTGCTTGGCCAAGTTGGTGTCATGTTTATAATTTTGACTAAGTGGCACCATTTTAATTGCTATTACGCTACAATAATTGGCCTGGGTGGTTCAGAGCGCTGATAATTTTGTTGATCGATTCCATTAAGTTTTAGTATCTAATGGCCTTATTTTGTTTCTGAGATGTTCTAAGGTATCAGGGCGGAGCAGCATCTGACATAGTATTTAGACCATGCCGCAACACCGTAACTCTCCTTTGGAACCGGGGCTAATCAGATTCCTTTAGGGTTAGTGCCTCTCCAAGACAGGGCAGCCCAATCCATCTGTTCTGGAGCACAGTTCTGGAACAGGATAATACTTTTTAGATAAAGGCTGAAAATACAGACATGAGCACTGAAAAGAATAAACTAAATAGGAAGGAGAAAAAAAATCTACTTCCATGATGTTTTTTAGTTGATTAAAAATCAGTATTTTGCCAATGGCAATCTAACCCCAGATTAGTTTTTCCAACTGGTTTGCCAAATTTCTATCACAAGTCAGACTGTGAAACGGGAACTAGAATTAGAATTAGTATGTTTTCTAACCAAACAACAAAAGCCTTGGCCTTTTATAACCACTCTCCACGATGCTAGGGTTTTGATCTTTATATACCATATTGCACAGCTTTATTTGAGGAGGAGTTACCTTTGATCGAAGTCAAGGATGACTTGTTTTGTTCTTGATTAACAGCAGAACTACTCAGTTTAGGTCATGGTCAAAGCTAACTAGTGTTGACGGACAGTTGGAATCAGCCATTCGGATATTTGATGCTTTGTTGGCACATCCATCAAACTCAACTTTCTCTCTATGAGGTTGTGTGGCAGGTCAATAATTAGCATTGGGTTGTTATTGATGGTCTTGCGATGCCGTTCCCTCCTCTTCCTTCTTCTTTCCCATCTTGAACAGACATTATCTCCACGCTGCGGGGCTCATTGTCCTGCTCACTGGACCATCATTGTGTCCAGTGCTCTCCAGGCTGTTAGGGAATGCTTGAGCGCTTCGTAATTGGAAGGTCGGACGCTTCCTAAAACAAACGCTCCTTCCTGAGTAAGCATGCAGGACCACTCATTAAAGAATGACTGCATTATTAAAGCTTTTATGGCTCATCATTCAGAATTGATTAACCTTTGCATGGTGAGGCACTGGAGCCCCATAGCACTGAAAGAACCTTAAAAAAAGGAGAAGCTCTCCCCTCCATCCCGCCCATCTCCACCTCTTGCATGATAATCAGCGTGAACATGGGCTCGTAGCTGGGGACCGAGGGAATGAACACGGATTGTGTGAATGCAGATGGTGATCCATCTGATGAGGAATTCACACCTCCCCTAATTACACTAAAGGAAATGTCTGGAGCGAGAGGCTGAAGCTGCACAAGGTGCTGAGTGCTTATTGTTC
Source organism: Caranx ignobilis (assembly GCA_021432705.1). NCBI lineage: Eukaryota > Metazoa > Chordata > Actinopteri > Carangiformes > Carangidae > Caranx > Caranx ignobilis. The sequence goes on along the minus strand of MU269984.1, from coordinate 7,953,289 downwards.
CCAGAAACCTAATTACACCTCAGCTCTGTCTTAAATGAGTTTAAGTAGAGGCTGCAAGTGCGTGAGCTTGATTTCTCCGTCCTCGCAGCGGTTGAATAGAGATTTCATCACGTTGAGGATTTTTCGCTGCTTTTTGCCAGCGCCATACACTGGAAGTTAAGAGTGTGTTTCAATCAGCACTCCATTGTGAGTCAACAGTGCCACAGAGCCACCCTCCTAGGGCCCTCCGTGCTTTAGCTTTCCTCGAGCACACTTGTAAACAAGGCCTTTTGTTCTTCCAGCACACTTGTGAGTGGGCACTGCTCATAGAATAACCATTAATATTTATTCAAGCGGGTGTTCACATCTCTGAGCCAGAAAAAATCACTGTGGAGAAGGGCACTGAAATAGGATTTGAAATTGGTTATGGGAAAGGCTACAGGACCTGAGTGTATGTCAGTGTGTGTGTATGTGTGTGTGTGTACATGCTGAGTGTACACACTCAACTTGAGACCAGTGAAATGGGGTTTAGGTGCGATCAGCAAGAGGTATAAACAGTATAATGAGCGAAAGGAAGAGCCTGTGGAAATTGATTTTAATGTTGACTGCTTGTATTAGCCAGCAGCACAAAGCCTGTTACAGTCAGAGAGCAACTTTTCACAATGGTTGGGGCTGTGAGCTCCAGTACTCACAGGCTGCATGGGTGAGTCAGAGCAAAAAACAGGGGCTGTAACCAGTTACAGCCAGATGCATCATTTAGATTGTGGTGACTGAGTCAAACTGTCTCAGCGTGCAAAGAATGCCACGCCTGTCATTAAAAAAGTAAACATGTAATTATACAAAGACAACATATATTTGTTAAATATATTGACGGTCATCATTCATTCATCATTCATCTTCATCATTTCATGGAAACAGCCACATTATAATACACACAGAGAGGTGTTTGATGATAATAAATGAATAAATGTGCTGTTAAGGGCTACTTAAAGGTCCCATGTTTGACACATTCCTAGGGTTTTATTTAACAGTCTATGACAAGCGCTATAGCAGCTGTCACAGTACCAGACATTTTGCAGGAGATCATTGATGATTTTTGGGAACATAAAATTCAGAACTCACCAAAATCAAAACAAAGCATTGGAAGGGTATATTAACCATTTTGTTGTAACGGATGTCAATGAAAAGCTTCAGTTACAAGCCAAAATTTACAGCTCCCACTGTATTGGGACATGGCTGACAGCAAAGATTGCTTTGCTGTGACATCACAAAGTTACATAAATCCTGTTTTAGCCTGAAAATACCTCTTAAAAAGAAAAAATTAAAACATGGTCCATGCTCCCACACATTGCAGTGCACATAGATGGGTGTTAAATGATAATGTATTTGTTGTTCACAGCCCCTTGAATTTGACTCTCTCCTGTCAATCCCACTATCCCACAGCCAACAACACTCCCACCCCTCTCCCATAGCTCTGTCAGGTTGCTCCTCCAGCGCTCGCTCCCCAGACATCTGAATGGCAATAACAATATCAGCGGAGAAACATTTGATGGTCATCCAGCAATGATAGAACCATTGTTACATATGCAATATCTACCGTGTTTCACTCACTTGCCTGAAGCATTTTTTTTCACTGGGCAAAATTGAAAGCAGCAGCACTGACTTAGGTCGCATTTCCATAACAGGACGAATATGTGACGGGAGCTTCAGGCTGCGGTGACTTTGACTGAATTGTGTCAAAAGCTAAGAATGCTGTGGTCATCATTCCAAACCATCTGAAACGACAAAGTCATCATATTGGATTTTATATCAGCCTGTTAATTGCAAGTTTCCTACATCTTACATTGGAGAAATTTAGAAATCAGCCTGACTGTGTGTATTTTTAGCCTTTCCTTGCTTTGTTTGTCATGCAGTGCTGTGAATGCAGGATGATGTTATAGTCCCCCACTAGTACAAACCTACTTCCACATTCAAAGAGAACAACAGGCTATTCCCTTTAGTACAATCTCTCAGTGCAAAAGAGAATGGAAAAAAAGAGACTGAGCCACAGAAGAATGTGAGCTAAGCATTTTAGTTTGAGACACTCTACCCCATGCATTGCGCAAGAAACAAATATTCCCTTTCACTTTGACTGCTTCAGTCACAGTCTTCCAACAGTCTGGGGTCTGGGACTTCAGAAAGGAGAATAGCAAAGGTAGTTGCATTGTTTGATCATTATTTAGTTCTTCAAGAGCAATGATCATTAATTTTTTTTACTCTTTTCCAGGGTTTTATTTGAAGTGTTGATATTGATAAAGTTGTACATCTCCTCTCACAGGCCTCTCTCTGGAGCTCTCGTAACAATAGAGCTGTGAGCCAATAATCAGAAAATACATAGCCATCTACCTTTATACGAAGCTGGAGCTTTAAATTATCATTTGATCAGGGGTGCAAATTAGTGTTAATTTATCCAACCACTTTATTGACACTTTATCACTACTAAATGTATATAATTCAGTGCATTTGTGAAAGTAACACTTTGGGAACAATAAGGCCATTGATCTGTCCCTCTTTGTGTTTTAATCTGCCATGGTGGCCTTAAAGAGAAGGATTGATTGATTGTGAGGAGTCCCCACTGACCAGTGCCAGCCAGTGTAATTTTCTAGTTAAGCGGATCCTCCTTTGTAGCATTTGTCCCCGGTTTTACGTTACCTGGGAGCCCATTCTTTTCACCAACCCTCCTGCTCCACATGCTTTGCAGTAATTTGATGAGAGCCGGGCAAAGCAGCGAGATTCAACAGCTGCAATAAAACTGTGGTGGTCTCAGAGCAGCAGCTCAGAGCACTTAACCTGTAGCTTTTTCTGTAAATGCCTCCTGATTTGTCTGTCACCCAATCCGTCAGCAATGAATAATTTTCATGGAAGGTGCACTTTAATTACTTTCCCATTTAAATGGCATTATCATGGCCTATCTTGGTAATTAATCTCACCAAGTATCCTGTTTCAGCCTTTTATTGCTGGCAGACGAGCTCCCCTAAATCCCCCTGAATCTGCCGTGCTTGAATGAGTCCTCCCTCATAGAAGCTGGCGTTGCCTCTTTCCCCTTCACTTGGTCCCTATCGCAGCCGTTGGACAGTCCTTTCTCTGGGCTCAGGCAGCCTGTCAAAGCAGCGGGCTGTTTCACTGCCTTGGAAAAGGACACAGGCAGACACATCCATGCAGGGCTGTAGTCAAGAATAGGCCTTGACTAATGTGGGTTTAGAGAGCTGATAGCTGGTGATAGGCTGGCGATATTCGGTGTTTTTCTTGCTGTCAACAAATCCCATAAAAGAACTAAACCAACAACAAGTATCCCCAGCTAACAAGTCTTGTATTGTTTTCCCATATCTACAGTTTCACCCTTCATTTAGAAACATTTGCTAAAAAGTAAAATTACTGAACCTTTTTTGGAAGTGGAACTTAATATCTTTGAGTCACTTTAAAAAGCTTTACATAGTGTCCAAATGGGCTTCAGTGGGGAAGTCATAAAGTATTACAATTTATTAAAGTAGTACAAACACATTGTTGGGTTGAGACTCATGGAATGTATTGACATTGTAGAAAATGCTGAATTAAAGCCTCAAACCATTTTATGTCTTCAGCCTTTCAAGACTTCAGTGTTTACTCTTGATTTTAGATGAAAAGTGCTGTGCATAAAGTCCCTTGGTTAAAGTTTTGGTTCATAGAGCATAGAAAGTCTTGAATGGAAATGATTCATCCTTCTGGGGAGAATGGATGTGATTAGATCTATGTAGCATATAAATACTGTGAATATATATAAAGCTCAGTCCGCGGAGAAATCTGCATTTGTGACTTCTGATTGGCTCACCAAGCTTCACAGTATAGTCTTACTTAGTCTTACTTAGTCTATAGTCTTACTTAGAATTACAGATGTTTCTTTTGATGGATTCACACCTCACATAAAATGCAGACAAAATGTAAAACATGGACTTTGAAATATTTCTGCAGGCAGAAAATATCTGTCTAATCCTCTCTAGTGTGGCCAGGCCCAGGTTAGAGCAAATCAAGTGTTCACCCATTTTAACAAATGATAGTAACTAGCAAATGCAGATGTCAGTACTGGAGCCGGCTGCTGGAAATGGATATAACAGGGAGGGTTCAGCATTCAGTTGTGGAAAACAAAGACAGTTTAAGATTGAAGGTGTGCAACTTAGATGCTCACGTGCATAGAAATATCCTCATTTCTTTGGTCTTTTGTCCCAGCAGTTAAATAACAGGTGGTTTTACTGGTTGGACAACTGAGCATTCTCACAAATCCTGTGTTTAAAAGAAGGAGAAAAGCTAAAACCTTGCCTGTAAAGCTTTTATATAGTGTTACCTGCTGTAGATGGACAGTGTTAGTTTTGGATATAGTACGAACGTCATTGCTTCAAATCTATCGAGTATGGATTTTATGTTTATCTTTGACTTTTCCGTGTATTTTTTTTTGTTTGTTTCTGCAAAGAGTCTGTCTCCAGCCTTGTTTGTTTGTGCTCTGGATGCAGTTTTATTAATTTGGCACATTTATAGAGTGATGCTATTTCATTCTGAAAACTGTAGGGAAAAGTTGCAACATTCTGATGTTTCTGGCTCAGCTGGGAATACGTTGAATGTTGAAAAGCCAGTAGCTGATTTGCATTCAGCTTCATCCTATAGGCTGTATTCCACCAGAACAGGCGCAGACACGGCTTTAATTATTCAGACCTCGGTGAGGCAGCAGAAAGAGACCGAGGCAATTTTTTTTTTTGGCAGTCAATGTGCTGTTTACCTTCCACAGAGCAACTCAACATTTCAGTCAGACCCTCACCTTTCTGAAATCACCTCTCTTTCTCTTCACATTCGTCAGCCACTCACATTTTTTCTTCAGCCAAGACACTGACAACTCATTTTCTTGCAGAAGTTGGCCAGCAAACAAGTCTCCAGGAGCATCGTTGCACTTATCAACATTTTTGGGGATATTAAATCAGCGTGTGTGTATTTTGCGATAGCTTAAACGCCTGTGTAAACAAATAAAGATTTCTCTGTTTGAATAGAACAGGAAGCTCAGACAGTGAAGAATGTTGACTAGACTCCACTGCGTGTTTACATGTTGGTGACAGTCGGGCTGAGCAGTAAGAGTGACAATGCACTGAGTTAAATGTAGCGAGTCACTCTCTTAGAGCAGTATGTTGAAGGATCTTAAAAAAAAACACACGCACACAAAAAAAATGACACCATTAATCTACTTCGAGATGCAGGTCAATCTACAGTAAATAAAGTAAAGAGCCTTAAATGTGCAAAGTTAAAGTGTCAGCAAGGCTCAGGTTGTTATGATCTCACTATTAGCAAATCTGTCTTTACAGAGGAGCTCAGTAAAGGTCTCTGGGGGGGTGCTGGAGCTGAGCATGTGTCTATTTCCTCCCTCATTATAGTCAGTGATGAAAATGCAACTAAATGATTCAATTCACTGATTCTAGTTAAGCTATGTCCCATAATGTGTCAGTATTTATAGCAGATACAGGCAAATTAATTTGTTCTGGACATGTGAAGTTGCATTACGTCACATGAAATAACATATGGTCTAATTTACTTTTGCCAGTGTCCAGTGCAATCAAGGTAAATAGATTATTGGTTGCTAAAGACATCTAAAAAAAAAAAGGCAAATAGAAATGAATCAATAATGTCTGTGAAAACTGATTAAAATAAATTTACCATTTTTAATTAGCCTCTCTAATCCCATTGCTACCACCACATATGAATGGATTAATTGTGAATTGTTTGTTATACACTGCTGGGATGCACATGTCAATAACTTTATGTACCTTTCGAAAACAAAGTAATAACTATGTAAGTATGTCATCTTTGGAAACGGGTTATCACGACTCATAGTTGCGTTTCATTTTAAGCTGACCTCTAGTGGATGTATAGGGGAAGGTCATAATATAAAGAGTAACAAAGTTCTCATTAGGTAACCATGACTACAGAGGTCCTCTGTCCTTAGAGAAGTACTTATTTTAACCCAAACCACAATCTTTTTCTCAAACTGACCACGTTGTAATTTTTGTCCTGAAACTTATACAAACTATCGTTGTTAGTGCAATTAAAAAACAAGACAAAAACAGAAACAAATGAATAAATGAATAAACATGTGGTTAAGGTTGTAGAACAGTCATGGTTTGGTTGGGTTTAGATTAAAAAAAAAATACTTGGTTAGGTTAGAAAAGATTTTGGTTTTGGTTCCAGAACCTCTGTCTTTATGGTCACAATGAAAACCACACAGTTAAGGTTACACACCGGTCATGGTCACAAGAAGCAACAATGACTATCAGTTTCACATGGGAAATAAACAGTGGTCTCCTCTTGTTTTGTCTTCCCAAACATCCACACAAACCTGCCTCCTAATGTAGCTTCACTGTGTCACCTTACTTCATGTTATAATTGCTATGGGCATTAGAGGTCATAACTCTGGATTACAATAAGGTGTTGGCAGAGACATTCCTGGGAAACGCTGGGAACATAACAGCCATTGTCCAACCCTGGATTTCAGTGAGACTACTTTGTGCTGATGAAAGATGCTGACAGCAGATCTGTGGACAGGTGTTACCAGAGTAATACCCAGAAGTAGATTTTGTTTTTTTAAACTGTGAAGATTACAAAACAAATTCCTTTCACTTATATTGATAGGGGTATAGGTGCACATGTACAGTACACAGGATACCACACAGGGCAAAAAGCTTACTAACCTTTCCTCCTGTATTTGGATTGTTTTTTTCACATATATGCTAGCATTACAGGAGCAGATTAAGGCAGGAGTGCCTGAGTCTTTTCCATGACACCACCATGGGCTGACAGATCACGAGCAGAGAGTATTCGCTCAGTGAAATTACCGACCTGAGGGGTAGTTGATGAGAAATGTCACTGTCGACAAAAATGGAACTCTAATATATTCCATCTCAGGTTTGTTGGACACTTATTAATGTCTCTCAGTGAGTGCCACTAATTGAGGTAGTCAGTCTGGTGCAGCACATGAAGTGTGGGACAAATAACAGTGCAACCTGAGAACAAAAGAGCTGCGATGAGAGTATACATATTTAGCAGCTCTATGAATAATGATAATAATGGTGATAATGCTAATCATAAAAAAAAGAAAACCGTGACAACAATAGCACTATTGTTAAAGAAATGAATAGCTAAAACACATATTCATATGAAAAACCAAGGTGCAGCACAGTAACAGAGGATCACTGGATGGCTGGACTATAAAGTGTGCTAAAAGAGGAGATTTAAATGAAGACATAGAATTAGCCATTAGAGGACCTCAGGGTCCCTGTCGGCACATGGGGAGATAAAAGGTCAGAAATATAACGTGGGGCCAAACCATTCAGAGCTTTAAAAATGATAAGTAGAATTTTAAAATCAACTCTTTATCTTGGAGCAAGTTCAAAAAAGAAAGGAAAGGTGTAAAGGGCTCTCGTTCTTCGGTACCTGTTAAAATTGCATTCTGGAATTTGCTGCAGATTGCTGAAATTCATCTAAGAATGATTGTTTCAAGAGTTGTGGCTGACAATGACGGCTTGATTCTGGAAGTTTTCCGAAGCTAAAAAAGCCTAACGGAAAGACAAGATTGTTCAGGATGATGTCGTCAATTCAAAAGATTAGGTTTTCTACAATTTTGGAGGGGTTAAGCTGAGGTAAATTTTAAGCCATACAGTTATAAATGTCCTCAAGACATTTTTTCTGGAAATGTTTCAGTGAGGTACTTGGGGTCACAGCAGAGAAAAATTGAAATGGGACATTCCAATAGGAGCAGTAAACAGTGAACAGTATGGGGCCGAGTTCTGAACCCTGAGGAACTTTATAATGTAGCCTACAGGTGGAAGACCTTGACTAGGATCTACCAGTTAGAAAGTCCTGTCTGTAAAGTATAACTTAGACTCAAAGGCCGTGTCTCCGATATCCACCAATTATCCTAAGTGTTGCTCTGGTGGGCTCTAAAAGGATTTTGGAAAGATTATCATTCATAACTGCTAAAAGTTGATTTTCAGCAATCTTCTCAAGGACTCTGGCTGAAGAAGGGAGTTTGGAGATTGGACTGAAATTAGGTTTCTTTAAGAGGGGCTGAACAAGAACATTTTTTTTTTCAAAAATAGCCAGGCACGGTACCAGAGGAAGTAGATCCATTTAAAATGTTCAATATAAAAGGAAGGAAATTCTGTTACAAACTTCTTTATAAAATGGAAAGAGTAGTGTGTCTAGAGGACACACGGAGGGGTTTCATTCTGTTGATAATTGAAGATCTCAGAGCTCACTGTGTTCTCAAGTTGAGCATCAAAGACCACATTATAACATAATGATTCTCCTGATTATTCATCATTTTCCCTTCAATGTCGATTTTTTTTCCCATCACTTATGAGAGTTTCATTTTTAACACCGAGCCTATCAGGCGATGAAATCTGATGATAATAATGATAAAGATTGGAAACCGGTTAATGAAGCTGTTTTATTCGCTGCAAGGCCATAGAAATCAGAAAAAATATGATTGCTGATAGCATTTCTGCTATTACTAAAATTAAGCTATCTTACCACAGTTATTGTAATGTGAATGTGTGTCGTCCAAATGAAGGAAACAGGATTAAAAAAGCTTTAGGTTTATCAAACATATCACATATTTTCACAGATGGTCCACTTACTGGCTTTTTTTTTTTTGGTACTTTCAGCTTCATCTAATGGTCTTCAGCAAATGAAGTAAAAATGCACATGATAAATAAAAATGTGCTCTTCTAAACTAAAAACCTACACAACAGAAAGTCATCGTGAATAGTGAAATAGTGAATCATGTTATGATTGCATTATTATTCTGTGTGGCAAAGCACCGAATGTTCATCAGCTGTGTTGATTTTCTGCTTTTCTCTCTTGTACAATATTGTAAATTGAATATCTTGGACTATTAGCCACACAAAATAAGCAATTTGAAGATGTCACTTTGGGCTGAATGAACTCTATATATATTTTTTTACCGTTTACCAATATTTTTCAAAATGACTGACAAATGGAATGATCTGGAAAGCAAGCAACAGTTTACTGGTAATAAGAATAGTATTTACTTGCAGGGAAATTCAGAAAGTCATTGTCCTTCCTTTCCTCTCCAATGAGTTCTAACTGAAAAGTGAACTTCAGCTTCCATATTTAAAGTTGCTATGTGTGTTTTCAAGCGTTGACCGGTCAGTAGAGGCAGCTGGCTTTAGCTCTGGAATGCAGCAGCTCTCCGTTTACAGCCCACGGGTAACTGTAAGGCCTCAGTAAACACCAAAATACTTTCTTTCCTTCTCCCTCTTTATCTACTCACTCACTTGCACTCCGTCCGATCTCTCATGTACATTCATGCAGACGTTTACACACACACACACACACACACACGCATACCACATTCACCCTGTCAGCATGCACCTGTGACTCCCAGAGTCTCTCTTTATATGGAACACATGCTCGGGAATCTCACAGCCCCGGCTGCAAATGGCTCCGGCACTTTGCAATAGAGCCATTCAAGTGTTTCATTTCCTGCCGAAGGAGTTAAAAGAACTTCCAAGGGTAATAGAAAGCCAAGCAGGTTTGCATTCCGTAGGTGCCCAAGTGTGCGCGTGCACACACACACACACACACATCTGCAGTCCGCAGTCAATAGCTAAACTTTGATCGCAGTTTCCTGTAGTCACTGGTATTTTGTGTGGTGGTTCAGAGAGACTGTTCAGGGGCTAACGTGCATGCAGCATGTTTTCTGGAGAGGGCACATTTCTATGACCACACATAGGAGAACAAAAACGTGTTAGCGTTGCTCTCTCACAGAGAGTTACATCTAATTGTTGTGTTTAATGTGTGTGGTGTGTGTGTGGCTGCTCCTGTGGTGAGAAAAGTACATGTAATTAATCACGGGATCACTTGCTCTTATGTTCTCTCCTATACCTGATAAACGTGTCTTATTTGCCTCTCGTGGTGCAGAACCTTTGCACTCCTAAGATGGTTCTTGAGAGTCAAGGTTATTCGAACCTTGATAATAATGGAGCCTCTAGTTAGCCATAATTTAAATGTACATTTTTGTTCATATGTCGCAGTATGACTGCACATGGCCTGGATTGTGTTGCTTTGCTAGAGAGCGTCCCCCCTCAAAGCATGTCTTTCATTTCAGAAGTCTATGAAATGTTTTACAGTCGTTAGAATTGGCAGAGGTTTGTGCTGGATAACACAGTTGTGTGTTGCTGTTGCAAGATGTGTGGGAATTTTTTTTTAATGTTGGGTGGAGGGGGCACGCAGGGGCTCTGTGAGCATTACTCACTGGTGCTTTGTGAGATGAAAGAATCAGGGGAGATTGACAGCTCGGCTCTTTTCCGTCTTTCATTGTCTCATCAACATACTGTCTCCTGCAGTGAGGAAAACTAATTATGTCTTCGACCCCCTGCTTCACCCCCCTCCCTTTTATTCAGATCATCATCACACTTGGAAATCATAATGAGTTTGTGGCTGACCAATCTGGCTTTGGGAAAGGAACAGGGGGGAATCAGAAAGTCCATTTGCCTCTGCTCAAACAGGTCGCTGGCAATTATGGACAACCTTTTGACCCTGGAGAGCTGTCACCTCAAATTCTTTAAGGGCCTGACTGAGACTTAGACTTAGTTGTACACACCTGCTCGCCTCCTTGGCTCTATGTCCACTGCTTTAAACCAGTGCTGTACCAAAACCCTTTTGTTATCAAAGCAGAGAGAGTGTGTGACAGCCATCTGGTGGGCTGCTTTTAATTATTTGGCATAAAACAACCGTAAAAACATAATGGCAGCCGAAGATCTGAAAGGACGTTGGTATTAGCCACAGAGCAGATGGGCTTCACATCTGGGCTAGAGAAAGTTAGTAAGGGCGAGAGGGACGCTGTGACAAGGTAACGTGGCTGAAAGCTTTTTTTTTTTTTTTTTCTCAAAACTCTCCCCGTGTCCCTTTGTATCAGGTGATCTCCTTCACCCACCCGTCCTCTGCTCATTCGGCATGCTGCATCCTTGGACAGCTAGGACAAAGAGTTACTTGGAAGTGTTTGGAAGTGACTCAGGCACCCTGAGTCCCGCTGAGAGAAAATAATTGCCCGTTTAGCCGTGTGATGCCAGAGATTGTTGACAAAACGCAAGAGTACGACACATGTTAACTGAGAACTGATCAGCCACTTTCAGAGGAGCAACTACTAGGCTGGAAACAGAATATTTCCTTAGAGCAAAAAGAGAACATTTCAGATGCTTTTCCAGGGTTTCATATCTGCAGTTTAGGATATTACTGCCGCATTCATTAATATTTTTTGGTGTTTATGTTTTTCTACCTGATTCCTTATGTTTTTCTTCCAACAATGGTTTCATTAATTACTGGTTGGAAGCTTTATTTTTTGGTCAAAAAATCTGATGTTTAGTGTTATAGTTCCTATAGCTGAACCTTTTTCTGTGTTTTTGTAGCACCAAGTCCCTTTAAGATAAAAAAAAGGACCCAGAAATAAACAATGTTTAAGCTTAGAAACACATGTTTTCCTGTTTGATGAGCATTTGTTTCTCAGGTAGGGGTTCTTGTAAAGGTACTAATTTGACTCCTGGGCATTCAGTTTGGCAAACAGCTTGAAGTCTTGGGGCTTTGTGGAGCACACTAGGGTTGCAGTCATTAGTTGATTAGTCATTTTTAAAAGCAAAAATGACAGATATTTTGTAGACACAGCCTCTTAAAGAGAAGGATTTTGTATTTCTCTCTGTGTGTTTCTATATCTATAGTTTGTATTTCTCTCTCTCTTCTCTATTTCTGTTTTACAGGATGTAAAGTAAATATAATATACACACACATCATCATCGTCTTAAAGAAACACTTATGCACTACATTTCATGATTGTCAGCTTAACTGATAATAATAAAATCATTTGTTGTATTTTAAGCCCTCATTTGGTAGCACTGTGGTCTGCCAGTAACTAGCATCTATCAGTGATTGAGCAATGTAAGTGTGTCCCCTTACCTCTGCAGTATTCACTGCTCTCTTCACTGAAGAAATTGGGAGAAAAAAACATAAAATCTGTCTCTGTATGCCCGAATGTGATTTTTACATTTGGTTTATTTTATTTTATTCACGGTGGTGTGTACACACTGCCGATACACTGTGCCGCCGCTGTGTACTCCATGTAGTGAAGTACTGAGACGGAGGAGAGCTCCTCTTCTGTGAAAAGCGTGTGATGAAATGTATTCTCTGAAGAAAGATTACATCTAAATGAAAGTTGGAAGAGCTTGTATCCTTAGAGACTGAGTTAATTAAATTTGTAAATTCCTCCCAAATCATCTCCCCATCACACTGGTGACTCGCTATACAATGCTGCCAAAGAAGTATGTCACAATGTGTTAAGACCAGTATACTTTGGCTGTAGATGTCTAGATGAGAGATGAAATTAAAGGCCTGCAGAGACACCCCCCTGATATCCTCATCCCCACCCCACATGTTTTCAGCAGGTTCAGCTTTTGTGCAAACACTCCTCCAGTGACGAGAGATAATCACTTATTAATGTCAAGACGTTATTTGATTTTGTCTGCCATGCAAAATTAAATTACATCTAGCTTGCAAGATTCAGTGACTTAATGTACTGATTGGATATATTTCAACTGTTATGGCCTTATTAATCTGACACGTTACAGATAACATCCTGTGGTTTTTGGCTTCAAATTGTAGCTGATAACACAAAGTGAATTCAGCCTGGATGTCCAAACCATGACAACCGCAGGAGACGGCTGCATACAGTAAAGTCACTGCCCCCCTAAATCACTGAGAGCACAACATGGTGTGTTGCAGGAGGTGGAGACTTCTCCTCTCCCCCGAACTGTCAACACAGATTTTTTTTTTTTTTTTTTTTGTTATTTTGTCACCTCGAACCAAGCGAAGGTAGCTGGCTTTAAACTGTGCGAACATGCCTGGCATTTGCATCAGAATAACTCACCGCTCTCCAATTAACTGGTGACAAAGTGGATTGGAGATACGCTAAGTAAACATGCCGGACGTCTGACACAAAGAGGCAAAAGCCGTCTGCCTGTCATTGTTCATGGCGTAATTGGGAAGGGGGTCTGAGAAAAGCTGAGCACCCTGAAAAGCAAACTCTTGCTCGGGCCCTCCCACTAAGTCCTAAGCCTCGTCTCCCTCGCTGCCTATCAGACAGAAATCACCAATTACTGTAATGGTGAAATCCTGCAGCCAATACACAAAGGCTGACAATGATGTGACACCTTGCCGGCCTTAATCAGGATGTCGGGCTTCATCTCTCAATTTGGAAGCCCTCTGTCACTCTGTGCGATACACAGCTTTAAGCTGCTTTGGCCTTTTTTTTTTCCATATGGTGCTGTTATGGTACTTGAACTTAGCTGGGAGACAAATTGAAGTTTTTTTGTGTCATCACATTCAGTAACTTCAGTAAGTTCATTGGTATACAGTCTGAGATCTGAGACCAAAGTGGTTTCACATTGGATTAAGTGTGTTCTATATTAAACCAGTGGCTAGCTAGTGTGCTTCTTTAGCAAGCCAGAGAAATACTGATTTAAAGTGTCACATAAAACTGCACAATTACCTCAGTTAGCCTACTAATAAGGTTGCATTGGTGTAATTGCTAAATGTTAGCAGCCTAGCCAGCTTATGAGAGCCACTAATGTGAATACTAGTACTTTCTAGGCTCACCAGTAGCAGTTAGCATTGCTCCTGAAGTAGTTAGCTTACTGTAAACATCAGAGCTGAGTATTATTCAAAACTTGTTTTGATTATCTACAAAACACACAAAAACTCAATCTGCTTGGTTTCTAAATGCATCAGAACCCAAACTAAATAGCAAGAAATTGTTACTAGTTGTTATTTAAATCAGGAGCTAATTCAATACCACCTGCATTCGTGTGAAGGAATAAACAGGGATTTCTTGGAGCAGACTTTTTATTTCTGCAGAAAGTTAATATTTTACGGTGGTAATTGGTGCTACAGACACATTTCAGTCTGTACAAGAGGCTATTACATTCTGATCCAGACCTAATTAACACCAGTATGAGTTAAAGTCTTTCATCGGCTCGGTGGTTCAGGCTGAGGCAGACTGACATCTCTGCAGTCTGCTGGGTAAAGCCCTGAACCTCGCTCCATCACATCAGCAGGGGGATGACACCGACTGGCTGATATACGTGTGACTTCCACACAAGGCCAGACTCTGCCTGACATACCGACAATCCAACATACTGTATGACTGTGTGTGTGTGTTTGTGCACCACACTGCTGGTGGTCCACTGCTAGTGGAGAATCTGCATCACAAACACTCCCCCCTCACCACCACTCACCCCATCCCTCACCCTCCCAACCCACCCCCTGCTGCGTCTTTTTGAGCCTGAACCCACACAGCTCTGTGCAGAGCTGCCGTCTATGTAGATATGAATGGTCCCACCAACTATTCTTGAGTTTAATAGTAAAGGATTAAGGCAATTCAGACAGATTTACAAAGGACAGGCTGGGGTAGCTTTTTTTTTTTATTGTCCCTGTGTGACTAATGGCAGTTGTGGGCATTTTAAGAGACAACACAATGTGTTCAAGGCGTTGGCTGCTGATTATTTCCATGTGGAGGCTGAGAATTTATTTGACCAGAACGTGGTATTTGCAGCAGGGATAGATTAAGAAATTGCTTTTTATTCTTTTCTTCTTTTTTTTTCCCGCTTTGACAGTGCCTCTTTGTGCCGTACCTGCTTCCTTCTCCATCTCAAAGAAAATAGAAATATGATTCTGAGAAGAAGAAAAAAAAAAAAAAAACAGTTATACACAGATTGGTCTTTTTTTCTGGCTGGACTCCAAACTTTAATCAGTTTGCTGACTTCAAGAGGTACAATACTTTCCAAGGCTTCTTCTTTACCCAGCAGGGAAAGTGATTCATCTGCTCAACCTGCAGTTTTATGTAACCGTTCCTTGCTTCTGTCATTTTAAGCAGCTTCCTCCATAAGCTCACCACAAAGCCACTGAACAGCCAAAATGAGAAAACATTATACAGCTAATAGAGCTGTTACAAAAAAAAAATACCTTTCTGGATTGCTTAATGCCACCAGGTGCCACCTTGAGCATGCTGGGTGTATTATGTTGCTCAGCTCACAGTAGTGTTTTGAAGTCCTTCTCAATATCACTGCTATTTTCTTCCCCCCAGCCTTGCTGATGATCTCTGACATCTCATTAGAGTGTCTGTTATTCGTATTACCTACGCTAAGGCAAAGCGATGGCGCTGGATATTGTGAGGTAAATTTCTGTAACCAGCCAAAAGAAGAAAAAGAGTCATTATCAAGTCCAATATATAGTTGGCAGCAAAACAGAGACACTTTGCTCGGAGGAGAAAGTACAAGCTATGAGATTGTTTCCCAAGATACATTTTCAAGGCTAATTATCTTGCAATAATGACATCATTATAATGATAGTGAGCCAGAGCCCCGACTGTTGAAGAACGAAGCTTTGTTCAGACAGCGCTCACACACATACGGCCATGTGCAAACACAGCTAAAAATATTTGTTTTTCTCATAAAACCAATAATATCACAGTGAGTAAAATATTCAAAGAAGCTGCAGGTGTGTTTATTTGAATTCACACTTGATTGCACAGTAACACAACTGTGAACTTCATTTATTTGAGGAAATATTCTTCTTCATTTCTGGATATTCACTGTTGTCCTCATGCCCTCTGTAAACAAGAGATGCCCTGCTCTCCTCCCCTGACTCCTGACAGCCGTCTGAGAGGCGGTGTGTGTGTGTGTGTGTGTGTGCACTGCTGCTGTCAGCTGTGGGTTTTTTCTGCACAGGTGTGGGAGGGGGGGAGTGGAGTCAAGAGAAAGCTCCAGTCACAGCCCTGAGCTGAAATAGTCCTGTGGCCGTGAGGAATTCTAGTCTGCTCTCACAGTCTGTGGCTGGAGGAGCTGGCTCCTCTGACTCTGTCTGTGGTGTGGTGGGGTTTCTCCAGTCACTCACTCACCGAATGTCGGAGGAGGATGACAGCTGTCGAGGAAAACATGTTTTGAGGCATGTTCCAATTCTCATATGGAACAGTTTCTATTCACATGAGAGAAATAAAACTCCAAACAACAAAATATTAGGCTTAATGAATAATTGATGTTGGTAATATTGCATTACTCAATTATGTGCCATAATTCCCATAATTTCCACAATTTTAGAGTGTTTTAGGGGGACGACTTGAAGAATTACTTTTTAGATATTGCTGCAGAATATAGGTGAGGAAACTTGTCCAGATAAACATGATGCAAGTTTATTGGGTGACACTTGCTACTAAGTCATAAATGGTGAACAAAAAAATATTTTGAATTTATCTTGTTATTGTTAAGTTTAGTTTTTACACTTTTGCCTTCTCCATCCACAATAATATCCTTTGTCTGGGTATTTGGACTGGACCATGTATCATCATTTCAATTCAATTTAACTATAGATATTTTTAAATAATCGTTGATTATAGTGAATATGTAAATTTACATTTGCCATACTATAATATTTTCATCTGTAGAGAGTTTGGTTGTCCAGAGAGCAGCTGCCCACTTCACCCAGTTGGTAATCAAAGAAGGAGACTTCGAGAAAAAAAAAAAAAAAAAAAAAAAAAAACTTTTCTCATAGCAAATGTTTTAAGGGGGATTATCAGTTTAACAAGCACAGTGGACACACCAGCAGCTTCTCCCACCTCAGCAAGTCTTCCTCCAATCCTCTGTCCAAGGTCAAAGGTCACATTTGGTCACTGGTTGTCCCCCTCTCTCAGAAAGAGGATTTAGGCCATGCTCTCCCAGGGAGACCTCTTGTTTATCCAGCAGGTGTACCAGCGTTAGTGGGCGTCTCTCCATGCACTGAATCTGACTCTGTGCCCGGCCGCTACAGCCTGGAAGCCAGCAGTGGGACACACTGTAGAGACAGGACAAAGGACAGTGTAGGTCAGAGAGGGAGCCGAGAGCCAATGTGTGCCGAGTTCAGCCAGGCAACCTGAGAGCTGGCTTTTTTTTTGTGTGTGTGTGTGTGTGAGCGGCCCGTCACTCATTGCAGCGTCGGCTCAAAACCGAACAGAGTGGGTGGAGGGCCGTGCTGCTGCAAGTCTGGGAATGCTCTTGTTAAACTCGACAGCTTTTTAGAGCCGTGAACAACTTTTACATGACGCTCGCTAATAAATCATCATTATGAATTTGATCTAAACAGATTGTTACACTCAGTGATTTGTGGCAAATCATCTCTGAAATTGTTCTAGGAGCGTGATGTGTATTTTTCTCTTAAATTCCACAATATCCACAAGCAACACGGAGTTCTAGTCGCTGCTTGTCTCTCTCAGTGTTTAGCAGTCATTAATCATAATCAGTTAGCTGCTTCCATAAGTTAACAGAATCTAAAAATGAAAAGATGTGGCTCAGGAGGCCAATCGTTTAAAGGATCAACACTTTCTACGCAGCAGTACACACCAGCTATTACCACTACAAAGTCTCTCTCCAGGACAAATATGCCTTGTGTGTGTGTGTTGCTGCGCAAACGACACACCCAGTCACGAGCATTTGTGTGCTGCTGTCTGGTTCCCTTCACGTCCTGTCATTTGCTTTTTGTCTGCGCATAAAGAAGACATCAAGCGAGCTCATGGCAGACAGATGAGCGATAGAAGAGTTCACTGCCAATGACAGACGCACACACACACAAAAAAAAGCCAGTCCCTACAACTACAGTCAGCCACTAAATAGGCTTTTGTGCATTTTTTTTTTTCCACATGCCGTCTGGCTGGAGGCCTGTCTGGAGTGTCTGGCCTTGGGGTTACTCATCATGCGCTCGGCTGCCGGCATCAGGCCGTCCCCTTGATTACAGGGCTGCAGCTGAGTGGACTGGGCGTTCCGGTCTTATCCCTTATCACCAGGTGCTTTTTTACCCCGGCTCTGCGGCCGCTCTCAACGTCCCGCAGATGCAGGCGATTGACTCGACCCAAGTGCCCATTAAAATGAGCCCTGTACCTTCCCTGTAAGGTCGTTATCGCCGTCATTTATTGCATCAGCGTGGTTATTTCAAAAACAAAAGCAGCAGAGCGTTTACCTCACAAATGGCAGTATGAAGGTGACTAAGCATGAACGCCTTTCAGCATGAGGTATTTTAAAAACAGAGATGTCAGAGCATGAGGAGTCACTGCTCCATCGGAGATGTCCCTCTCTCTCTTCACTGAACCTTTAAGTTTGTTCAAACAACCCAACTCCATACTGTCCGACACGTCAGATGAACACTGACAGAAAACACTCCCTGTAAGATTGGATGGTGAGTCCAGCTGGGCGGGGCTTGATGCACGACTGAGAGAGACTGCTTTGTTATGACATCATAAAGTCAGCTTTTCTTAAACCAAATTCTGCTAGGGTAGATCATGGATCCAGGTGGGTGTGACACAAAGTTGAAGAAGTCCTAACAGCTCATTAAAGGCTCTGTTTCTGAATACAGGCTATGTGCCTGTGAACGCAACACTTTGATACTTTGACAGTAAGACACAAAAATTCTACTTTTATACAACACTGAATATTTGAACAGAACTATGTTCAATTCCATACTGTAAAGCAGTGGTTCCCAACTTTTTTTCTCTTGTGAACCCCCTGAGTCTTTTGTCATACCATGAGTCCGCCCTTACTCATACTTGTTAATCATTCTCCAAAAGTGGTCATATAAAACGTAACACAACTGATTTTGAAATGAAAATCATTTTAATTTCTCTCTTTGTACATTTGTATGAAGAAATATTGCACACTTTTAAATAATAATTCTGCATTTTTGTTCTTTTGAACTCAAATTAAACCTAAAACTGGATAAAAATCTGTCTGTATCAAAATAACATAAATAATAATCAACATACCTTTCTTCTATTAAACTCTTATGACAGTCATAACTATAAGTCTTCTAACAGGACTTCACTGCAAAAGAAACACTGAGGCTGTGCTGTACAAGTGAATCCATACAAAATACAGTATCCGCTGAACTGCCTGTGTTTACGTTTGGTCTCTTTCTTCCAGTGGTGGGCTCCCCTGAACCCTCTCCTGAGTCCACAGCAACAGTAACTGAACATTTGCATCATTTATCCATGTTTGCTTGCAGCTAGCCTATATTTGGCTGTTTTGGTGTTTAGCATGCCTTTTTAGTATGTGTCTTCACAGAGTTGTGCCACAGGTTATTGTTTCCCAGGGCACGCATGTACCATTTTAATAATGGGCTTATGAAATGACCGGGGATATTTACTTATCATCTTGGAAATAAATTAATAAATGTTTCCAATGTTACCCCTAGGGGCACGCGTACCCCGGGTTGAGTTAAAAGACGAAGAAAACTAGCACCCAGACATATTTATAACCCTCGAACCAATGCATTTACTTATGTAACTAATCAATTAAATGACTCATGGTCTCAGTTCTCCATTTACACTAAGGCAGCATTAGTCAGTAATATCATCCAGATATAATGAGCCTCATTTCAAGGCATTGGTGGGTTCCTATTGTGAGGCCTTTGAGTGCCTTCAGATAATGTCTTCTCTGAGTTAGTTCTACAAATAAAAGTGAATAGAATTAGATAAAAAGGTTTATTTTTTTGTACTTCTAAAGAACGGGACCTCATATTATATCATTCTCATTATGCAATCAGCAGATTCATAATGGGGTCCCTGGAGCAGTTAACCACTTTGCCTGGGTGGTACTGCTTTAAACTGAAGGGTCAGTACAGGTTACTTGTTATCCCCCCCCACCCCCAGAACAAGGTGTCTTTGCACTCCCCCTCATGTAGCTTCTTTCCACTTCTTTCCACTATTTATTTATTTAGTTGGTTTAAAACAGGGACAGACCATATTGATGAACATTAAATTAAATATGCCGGATTCTAGCCATAGGCTAATTTCTGTCCGTAGTCCCTCGGCAGGTTGGTGTCAAACATATAGTACATAGATTACAAAGTCACAAAAGGGAAAAGAAACAGGTTATAGAATCACAGGACGTCAGTCAGACAGATGTGCTCTTGCAAAATGAAATCTCAAAACAACAACCAGGGCGCCTGAGATAACCAAAGTTGGCACGCTGTCACTCCATCTGAACTTGTTGACAGATTCAAGGTGCTCAGCCATCCCCCAGACTTCAGCGCCAAGGGAGCACATTCAGCACCTTACCGCTGCCGGTTTCTGAGCAAGGGGCATTTTTGGCGCTTACTGGACTCTTCTTAGACTCTGATTTAACTGCATGGTGTCTTGGAGAGCTGCAGGCCCGGCCTAGATCTGTTGGCAATCAGCGGTGTGTTGGACTAGACTGCTCTGTGCAAAATTACAGAGGCGGCTGGAGGGGCCCTGGATATGATTTCCCTGGGATGGAGCCTGTCCAAGACTGTGATTAAAGAGCATATGAGCACTGATTAATATGATCATCTTCCTGATGACAGAGGTATTTCTATAATAAATGGATGTTTATGATGCCAGCCCTCAGCGATCATATGTCCCCCCACATTCTGCAAAATGGCAGCACTGGCTTTTAATTTGAAAATTTTTAATATTTTTCACGTTGAATGCCAAAACATTTAGATTTATTCGCTGGCGATAAGGGAGTGGAAGCAGCATCAGGAGCAGCTGCCTCAGTGTGAAGCTGCAGATAAGTGCCACTATAGGGGTTGAAACCTCAAAATAATAGCTGTGCCTCTGGATGCTGACCAGGTGCACGCCGTCCGTCTGCGGTACGCCACATTTCTCGTGACTTATATCACTTATCAATCCTCCCTGTGGAGCTCATACGTCCAATCATGGCCTCAGATTGGACCGCAGGGCCCTCAGGCTGTGCTTTGACATTTAAAGGAAGCAAAAAAGGTTGGAAGGCCATTTGGCTGCTTAGCGGCCCCTGTAAATATCCAGCGTCAACCAGCACCGGCTTCTCTGCGTAATCGGCTCTGTGTCTTTTCACTCCGTGGTCTTTGTTTTATTAAGATAAACGATAAAGCCACTGTGTATGCACACGCATATCTCTGCTTAGCCCGGACCGTGTATTTGAAAAGACATGCCTCGCAGCTGCTTGTAGCAAAAAGGGGAAAAAAGAAAAGAAGAAAAAAGGTCAGCGAGGCGGCGAATAAGCAAAGCCAAGCATGTACATTATAACAACTACCAGTGCTTTCATTTCTCATCTGGCTTGTGCCTGTTTGTTTCACAGTGTATTCTCTCTGACAGTCCATGTGCTGAGCTGGAGTTAGATAGCATCATTATAACACAGCTCACTAGTTAAAACAAAAAAAAAAAAAAGGGGGGGGGGGGGATTTGGACAAGCATGGCGGGTTTTTATGACTTCATCAGGCTGCCTGGGCAATGAATTCAGGAAATTCAGCAATTAAGAATGAGGATATCAGGTTGTACATCATGCAGCCAGGCTGTTCTTGTGGGGATTTACTCTGATTAAGTGGGTTCAGATGAAAATGGTCTGTGAACAAAAACCTGAGGTTTATTTACAAATTCGCAGAGCTCTTTCCTCTGTTTTTGACCCTGTCGTTTATTCCCAGCGACCTCCCTGGAAACGAGTCTGCATCTCAAAGCGTTTTGCTGCGTCCCACCATGCCACCTCACATCACATTACATTACATCCCCACACACACACACACTGGCCTGTTGTGCATTGTCACAATAATTATGATTGCCAGCGTAAGTCAACAAATGCTCTTATTTGGCAGCCTGGGAAGTTTATTACAAACAACTGGGCCCTGTGTTTCTTAATGCAGATGGTTAAGGATGTTAAATCAAGAGGCTCTGTTTTACGGCTGTGGTGAATACATTGGGGGGGGGGGCTTGGCACAATCAAGCTGCAGTACACATCTAGTTTATGTTCCATGTGATTGTTTTGTGAATCATACTGCTGTTTCCCATCTGTCCTGCTAATCATTATGACCTTTTTTACCAACACGACCTGATTCTTCTGCGAGACACGGGAGGAAATTACACTTCACACCTAGCGTTATTAAAAAATAGCATCTCTACAGATCAGATTTGCTTCGCTGCTCATATTTTGTTTTATCTCGTGAAAAGAGGAAACATAGGTTATTTGAACGGGGAGTAAAGCGGGAGAAGAGGATTGCCATGACTTTAGTATGTACAGTCACATGAGCGCCTCAGAAGTTGGTTTGAGCCATTGAATCTGAATCTGAGTCCAGTGAGATTATCCCTGGAGCCCTGGAGGGGGGGGGGTCTGCTGTTGGATAATAATATGCCTTTGTTCAATTTTTAAATGTTCCCTTTACATTTTACACAACACAAGAAGCCTATTTTACACCTCCCTCACCAGCAGAGGGCCGACAGAACAACAGGAAACATTGAAGATAGTCACCATTTGACTATAGAAATATTGCTTCTGTTTCATCTTCCACCAAACAAGTGTGTTTCTTTATGTCTGGATAATATAAGTTGATCCATAAGAAGACGTATCTGTAGTTATAGGAACCAAAATCCATCTCAGTGCAATTTTACATCTCCTCTCAGGAGAGAACAGCTCAGCCAATCAGAGGAGAGGCTCAGAACCCAGATCAGTGTTATAATCAACAAAGACATTTGCATCTACCTGTGTCCAATCAAAGCTATTCAAAATACAAATTTGATTTATCAAAAATGTTTGATAATTTCTATGAAAGATGAGTATATTTGACATTTTGCTGTCAGATCAATCGGTAATCAATATCAATATCAGGATCACATATCCACTTTGGGCTCTGACGTACACAGCAATTGTTTGTCTATTCTCTGTCAAAGTGAATGTGTAGACCTGTCCATTCATGAGAGGATCACCCCGAGATGTATTTTAGAGCACAGGGTGAACAGAGCCATCATTTCACCATTACTGGTATATGATTATGTAAATTTAGGCCACGGTACAGTGGAGTTAAAATGACTCTATTCTTGCCCTACATGAGGGAAAATAAATATGGCTATTGCAGACCCAATTCTAGCTGACTTGAAGAAATCAGGGATGCTGAGAGCCGCTGATGATAGGCTGCCAGCCCTGCTCCCTAATTTGGACACTGACACAGGGGAAGCTGAGTGCTTCCTCAAGAAGCGGGGTCCCTGCTGGTTTAACAATTATATAACAAAGCTGACCACTGATTTCTGCATCTGTTACAGCCACTGAATGTTTTTTTTTTTTTTTTCATATGAACATGCAGGCAGGGAAACTCCGCCGCAGGTTAAAATGAACTCACTGTCAGGAGGTATCGGGGGCGCAGTCATGCACAGTGCGCCTCACATGTGCATGTGTCAGTGTAGCATGAATGCAATTCCCCTCACTGACCCTCCACTATGATTCTGATTCTTGGCTTGGCAGCGGCTCACAGCAGCTATACTTAAGCTGTTAAGTGCGGGTGATGCACTTGGAAAATAAACATTTACTTGCGTGAGCAGCAGGAGAATTCAAGAGGGGGGGTATTTTATTAAGTGCAGAAATTCTTATTGACATGTAATGCATCGCCTTTATGACCAAACACATCCCACTATCGTCTGATAAGCACATTTCTGTCAGACCTCGCCGTTACTCTTAAGAAAATAAAAGCTCTGAGGCAAAGAGAATTGGATTTGATACCTCTTTGTTGATGTGAATATATGATAGTGGGGTCCTTGAACTGGAAAATAATGAGGGGGAAATTTGATGGCAGTGTTGAGCTGTCAGTGGTGAAAGCATCTGATATGTATTAATAATCATCCCATCACCTCTGAAGCTGTCAGGCCTATAGAACATGAAAGATCCCAGCCTAGGTCTCCTTCAAATCAAGCCCCGGCTAATTGCTTTCAAGCAGAGGCACCTCTGACCTCCCTGCATGGTCACTAAAGGTGTCCCTGCTCGACCGGCATTGTTATGCAGTGAGCACCCCGTCCTCTGCCAGGCTCTTTAAAACTCTATTTTCAAACACAGTTGGTTCAAGGGTATTTCATGCACCTCCACCTGAAGCGTTAGCGGTGATTTGGCATCATCGGACTATCAAACTGTTCCAGAGCTGGTACCGCTGCTGCTTTGATGCGAGGACGCGCTGCAGATTTGTTTTTTTTGTTGTTGGGTTTTTTGTTTTTTTTTTTGCAACGTCTGGACCAAAATGCACATGATCTTTGTAAAGGGGAACTTGTAAATGAAATACATTGTTCAGAGAGGAGGAGAAAGTCCTTCAAAGGTGTAGGGCTGATTTCAAAGGAGAAGAATTAAGTTGTTGTCAGGCCTTGAGATCTCAATGCACTGCAAAACAAACAAATTCAGAAAATATCTTCAATTTGACTACACGTGTTCTGCAAATACTCACAACAGTGCACTGCAAGTACCACAGGCAAAAATGGAAGTGTTTCCAAGGGACGCAAAAAAGCAATGATGTTCAGTATTGTGGTTTGTAGGCAGGAAATCTGAAACAGATGAAAAAGGTTAAAAGCAAGAACGCTACCACAGTTCCTGTACATGTAGCAGAGCCTGGGTCTGTTAGTGTCCTTCATCTTAAGTACTCCAAGTTTCATACAACTAAACAAATGCTGCTTTTAATCCAAATGTATCGTATGGTGCTGTGCTTGTTGAGTGGATGAATGGCCTTCAAAGCCAAGACAGGCCAGCATCACATTCAGACAGGTGGATGGTAGATGGAGGGTGTGCAGATCACATCCACCCCACATCCACTGTCTATTAGATTCACACCCACGTGGAAAACAAACCCAGCTGTGAAAGCGAAACAGCTGAGGTCACATGGAATTTGGCAAAAATGATTGTGCTGTCTTAAAAGATGTAAATTGCATCCTCTGCACAGGGAGACACCAATGTTTTCCCTCCAAGAGAGGATTACATGGAGATGCAGGCTGGTGGAGAGTGAGTCAGGGTGTTGAGGGCGGAGGGAGGCGGAGGTAGGGGGATTGTTCAAATACATTTGCCTTTAGATGCAGTGACCCTCGACATTTCTCTGAGACTGAGTGACTGAGTTTTACTGTCAGCTGAAGTGACTTTCATTGAATTCAACAAAACAAGCAAACCTTGAATGTCAAGAGGAATTCCACCAATTAGATTCATGGTAGTGAGTTAGCTAGTCTTCTGTGGCTCTAGAGGAGCTTTGTCAAGTCTGAGAAAATAATGATGTCATGCACCTTTAAATGCAGTTGTGCTACAAGGATTATCTAAATCAAAACAGTAACAAAAGATGTGCCCAGTTTCCTGAAATAGCATGGGATCATGGGAGTTGTCTTCACCACCATAGCTACTCCTGGTTTGTATTCCTTTAAGGTCAGAAGCTCAGTTTTTTGCCTGGAGTGACATAAAATAATGATCATAATGGAAAAAAAAAACAAAAAAACCCACAACAAACAGGGCGGTTATTATAATAATTAGACCATAATGTTTTTGGCATTTTGAGGCTTCCACACAGAGACTGTTCCTTTAACATTAATTTCTTGTGAGCAGCCAACATTTAACATCAGCCACCCTCTGCTCTGTTATGAGAGTCACAACATTGAAGTAGAAGTAATCTTGATTATGTCAGAACTTGTTAGTATCAACCAGGCCAGAACCAAACTGTCGCCAGCCCTTTTTTTCCCCCTCACAGGCTGCTGCGCATATAATATGTTAAAATACTTTAGTCTAATAACCTGTGACTCCTCTTGAACTGTAAAGATTCAGCTCAGCTGTACCTTAATAAACCTACACAGCATGTTAAGTGCATCAGTACAAGTCAGAGTTTAAAATATGCGATTTAGGATTGCTTGGTGGTCGAGTGGTTAAGAGCACATCCCATGTTGGAAATGCCCATTTCAGTGATCGATGGATCGACTCCTGACTGTGCTGATCTGTACTGTGTGTCACTCCACTATCCTGTTAATTAAAGGCAAAAATGTCAAAAAAAAATCTTTAAAAATGTATGTTAAAGCTCCTACAGTATAAGTTAAAGTTTAGTTGTAAAAAAAAAAAAAAAAAAAAAAAAAGGCAGATATTCATGTCTTTTTTCACTGTAAATTTGGTCTAAGTTATATAGGCCTATTTACATCGTGAAGGTAGCAAAGTGCTCAGTTCTGCATTCAGAAGCTGAATCTTAAAACAAACCGTCAGGACATCTGCAACTTTGTGATGTCATAAGGGCTCAGAGCCTCCTCTCCTCCTCACAGACCTGTTGTTGCAAGAGCTCTGGAGTAAAAGCCTAAGAGAGGAGATGTAAAAGTACACTGAGATGGTTTTTGGTTCTTAAAACCACAAATATATATTTTTAAAGAGCAAAACTTTAAATAAAACACAGAAATGTAAAATGTGTGACTTTTAATATTGCATTTTGATTTATTTTTTATCAATCTGTCAAATTTGCTTTTATTCAGCATAAAGTGTCAGTTGTTGCACTAAAAGCTGTGCAAAAACTGTCCAGACGACATTGTTTCTTATATGAAACATAGGAGACATTGAAGCCAAAGGGCTTTTTTTCATTTCCTAAAGGAGACATTTGATATTTCCCGTTCAAATTAAAAAGCTGTTAAAAACCCTTTAAAACACAGCTAAACACCAACAATCCTGCAAACTTGGACACAGATGGTACAGTAGGCGTTAAGATACACAAGCACATCTTGAAAACAGCAGTAATTAATATATGAGTTTATAGCATCGGTACGGTCCATGAGGCGAGCACAGAGGCAGAGAGAAAACCCTTATGTAATGAACAACCTCCACTCTGCTTTCTTTTTTTCGCCTCAGAGTCGAATCAGCCGGCTGAGTGAAAGAAGAGGATATTAAAAAATGCGCTGTCTAATGTATTCATAAGACATTCAAATGCAGAGCACGGCGGTGACTGGCTTCTGGATCAGTTAGCTTTAAAGGAGGAGCTTTTCAGGGTCACTAACACATTTTCTAATATTGAAAAATGAATGCACAAATGCCTTTCCAGTCTGTCTTTAAGAGCGGCATAACAATTATACAGTTTTCCGCCGTGTTAAGCCCCACAGGTACGTTAAAAGTCTGACTGGGTCTGCTCTCCGTGATGTCAAGTCACTCATTAATGGCTTGTCACCGCAGTGCCTCTGTGGGGGGGAGATGGAGAGAGCAAGTGAAGCAGGGTGTTTCTAGAATAATGCACAACTCTGGTCTTCATTCACAGCCCAGAGAAATAGAGTGACTGCTTTTCCTCTGTGACAATCACCTATGTGGAATGACCACCTTCTGCTAATACCATTCACTGATCTCATGATCTCTTTGGAAACCCAAGGGTCCCAGTGGTGGTGGGGCTAAGAGAGTGAAGTGAGTGGTGGGGCTGGGCTATAGGCCGGCTCCGGGCCGGACCGGGCCGGGGCTGGGCTGGGCCAGGCTGAGTCATTGCCACTACAGCTGCAGGCCAAAGGGGGGTAAATGGGGCAGATCTGGTGCCTGAGCCTGTGTCACACTCTGGAAAGAGGAGAAGCTGTGTGGGAAAGTAGCTCATCATGCTGCCTGCCGGCTCTCTGTCTCAAGCAATATCACTGCTGCCACTTCAATCATGAGTGAAGAGCGCTGCTGTTCTCAGCTAGAGCCATATATTCTTTTTTTTTTTTTTTTTAAATTAGTACTGGGTTGATCAAGCTCAGTTTGTCTCAGACTAGTAGTTTAAGACCCTGGTCTGGCCAGCAGCATCAGAGAGAGTGTAGTATCCAGCATGTTTGGAGCTTTAACTGTGCCATAGACTAGGATCTGCTTGTTTTCTATATATCTTGCACCAAGTGAAACATAAGATCCAGAATTTAGAGACTGGTCCTTAGATCAGCAGTGTGAATGTTCCTCCATATAAGCAAACAGTATTGGATGGTATCATGGGACGTTAAGTGCCATACGGGGAACCAGGATATTTCTCTGCAACCACAATGATACAACTTTATAGGATGTAGAGTTATAGAGTGTTTACCTGAAATCTGCTATATTTTTCATTAGGCCACTCACCAGGAGAGAGATCTTAATCTGCTCTCTGGTTGGTTAATGTTACTCTTGCTCAAGAGAGAAGCCTGACAAAGGAAATGTGAAACTACACAAAAGTTCTAAGAACCACAAATACTGTATATCTCATGGATCAACATTTAAAATATCAGAAGTATGTCAAATATGGGACCTTAATTGAGTAATCTGAATATTATATATTGCCTATTATAAAACTTTCTTCTCTCTATACACATGCAGGGTACGGAAGAAAAAAAAAAAAAAAAACATCTGGAGGGCATGAAAGCAAATGTCAGATTAAAGCAGTAAACACAGACAAGACGGTATCACTTTGTGCCCATAAATCCGAACCAGAATTAGAAGCGGGAAAGGGACAGGTCCATATTTCAAGGACACCGTCTGGACGGTGGCAGAGAGAGCAGCCAAATTGGACGGAGTTAAGCTGCACTAACTGCTTGTTGTGACTCGGGAGAGAAAACTCAATCGTCCCTTTGACCGGCCGACTCCGCTGAGAAAGGATACATTGTTCCCGTGTTTTGGGTGGATTATGAGGGGGACATGTCACAACAGCAGGTTTTTGACAAGGTCTTGGGTGTCTGCTGTTGTGTGCTTTACTTGTCAGGAATGCTGATGAAGCCTAATGAGGTTTTAATCCAGCCAGAGTTATTAGCGGCAGGTCATCTTACAACAACCTGAGGTCAGGCTGCATTAAGGCTACAGAGGTCCACTCCCATTGGATCACTGAGCATGACACAGACACGTCAGCACTTGAGCAGCTTTTACCCATCCAGAGAGAGGGGCTTTATCCCTTGCACTCTCTTGAGATGGTGCAATTATCAGATTTTGGAAGATACTCCACTGCCAGACAGTATTTATGAATCGCTGGTGATGAGATGATCGACTGGAGTCATGCAATTACAGTGTCATTGAAGAATCTGCATCTTCTTTGGTGTTAATTCTTCATTCATGAGCGTTGCTTTCATTTGAAAGCGCTTTGCTGATCCGTGAAAAAACACCCAGGAAACAAATCAAAGCACGACTTCTGACAAGTGGCTTTTACCTTGGAGTTTGAGTCGTCCCCAGGACAGCTTTTCAAACTTGCTAAGACTTGTTAATTAATATGTTTTGCCCCAAGAGCAGCATGAGTCATCAACATTTCACAGTATGTTTACAGAAAGGATTTCTGCGGCTGTTTAGTGTTGCAGATTTGCAGTAAGCATATTTTTCTGAAAGCATCATCTCCTTGGGGTGAGGTTTAAGCAATCAAAAAAGCTTACACTCTTTTTTCCTCACTGGGGTCCTTAAGAATTGTGCTGTAAAATGATGGTGATTATAATTAAGATGATGATGATAATGACGTAAAGGTAATGGAAGTTGTACAAGAGGCAGCAAGCGCAGCTGCAGAATGGGCAGCAACAGATACGTTCCAGCTTAACAAACCTTATTTTATTTCAGTGAAAATTTCCATAAGGAAATTAAGTAGGAAATTAGGAAATGAAGTATATTTCACCATGACCTTTATATAAATAAGCATTTAGTTACAAGAAACAAACAAGAAAGAATTAAGCTCAAGAATCGAGAAAAGCCAATATTATTTTTACAAAATACTTCCTTCAATTTGTTTTGCAGCAGCAACAGGTTGAAATATTGATCAAGAAGATGCAAAGTGCCACCAATCAGTATATTTTAGAATAATGGATGAAATTATTTACTGTATAATGTCAACAGTGTTAATCATAGTGACAAACTCATGAAGACAGCAACCCTCAACTCTGTAGTTGCTTAAGTAGCATCTTAGCATCTGTCATCTATTAGTTTTGGTTTTATTGTTTTTGTGTATTGCAGATTCTGTTATTTTATTTTATTTTACCAGCAGCTTTTACCACATAAAAATAGCCTAACATCAGGCAGGCAATATATTTACCCTGAGATTTTATTTTATTTATTTATTTATTTCTGGCAGACAGGGAGAAACATGGTAAAATACTTGTGTTCAATAGCTGTAGATTCCAACACCTTCATCATATCAACTTTATAAGGTGTCAGTGGTGTGTTTAGGGCCTGTTCTAATGTACTCAACAATTCCATTATTATTCAGTTGAATATGGATATATTCCTGTCCAGCTGTTCGTTTTGATTTTGCAGCAGTAGTTCCTGGAGTTTTAGCATTAACAGGTTATAGCAGTTTTAGCACTAGTAAGACTAATGTGAGCAGTAGCTGTAGCCATGCCATCATTAGTAATGACATCAGAAGTGCAGTAGCAGTAGTACTACCTGGTGTTTCAGCAGTCAGTGTAGTAGCAACAGGAGTGGTGCAGTAGCTACTTATAGCAGAGGGTTTTTGCAGCAGTAGCATGAGCTGCGATAACTGTCGCAGCAGTAGCATTAGGAGTAGTTACAGTAAATAAAGGAGGCTATAGGTCTCTGCTGAGACATTGCATGGCAGTTTGGGTTTAAGATCCATCTACACAATGCGGTTAAGTTCAGTGCCATCATTCACTGTAGGTATTGGCATCTTATAAATAAAGCTGTGTGTGTATGTGTGCTGTTTAGCAAATCTAAATGTGATAGCATAGCACTTACTCTGGCAGCCAGACACTTCAAATGAGTCACTCAAAGAGCCAGAGATAATTGGTTTGCATAAGACTGGTGTCAGAGGGTTATAGGTACACCCCTCTCCCTCTGAGAGGCTTTTTCAATAGCTCTGTCATCAGGGAGAGTAAGTGCCTGCTTGTTCCACTGGAAATGTTGGAATTAATTGAACTGAATTGTTATTCATAATCTACATGTTGCAGTTTTCCACTGGCTAGGGGGTAACGCTATCTTCCGCTGTTTGCGCTGTAATTGAAATTTCGATCATGAGGTGTAAACATTAAGCAGTACGCTATGAATATTCACGGCTGGGCGAGTGTCTCTGAGTGAGTGTTGGCGGAGCAGTCGGTGTGGCTGATTTGTGGCTGGCTCATGTGTGTGTGTGTGTGTGTGTGTGTATGTACAGAGAGGGTTTGCCCTTCGCTTATTGACATGTTCTTGTCTAAACAGCTCCATCCCAGGTCAGCGAGGTCATCAAGGAGAAAGTGCAACAGCGCAGCATCCAGCTCTCCTGGCAGGAGCCACAGCAGCCCAACGGCGTCATCACGGAATATGAAATCAAATACTATGAAAAGGTGAGTTTGTGTTTGTGTCTTCCTGAAACCTTTTTTTCCCCTTTCCTTTCCTCTCAGTTCGCATTCACTTTTTGCCAACTCTTCATTTTGTATTCTATCTGCATGCTGCTGTGAGTGCAATTCACAAGATTCTGCGAGTACCTTCTTTGTCTCATAATTGCAATAATGAATGAGATGCTCATAAGATTTTAATCAGGCTATAGTCCTTCACAGCCACCCCCACGCACATGTTAGTGCGCACACACAAGCCGCGGCTGCTTCACTGCCAGAATTAGCAATCTGTTACTGTTATCTCCTTCTCCTCTCCCACATAGATTATACTGCTGCTTCACCCCCGTGTAAGTCTGAACACATCAGCTCTTTACAGCAAAGGTTTAATGGAGCGAATTTAACCCAGCAAATCAAAAGCAGGGTAGCAGAGCTCCGGTGCCAGTCCTGCTTGGCCACAGACTCCCGCACACTCTGACAAATCAGTCTCCTATGTCACGTACTGTGGCTGTGGTCTGCCCAGCTGTAAAAGTGGAAAATTGGAAACAACGACTACACCCCTAACAGACCCTGGCATTCCATTTGGGCTTTTGCCGAGCAAAACATTTACAGTTCAACAACAAAGTACACAATGCGTGCAGCCTACTGTATGCATCCAAAGGGAACCCCTGATGGAAAACACATATTTAATATGTATTTTATGTTCTTTATATAACATGGCTTATAATAGTAAGGCAGTTATTAGAGTTAAAATGTGAAGTTTTCTGTAACAATTAAGTGTAAAGATTATGAAAAAAGTATGTTTTTCCATCATTTATCATGTTCATACTTTAAACTGTATATCTCTTAATCCTAATGAGGTACCAATTCCAATACGCAAACTTGAGCCCTGATCTGATGTAATATGATCCTGTCATTGTGGTATGGGTTAAGGTTAAAACCCTAAACTCTTGACATGAACAGATATATGGATGCTATAGAATATTCCTTTATCTAATATGACTGTCAGTTAAACCTTGAAATAACTCATGAGAGCCTGTCCCATTGGAATGAAGGCTTTGTATACACAATGTCTTTTTACTGGTAGCACTTTCCAGTGTAACGTGCCAAACAATTTTCTATAGGTTCACGTTACACTATTTACAGGTAAACGTTTCTTCTTCACCTCTCTAGTGGTAGACAGGAGCTGCACAGAACAGCTACTCTTTTAGAGAAGAGCGGAATAATTGATTTCTGGGAAAACTGCCATTTTATCCTTTGAGTGTGAAACTATCAAATTTATTGAAAAAATTACAAGCGTGTATAGTATCAGTGCATACACTTGCATACTTGCCAGTACAATACCAGAAGCAATATCTAGTATCAGTATTAGAACAACTATAATAAGATCACACCACTATGATGATATTAAACCCTGCATTAAACATTCTTGAACTCCATACATTCTTCAGAGTCTTCTATTAAAATATAGTCATTTACTACAACAAGCCCCGATACATAGAGAAGATTCATTACAATGCATTCCCCTGGGTGGACTGTTGTGGAGTGCAATAGCTTTCAGCATAATACACATTTTCACAGCAGTTAGCAATTATCAGTGGAATTTCTCTTTTTAGCAGAAACACTGGCTTTCTTATCTCATCTTTTTTTTTATCACTATTATCCTACTGTCAGTAAATCTTCCCTCCACATGACATTTCACATTAAAAGGCTACCCAGGTAAAAAGTGATGGTAGGCCTTCTTTAAAAACAAAGCAAAACCAATCAAATGAAAAACAGCATGGTTGAAGGAACTGTGCTTGAATTGTGGATGAAAGCAGTATTTCTCAGGAAGCAGAAACTCAGAGTGGCAGAGTGTTCGATATGCTTCTTCTTGTCACACATATGGAGTTTGTGCTGTAGAAACATTAGGCTTAATTTACCGGAACAACACAGTACACAATCCAAGTAAACACAGGCAAAGTGCTGAGGGTTTATCAAGAGTGAATTAACCAGGAGCAGATCAGAAAAGATTTTACTGAAGTTTGAAAAATTACTAACTGTACTAAAATATGAACATTGAGTCAAGCCTGTCCCTTATGAAAGCCTAAGACCTGGTTGTCTCTGCAGCTCTAATAAATGACGTATTAATGTAAATGTAAAGTGTACGCTATCTTAGAATGTTTGATGTATTGACTGAATATTTCAATGGCGACTAAATTTGAATATTTTCATCTCAAATCAGGACTGTGTATCTAGTTGGATAAAACATTGTTCACACTCATTTCATTTTCAAAGTGCAGGTAATTACATCCTGTGAAGTATTTTTGAAGCAACGCCGTGAAGATAACAACACTTCAATAAGACTCAATTATTAGCTGGGCTTTCACACACCAGTAAGATGTTCTTTTTTTAGCCTATAACTGATTTTTTGAATTAAAAAAACATATTTATTCTCTGCACAGGATCAGAAGGACAAGATCTACTCCACTGTCCGATCCAAGTCCACATCAGCTACCGTGAACAACCTGAAGCCCAGTACAGCCTATGTTTTCCAGATCAGGGCCTTCACAGAGGCAGGGTATGGGACCTACGGCCCCAGGCTGGAGATAACCACCAAGGAAGAGGCCACAGGTAAGGCATCATGCACAGCCGCTATAGACTGTTTCAACAGTCAGAACAACAACACAAAATCTGCGCATGCACGGCTTTTCCTGTTCCTTGTCAACATCTGGTTTGTCATCTACAGTGACAGCGCTAGCTAGTCTAAGGAGGCATCCTTTCCTTTCAGATCTCTCCTGAAGACACAGAGCTGCACTGTGAATACATTATAATCTCTTAAAAACGCATCATAAACACTGCGATGCCTGAAACCCTTTTCAGATAGAATGCAGCATCCGCATGCTACACACAGCTCCCCATTAATTGTGTAGCTATGTGTTGTGAAACGCAAGTACACCACCGCTTCGTGCAAAGCCGAGCACTATGCTCGCACATGCCACTCCTGCACCTTGTGTGGAAGTTGGGTCAGACTCAACTTGGATACAACTCATGTGCTGTACCCCGCGCCGCGCATGGAAATTACCACATTCTATCTGAAAAGGGTTTTGCCTTCCTTCCTCAGTCCAGTGATTCTGGGTCAGATGTACATAGTGTAGTTTGCATGTGTGCAGAATAAAACAAAAGTTCTCACTCTACCTGGCAACAACAGAGGTGTAATAGTGTGAAGTAATAAAGGCAGGGATTGATGTGACATTGTGATACAGTCTTGGCAAATTTACACATAGATTTTAATGTCCTCAAATACACCAATGCCCAACTCCACCCTCCCCATCAGAGGCAGTTTGACCACGGCAGTATATCAGCACATCATTTTAGAGCACAGGCTTTCAGCTCTAGATTTATGTACAACCTGTTAATGTTTCCAGCTATTATAGTAATGGCCCAGGGAAATTATTTGCTTTCAAGCAAAGCAAACACAAATTGCTTTGACTTTATGCTGACAAGATATCATGGGAAAAAAAATCTCGAAGCAGAAGGACAAGCTACTGTAGCGTCATGAGGATAAACTCATTTAAAGCTAATCAGTTACATTAGCTCTGCCCTGAGTATCACAGTGTGCTGTTGTGGGTTTTGGAGCAGGTTGCTGCTGTGAGCTGTTTGTGCTATAGATCATGATGTCGAGCATTATAGATGCTGTAAACAGGGACGCATTAGGTTCAGTTACTGTTTTTTTCCTTTATTAAAGGTTTTGGTGAAAAAAAAAGGAAAAAAAGGCACATGCTACATTCAAGGGCCATCAACACAGTGGGAAATGTGCTTGTTTGCTGTCTTAGCCAGACTAAGATGAAAAGATGAAGTAAATCTCATGTCTTTGCATTATCAGGACATGGTTAGCCTTGTTTAGCATAAGACCAGAAGCAGTGGGAAATCGAGCAAATGCTTCTAACATGTAAACATGGCTTTAAATAGTAAAAATGCTTATATTATATCAAAATCGAGTGTCGAGGAAGAACATCACGCCAGCGCCTTGCCTCCTTTATCAAACCACTTCACTTTGGCATTGAGTCCAAAATTCTCCCCAAATAGCTCTCATGCCGCCTTCTGCCCTTGATGTATGTAACTGGACCCAATGATCCAGATCTTTGACTCTTCCAGAGTGGGTGACGTTATTGGTTAGAGTGGGAGAAGTTGTCTGAAATTGTCTGAAACTTTTCTCTTTCCACACTCCTCCCGGCCACAAATTTTCCACAGTTGTAGACAAACTTGTTCTCTCTCTCACAATGTGCTCATCAAAGCAGAGAGACTTAAGAGAATTTAAATTGTTAGCGTCTTAGTGTGGTCACGTCTATCTCTGCTCCTCATTGACTCTAATACAAAGAGAACCAGAAGAGACCCCTGTTTAAACTCGCAAGTGTCCCCAAAATATTTACTATAGAACCACCATTGTCATATCAAAGTGTTCAGGAAGTCCCTACGTTGCTCACGGTCTGCTGTTTTTTCTGATAGGAGCTACCATTTTGACAGTATAAGCCCAAATGTGAGACCACGTTTCTGTCTGTCTCTGCCTAGGGTGCCTCTATTGTCATTGGCAACCATCTCAAGTTGCCATGGCAACCTCTGAGCCTACAGTTACAGATAAACACACACACACACACACACACACACACACATACGCACACACACACAACAAAACACATATGTGCGGGTATGCACATACTCCTCTCCCACACACACACAAATACACAGGTAACTTTATGTGATTACAGTTACACACATGCACACACACAGAGACACACAGGTGACTTAATGTGATTACAGCTCTTCAATATCAGTGCTCAGTGAAAGATGATCATGTGTCTGTCTGTTTGATTCCCATGTTGACAGAGATGGTACCCCCTGGCAGTAGCCCCCCCCCCCCGTGGCCCTTTCAAAATTTCCCAGAGGAAATTTTCTAGTTTAGACAAAATGACAGTACAACAAGTGGTAGGCTACATACAATAAAATCTAAAATGAGATGATGAGATGTATGCACAGACTTCAGCTAAGAGTTGAGTTGTTTCATGGCACTTGGGTAAAAACTGTTCACGAATCTGGAGGTGCGGGTCTGGCTTTTAGCTGCGTGGTGCAACGGAATTTCATGCATCCTGGTAGTTTTATTTTTCACATGCCATTTTCTTAAGCATTATGAAAAATACCCCCGCATTAGTCACCGTTTCATTAAATTCTCCTTTAGTCTGTAGCACCATCATCCAACCTGCCCACCAAAATACGCCCCCACCCACCTCACATCCAGCGTTTCTGCATAAAAGGACACGTTAATTACTCATACCACACGCAGAGTGTGTCCTGTAACAAGGTAAGAAGGTTACAATCCATCCAAAGTGTCCTTGTCCAGCACAGTGTCCGTCTTGTCTCCTCTGTGACGGCCTCAAGAGAGAAAAACCTGCTGGTGTGTAGCATGACAGTCAAGTCCTTTTTTAATTTCTCCCAAAACAGACAATTAGTATGATATGAAAAGTAAAAGCTGACCAAATGCACTACATTCTCTTCCCCCATATCCGTCAAAACAAAACAAAACAAAATATCATTCTCTTCTCTTTCCAAGTGTTTATACATCTCAGATTCACTTAATTTAAAATGCATGAATCCCCCCCCACCACCACCACCACACACACAAACACCACTCGCGTTGACTTTATACGGGAAGCCATTCTTCGGAGCAATCGGCAGTGTGTCAATGCAAACAGTCTGAGCACTGTGAGAGCTCTGAATGGGAAACAATCCAACCTGAATGTGTCTTTGTTTGAGATGAAGGGCATCGCCGTCGCCGTCTGGGACTATTAAGCCCACTTTCTGAAACAGTAGAGCCGTGTGTATAAGGACGGCTCAAAAATAGAAGCGTCCCTCCTCCACTCTCTGAGGGAAGGAAGGAGAGGAGGGGAGGGGAAGGAGAAGGGTTTTCAATCTCCAGGCCGCTCATTGGGCTCAATTATGTCCTGCAGATTGTTTGGTCTTTGATGTGCTCAAAGTTCTCACTGTGTATTTCTCTCTTTCTCTTTGCATGTCTGTCCTTGTGCGTGTGTGTGTGTTATGTTGTGTGTGCATCTCATCAGCTGCAATTGTCTCCAGCGAGCAGAACCCCGTCATCATCATAGCAGTGGTGGCCGTGGCGGGAACCATCATCCTGGTGTTCATGGTGTTCGGCTTCATCATTGGGAGAAGGTACGCTCTCG
This sequence comes from Caranx ignobilis, assembly GCA_021432705.1. NCBI lineage: Eukaryota > Metazoa > Chordata > Actinopteri > Carangiformes > Carangidae > Caranx > Caranx ignobilis. The sequence continues at coordinate 7,916,002 of MU269984.1, read as the reverse complement.
CGGGCCCCATTGACTCTCCGCTCCTGTGAGTCTGCGCTTGTCAATTAGCCTTTCTGTCACTCACAGGCCTCCACGTCTGTGGAGTCGTCACATGCGCGCACACACACGTGCACCCATCATCTTGTGGCATGCTGTGTTAATGGGTTGTAATGCATCTTTTTTTTTTTCCTTATACCCTCAGCCCCAATGAAAAAAAAAAAAAAAAATTTGCAGAGCCATTATGAGACAAGTACTCAAGAGTGAAAAAGCTTTAGCTCTGCATTCCTGTGTGTGACTGTGTGAGATCCTGAGGGCGGGATTAAGTACGGCACTGTGGTTTTTTTTTGTTTGTTTTGTTTTTTTCCTCCACCACCACCACCACGAAGCACCCTGCCCATTGTCATTATCACCATTTCCTCGCATACTTCAGCTGTATCTCCATCTGCATGAACAGCATTTCATCAGAGCTTGCTGTTAATGTTGGGTTCATTAGAATTATCCTCTCCTCGCCTGACTTCTTCTCTGAGTCATTACTAGGTCAGAGCAGGATGTACAGACAACATACACATTAGTGTAATGTATCAGCAGTGGTGTTATACTAATTATTATTGCCGAAGGAAAAAAAAAAGTATATTTTTACATTTATGAAATTATAAAATATATGTAAAATATAAAGATATGTATATATGTAACAGTTGCATTTGGGAACTCACCAACTCCATGACATAATTACACTCCCTGTTTACATCATCCAAGGGAATTAGGTGATGCAAATAAATCTGAAAACCACATATATCCCAAAGCTCAATTTCCATTTTAAGATTTGGTTTTACTGGTACACACACTGAAGACCAGCACTCTCCTGGTAAATCTAATGCCACTCCAGGTTTGTGGTGTAACTATCACTTTTAATTATTTCTTTTCTGCTATGTTTTCCTGTCAGTTTTGTTCAGCAGTCATTAAGTTTCCATGCACTGGCAGTCCTGCATGAAATGAGTTTTAAACTGTGATTGGATGTACCTTGGATGTTGAAGTTGACGTCTCTCCTGAGACTTCAACATTTGACTCTTTATCATAGAAGATGTGTGCACATGCAGGTCCTCATATTTTGCTGATCCAACCATTAAGGTCCCATGTCCATCTGAGCCTTCAGCACGGTCTTTGATGAGGCTTACAGCTCCCATGTTATTATTATGTGAAGGAGCATAACAATAAGATGTGACAAAGTCCATAAAAGTTATGCTTTGCTTTGTTTGCCTGCCCTTTATGTCAATGGCTCTCAAACCTTTCCGTATCAGTGACCCTTAACTGATGCAAATTAGAGCATAGACACTAATCTTCATAGTATATCTGGCTTATTCTGAATATGTGGCAACCACATATTGCAGGAGCATGAAAATGCTTCTCTTCAGAGTAAGATCTTTCAATCTGAGGTTCACTCCCTAGCTTTTTAAATAGTTTTAAATAGTGTTATAGGTCTGGAAATAAGAAATGAAAAGCAGTTAGAGTAGTTAGAAAAAAAACAAAATGAAGACCTGTTTTCATCTTTGAGTGCATACCCATCACTTGTGGCTTGGTAGAACCTTCAACACGTTGATATTTAGTGTAAGACATGTTGAAGAGTCCTCTGTTGTTGTGTGTGTGTGTATTATATGAGATGCTGGATGATTGAGATGCTGCAGCTACTTTCCCAGGCTCAGCTGTTGGGTTCAGTGCTCCTGCTGCTTAGCCGGGGTTGGTGGGAAATTTGTCAGTTGCCACATTCAGATTCTTGTAATTGAGGGCATTTATTTCTCACACACAATCAGCTGATTCTGCCACTCTCCTCTTCTCTCCCCCACTCGTGCAGGCACTGCGGCTACAGCAAAGCGGATCAGGAGGGAGACGAGGAGCTCTACTTCCAGTGTGAGTGCCTTCGTTCATCGGCCCATTGCACGCACTTATACGTATACACACATGCGCAAAGACAGAGACATCTGAAGCACTGCACAATAAGCAGGAAGGGTGCCTTGAAAACCTATTAGCACCCATGGGGACATGATAGTTTTATCCCAGTTCATTTGAGTCAAAGCTGGGAACAATCAGGCTAACATCTGGTGCTGATCGGCTATACACTCAGTCTGCTGAGATGAAGAAGTCAGGAAACTACAAACGCATGAATGTGACAGCTTTCAGGGAGGGGAGTAAAGGCCTGACCCATGAGGAAGGAGGGTCTTTTAAAAAAATGTAAAAGCCATAACCTAGATGGTTTTAACAAGTGACAGAGTTTCTGGTGTAGACACAGTCTGCTCTGCCGTAGGTGCTGCTTCTAGTCGCTATCTATCACTGTGAGGGTTTTTTTTTATTTTGAACTGATACACCACCCCTAATGATGCCCCCGGAGATACAGCTGCAGACAGCCTCCCCAAGTGGAGCTGTAATGATCCATGCTGTAGGCAAACTGCTGATTTGGAAACAAAAGGGTCAGGGGTGTTACGAAAGTGTGCAGCTAGAGCACAGGCATCCCTGGTGAGCCCTGGTTGGCTAAGGCTAAGTATCTGCCAGATGCACCTCAGCGGATTGCAGGTCACACCTGCTAAAGAAAGAAAGGGGAAAAAAATGGGGGAAAACACAAACAAGGCTTGTGTCGAGCATAATGGAGGGATCTGCCATGCAATATCAAATGACGAGAGCCTTCCAGGGCGACAGGAGCCAGATAGTGACCAAATTCAACGTATAGGCCCAATTTGTCTGCCATGTATTGGCGGGGAAGTCGTGATAAGACATCTCCTATCAGATCCGCTGACATCTCGAATGGACAAAGCAATTATGGGAGCAAGTGGAGGGAAATCTCAGCTGCCGGCGCCACCTCCCTCCTCACCGGAGCACAATGCATTTGTTGTGTTTACACTGCTGGATCAGCCACGGTGCCTTCTCTCCAGCCGCCGGGCTCACTACTTAGTCGTGTTGTTGTGTCCAGTGTTTATCCAGAATATTAAGGCTGTACCATCTCATTAAATTTTAAAGTTGACAGGTCATATTGTTATCAGTGGAATTTAAAATGCATAGTGTAACAGGCCCCTTGAGTGGTCGGTTCACTTAATAGTACATAATACTGTAATTTGCTGTTAATTTGGAGCACTCTGTAAAATGGTAACCCCCCATTACACCGTCTGTGGCCTTTCTCTAACCTTGTTGGTTTTTCATTATTTTCTACAAACTGCTTCCACTCTCACCTCATGGATATTCATGAAGCAGTCACTTATCAGTGTTATTTGAAATTGCACGGTCTCCATTTTAAAGAAAACTCCAAATGTCTCGCCTTAGGCCTCAGACTAACAAAAGACTTAAAAACAACATCCCAACAAAATCTGATTCACTTCCATTTATAAAGACATACTTTTCTTTGTACATATGCATCAGGTTTTTTTTTGCAGCCCCAGTGCTGTCTGCAGTGTCAGTAACTTCCACCAGCCAGATATAAATGCTGATATACGGTGGCCCTGAGTGTCCAACACTCAAAACACAAGCCAATACTAAATGTGCTGCAAGTAGCACAGACTGCAGCAGAAATATCTCCACGGAACACAATGAAGTGATGAATGCAGCTGACACACACTTGTTGATCCTTTTTAATTTCATAAAGAATTTAAAAAATGCGTCCCGCCCTGGTTCAACACTTTAATGTGTCCTCTGGAAACACTTTGGGTGTTGCCTGTGCCACTTGCGTGTTTATATTTGGTTCTGTTTTGTCATTTTGCATGAGAAAGGAGATTAAAGACGACACTGATATGGCGCATTGGATATTAAAACCGTCTTTGTGTGGACAAATGAATACAGCTGTAAAATATGTGACCTTTGAGTTTCTGTGTTTTGAGCTTTCAGGGCCACCGTACTGATGAAATGGGGGCAGAAACAACTTAATCCATGTGTCAAATGAGAACACACAAAAAAATACTGTCAAATTCAATTACTACTAGAAAAAAATGCATCAAAACTAACTATTATAATTATTTAAAAGCATTATTACTTTGACTCACAGCTTGTTAGAAAGGGCTTTTATTTCCTCCACAAAATCAGTTACTTTACTTTGAAAACCCTCTTTATGAAATTGAAACAAACTCCTTCAAACTTCATGGATTCGTAAAGTCAAATATTAAATCCAGCCGTAGTCAACATGGTCTGACCCCACACGTCAACTCAAATATTCAATAAATCACTGTTCCCCTGTCATGTGATTTTGAAATTGTCCACTTGTCATTTTTGATTTTTTTTTTTAATACAAAAAATGGTTTTCAAAGCAAAACATATTTCAAGGTTGTAAAGTGGAATTTCAACATGAAGTACCCCAAATTATACTTACAAAATTATCATTATTACAGAGCTTCTTTCAGTGGTTCAAAGTTTAATCACCGTCGCTTGCACAGCTTTATGCCATGAGCAGGCTAATGTTTTTTTTTATCGGCTTGAGACTCTCTAGAGATTTAAGAGAGAAAATCGAATTGAAAATGTAAAAGTGAACTTTCTCAGTGATATCATGCAGGATGAGTTACCGTGAGCTGGTTGAAGCAGATTCCGTTCCTCCAGTGAGCCAGTATCAGCTGCAATGAGGTGAAGGGTAACTGGCAGCCTCATAAAAGCCACCACGTAGGCCCTATGGGTTACTCAAATCTTTGCTTCCCCCTTTTTTGTGATGAATTTCCTCTCTGTGTGTAAAACCCCCACTTTTGACAGTGCCAGCAATTCCCCCTGAATCACTGGTCTTAGTAATCGTTTGCCTGTCAAGCGCCTGCTGATGCGCTGTGTGCATATTTAATCATAACAGTAATCCTCTTACCTTTCTACAGTCAAATTTCCAGGCACCAAAACCTACATTGACCCTGAGACGTACGAGGACCCGAACAGGGCTGTCCATCAATTTGCCAAAGAGTTGGATGCCTCCTGCATTAAAATCGAGCGGGTTATTGGAGCAGGTGAGCCCATCCCCGTGTCTCTCAGCTCTTGCTGTTTAGTCACTCTGCGCTCTCATATATCACGTTGACAGCCAAATATTTACACCTTGAGTAGGGACACAGCTTTATGCATTGTATATTGATAGCACAATTGCAAAGAGGGGAAAAAGTTCATTGCAATTAATGTGTGTCTGGCGGAGGCAGTCGTAGCCATTCCCACAGCTGAAAAATTGCTGCCACATGGGTTTTTACAGAGGCGGTCAATGACAGCATCTATGCATCTCTAGCATGTCTTATTATAGGTCTCGGTTATACTCCCCTGAGTGTAACAAGATGTTGCACTCACAATTTGTATTCCACCATGGCGCAGCTGCTTTGTCTCAAAATACGTTAATAAATTTGTCACGGTGAGGTATCACACCGATCCCTCACTCACCGATGTTTTCATCACGTGCAGGAGAGTTCGGCGAGGTGTGCAGCGGGCGGCTGAAGCTGCCTGGGAAGCGGGACGTGTCGGTGGCGATCAAGACCTTAAAGGTGGGCTACACGGAGAAGCAGAGGCGGGACTTCCTGTGCGAGGCAAGCATCATGGGACAGTTCGACCACCCCAACGTGGTTCACTTGGAAGGCGTCGTCACGAGAGGTAAACTACGGAGACGATCCGTCAAAGATACATTTAGCTTTTGTGAGGCGAAAGCGCCACAGTTAGAGTGACACTAGATCTGATTAAATTAGCCACTCTCCCTGTTTAACATTTTCTCATTTAGACACTGTAATAAAAGGAGCAGATGGTAACTTTTAATTAAAAGCCAATGAAACCCGCAGCTAAAAATAACTTGGAAGCACTTTCAGCGCATTCGTTTATTGTGAAGCATTTTGTAAGCAAACAAAATTTAGGTATCAATTAATCATCTCCCTTTTTTGTCCGCTTTTTTTTTTCGTTGCTGTTGTTCTCCAGGAAAACCAGTCATGATTGTCATCGAGTACATGGAGAACGGCTCATTAGATGCTTTCCTCAGGGTGAGTATCACCTTCGGAGCGCAGGAGGTTTAAAGTAGCATTTTTATAACTTTTCTAGAAAGTTTTTTTTTTTTTTTTCCAAAGAGGAGACAGGCGGTCTGCAATAGGATCTGTGCATTGCATAAATATCATAAATCTTGTGCTAGAGCTGCTGCAGTGCTGCTGTGACCTACATTTCCCTCATGGTCAGTGAGTATGACTGACCCGCCTGTGTTTTGGCTTTCTCTGTGCAGAAACACGATGGTCAGTTCACAGTCATCCAGTTGGTGGGGATGCTGCGGGGAATAGCAGCGGGAATGAGATATCTGTCTGATATGGGATACGTCCATCGAGATCTGGCTGCGCGGAACATCCTTGTCAACAGCAATCTCGTATGTAAAGTGTCTGACTTCGGCCTGTCAAGGGTGATAGACGATGATCCGGAGGCTGTCTACACAACAACTGTGAGTCAATTAAAGTGTCTCTCTGTCTCTCAAAATTCTCTCACCGAGTCACAGTTGCTGCATAATATTAGGGTAGATTGCACACACAGGTGGTCTACCCCACTCTCATTTCAGCACAATCTTAAAATAAAGTACCTTCTATTAAAGGTTTAAGTAACTAATTGTTTGCTATTGGTCCAGTAGTCAAATATTGTGTATATCATTTCAAAACATTAGCTGGTTGCATAACAACCAATCACAAAAATAATAGACTGATTAATTCATAACTAAAATGGTAAATAGTTGTGGCTCGACTAATATTGCACAAACTTACAAGCAATTATTACTATTTTGTTATTGTAAGTAAAATATTTAGTAACAGTAAGAGAGGACGTTAGTGCCCCTGTGATGAAGCAATTACATCTGCAGATGTTATAAATGTGTGTGTTTGGATGTGTGTGTAATTGTCAAACTCTCTCTAATTGACATTTTAGGGGAAGATGCAGGATGTAATGAATTTGATCTTTACTCCAGCCACTGACCTGCATTTTACTGAACAGGGTGGCAAAATCCCCGTCCGATGGACCGCACCAGAAGCCATCCAGTACCGTAAATTCACCTCTGCTAGTGACGTGTGGAGTTACGGTATTGTCATGTGGGAGGTCATGTCCTATGGGGAGCGACCTTACTGGGACATGTCCAATCAAGATGTGAGTTACTGCTTGATATGAAGTTCACAGTAGAATGTTTTTTACTGTGTTTTATTGTTGATCCATAAGAAGATATGGCTGTGTTATTAATCAACAAAAACTTAATGTAGTGGAGGTTTAGCAGTGAAAAACACAGAGAAAACAAATTCTGCAAAGTTATCCAGAGACGTTAGGGTTAGCATGGCTGAAAGCTTCAGTTGTGACATCACTAAGTTACAGAAGTCCTGATGGCTGGTTTTAAGGCTCCAGTCCTGATACAGGCGTGTGCATGTCTTTGTGAACAGAGACTTTGATCCTTTCATTGTACTAATCCTGAACCGAGGCCTGCTTTGTAATAGAAGAGGACATGGATATCTACCTCTAAACTACATGGGACCTTTAACTAACTAATCTAAAGAGGGCATGGAAATCTCTAATTATCCATAATGAAGTCATCCCACCAAAACAGACAATCACAGACAAAAATCTCAGTTTGTGGTTTCTCTTTGAGGCTTTCTTTCAGGACCCTCATGAGAGCAGCTCTGCAGGGATGGTAACCTTGGGCTTAATTAGTTCAAGAAGTCTTTCTATATTCATGCAGTCTGAATCCATTTGAAGGAGGAACAGTACTGAAATGGGACAGGCATGAAAATGAAGTCCTGACTGAGAACACAGATTTGATGGAGCTATTAATACAGGAAAACACTTGTCATGCAGAGTGCTTTTAGTTCCTGATTTCTTAAGTTGATAATGACTTATGGTAATGTGAACCAGTGGGAGAGGCAGCATGGATCCAATAACACAGCAAACAACTTGTGCATATTTTACAGTTTGTACTGAATGTACTTTGTTTGAAGATGTAGAGTTCCACTAGTTTTACACACCAGGTTGACTCGTCATGGTTAGTGCTGCTCTATCCTGTCTTCTGTCGCTCAAGAGGAGCTTTGTAAAGTCTGAGATAAATATTCCCTCATGATGATTTTGTGACACAAATGATGAGCCTTCCTCCTGTGGCAAAAACTGAGGAAACAGTTTGAAAGAGTTTCAAATAGTCCAATGAAGAGATGTTACCAAATTAGTGCATTATGGGAAAAGTTTCAGTGATTTAGGAGTTGGATCCTTATTTTAGTGTTCTCTGCTCCATCGATTGTTATCCATTACTCCATTATTTTTGGGGTCCACACACAGCTCTGTGGAGGTGCAATACTAAACTAGAGAGTCTCTCTCTAAGTAGCCCCTTACAGTTGTTTAAACACCTTTAAATGACATATTTAGCACACTCATTCCCTGCTAGGGACTTATTTTACATCTCTTTGGTTGCACGAAAATCCTGCAATGATTCCACAAGATTAATGTTTGGTGGGAAGTAATAAAAATTCAACAAGAATCAAACCTTGCATCTCCAAAAGAACACACACACACACACACACACACACACACAGACTACAAATGGTGACACTGCTTCAAACTCCCACCCCACTGCTTATGAAACTTAATGCACCAGAACTGGAAGGGAAATTTGAAAAACTTCATAATTAAATAAGATAATATATCTTTAAAAGTGCCGAACGATAAAACTAATTTGATTTGTGAATCTGAGATGGGTAATCATGATTCATAATCATGGTGATTATTTTTTTTTTATATCAATGCCTGTCTCACCATCAGCTGGATTGTTGAAAGATGACTCCAGGGACTGACTGTGACATTACCCACACTTCCTTCTACCTCAAAGAACTCTTTTGCTTTTTTTTCCCTCACATATTTTTTTTTTTTTTAAACAAATGTCACAAATTGCTATAATGATTGACTCACCCGCAGTTCTCTGAGTGCTGTTGCCTGCTTTCCTGCCAACTCCCGCAGAGAGAGTCCAACTGTGCCAGACCACTTGAAGCTTTTCCTTACTGTCGGACACTTGATACATTTTGATTGATGGCAGAAGGCAAGTGAGTTCTGGCTTAAGGATTCCTGCATGGCGCCCGGTGTTCGGTACCCTCGGCATCAGAGCTAAACATGATTAGGATTCCTGTGTGCTTCAAAGCAGAGCCCTGCTGATTGAACAATCAGATGTTAGAAATGCTAAACAAGATGTCCAGCCATTAAAGTAGGTGCATGTGACATTTTGCCACTCTCTTCTTTGACAGACATCAATGTCAGATTTTTTTTTTTTTTTTTTTTTTTTTTTTTTTTTGTAGGGTTAGGCTTTGTCAAGACGGCATGAAACATTCTCCAGAGATTCTGGAAGAAAATTATTTGCACACACACCCCAACAGTTTCAGTGTTTTGACACCTTTTTCCTCCATGACTCATTGTTGTCTGAGAGGTCCTGACATGAATAGCTGATGAATATATGCAGAAACATACACAGCTCCTTATCCACACAAAAAAGGAAGAGGAGTAATAGGCTCCAATCAGAAGTGCCCATTGCACTGACTGTTGTCATGGCATCGACTCTTAATGAGTCGTGCTAAATTGCTTGCATCATGCTTGCTTGCCCCTTGAAAATATCTTTCCTGCTATTTATGAGAAACATGAAGACAATGTGGAACATTAATCTCCAAGAAACAACTCTGGCTGCACTGTGGCATATGTCTTTGTAAATGTCTCCAATGCAAACACAAGCATGACCCTGCAGTGCCTTGAAGGTTATCAACAAAATCTTACAATCAATTCTAAAACTCGCAGTAAAGCTAGACCAGGATTGGCGTAATATGATTCCATCTCCTTAAGTGTTTTTGTAAAAGCCCTGCTGTAGCTGTGGTGCTGTGGACTGAAGGCAAGAGATTGTTTTCTGACTGTGCCTGGAGAGCTGCACTAATCAAGCTGAGGCAAAATAAAGTGCATGCATAACCTTTTCAGGATCAGTAAATGATAGCTTGATGAATGAAGTAGAATAAACTACACAACCTTTTTAACATGGCCATCAAAGTAAAGTTCATTTATTTATTACATGATGGATCTCATTTCCTTTCTCTTGGCTGTTATCACCTATGAATTTTGATATCATTTTTCTCCGCAGCTTTGCTGATGAGATCTAGAGACTAGCTAGGCAAGACTTTGTGCACAGGGAATAAACAAGCAGTATACCCAAGCAATTGTCTATTGAAGCAGACACTTTGGCTGCATTTACATTCAGACTATCCCCCAAATAAGTGGTCTAGAAAATAAGGATTAACAGAGCATTTGCTTAAAACCTGTCCAAATGACAGCAGGTGTGACAACCCAAATCTCTGCAATCAAACTGGGGAATAAAATGCCACCGTAACTGATGGAAATGGTCGAGACAAAACAAGACCAAGTTCTGGCAATTTCTTGTTACCCTTCCACAAACTTGTGGAAACTTGTGAAAGACAAATTCCAAAAAGGAAAAATCAATGCCGCAGGCATATATATCCCTTTTAATCCCTAGAATGGGTCACTTTCCAAAATTGCTGGATCCTACACTTTCCATGATATGATTATGTAGCATCTTCATTTAGATGCTCGCGGCCTGGTAAATCCCCACATCTTTCAAACTCCATGCCCGAGTTGGAAATCTCCAATGTCAAGATGAAATACCTGGGTGATAGCACATGAGGAATTCTTTTGCATTTTACAAAGACCTCAGAGAAGAATTTTCACTGGAGTGGTACCCTCGTAGGTGATGGATACAACACCAAACTTGAAGTGGGCCTCTAAGCGACACATTTTTGTCAGCATTTTTGCAGTCAGTTTCCAACAAATACAAATGGAGACAATTAATAGGCAGGGGGCAGATAAAACAGAGGGTTCTGAGCAGCCTCATGTGGACAGTGGAATACTCATATATATTTAGTGTGTGTGGCTTTTTGATGAGATAAATATGATTAGCAATACATTTCCTGTATTTAAAGGATGAAATGTAGATTAAGAGGAGTAAACTATTGACCTAAAAAGTCCAAGACTGAAGGCTTTGTTAAGGGCAGGTTTGACTCATACTCACTCAACTTGAGGGTTAGGTTTAGACCAAAACCCCCAAAGGGGTTTGGGGTTAGCAATGGGGTGAAACTAAAGGCATAGTTCAGGCTGAGGATGATAGTAAAGGGTTTGAGGTGGTATTCAAAAATGATCTCAAAGGGTTTGAGTTCAGAATCAGCGTGAAAGTAAGTATGATACAAATTGGTTTACGGTCAGAATGATACTAAAAGTTTATGGCCAGAGGTTTGGGATTAAGGCAATGCACAAAGTTGTTACCAAATGGTTTAGGTATTAGCCTTTAATATCATCCTAATGCTAAAGCGTTTGGGGGTAAGGATTTGGTTGTCAGTAAAGGCTGATATAAAAGGGTTTGAGGTTCAGATCAGGACGAAATTAAAAGCTGATACAAAATGGTTTATGGATAGACTGAACGAAAATGTTAAGGCTAGGAGTTGGTGATACTGAAGGTTGGTACCAAGTGGTTTGGGGTCAAAGTAATGCTGGTGTTAATCATCCATCTGTCTTGTGTTTTCCAGGTCATAAAGGCAATAGAGGAGGGCTACCGTCTTCCAGCCCCCATGGACTGTCCACCAGGCCTGCACCAGCTAATGCTGGACTGCTGGCAGAAAGACAGAGCCGAACGTCCCAAATTTGATCAGATAGTCGGCATTCTTGATAAGATGATCCGTAACCCGAACACCTTGAAAACCCCAGTGGGAACATGTACAAGGTGAGGGAATAAAACCCAGAGCAATTCAGTTTAAAACGTGGCTTCATACAATAAAGAATTCAAACTTTTATTTTAGCGCATTAGTGGATGATCCAAAGTGTCCAGTGGATGATTTAGCTTCTGTAGTTCACAGATGAAAGATAAATCCTGGGGGATCGATACCCCAAAGCAGCTTCCATGGCTTTATGGTCAATAGCAGGGCTTTTAAATCAATCTCTATAATGAGTTCCTGGTACTTTAAAGTGCAGCGGGGACTCCAGACCTCACTTTGACGTCTGTCAAATGAATTCTATTTGCAGTCAGAACATTCTTCCCCGAGGTGAGATGGAGACTCAGAGGTTACAACTGGTTAGAAAGCACTTTGCTATATGGAGACTATATGGCTTGGATGTATTCAGATTGAAAAGTTATTGACCAAAATATTTTTCACAAGCAGAACGCTGACATGCTGCATCTGTTTGTGAATTTTGTATTGATTGAAGCCTCCATTCAGCTAGTTTCTCCCCTTCTTGCAATTTGCTGCACCGCTGGACGTCTTTGGTCGTTGCTTTGTCTCATCTCCTGCTTGATTGTGTTTTCGGCATTCTCTTTTCACATAAGACATAAACATCTCTCTGTGCTCTTCCCGCAGACCAATTAGTCCACTGTTAGATCAGAGCACACCAGACTTCACTGCTTTCCGCTCAGTAGGAGAGTGGCTGGAAGCCATCAAGATGGAACGATACAGAGACAACTTCACAGCAGCTGGCTACAGTTCCCTGGAATCTGTGGCCAGGATGTCAATCGAGTGAGTAGATACGAAGCCCGCAAGGGGTTAACCATTGGTAGAGAGCGTTAATACTCCAAGTCAAGCTTTTGGTTGTCTCTACACCCTAGAGGTTTACGGGTTTTGGAGACGCTATATCAAGTGGAGACCTGAGCAGGGAGAACACACCTTTATTTCTAATTTCCCTTGTTTTATTAATGTGCTTCATCATGTTTTAGTCATTAGCCTCCCTGTTCATTGACTCTCCTGTTACTCCTGTTTTAATTTTCAGTTAATGCAAACTAAGCACTTACCTGTTTTATTAATGAAGTCAATAAAATGTACATTTCCACAGTGCTAATTCCATCAGCTCAAAGGAATTCAAGTTGTATTCACAGTTTTATTCCTGTGACTGTGTCTTTATATCAGAAAAAAGTAACCGATTACATCTCACCACTTTTATTTTGCCATATGTTTGCTCTAGTGAGTGTTAAGCACTATATTTCACAATATATCACAATATATACCATGTACTGCTGAAACATGTCCCTGATCTGACAAAAAATATTATGTTAACATTATTCCCAAATTGTCTTTTATTTTGAAATTTGAAAAATATTTCAACCTTTAGCCTCTCAGTAGGCATCCAGTCAGATACCAGCAACAAGGGCCAAGTCTGAAGCAGTCTTAATCACTCTGGCATATACAGTAACTCATTCAGCTGCAATATTACAGCTCTTTTCACTCACTTCTTGTTTGTTCAACTCACTTTTGGAGCAACAATGAGTTTATCTCTCGAAAGCACACTAAGCCGTGGGCTACGGTTTATTTTCGATTTCAACTGCTCTAAAATCCATAACCTCACAAGATAAAGAATGTCATAAGTGATTGCATACAAGATCTATGAGGAGATTCTTTCACCATTCCATAAGAGAGATCCTTGCAGAGTGTGTCTCTGTCTGCGTGAGTCTGTGTTAACTCACACTGTAGCTTTTCATTCTTACTGGCTGAGAACACATGAGAAGCTGAACATGAGCATCAGCCCAGACTGTGGCTTGCTCTTGAGTTGTTACTGACAGTTTCCAGTTGCCATCGCCACATGTCAGCATCCATCTCCACATCCCCATAAAACGTTTAAAGGTTCAGAGTAAACTTTTCTGAGGAAAAGAAAATAAATTAAACTAGATGTCCTCAGGCTATATGTTTTGTGCTATGTCATTTGAAATTGATGTTCAAATGAATTATTGAGAGTCCTTCACGCACTAATGAAAATCCTGAAGCTTGCTTTGTCTCATGCTGTCGTCCGGTGCACTGACAGATGTGTTGTTCCTGTCTTCCAGGGACGTGATGAGCTTGGGGATCACGCTGGTGGGCCATCAGAAAAAGATCATGAGCAGCATACAGACTATGAGAGCCCAGATGCTCCATCTCCATGGCACAGGTGTCCAGGTGTGACTGGGACAGGCCACCACCGCCTCAGTACAGGGGTCAAAATGAAATCAGAACTGATCTGGAGCAGCGCCTGGGACGTAACCGGGATAATGGTTAAAGCAAACAGACATCTGCTGTGTCTGACTCTTCCGGCTGCGTCCGGAGCAAAATCATTCCTTTGTTCCTCAGTGAAGGATTGTGGTCTTCAAAGGGCACTAAAGAGAGGAAAAGGGCAAAAAACAGCAACAAAAAAAAAGAAACTACCTGGACGAGACTTTTTCTTTTCCTTTTGTTTTTTCTTTAGTATTTTTTTAGAGGCGCTTAACAAACTCAACCACATATCAAATGGCACATTGAGAGGAGTTTGACGCTCATGTTTCTTTAACTTAACGAATGATTTAAGTGCACACCACGGCTACGGAGTTCCTTTAAGAAGAAAGAAAAAACATCTTGTCTAATTGCAATCTTTGTTTTCTAGTTTGTTCATTTTTCTTTCTATCTGCCACCGTGACATGTTGTTGCGCATGCAGCGATTAAGTTTTTGGACTTGACAACAGGGTAAACTCTTTTCTCCACAACAGGGGGGAACTTTTTAGGTGCAGATTCCAAGGTACCTTTGTTCTTTTTCTTTTTTTTTGTTTTGTGCTGAGACATGCTGGACTGTTTGAACTGTTTGCAGTGTTTTCATGGTATCCTCAAAAGTGCGTGTCCCCGCCTACAGGAGTGAGTTTTTGATGTGGTTTCTTTTTTTTTTTTTCTTTTTTTTTCCTAATAGAGGAATTTTTCCGAAGAGTGCAACACTGAGGAGACGCGAGATGTGAACTGTTCTCCGAATCACCAGACTTCTTTTATATCAGAGTAGCAATATCCTTTGTCTTAGTGCTCACTACAGGAAACACGGAAACCGTTAGCTTGGTCATGGAGTAGGATGTTTTAGCACTGTTGAAAGATTGTATTGAAATCGGAGCCTCCGCATGTTGTTCTGTTAAAAATGTTGCACACAGATGTTGGTGCATTGTACTTTTTTTTTCAAAGGGTGGATCCAAGAAAGGTGTAGACATAATACTGCCTTAAAATGTGTTTGATTTAAGTATTGCCGCTCTTTTAGGCACTTCAATGGCAATGCTTTCTGTGGAGGGTGGACAAGTTTTTTTTTTTTTCTTCCATTTGTTTTCTCTTAATCTGGAACTTGGACATGGTTTCTTGCCATGAGTGACACAGACAGTAAAGAAGAGACAAACTAAACAGAGCAATAATTACCAGGTAGAAATGGTCCTCACCTGAGATTTTTCTTTTTTCTTTTTTAAGGTGCTAGGTGTAAACGCATGTGTGTGCTGCGCTGTGACAAAAACATTCAGTCACCACTGGGAAGGGAATAACCCAGGTAGCAAAATAAATCCAGCCCACGTGCTTGTTTTCTTGCGGCCCAGTTTGTGACCAGTTCCACGGCCCGGATCTGCCCCACATGCAGCGCAACTGTTAAGACGCTACTTTTGCATTCTGCTGCTGCACACCAGAAAATCTATGGACTGTCAATACGTAAGGGCCCATAGCCCAGATGTGAAAATATGTGGGCCAGACTTATTTTGCTATCATGGAAAGAAAAGAAAAAGAAAGAAAAGTATGTCTTTGATTTAAAAAATCGGTTTAGGAACATGTTTAGAAAGACTGAGAGAGTGCCAACTCATCAGACGATAATCACAGTCGTGTTTTCGCCACTCGATATGCGAAACGTTTGATGAAACTCTAACACGGCATGGAAGTGTTGAACTGAGTGGCTGCAGAGATGAAAGAGGCAACATCCGAAACACTAGAAAGGTGCCAATTAGCCTTGCTGACATCATCCTCTGACACCGGTGCGCCACCCAGAAATCAAAAGACCCCCCCTGCCATCCTCACGTGAGGGTTCGGGGGTATGAAAATGCTGGGGCCCAAATAACCGGAACCTGTGTCAGACGGGAATTGTGCTGTTAAATGTCCCATCGTCCCCGGCTCTGTCGGCAGCCATCACGCAGCTCTCCCTTGTTTATTCATGCGTCTCCACCACTCTTCCCGCTCACAGGCACAGATAAAAGTTAAAGTGTCTCTTAAGATTTGCTCCTCTTTTCTTCCACACATCTTTGTATAGAGAACAGAGCAGAGTGGAGGGAGGTGGGGTGGGGTGGGGGGGGGGCGTTTTGCAGAGGATGTCCTAAAAGCCAATCAACCTATTTGGTGCCATCTGTCTCCACTTCAAATGCAAAAAAAAAAAGAGACGTTTTCCATGATAGGAAAACGTTTTCTTTGATAGGAAAATACATTCATTCAGCTGTCTTGTAAAGAGAAGCGTTGCTCACAGAGGAAAACCATTACAACTTCTTTTATTGCAGCTGCAGCCTCAGCTATGAATCTATATTTTCAGAGATACAGTCATTTTCTTACAGGTTTGCATAGATAGAAAAAAACACATCAGAAATCAACCTTGAGCTCACTGACAAGCAGCAAATCATTTCTTTCCTTTGTCTAGACTGTATCCTCATGAAGTCAGGCTAATCTCCATCCACACACACATACACACCCACCACTCACTCCTCTCTCCAGGTGAAGCTGAAAAATTAGGTTTAATGAAGGTTTTGGAAAACTAACACAGTGCAGCTGTTGTCACTACCTGTTTTTACATTTAATATGTGAACTGACAGTGTGATTAGCAAATACATGTGGATAGGGATGCAAGTGCAGTGATTTATGTTTAGTCAGTGCCTCAGTAAATATTATGTAATGATGCTGTATACTGACAGAACAGTGAAACAGCGGTTGTTTTCATGGAAACCCTAAAGCTACTTAATCGACAGGTAATAATAGGATAGAGAAAACAGCGATTATCAAAACTACTATTGGAGGTGATGACAAAGAGCAGCAGTGGACTGGATGGAGATTTAGAGGTCCTTTTTTCCAGATATTGCTTTGCCTTGATAGGACAGTGTAGAGAGACAGGAATGACATGCAGAGTTGAACCGGTGATCAGCTCTTGAGGCATATGCCACCATTGGACATCTGTCTAACCACACGACCCCCCTAAAGCACCCCTAATGGTCCATTTATACTTCCTGTGTTTAATTTGAGGTGTTGATCCATCAGACGATATGTCTCAGTGTATTACAACTCCTCTCTCAGGCTTCTATCTGGAGCTCTGGGAACAGATCAGTGAGCAGGAGGCTACCTTCATCTAGACATCCCTGCTGACCAGAATTTCAAAAATGATTCTGCTCTTCTCTTCTAATTAAAACAAGAAGAGTACATTAGAGCACAGTTTATCTGTATATTCTGACAACCAGCAACAGTGTTTTTTCTCCACTGGGAGGCTTTTTATTTAATAAGAATGGTAAAAATATCCTGGGCAGGCTGTGATAATTTCGTCTACTTATTAGACCAGAACATTTAGGCTATTTTCTAATCACCCAGTCCCTCTTCTCATCGAAGTTGTGAGATTGAGACTGACAGTTCAACAAGTTTAACAAGCTCAGTGCGACATACAATATCTGATAAATGACACACACATCTACCACATAACACATTTTTATTCTGTCATAGCTCTATGATGAAGCGCTTGTTAGGTGTCATGTGTGGAGTCACTTTAACACTGAATCATAAGTGAAGTTTGGTTTGAGCTGGACTACATTTGACTGTACAGTCTGGGGTCACACAGCTTCTTTTTATTCTTCTTCTTTAGGTGAAATGAGGTTTTTTAATCTATAAAAATGGGTAATCGGACAGTCATACATCACCGGAAATGTATTAAAAAAACAATCACAAATCATTAGAAGGTGGTCAAGCATTCGTTTTGAAACCCATCTCAAAGAAAGTCCGTCACTCTGATTTTGAGCTGAATCAATTTGTTCTCAGAGCTCCTCGAATATTAGGACAAATGTTAAAAGAACGGAGTCACAGATTGTTTAGAATCTAGCAGTGAAATGAAAGTGAATATTAACTCGCAGTGCTGCAGTGTTGTGAAAACAAAACCTGGGTGGTTTACTCGGGGTGAGGTCCTCAGCTCTCTCCCTTCACTCCCATGGCTGTAAGAGGCTGATCAGCACCACGATGATTCACAGTGTTTCACAGCTCATTAGCTTATTCACACTCTCCGACTTCAGTGCAGTGTTTTTATGATTGTATGTAGAACTGAGTTAATATTTATAGTGTGAGCTGTGGCAGCAGGTTCAAATCCAGCTCAGCAACATTGGCCTTTGCATCTTCCTCTGTTGCTTTCATGCACACGTAGACTCTTGTCACATTATGTGTCCATGTTACACGTTCTACTTGGATCCTTCATTTAAAAGCTTAACTCTGTGGGTTCTAGGCTCTGATTGGGTGACGTTTCCAGCAGACATTCAAAATTGGATGTGATTCAGAACACACCTCTAGTTGTAATGTCAGAAACCTCCAGCTGTTTTTTTTTAACGTGAACGCAGCACGTTAGGAAAAACCTCCTGAACTCTCTACAGTGCTCATCAGTAAACTGGTTTCAGGATGATCCAGCTCATTGTGGGTGCTGCTTTGATGCACTTTCACTGTGGGACACCCTGACCAGCTGTGAGCATCCCCGCCCCCCACATGTCTCACACACACACACACACACACACACACACACACACCCTTTATCCATACAGCAAAGCTCAGCAATTGGGTCTTGGCCAGACCTTTGAATTGAATACCGGCATAAAGTCATTCAGTCAGCACAAAACTCCCTAGTTCACAGGCAGCACTCTGTCTCACCCTCTCTCTGCACCCAACCCTGCTCTGATTTTAAAAGCGAGGCCCCTGGAGGCCCTTCACACCCTAAGGTAGAATCTGTCTGTCAGTCCCCTTTCTTTCTTTCTTTCTTTTTTTGGTGTTTTCTCACCTGTGCTGGGGAAAGTTTGGGCCAAATTGAGATTAAAGTTCAGGATAAAAATCGATTCAACGTCCACATCACCTGCAACCTTCACCGACAAAGTCACTTTACTGTCTGTTTCAGCTTGTTACTCAACCTGAGGCTGCTCAGCTTTGGACAAAATAGGAAAAAAAAAAGAATTAAAAAAAAAGTTTTGCTGTGGATTTTTTTCAGCAAAATCACAAAAAGACAAAAAAAAAAAAAAAAAAGACAGAAACCAGAAACGTGCAGGATGGAGAGGGCTGGCTGGAATCAGGAGCAGCAGACAGAGTAGGAAGTTATTTTTGAAACCTTGTGGTACAGCAGTTGGAAATTAGTTTCACCGCTTTTGGCGAAGTGGTGGGTAATTCCAAAGAGTGCAGCACTGTTGATTGTGTCCGAAAACAAGTTGAGATTTGAGGGAATCTTTGTATATGTTCTAATTGTAAAACTTGTACATTTTATTTATATTGTTTTTTTTTTACACATATTACTCAGTAGAGAGCTCTGAATACATTGAAAATGCACTATATTTTTATATCTTGCAGATGAATTATTGTCACCCACAAGATTTCAGTTGTACATAATTTCTCATTTAGGACCAAAGACAGTTGATAGGATCTCCATCTTGACTCTTACTTTGTCTTTATTTTTTGCCTTTTAGTTTGTTGTACAGTGATACAAATTGTCAATTTATTATTTATTTTTCTGTGATGAAAGTATTGAAGAATATTCACTGGTCAAAAGTATTTTCCCCAACAGAAGATCATTTAATTAGACAATTTCTTGTTACATAGACAATTCTTTTTGCTTTGTAACCTTTGTAATAGACTGTACATATATTTTTGGAAATATAATACAATCTCTATAGAAGTTTGTGTTGTCCTTTGCAGTGTTTTTCTGATGTCTTTCATATGAGTTTCGTTGATAGAGACTTAAAGGTAGAGTCTGGAGGCTTTTGCTCACAAATAAACGCTAGATTTATACAAATGAAATCCGGCTTAATCATCACCTATGGGCCTCTAGTCCTGCGTGCTGGTGCCTGTGTCTGGGCGGAGACTCGGAGTTTTCTCTCCAGCCAATGACAGAGCAGGTGAAGTTCCGTGCAGCACGAGCAGGAGGGCTGCTAGCCCCGCTAGCTGTCCCGGATGCTAGCGAGTGGTAGCGGCGAACTCCATCCGCCACGGCTAACACTCGCTAGCTCGACGCTGACTTCCGCCAGCGGTAGCAGCTAGCATCCGCCCTTACCACCGGCATCCCAGCTCACCACTAGGCTCCCGTTACCAGGTATCGACCAGGTATCCAGCGCTTCACTCGGACTGTATTTCCTTTTCTTTCCAGTCCTGACAGCTGCTACTGCTGCTGCTGCTGCAGGAGGCGTCCACACCTGAGCCCAAGAGGAGGGGCCCAGTTTTGTTTACAAACGACAGTGAACAAACCTCCAGACTCTACCTTCAAGATATTTAAGTCTTGCCTTTCTAGTGGTTCCAATTCTCATACTAGTCTCATTATTGCCTGGATCAGGAATCAGTGAGTACACAAGCATATACCAGATCTAGGACCATGTAATATTATTTTATTTTGATATTTATTCAATAGTGAATATTCAATTTAAGTGATGATAGTTACAGTATAAATCATGAATGATGTGGTGCACGAGTTTGTAGCCAATGCAGATGTTCAACAATTCCCTAGTTCGGCTTTTCCATGTACAGTACAATACAACGTGATTCAAACAGTCAGATTTCATTATCATAAAAGCAGAGTACACCACAGATATAACTGTAGGGTAGAATTTTGTACTGAAATGCTTCGATTCTGGTGTAAAGTTTAAGAAGAGACAACAACAAGAGCAAAACCAACACAACGCAGACAAAACCAGTGATAATATCATGCAGTTGTTATTATAAACCTCATCTCTGCTGTGAATCAGTAGCACTGGAAGTTGCACTGTGCAGCTGCTGGCAGCTCCTATTTTAGTCAAAGCAAATACGAATTGATTTCTGGTAAATGGCCTAATGTTAGCCCTGAGCTGAGTTCACTAATGGGCAGGACAGGATCCAGGTCCAGACCTGGATGCTAACCTCTCCAGCCCAGTACCAGAACCTGTAAATGATTGAGAACTAACGCATTTTTGTTCTGTTGCCATGTCACACAGCACTGACAGCAATAATATCCCATCCATACGGACCTAACAGTCACACATGATACATTGGAATTCAGATCAGCGCTCATTATCGGCCGATACACAAGCTCAGGTGTCAGAATCCATATCAGGAAGGAAACAGTGTTATCAGAACATCTCGATGCCTTGCTCA
The DNA here is from genome assembly GCA_021432705.1 of Caranx ignobilis. Classification (NCBI taxonomy): domain Eukaryota; kingdom Metazoa; phylum Chordata; class Actinopteri; order Carangiformes; family Carangidae; genus Caranx; species Caranx ignobilis. The sequence continues at coordinate 7,894,913 of MU269984.1, read as the reverse complement.
TAGAAACTGGTTTTATTTCAGGTCTCTAATTTTGTGTTATTTTGGAACCACATCCTAGTCACACCTCCAGGTTAAAATCCACCTGACCTGGCAGGTTGTAGAATTTGATAACGCTTCATGTTTTGATTAGCTTGGCTGTCTGGTGTGAGAATTCAGTAAGGAACCCTTTAGAAAGTGTTTTCAAGTTGTAAACCATGATGTGATACACTGTTCTCAGACTTTACCACTTACACAGTACTGTTTTATTATGGGAATAACAGAGCTGTAATGTTGATCATCCATTAAACATTTTTGGTACAAATCCTTTGCAGCGCTTTACCTGAAAGGTAAGTGTTTTCACAACCTGGCAACTCAACATGTGGTGCTGTTTAGTAAGTGGTACCATATATGTGTGTGTGTCTGTGGGGGGGGGTGTGTGGGTGCGTCCATTAAATGTGACATTTGTTCTGATTATTGACTGTGAGATGAGACCAGCAAAGGGAAAACTGCCTGAAGTGTGTGCACACTAAACACTGCAGCACTCAGGTGAATAGAACAACACAAGAGCAACAAGATCTAAAGACAATAGGAGACAAAGAATGAAAACACCAAACCCAGACATCAATAGTTGTTTTCCCACAAACTGTATTTCTGTATTTTCAACAAACTGTTAAACCTCACTGAAACCAAACACCTTGAATGAACCTTCCCAACTCTGTTTTAGAGTCACACAGCCAAATAATACTGAGATCCCGTGGCGATCTTTTCCCCGACACTGCTATACACAGCCCAATTCTTTTTCCTGCCAAGCTCTGCTTTTACTATGATTTATTTCTCTGTCACCTTTTTCAATTGGCCACACAGCTCTGAGAAGGGATGTGGGACGCAGCCATAGTTCTCAGCTCCAGCGCTGTCGGCGCTGCACTGCAGGTGTGGCAGCTGTCCTCAGATGAGAGCGACGACGACAGCCCTGCAGAAATCCAGGATTAAATCCTGAGCCCGCCTTTTTAGAATCCTCACTTGGAGCGACATCTGTGTATCACTGCACACTTTAGAGATATAAAAGTTGAAGTTTATTTCATCCATAATGGACATATTCCATCTCAGTTACTGTAAAAACTTAACTAATCATTTATCTTCCCCTGGATTACACTTACAGTCACCCTCCAGGTCCGTGTGTGTGTGTGTGTGGCTGAAACCGTGTGGACGCACTTGCACAACTTGTTTGCACACGCACACATGATGAGACAGCCAGAGCTGTCCAAACAGTCTTCCCACGTTTTGTCGTTTAATCCTGCAGAAACTCCCAATTCTTCAAAGGAGCTCGAATGGATTTCTTCTGATCACATCTTTCAGCAGCTCTGATTATTTATTCTTGTAAGTCCACTGGCTCACCACGCTTTCTCTGAGCTTGTTCCGCTGTCTCTGTGCAAGCCCTGGTTTGGTTTTCACATGAATTTGGCTTTGGTCCATCTGTGTATCTGTGGCTGCTCCTCAGTTCCCCATTAATTGAAGCTACACGCCTGATCCTGCCTAAATGATGAGATCATCTTCAGAGGTAAGAATCTGCAAGGAGGGAGAATAAGTGCTTTATTTCAGAGCCAGGCTTTAACATCTAAAGACAGATACTTAGTTTAATAGTCACTCCTTAAATTTAGATCTCATGACTCACTTTAGAACTAGTGTTCTCTTTTTAGTTGTTACTGTCAAACAAATCTCAGCATGAGGGAAACTGTAAGAGCCAAATTGCTTATGATATTTCAAATAAACACCTGTCTCTAGAAATGGGTCCATGTTACACAGGATAATCCACAGAGCACACATTCATCAGGTTCTGAAGGGACTAAATCATACAGCTGTGCAACACACACAGAGAAAGGAAAGTAATGTTGATTGTAGGCTACAGTTTGGGCACTGGGTCCCGTGGTTAACACCCTTGGTTCTGGATTCGATCCCTGGACCTGGGGCCTTTCTGGGTGGAGTTTGCATGTTTCCCCTGTGCCTGCATAGACTCTCCAGCTTCCTCCCACAGTTCAAAGACATGCACGAAAACTGGATTGGCGACCCTAAAATTGAATATAGTGTGTGAATGTGAGTAACTGTGTCCCAGTTCAGGGGCTGCATCCTTTGGAGGACGCATTTGAAGGCCATTTGCGTCATGGCGTTGCGACAAGGCCTGTCCCAATTCAAAGGCTCCTCCAAATCTGACCCACAAATCCAGACTTCTCTTGCCTGTTCTAGGAGGACATGCCGCACCTATACTTCATGGCCTCCTGTATCAGTGTAAAAAAACCTGCCACTTTCAAATGTTGGATGTTAGGATGCTGAATGCGTGTGAAATGCACTGAAGGCTAGACCATCCCATACCAACGGCTGATACGGCCGTCAGAGGTGCCTCGGAAGCCGTTGCCTCCGTAGACCGCATTGGCTGGGTCCTCCTAAGGATGCAGCCCCTTACTTGAGACACAGCTAGTGTGTGCACTGTTTGTCTCTATATGTGGCCCTGAGATAGACCGGTGACATGTCCAGGGAGTACCCCACCCTCACCCCATGTCAGCTGGGACAATGGATGGATGGATGAAATTGTTCAGCACCATAGCAACTGCACAAACTTGGTGTGGACAACGCCATGCTGCATAGTAAACAAAACTGTATAGTTCTTTTTTAGTGCTAGAGAGCTATTTTTCCTTGTCAGTACATGCAGCCATTGACACACCATGCCCAGACACACAGGGAACAGGCATAGGAGCAATGTGGGGTTTGATGACTTGCTGCATTATCTATCAATGGATTCAACCATTGCCCTTCTGATTAATGGATGACCCACTGTACCTCCTGACACACACATCTTGTTATCATTTTGTTTCTCATGAAAATTCCATTCAAATATCGCACGAGTTGGCTGCTCAACACGAGTGTTAGTCCCGTGGTCAGGCACAATAATCTAGCGCAGAACAAGACAGACTGGGAAACCATACCAGGTAAACTGTGGTAACACTTACACATAACACTTCATTCCATTTGTGCTGGCTAAGTGATCTGTGCTAAAGGCCCTATTAAGAAAACTTGTTCAAACCCATCATGAGAGATAAAAATCCTGTTATTCACCCTAGTCAATAAATGTTATCTCTGAGAGATTAACACCTGCAGACGTTGGCAGGCTGCACTGAGAAAGTTACATGAAATTCTGATCGTCATAAATATTTTGGCAAACACAACACAAAAGGCTTTTGTACAGTGTTTATTTCCATAGTTGTGCTCTTATCACTGTATCAGTATTTGGGTACAGCATAAGTGTGTGTGTATGTGTGTGTTAACTGATCTTCATCAAAGAGGGGGTGACTTGTGTTTGTGTGTCAACTAGGACATGTCTTATCACGTAGCTTACTTTAGTGCTGTGCTAACAGCATCAGTGTCACTGCATGTGAATTTGAATAAGTTCCTGCAGCTGTTGTTGCTGCAGCAGCCAGCAAAGCATGAATCAGATAACACTTAATGCGGGAAAAATGACTATATATTGTATAAATGTATTCCAAATACCTTCATATGAAAACTTTTGTACAAAAAGTTTCACCAGGAACAGCAATGGGGCTCTGCAGAGATGTTCCAGATCAAAGGATGCATGCATGCAGAGCTCCAAGCTTTTATCCAGAAGCTTTTAGACTGAACTTTTGTTAACATGTTACCTCACGAGCAGGTGCACTTTGTTGTCTGCGGCTTGTTGTAGCAGGACCTGATAAACACTGCTACATACAGTATTTGGAAGAATATTTTCAGAAGTGTAATACTTACTCTGCTAAATGTAATAACTAATGATTCGTTTGGTGAGAAATCTAATGTGCAGGTGTGCAGGACCGATTCACACTGTTCTCCAGAAAAACCCAAAGAGCTCAATCTAAAAATAAACAGCCAAGAAAAAAAAAAAAAAAAAAATCTGTTGGTGTGTGTGTGTGTTGGAGGCTGGTCTGAAGCTGGGTGGAGTTAACGACCTGCTCACCTGCAATTAATCCAGCCTCATCAGCCACCTGGTCCATGAAGGCCTGGTTCATTCAGCCACTAGTCTCCAGATCGTCCACATAGCAACAGTGGTCATCATCTCCTGCTCCCACTCACACACCGATTGTTGTTAGCTTCTTGGATTCCAGACCCAGCTCTGTCCAGTCGACCAGCCTCCTAACCTAGTGTTCCAGTCTCTCCCTGCTCTCCCTGGTTCTCCCCACCTGGTGCTGGTTCAGCTCCATAACCCCTTTAGACTCAGCTAAACGCCTGTCATACCAGACCTGTTTTGGACAATAACTGGTTCTGATTCCACCACTTCTTAGTTCTCTGTGTCAGAACTAGTGAGTCCAGTCAAAAACTGTGGTATAGTACGACAAGTGGTCCAAGTACAGAGGAGTGTTTTCAACCTGATGATATGATCATAGGAGTGTCTCCTGGACTGACACCTCTGCAGTGGCAGGCATACTGGATTTTTGTTTTCATGGTCACAATATCAAACGTACAGACTGTATCCACAACATCTTCATTGCCATGGCTGCTATAATCATGACTACATTAGGTGTGCAAAAACCACATAGTAAGATTCAGGGAAAAAAAAAAAAAATCATAACTTAGGATGCTTCCAACATTGCCAGTCCTGCCATGTGGTCCTGGTTACCATAATAATAAAGTCTCATATGGAAATCGAACAGCTCTCTCCTGTGACATATTATTTAGTTTTGTTGACTCCTCCATCCTTACCTCCCCCTTATGTGGTTGTTGCTCTTGTGCATCACCACCTCTTTAATCATTAGATGTCACCTAACAACAACAACAACAACACCAACACACAACTGCTGGTCAAAATCTGCCGCAAAAACAACATATGTGCTGAAGATTTCTAACTCATGTTGGCCAGATACACCTCGAACATGACCTCACGGAGAAGTCACCGACACTGAAGATTGATGTGCTTTTTTTGTTGTTGTTTTTCTTTTTACTCTGATGACCCTGCAATACATCACACATAGGATCTGTATACATCACAGCAGAGAATGTCTTCATCTACATCTCTCCAATACACTGATGGACTGCCAGAGAAAAAACAGGGGATCGCGGCAGACTGCCAGAGGATGATAACAGGGAAAGAAATCATTTGTATTTGGCGATTCTGCAATAATCCTGAGCCCTGCTCCAGCGTTATTACAGTATCTGACATTTTGCATCTCATATAGAAGTCAAATGGGGATATGGAGATGAATGGCTCTAAAGTGTGTAAATTGATTAGGAGGACCGTGTGGGTCTGACTAATGGTTTACCTGTTGGACTCCACAAGGAAAACAGATCATGACCCATTTAGAAAACAAAGGCTTTGCTTTTTCACAGCTCAGATGCATCCTTTAGGGAAATATAATGTGGTATTTACAGATGTAACAAAGTAGACTTTTCATGGCTAATCTGTTGATCTTGCCTTGAAGAAAAATCGAGGTGATTTCTTGGAAGAAGAGGGGCCTGTATCCTAAATAAGAAAGAGTGGGTGCTTCATCAAATGTTTAGCCACTGACCTGCCTGTAGGAGGAGAATATAAATGCATTCTCATTATGTTGCGGATATTGGAGAAAGTTTCTAATCCCAGTGTTTTTGCTTACAATACATTATGTTTGCATGTTTCTAGTTAGACAAAGTTTCGAGTTGTAGTTCCTGAGTCGTCACAATGTGGGGCTGAGGCCCTGCACAAGATAGTATATCACAGTAACAAAGGGTTATATATATATGGGAGGTTGATCACATCTCTCTCAGCTTTTGAGAGCGTTAGCCATGAGAGCTGACAAATGTCTGTGAATTCATAAAGAAAGAGTGAGGTAGCAGGTATTGTTGTTGTTTCAAAAAAAAAAAAAAAAAAAAAAAGATTAATGCACTCAGTCGCCATGGCCTCTATGCAGGATCACCACACAAGACTGTTGACCTGATACACACAAAAACACTAAGATTATGTCTGAAATAAGAACCAAACGTGCTTTTTAAAGGCCCAAATCATGCATGAACATCTGTGGCAGGATTTGATACAGGTTGATGTGAAACAGTATAAATAAAGGGAAGAAAAATTTGAATATGAAGAATTAGCAATAAGATGCTTTTGATTCTATGGCACTCAGTAAAGGGAAACAGAAAAGTGCCTGGACAGCTGAAGTGTATTCCATTTAGATTTGAGCAGATATTAAAATGTATGTATTCCTGCCATATGCAATAGTTTTTAACAATATCAAGCACTCCTTTCAAAACAACATAAAACAATAAATAATATGAATTACATAATTATGTATCACTGTGTGGGTGGTGTGATGGTGCAGTGAGAGGGATCTGAGTTTGGACCTGTTTGCCTGTGTCTACCTGGGTTCTCTCCAGGTACTAAGGCTTCCTCCCACAGTCCAACGACATGCACATTAGATTAACTGGTGTGAGGGAGATTGTTTGTTACCACATGTCAGCCCTGTGATGGACTGGCAACGTGTCCTGTATGTACCCCGCCCTCCCCCAAAGTCAGCTGGGATTGGCTGCAGAGCCCCAGCAACCCTATAAGGATAAGTATATGGATATTCAAGGGAAATAAACAAACATAATACAGTTGTGGGGAAAAAAAATCACTTCTAGGTGAGAACACCATATAGCATGCTCTTTGTTGTGGACTGGATCAAGATATTATATTTTGGATATCACCCAAGCCTTTTTCCTTTTCAACTGTTCTCAACAGTAATGTCACAGAGAACTGTTTGACCCTGCTGAACCTCTTTTTAAACCTGCCTGACAGATGTTGGTGTGGAGACAGACAGGAAGACAGTGTTATGATATAATGGTCTGTTGGTTGGAATCAAACCTGCGACATTCTGAATATACTGGAAGTGCTTTAACTGATTGGCTACCGGTGCACCCCTTCTTCACTCCTACTGTAAACCGCAGTGACGTGTGGATTTGCACATTACAGTTTTTGGAGGAGTCCAGAGGGCTGTAACTCCTCAGGTGCTCAAGTGTTATGGATGCATACAGATTTAAATCCAGGGTAAGAGTCAGTGGTTTAACCTGACAGTGATAGACCGAGAACAACAAAAAAGTCTGTAACTGTATTTATCTTTAGTGAGACCTGTCCATATCCACTGTGTTCAGCACAGCAGAACGTTGCCTTGAGTTTCTCTCTACCATCATGTGTAATCCCTGAGTAAAAAAAGATACTCGGGATTCACGTGTCACATGTCAACAAAATAATCTGAAAGTCAAACATCATCTCTCAGTTTAATCCTCTCTCTGTTTCATTGTTATGATGGTAAACATCATATTTTCTGCACAAAGTACTTCCATCCCTCTAAAGCCACTCTTGCTCTCCATCGACAAATCAGGAGCAACGATTATGGCTGAGGTAATTAAGAAGCCTGAGTGACAGGTACAGGGGCATCTGCACAGAGACTCTGCTGGAGAGGAGGTTGGGGATCGTCACATTGATCTGGCTACTTACTATTTGTGGCCTTTGATGAGAGCAAACTTCTGTCTTATGCATCGGATCCACTGCACAGATCATGTGTCACCTACATAGAGAACAAACTTCCTGAAGACAACTGAACCTTAAACTGCAAATAAATTCAATATAGAAACATTTCATATTATACCGTACTATTTTGACAAAGCTACCAATCAAATGAGCTTCATTTCATTAGAAGAAAGATAAACTGGTCTCACATAAGTTTCACTGAAATGCATAAAGAAACATATGGATTCATATAGGCTTTAAAAGCTTGTTTATCAGTAGGAGATATGCCTACTTGTGATATACATAGACTATACATATATACATTGCATCAGTTGCACTTTATAGATGTAGCAATGCCTAAATTTCCTGTCCATGAAAAATAAACAGGTGAATAAATAAATAAATTGGACATTGTTATTCACAGGATTGTATAGAGAAGTGCACCACTCTGATTACAATCATTTGTCCATGGCAAATCAAAAAGATAATGCGGTGCTAATGCAAATCTGAGCGCTGTACCTTGAAGAACACTACAATCCCGTCCTCCTTTGCTTCCTGAAACTAAATTACGTCTTGATTAAGTGTTGCAGCCACAGTCAGATTCATCACACGTCCATACCCAGAGTGTCTCGGGGTGCTCTGGGCTGATTGAGAGTGGCCTGGCTACCTTGGTTTCACAGGGTCCTTTTTATGGCTGAGGCCCATGGCACCTTCCTGCATCAAATATTTAAGGAGGCAGTAAAATATGGCTCCTCCCGCTATGGTCCTCAATCCCCAAGGTAGATGATCAGTTTCAAAGGCTGGCAAATGTCTCTGTGGGGAGCGTTGATGGATTTGGCAGATACAATGGTTTCTTCAAAGACACAGCAGAGCAGAGTGAGTGATGGTGCTGCTGCCATTAGCTCACTACCGCTTCCAGCTCAAGAGGAGAGGCTCCATCAAAGCAAAACCAACACATCATCTAATGCACTACATGGAAATCACATTATACTGTATGGATTTAAGAATCAGATCATCCATGTTAATATGTTTTTATCTTGTCATGTTTGATTTATTGCCTGGATATTCATGTTTTTCTTTTTCTTTTTTATGTATGTCTTTTTTAAGTGAACTTAGACTGAAACCTCCTTGTAATAAACCACTCAACACACCAGAAAAAACTACTGATTCCCCAGAGGAAATTATATTTGAAATACACTCAACAGACATAAATGCTTCTCGAAACCTTTTTCTTTCACTCCCACTTTTCATGAGTGAAAAATTGGGGATCTCAAAATTTGCCTCACAAAATGAATTCTTCTTTCTCCCAGATATTCTTCACAAATGTGTTTAAATAAGAGTTAACATGTATTTCTCCTCTGTCTGTCCACCTGACAGGTGTGTGCACACAGGTGTGCCTCAGGCTGGCCACATTGAAAGACCTTTTTCAAAAATGTGTAGCTTTATTTTGACAAATGATATTCATTAGGCTGTAAATCCTCACAGCTTTGGCAACTGTGAGAAAAATCATCAGAAAATGTATGTGTGTGTGTGTTCAATCTTAAAACAGAAATGTGGCAGTGTTCATCCTGATCATGCTCACCCTGTTTCACTGCAGAAACTGCTTACCTGCAGGAAGGCATTTAAGTTCATAAGGCCACCATAAGACCACATAGTGTGACATCAAAAGATTTAAATAGTTAATGAAGTTACAGCTGCTGCCACATGTGTAAATTGCTCACAGCAGCTCTTTCATGTTGGAGACACATATGGATCGTGCTGCTGCGTGGTGACCACAGCTATTTAAACTTGTTGAAGAAAAGGAGGCTACACACAAATGAGTACTCATGAGTACCATGAGTAGTCATCACTACATTATCACAGGGGTTGGGACGCAGCTGACTTTAACGTGAATCCTGAGCAGTTGTGACAAAATCTGTTCACAGATGTAGTTTAATTTACAACAGCAAATTTGTTTATTGACTCTGCTTCAACTGTTCTGAGATCAGTTATGCTGCTCTACACAGATGAGTGTGGGAACAAATTAGCACTAATGCAGATACTTTCAGGAACAGCTCAGTGTTTTGGCTCTAGGCCTCTGTCACATTCTCAGTTTGAGTTTTCCTGTTTTATTTTGAAAATCATTTTGGCTTCTTCCTGCCCTATTGTGACAAGCATTGTCGTTGCTCCCACACTTGTGTCCTGTGTGCAATTAAGGTTAATCTTTTCAGTCAGCATGCTGACTTCTCATTTATGTGTGAGTTCTTGTGACTTTTTTTGGTTTGTTTTTTTAAAATTCTTGTGTTTTCTTGTTAAGCTTTTTACGTTTGGACGGTTGGATACCCTTTTTGAGTTTTTGCCGCCTTTCTCCCAAATAAATTACATTTTGTACCCACTCTCCCAAGTTTGTCTCTACATTAGATCCTGTGTCTCAGGAAGTAAATGCTGATTCCTCAAGACCAACATTTTCCTGTCCTGCAATTATAGTCCAGACAATGAACCAGGATGGTTAACAACACTAAGGTCTGGAAAATACACGACTCTACATTGTGATAGTGGATCATTGTCAGTTAAGAAAAAATGGCCAAGCGTAAGGACCAAACTGTGATTGCAAGAAGACTGGGTGAGAACATCTCAAAAACTGCAGCTCTTGTGAGGTGTCCCTGGTCTGCAAGGTCTATCTATGCAAGGTCTATCAAGGTCCAAGGAAGGAACAGTGGTGAACCAGCGACAGGGTCATGGGCGGTCAAGGTTGGCCCATGAGGTCCAGTCCAACAGACCAGCTACTGTTGTTCAAACTGCTGAAGAAGTTCTTGCTGGTTCTGATAGAAAGGTGTCAGAATACACAGTGCATTGCACTTTGTTATGTATTTGGCAGCAAAAGGGGGACCAACATGGTCATAATGTTATGCCTCATCAGTGTATATTTGTGCTATCCACATTCACAGCTTGCAAAGCAGCAGCCACTGTTGATGATCGGACTAAGTGACTTTGGTACCACCGAGTGATTTTTTGGGGGGGAGATCCACTTGAGTGGCAATAATGCGCTGACATTTGGAAAAAACAAATTGATTTTGTGTCGATATTCAGTCCAAGTACAAAGGGTGTTTGGTTGATTTGAACTTACAGTGAACTCAGTGAAGTTTGGAAACCGCTCTTCTGCTGAGGCAGTGCTGTCAGCTCTGTGTTGTGCAGTCCAGGCTTCCTGGAACAGATAGAAACACAGTCGCCTGAGGTTCACAGCAGTAGCTCAAGAGGTTCAGCACAACAAGCAAACAATGACTCCATACTAGTTAACATTATGATCCAGTATAAACCTCCATTCAAAGTTTCAATACCCTTAAGGACTTGATATGTAAACTAAAAGTGCTATTTGTAGAGTCTTGCTATTGCTGAAAAGTCAACATTGGCATCATCAGTTAACATACATTTGCCAAGAGTGGAGAGATGTGTTTACAATACAAAAGGTTGTGATACATCCTCTGAGTAACAATAATTCTTCAAGTATACACACTTCACTTGTTATTGCAGAGGGGCAAAGCTCACTGGTTAGCATGCTAACTTCCATAGAAGAAGAGATGTGATAGTATTTCTTAAACAAGAGGCTATGTAGCAGTAGCAAAACTTAAAAATACACTTTTTCTGAAAGATGTGGATCCTGTTTATTTGGCCTGGTCTGGAAATACATTGCAAAATAAATGGTATTATAGAGACCATTCAATTTCTAATTAGCTAACATTTCGGGTATTTTTGACTGTGAACCCCAAGTTTTGTTAGATAAAATGTAAAGGACGTTAAGTTAAGAAGTCTTTATTATCATTGTACCAGTACAATGGAATTGGAGATGCTAAGCCTAAGGTGCACATCAGCATTCATCTGACTGTGACATTTGTTATCAAGAAAAACCTAGTTCACCTGGTAAGTCAGAGATTCTCATTATAAAAACTGCCCTCCAGACCTGTCTCCATCCTCCCCCTCACTGATGGCACCACCTGCAATCAGGGAACACCCCCGCACCAATGTCACATGATGACATCGAGGGACTTTGATTCACTGCTGAAGATCATGAAATGTAAAAAGGTCAAGAACAGCCTTCCATGCTCAAGACTATTCTATTCTTGACTGAAAATTGATCCAATCGGAGTCATTTCACTTTCACCAGTTTTGCTTGGATGTGTGTGTTTCATTGAAAATTACCGGTTACATTACAAAGCAGCTACACGAATGATTAATAAAGAACATCTTGCATATGGGTTTCTTTAGTCCAGCTCTTTGTTGTTTTCATTGTTTTTAAATCAGAAAAGCAACTGTACATCTACTTTTAGCCTTGCAGTTAACTTCAAAGGAGACACATCTGCTTATGTTTTTGTTACAAAGTCAGATCTTTAAGATTGAGATATATATACATACATATATATATATATATATATATATATATATATATATATATATATATATATATATATATATATATATATATATTTGTTGTTTTTCAAGACCCAGGCATAGGCCTTAAGGGCTGAAAACCTTATGACTGAGATTTGAGGGGCTCAAAAATAGAACAAGATCCTGCAAAAATACAGAACAATTAATGCTTTAGTGATAACAGATAGCCTATTTTGACGGGAATGTCTTACACTATATCTTTTTTTCTCTATAATTTGTTGGAAAAGTTGAATATTAAAACAGTTTTCATTGCATAATATTTCGATGAGTTGCTTCAGCAAGAGCAAACATCATTAACAGTGTAGTAAACAGCCAGTGATCTCCCTTAAGACTGAACTGTATTCAGCATCTTGTCGGCAGGAAGCGAACAAACCAGTCCAATCAGGACTGATCAGTAGCATCCCAGCAGTCAGAGGTCAACAAGAGTGATTTGTGTGGGTGTATGCCTGTGTAAGGTCAGTCCACGCTTCTCTGCAAATCACCCTCTCACTGGGCAGCAATGTGAGGCATGAAGTGGCAGAATGGCCTATTGTAAATTGTGCTGAGCGGGAGATGTGGGGCCGGCATTGTGACACCATTATCTTTCCATCTGACATGAGATGTGCCACATTATTCATGGCGAATGAATAGATGGAGGATCCCAGAGGCCTGGGTGAGTGGAGACAGGCAAACCAAACAATAGATGAGTATTTATGCAGTCGCTACGGTGCAAGTGCCGCCTTGAGATTACTTACAAACCAATATATAATGTGCATGATATGCCATCTCTTTAGGAATGATTAGACAGTGCAGATCTGCAGATTTTCCTGAAATGAACATCTGTCCCTTCCGTGCTGTGGTTTTGCACCAGCACATGTGCAGATAACACTGTCATACCCCTGAAATCAGTTGCAATTCATCGCATCTCTTACTCTGAATGTATAATAGCTTGGTCCTATAGCAAACAGCTGCTTCGCTGTCCTCTCACACGCAGCTTGATTTTGATAAACACAGCTGATAAACATGCGTCACACACTGTCCAGTAATCAACTGTAATAATAACAGTGCTCAGCTAGATTGCATGAGAGGTTAGTAATGTGCGTGATGCACCTTTAGGAGCTGCAGCTCAATGGAAGAGGGGTGCAACAGCAGCCGACGGGGGCCTGGAGGGTCTCTTCACCAACCAGGGATGGTGGGTCGATGTTCAGAAGCCAGACCCAATAGGGGTCTCTAATGGGGCCTGTATTGATCCTAGCGTGGTGTTCACCGCATGGGTCTAATGGAAAGGACTGCAGAAAAAAATAAAATGGGAAAAAGTGTTCTGCACTCTCAGAATTTGGATCACACATTGGGGCAGAAGTGTTCACTTTGTTGTGCCCTTCAAATAGACAAAACCGCTCTGGAGGATGTTTACTTGAGCGGTTGAGAGCAGAGTTGTCACTAAGAGGTGAGCTAATACAGCGAAAGAGCAGCTGAGGAGGCTCCTGCTGGAAAAACCACACTGCCCTTGAATTCCATCTTCCCTTCTTTAAATAAGTGCTCACAGCCACCAGCTACTGTATGATGTATAGCCTACATGTCCCCTAATGACCTTGATGTGGTATATTGAATGTAAACTAGCTTTCCGTGTATGGTAGTGGTGGTACATGGTGCTACAGGGTCATCGTCAATCTTAAGGCCAGATAAACAGGCAGCCTTGTTTTGATATTGATTAGGGTGACTTGGGTGGCAAAGATGCTGGGAAGTGAGGCATTTCTGCTGCTGTGTGGCACACATCGGCTGAGTGTTGCAGGCATGGCTGTAGTAATAAACTATTCTGCAGTACACACTTTATGTCCAGTGCCAACATTTAGTGCCATTGCAGGAATGTATATACAGTATGTCCTGCATATAAGAAAGCAGGAACTAAAGCTGTGGAGGCTGGGGAGCTAACGCTTTTGACTTTCATTTTGTAAACCATTGAATCTAGTGACAATTCAATAGCTACTGTACAAGCTGCTTTTTGATAAACACAATCTTTCCCAAATGATAAAGGGCCCATATGGTAGAATGGTAGATATGTTTTTTTTTCTTCTTTTTATTATTATTATAAAGCAGGACAATACATTTCTATCTGTATTAGTACTAAGCATGTATGAAAGGGCATAGTGCACAAGGAAATGCATACACAGCTTGTATTTAGAATTTGTGTCTTAAAAACTGTTGTCAGGACATCTGTAACTTTGTGATGTCACAACAAAACAGTTTGTTCTCAGCCATGGCCTACACTCCACCCACTATTGTTGTCCAAGGACAGGTTGTAAGGAAACTTTAGAAAGTGAAAAATATGAAACCAAATTTTAACTTTCTTTAACTTAAACCACTCTCCATTTGTAAATTGAAGTATTATTTTATTTTATTCAAAATTTTACATGTTTTAAAAAAAAATGTGTGTGAGACCTCATATATAAAGCATGCTAAATAAGTTTCAATAAGTCTTTGATAAAATTGAAAATATATTATATTATGATGTCATTCCTAGCTTGGTGGATGACATCATCATTATAATGTTTGATTAGATACAATTATAGAAGTAATAATAAATTCATCCAGTAAAACAAAACAAATATAGTATTCACTATTGGTTAGTCTACCTTCACGTTCCAGTTCCATGTTGTATCCTCTGTTTCAAAGAATTCACATTTGTGCCCCGTGAAGTTTCAGCTGGGACACATCCTCTCATTCTGATTCAATGATAAACCTCTCCTGTAGTCATCATTCATTGCAGCTATCATTACTGTGGATTCACTGATTACCAAATTAACCTTCAGCTCACTATTCAACTATAATTGTTAACAAGAAATGTTTCCCTGCAATTGCTCATTCTATTTGAGCCACTGATGCAGCTGTCAGCTGCAGTGCACATCTGCAGGGAAATTGAGTATATGAGAGGGAAACCACGCAACAGTCAGCACGGAGATATTTTACAGTACACACACGCACACAAAAGACACACTGCACCATACCGCAAAACTTTTCCACATCCTGGAGACTTCGATCAGATCACGAAGCTTTGATTTATTGGAAAGGTCGCCTTAACGCATGTTAAAATGATTCCCTGACTGATTTAAGTTCTGTTCTGTAGATGTTTAGTGGGTCAGACTTGTGGAGCAAAGGTTTTGTTCTCTTCTTTCCTTTGCCAATAAAGACTCGGTCAACATTACTGCATGGCAGGCAAGAATTCACATCAGCTTTATGACATGGAATATCCATATGGAGTGACTTTAGAGTATGAAATAATTGGATTAGTGGCTGTCTTCCAGCAGGTTTCACACAACTGTCAATAAAAAGTGACTTTTTTTCCACTGGCCATCTCTCACTAAATGTGCGCAGACATTGGTGTTGAAATGTTAAGTCTTTCCAACATACTGTTATGCGTTCTTTCCGCATAAAGTTTTGATGCCTTCGAAAAGCTCATAAATCCTGTTTCTCGGTTTTACGAGTCTGAAAGGGGAAATTTGTTCCACGGTGAAAATGGAACTGAATGTTTTATGGAGTTAACGTCAGTTTGCTAATTTCAGTTTCCTGCGATTTCAATAAAAGGTTTAAAGAAAATATGTCATTGCTTTGTCAGTTCTGTAGCAAAAGATAATCTGCACAAACATTTTAATCTGCTTTGGTATGTTTTAATTCAGTGCAAATGCTCTTTGCCCGAGGAGGGAGTGTAACATTAATACTATGCAATATAAAGTAACAGTGTAGAAGGTCACAGTGTTAAAGTGTTTCAACACCTGTGTTTCTGGCTTGTGGAGCTGCCAAAAATAATTTCTTTTCAGAAGTGAGGAAGTGAAAATGCATCACTTTTTTAGGTGACCTAAAAAGTTAGCTGTTCCTAACCCTAAATATGAGTCTCAGAACGAAATAGATTTCCTTTACACACTGGAGGAAGGAGGGGGTTGACTTGTCTTACCCACACTAATGTTACTGTTTTGTAATCACACCACAGATGTGGTAAGGACAGTATGGACAATAATTATCAAGATTAAAATAAATGATCAGGTGGGTGAGGCTTGGGGCATAAGTGAAACTGGTGAGTGGTTTGTTGTGACATCATAAAGTTACAGAAATACCGATGGCTGGTTTTAAGGGTTAGTTTCTGAATACAGTCTGTCTGCATTTCTCTGTGGACTGAGACTTTGATACTTTACAATATTAATATTGAACTTAGACCTACTTTATAATCAAAATTATTCAATTAATATGGTAATGGGAGTGTAATTGGGTGAGGGTAATGATGGTAGTCACCTTTGAATAATGTGAAACTGGACATTAACCATGCATGTACAGCTGCTGGAACAGCTTCTGCACTTTTTATCAAGTGACTGATCACCTTAACCAATGACACAAATTTTTTGCTAAATGGTAGCTCAACACAGGAACGCAAAGGTCCAACACAAGCTACGCATCATCACAGAATCACAAAATCACAAAATCCTTTGGCCACTATAATTGTATGGTGGAAAACTGATATTGTCTTGATGTTGTGTTATCATCTATATCAGCTCAAGAGCCCTGTACATGGAAAAAGCACCACAGCTTTCTTTTAATGGAGCAGTCTAATATTTTATTTCATGCTGCAAAGTGTCATAATAATGTCTATGTTTGATATAATGTCTGTTATTGGTCATGTTCCTGCAGCAAAGCACACATTTGAGCTTTGATTCATGTCCACGATTAAAAAGATACCAAAAAAATCAATTAAAAAAATGAATAAATAAATAACAACCCAGGCAGCATTTCATTTGTTTCCCTGATGCACATTAGTGGCATCTGAACACAACATTTGTTGTTTGCATCTGTTTACCAGATAGCTGAGCTGCAACATCATAGTGAGAACATACAACTGGAAAAAAAAAAAAAAAAAAAAAAACTTCCATAAATGTGCCATTCATCAGACATGAAGGACAGAGGTAGATGGACTGAGTGTGAGCAGCAGTGAGAGGATACTGGCTTCTTCCTGATCTGAGGAGGTGAGGGGTGATTGCATTTAACACTGTGTCATTGGTTGCATTATCATAAGGTGAGGGGTAATTTGCATGATTAACAAATATTAGTACAGTTTTGCTAGTTGAAGGCTGGTGGGAGATAATATATGAATCCATGTTAAATCTTAAATCTCCTGTTTTGTTTATTATAATATCTTATACAGTAAGTCCATCTTCATTAAGTGGCCTAAAAACGGACTCACCGGTAAATTTGCTATTTTGACATAACAATCTGGGTTTTGTTTTGAAGTTTTATGCAGTTCATCATCAGCATTCTTAACAAGGCAAGGTGTTTCCTCCACAGAGCTACTGCTCACTGGATGTTCTTTGTCCTGGGTTTCATTTGTTTTCGGCTTCTTAAGTCTGGAGACTGTGGTGTGTGTGAAAATCCCAGAGATCAGCAGTTTCAGAAATAGTAAAGACTAAACCAGCTTGTCTAGCACCAGCAGTCAAGTTTCCCTTTGTGGTGTTTGAGGTCAACATCTCAGTCTTTTGGACCCCATAGATAAAGTAACAGGTGAGCCTGATGAAAACATGTTCTACATCTCCATCTGTACTTGAGACAATTGTGACATCTCTTACAGCACGTGTTCAGACTGCAGTTAATCCTCTGGATTTTATTTTGTTCATTTGCATAAGTGATTATGTTAGACTGTGGCACCCGCATGTTCCACCTGTGTTAATTGCATAATAGTAGCACAGGGGGGATTTAAGACTTTAGACAGAGCTTCCTCCTCAGTGCAAGTGCCTGCAGAGATAGCAGCAGTGTCTCCAATCTAACATGGCATTTCCTTTTTTATTATTCTTTTTTTAACGTCTGAAGCTGATAGCAGAGAACGCCCATCACTGGAGGAAGCTGTTGACCCTTTGTCAGACTTTATATACAAGGTCACTCCAACAGCGGAGCCAAGATCAATTGTATTCATGTCATTTCCGCTGACGCTGCTGTCTTGTAGCGGGTCAGTCCACTCACTTGAGCTGTCACCACGCACTAACTCAGCTTTATGGAGGATCCTCTTGATCTCCCACATATTCACCCACATTATCACTCCGGGTTGCTTCGGATTTGTTCAACATATCCTCACATTTTACATTAAAAAACATGACACACTTCATGTCCCTCACTTTTAAAGTCATTTGAAGAAAAAAGTTTTCTTAAGTTTGTTTGACTTGACCCCAGAAAGCAAAGCTGCAATATAAAAGTCATCAGACCGTAATCATAGGTTACTGTTGATGATTTTCTGGACTACAACCCATGTCTCACAGTCTATCCATACACATGAAACCCTGTAATGCTATGGTTCCTAATCTTTTCAAATTTGAAATGTTGGCACTCCACAATATGGAAGTCAATCAAAGCCTTCTCAGATCAGCGGTTTAATGAATGAACAACTGAACAGATTGAACTGAAAGCTGGGAGAGCTCATTTGTTTCATTTTTGTCAGACGTATTGGTTTGTTGGTGTACAAACTGTCTCTAGACTCTCTGTCCTCTGGACTTATTATTTTTTCCTGTTGCTAAACAGCTTTTCATTTTCATGCTTTTTACTTTTTTACTATGGTTACAGACAGTACATTAGGGGCCCTTACCTGCACAGTCCATACTGTATTTATTCAAACATACAATTTTAGCTAGTAGCTTTATTTAGTTGAATTTTATTCTTGGGTTATGTGGAGGTGACAGGCTTTTTTGGAAACAAAATGTTTCTTGGAGAAAAAGTAAAACATGAAATAACTGCAGAGCATAAGAATAAAAATGCTTCTTGTACCACGTTGACCTGTGAGATTGTGCTCAGCACTGTGATATTAGAGAAGAGATACTTCTCAGAGATAAAAACAACCAACTGAACTCAACGGGAGTCTTAAATCTTAAGACCTCAGCTGGGGCCTGTATCCATGAGCAGTGAAATCATGTAGAAAAGAAGAATATTTAAGGAGAGCACAGTTGAGAGGGCCCCGATCACAGGAGAGACCTCAGCATCATTTTTTTTTTTTTACCATCATTTTAGCTCGGGGTATGAGCGACGGGAGGAAGAACAGACTGTGAAACAGCACAGTCCTCTTTTTCCACTGCCCACTTTCCTGTGTTCTCCTTTTGAGAATATGCACATGAGGGTTAGTCTAACCATCACGCAGTGCACTTCGTTAAACAGCAATCGATATAGTGCAGGTCTGCTGCGTCGTGTCAGTCTGTGCAGCTGCACTCTGCTGCCTCTCCACAACTTCAGTCTATGAGTGTTTACTTGTCCAGATTTCATTAGTGACACAGAGTCCACAGCTGCAGACACCGATGCACTGGGTCAGGGCTTCTTAATACCTGCACCCACCTGATAAATTATGGGAACCATCCTGCAAAGATGTGTGTTATCTGTGTTATCTTTGCACATGGACCCTTCACATATAAACAACAAACTAGCATCCTGCAAGTGTGTTGTCTTCTATTACGAGCGCACTCTTACCACCTCTCTCACCAACAAACAAACCAACTATGTTACAACTAAAATAAAACTATATTATAATGTTGCCTATAGTCATAGGTCATAAATGTAACTCTTTTGTTTCTTTGGATTTGATTGTTGTTACATGAAACATTAACGTTTCATAGAGACATACATGTACTTACACAGACATATAGTTACAGGTTATGTGTGTTTGAACCAGATAAACAGCTGTAGACCCACAAAGTGGGTGACACTCAGTTATTGATTGATGTCAATCATTTTCAAGTGTCTGCATTAGAGCACTCCCAGTCAAGAAGTTGATGGTTTCATCCCTGGCTTCTCCAGCCCACATGCCGTCTGCATGATGACAAATTGGTGTATGAGTTGTGCTTTGATTGGTCCATAAGTGCCATCTCAGTGTGTGTGCTCCTTTTCTGGGACTAATTTTTGATTTGATTGAGTTTTGCTCTTTTATTTTGAAAATCATTCTTCCTGCCCTGTTGTGTTTAGCCTTGTCTGTCTCTCTCACACCTCTTGTTTGGTAATTAACCTCCAGTCTTTTTATTATTTATTTATTTATTTATTTTCAATAAATTACTTTGTACCTGGTCACCTGTGGACATGCCTGCAATTGAGTCATCTCTTTCTCTCCAAACCATGACTATAAGATGAGAAAAGTGAGACATAAATGCAATATGTCTACCACCTGAGTCATTTTGTTCTGGGATCAGGTCTGGTTCTTTGTCTATAAACATGACAGGAAACATTTGCTCCAACTAAGTACCATCACCATGTGTTGGGCTCTGAATGATTCCAAAACATGGGAGACCTACAGCTCAATACAGTGCCTGAACAAGTTGTGTACATACACAGAGTAAAGGAGGTGTTATCTTCTATGTAGACAGTGTAATAACTGTCAAAGCTCCAACAAAAGTCCCTGTCTGTGCTGCAAAGTCACACAGTAAGCCACAAGCAGCTGCTGTTGGACTCTAACAGGTTTACATTGTTATCAAAGTAAATGAAGTTATGGTCAGTCAGTGTCCTTAATGTTCACTTGACCCTGCAGGCCACCTACTAATGTTTCTGTTCATCAACTTGCAAGTTTCTGAAATTACTTGTTTCACATGGAAGCTCACAGTGACTCCAAGTGGAAACTGGCAAGGACTGGAGTTAGCTTTGTTTAACTAACCTGAATATCAGAACAGGCCCATAAAACTGCTCTTAAACCAGAGAGGAGGGATATTCATCAAAAGTAGTCTGTCTGCTGTCCTTTTGTAAAGCCAATCCATTTTTTATGAGAATACAATAGGCTACTGTCAGCTCGATCAGCATGCAGCACAGCATGCAGGAATGCAAGCTGCTGATCTCTGAGCTATTTCTGCCTTTCGCTGTGTCTAAAGCTGACTTTCTAAAGCACACCATGTTCTGTTGTTGTGCTGTGTGGGTCAGTTACAGCACTGACTGTCTGAGCGTTTTAAGGCGGATTCAGTCCAGTGACAGATCCTGAGGTTTAGTGGTTGGAGAAGTTGCTGCATCCATGTCAGATCTTTTTTTTTTTTTTTTTTTTGTATTTGCCAAGACAATTCCTCTGCAACATCTTAATTGTGCAGACAGTGTGTGTATGTGTGTCTATGTGGGCATATGAGTGTGGTTGATTTTCTATTTACAGTTTCGGGTGTGGGTGAGTTACTGAGGAGAGCACAACAAGAGAAAAACAAAGAAGTGGAGGAATGTTGGCTGGGTAAATCAGCCTTGATTTCTTTTAAAGGTTGCAGTCTGAAGGTACTCGCATCTCTCCTCCACCGTACTGTTAAAGAAGTCAATATATGTGGCTTTAATAGACTTCTATTAAAGGCAGAGCTTTTTCATCTAAAGTAAGTGCTAAAATAGTGAGGCCAGACTGCCAAAGAGACTGTTGCAGATGTGGTGAAAGGGAATGCGTGTCATCCCCCCCCCCTCTCTCTGAAAGACCTTCATTGGATGCACACAGTTTGTTCTGGATACAGATGCTAATTGCATTTTAATGTGTCATTAAAAATAAACCCATAAATCAACCGATAGCGCAGTAATTAGGGTTTAGAGACTTAGCGGGCCCCTCAGGAGACATAATTCCACTTTGAAAGGAGAGGAGGGGTTTCCGAACAGGACTGGATTTTCAGGGCAAACACAGATAAATGGGCAGCTTTTCTGTCTGACCACAGTATGTTCAGTGAGGTGCTATTCAGCAGCTTCCAGCTTATGAAGGCAATGCATGATGGGAACAGCATGGAGAGGATCCGTCACTGAATCCAGACAATGGAAATGCTTCCACCTGGGGGGATGAACCAGGATGCCAGGAGCTTTTGAATCAAAATATGGATGCAATCAGTTAAACCAACCTGGCTCACGCAGGTTAAGCTGGGCTGATTTCATAACTTCGACTCAGGCGTGTGTGTGTGTGTGTGTGTGTGTGTGTGTGTGTGGGGGGGGGGGGGGGGTACAGGTGAGGTGAACCACAGTGATGTGATATTTATACTATCTGCTCATCAGATATGAGAGCCATGGAAATCAGCAGTTCCCACACAGGATCATTCATGTGTTGTTCCTGTTCATACCTCACAAGCACTGAGAGCTCACTTCACACAGAATAAAATAAATTAGTTGATGTTCATTTCTGTCATAGGTTTTGTTTAGCTGACATATGACTCCATCGTCAGTGTGCTTGTGTGTGAGTGAAAAGAAGAGACACACAGACAGAGAAAGAGTGAGAGAGAGAGAGAGAGAGAGGGAGAGTGAACAAAAGGGTTTGGGTGAATTAAGACCCTGCACACAGCTCTTACGGTGGAATAAAGTCTTATTCATTTCAAATTTCAGTTCATAATGAAGTTGTGTTGAGACTTATTAGACTGTGACGAAGATATCAGTAGAGCAGTTGGTCCAAGAGAGATTTGAGTTCACATTGCTAAAAGAATGAGAATATGTGGCACAGAACCACCTCTGAATGTGGTCTGAGTGGTCAGATCTCAACTGACCTCAGTGTGTCCTCACCTGAACTCTGAGCTCATGACAGTGGGTCTTACAAACCAGAGAGACGTGAAACTAAATTGCAATATAGCCCATCCATCCATCCATCCATCCATCCATCCATCGTCTATACCACTTATCTGTGTATGGTCATGAGTGACTGGAGCTAATCCCAGCTGACCTAGGGTGAGGATAAGACACACCCTGGATAGGTCACCAGTCTATCACAGGGCCTCATAAAGAGATGAACAACCTCAAACAACTATATCTTCCTTTAGATCAAAATAAAACACATGGATAGAGTAAAATAAGGGAAATTGACAAACATAATGTCATAAAGCAGGACAACTCATATAAGTTATGACATGTACTGTAATTCTGTTCTGCACTACAGATACAAACACATGGACTGATTACAGGCTGGTACAGGCTCCATCATCGGTTTCATTACCATCATAGTTGAAAGATGTGCTAGTTCATGTGCCGCCTGCTGTAAATCCTCAGTTACGACAACCTCAGACATTCACATTCACACCTTTGGGCATTTTAGCGTCACCAGTTAACCCAGTGTACATGTCTTTTAGATTGTGGGAGAAAATTAAAGAATAGGTGTAACAAGAGTATGTAGGGCATTTACTAACAAGAAAAGTGTTACTAATGACTGAATAATCTGAAAAAAAAAAAAAAGTCAGTCAATCAATGAATCAACAGGCTATATGCAGATAATACGTGAAGCCTCACACACAGACAATCCACCGATACAGAACAGAGAGCGTTTCATCCATCATAGGAAAGTTGGAAGATAAGCTGTTGAAATCTTCCCGTCAGACGTGGCTGCCCTGATCTGTTGTTTTAACAGAATTAGAAGGATCTGGGGTGGATTATTGTTGGGGCTGAACCAACACTGTGTAGGACTGCTGTGCTGTGCTTAGATGTTCCGTGCATTTTACACTGTTGTCAGAGTGATGTGACAGGGAATGAAAGGCTTTTCTGTGCACACAGTCTGAGACGTCGGCAGGAGGAATGTAGCATGCTATTGAACTCTGCTGGAGACACAATGATTAAGGAAAAGACATATTACTATTCGCCCTATGAATCGAGGATTAAATAAATTCCAAACTGATTACATTTTGGATAGAGAAACTTTTTCTCCGCAAATGTACGTTGCTTTGGTGCCGTGTCAAACTTACCGTGTCATGTGACTGCTGAGTGATACATTGCTTATTTGGCCAGGCTGACATGGAATTAAAACTAATCTGACAACTAACTTCTACTTTATACCTGCACCTGCATGCTGTGCTGGAGTTAAAGGGAATTTCCAATCTCTCTCTCTCTCTCTCTCTCTCTCTCTCTCTCTCTCAATAAAACGTCCAGGCAGTGCTCTCTCTCCTTTTACTTTATTCAGCTGGTAAAATGTACTTTTTGTCAGCATTACTTCAAAGAGAGACCTTGGGTGCTGTCAGAAGTGAGGCTGGGAAATGTAGGGAGGGTGTAGTACACAATGCTCAAAGATAACAATGGTGAGGTAACAATAATACTTTCTAAAATGTATGTATTATAATGGATTATTAATTTCTCTATAATAAATAAGAATAATGCATCATAGGAGCTGCAGTACTTCATAAATTATTATCATGTTATGGAGGCCTCATAAAGTATTTTAACCAAGCTGCAACCTCCCGGGCTGGAAACTGAAGACAGCATTGAAGTGCCAAAGATTTGCACTTCATCTAATGACCACTAGAGTGAGTCTCCAACAGTGAGTTAGTCCCCATAGACTCCCATGTTATAATGTCCAACTAAACAGCAGGAATAAACATGTTTACAGCCTGGTACAAAAACTGTTTTGGTCTTGCCAGCTAATTTCCCCCTTCAGGACATGGTATGCGGCTGAATTTTTATATAACTATTGTTTACTAAGGTTCAAAGTTGTGCAGAGTGTGGGCAGGGCCACTTTGAACAACAGGTGGGAGCAGTGGCAGTTGAGTAGCCACTGTCTCTCATCACCATGACCGTTCAGTCATTTTTGTGCAGCTTGTGTCTTCATAACCTTTCAATTCATGGACATGTCAACAGATATGCATGTTGTTGGTTAACTGGTTTCTTAGCAGGTATCACTGTCTCTTCTCACCATACCTGGGTAGTTATCTTACAACACTTAATATCATTAATACCAATAGATCAACTAGCTTTGTGTTAGCCGGATGCCCATGCTATGCTAACTAAGCTAACATATGTATGTTTGGTACAAGAATTGAACCAGCATGCACCTCAGTCTCAGCTCCACACTTGCCCCTCTCTTTGCCTAGTGTGAATGATGTTATTTTTGAAAATGCAGTGGGGGAAATAAAGGTTTTAGTAAATATCTGTTTTTGTAATTGCCTGATTGCTCCATGAGATCCACCTGGCCTGCAGCGAGGGATTAAAAGCTGTGGTGCAGCATCAGGAGACAGAGGTGATTAACATGGGGCTGCTGGGCTTACTGCCTCTCAGCCTGGGTTTTGTTTGTTCTGACTCTTTGTTGTCTTGGTTTAGAGTTCTGTGTCCTATTTGTTTCCCATAATTATATTATATACACCCTATCTTCATGTTACGATCTAAAGAGGGAACAAGATATATCAACCCAGATGTATCTAATACCTATATTTTTTGTATATGATCAGCTGTATATTGCTTGGACCCAAATGTTCTGTCTAATTATGTCAAATAATCAATGTCAATAAAAGAACAATCTAACTATGAGTATTTTCAAGGTCACTGGTGGACCAGGACGGCTGCAGTGTAACTGACCACTTTATACCGTTTCTACACTTGTATGTTCTAGATCCAATTTGAAATGGATAAAAGTCCAATAAAAAGTCCAGCCTTCAGAATTGGATATCCTTGGTCACGCCACATTTGGTCCTCAAATGCAACCTCTAAAGGAAGCGGTCCCTGAATTGAGACACAGCATAGGACACTTCAAGCTGTGGTCAGGTGCATCCTGTTTGTTTTAATTATCCTTGAGCCATGTCTTCAGCTTGACTGGAGGACGCCTGTGCCAAATTGATCTGATTGGATGTAGTTTGGAAAGACACACCTCTGTATAAAAGATCTCACAGTTCTCACAATTCAGATGGCATGTCAGGACAGAAAACATGGATGATTTCTCTGTTATGCAATTGGAGCATAGATCAGTACAAGACAGTAAACAGTGATGGGTGATCCTGAAACAGAAAGCTTCCCAGTGGCAGGGATGAGGAGACTGGCCAGAATTGAGGAAAGGAGTCAAAGAAGCCAAATAGAGAGAAGTCCTTGAAGAAAATCTGCACCAGACTGCATGCGACCTTAAACTGAGGCACCATTTCACCTTTCAGCACAACACTGACCTGAAGCAAACAGCAACACGCGAGTGTCCTCAGGACTGATCTCTGACTGTCCTTGAGTGGTGCAGCTAAAGGCCAGACTTAAACCCCACTGAAGATCTGTGGAAGACCTGAAGGTGGCAGTTCAGACACTTCCCATCCGGTCTGATAGAGCTTTAGAAGATCTGTCAGAAAGAATGAGATAAACTGCACAAATCCATTTGTGCAAAGCCTACAGAGTATATTTAATAAATGGTTCCAAAGAGCAGTTTTAAGCATAATCAAAAATGTGAAGTACCCTCCACATCTATGGTCCACACACACACACCTAATCTCCCTGACCTTCTCAGGACTAAGCTTGTTCAGATGAAGGTTGATTGACATGCTGTGGTCACTTTTTCTTGGATGTATATTTTAAGTGGGCACAGGTGACACTCTTATTTTTCATTTTTATTTTTACATGACCCCATAATGTCTGATAACAGCATGCACCTTCCTACAATTAATATCACTATCAAAATGTGGTATACTGGCATGTGACTTCTGTTCTTATGAATCTGGCACGAACATCTTCATTTGTAAACATTTTTTTTTTTTTTTTTAATGTAATGGAATAGCATGAACCTGTTAGCAGCAGTTTATATCCGCTTGTGAGCGACAAAACTAACCATGATCTGCTCATCAAAACATTGCCTCAAGCAAAACCAGTAGAGATCATTATTTTTTTATGTGTTAAAGGTCTAGCCAGTCTAGTCTACAGGAACTGATGAAGCCACTTCAGGCTTCATCAGTTCATTAGTCTTCAAAGACAAAAACTAAGTCCAGTTGACTTGCCTAGAGATGCATTAAAAGTTATTTTAGCCCGTGAACCTTTGAATCCAAAACAATCGATCACATAGCTAACTTCTACTTAAGTTGTACCAGCCACTTTTATCCATTTATAAACACCTACACAAAAGCAGCAGGAATCCCAAACAGAGAAATTGTTCTTATATTAACTTATAGTCCAGTTAGAAACTACTACAACAAACCACCAGTAAACAGAGCTACACTAACATGCTAGTAGCTAGTTAGCATATTAGCTGCTAACTTTTCCACCAGTAATAGGTTTCAGGTTTAAACTTTGGTGGGTATCTGGGTAGATATTAGTACTTGGTGTCTAGCTGTTATAAATATTAGCACTTTAATCAGTGTGGGCACAGTTAAACTAATTGAAACAAAAATGGTATACCATGTTAAAATTGGCTAGCCTAATCGCTATTTATTGTTTTTAGAGTCCATTTATGCACTCTACAGTGAAGCTTGGAAATTAAAATTAAATCTCACTTTGACAGCGTATTCGTGTATTTTGTAATGAAAGTTGTTCAAAGGAAACAACAACCTTGATATTACCTCCCCAGTTTCACTTGTCTAGTCAATTCCATTATCGGCAATCATTTGAATCAGGAGTTCACTGTTGTGTAGCAGATGACACTGTACGTGACAATAGCCTTCAAACCCTCACTAGGGCTGCTGGAATTGAATGAAGCCATATAGGTAATGCAGGTTCTTTAATTTGTAGTATTGCTTCGTTGTGAGTGCTGTTCAGATTATTTTAAACAACAGGATATAACCTTAATGAAGAGCCGTCCGGGGTAATGAAATGATCAATAATTGGAGAATTTATGGAGGGTGGATGAGTGAAAAGTAGTCGCCCGTGAAAGAAAATCAGCCGAACTATGTCTGTTAGAGGGAATAATGACGAAATAATTCCCAGAGATCTGCCCTTAATGTCTGTGTCTGGGTAATTTCCTGTTCTCGACTTATTTGTGTAAAATTCAAACAAGGGGAGGAATGGCAAGAAGAGACAGGCAGAGGAGAAGACATGGAGGAGCGGGTGGAGGAAGGAGTCAAAGTCTGTTTTAAAATTCTAGTCATTTTTGTTGTCATCCCACAGCAATGTGTCACTGTCAAATGCTTTATCTGTCAGCTGCACTCTTGCCCATAGACAGCTCTGGGCCCTGTGGGAGACTTCACGGTGGCTTTTTTTCCTTTTCCCTGCGTCTGCCTGTGGCAGGTGTGGAGTCATCACAACTCTATTAGCTTCACCACGGCAATATAGACACATTAACCTGCTACTGTGAGGAACACACTTATTACCCTGCTAGGGCTCTGAGGAGCTCTGGAGAAAGACGTTGTCTAATAGTGGCCCGGCCAGTACGTGCACAAGGTCAGACTTGACCCAAAGAGTCCAAAAAACTAAAACTGCAATGTTTTTGTCAATGCTAATTTTATGTGTTGTCTAACCTTAGAAAGGCAACAACTCAAACTTCAGTTAAATTGGCGTGTAAACTTATTATTCAGTGCAAATAATACAATTCAAATGAGACACTGCTTGCTTGTTTATTAGAACTTGGGTTTTATTTTTACATTTTTTTCTCTCTCTCATTTCTATCTGGCATTTAAAATTCCACTCAACACTGTTCAGAGATCTGGAAATCAACAAATTCAAACATCCATGCACTGTATTTTAAACAAACTGAGTCAATGTAATGTAATGGTAACACCAAAAATTTAATCAAAATTTAGGAAAAAAAAAAACAAACAAAGGAAGTTCATACAAGTGTAAGTAAAATTTAACAGTCAAATTACATCAGCTGTGTTTTTTTTATTTGGGATTAAAACAAATCCCAAGAAATGAAATAAATCTGTAGTACAAATAACATTGTATTATTGTATTTATGTGTTATATTATATCCTTGCTTGCAAACACTTGTGGGAAGATTCAAGTGTACTCTCTGAACTGTAGCCGTGTCTGACTTGTGTGTTGTGTTACCTCTACAACTTTGCTGAAACATAGATTAAAATAGAGCTAAAGAGTACTGACCTGTATTTAGTGTGTGTGTGTGAGTGTGAGTGTGAGTGTAACTCCAGGGAGACTTCACGCACAACTGACCTCAAGAAATAAACTGCACTGCCAGCAAAACAAGTTCAACCCCGGTGCTGTCGTCCAATGGTCATATACAGTATAGTACAAACAGAACCAGGTCTGCTGTCTCCTCCTGTCTCTGATGTAGAGCATATCAGGACCAAGCTGGGCCTCAAAAAAGGCTCCATGAACCATGAATTGCTCAGCTACTTTCCTTCCCTGTGGGTCTGTTGTGACCTGAGTCTCAGGTCCAGAGTTGCTGTTGGGTACATTCAGACCAAAACTGGATGTGGTCCATCTTAGATAAGCCACAGGTGGCAGTTTGGACTTTTGAAGGCCTATCAGAATCTCAGTTTGAGTCAGGCTACTCTTAACTCTCAAGCTCACAAGGTTGTCTTAGGGAAAAAAAAAAAAAAAAAAATCCCCTTTCACTCTCCCCACCAGTGCCATCTTCCAACAAAAGACGAGCATAATAGGTAGTCACATAACACACTCAGCCCTCTCCGCAGGCATTTCCATCTGCACCATGAGAGAGAGGCCTATTGGTGCTCATGTCAGGGTGTGGTGGAGATCTGACTGGCTCACCACGGGGGGTTCGTCCACCTCCCTTGCTGTCCTAGCTAATCCCGGTCTTGACAAATAGCGAGTGGACCAATCAGAAGATGCCTGGTGGGTCCTCCAAATCCTGCCCAGGTCAGGGATAATTAGCCTGAAGATTTCTCTTTCTATCCACTGTCTGAACACTGTCTGAGAACGGGCTGGATTTATGGAGGTGCAGAATGGCCAGGGTCAAGTCCTTGTGTCCCAGCATTCAGGCCTCTCCAGGAGATCACATGTGCCCCCCCCCCCTCTCTCTTCTGTTCCCTCCATGAGAACCTTGTATGTCTGCCTGGTGATTTGGCAGCGATTAAAAGCTCTACAGCTCTGTTCAAGCAAAACCACGATCTATTAAATTTCAGTTTAACTGCCATCCATGCTGAGTTATGGTCTGTTAACGTGTTGTTTCATCGTTAACTGTTTTGGAAAAGCCAAAATACAAATAGTTTAGTGTGGAAGATAGCAAACAGACAGCAACTCTTAGACAATAGTTCACTTCTAGTTTTTTTTTTTTTTTTAGTATAACAAAACAATCACATTCAAGATCCATTTTTAGACTTTCCCAACTCTTCATCATCATACTACATGGTTTGCATATCCATGAAGAGACAGAATTCTATTGACTACACTTACAAGATCTTCCTGCAAGTCTTGCCCAAAGCTTTTTGTCACAACTGCGTTTTCAAGACAAGAGGTAACAATATGTCCTTTGAGCAGCGCTGCTTCTTCAGGGGAGACCAGCAGCTATAGTGACTCAATACTAGAAAGTGCTGAGATGTGGCAGGTGCTAACTGGCCACATGCTAATGCCAATGGTAGAAAAGAAGAAATAGAACTACATAAGAGGGTTGTTTCTACTACCAGAGACAACTCTTTGTGAGTAAAGGAATGACCTGATCGACTGCATTTTGCTATGGTAGTTTAGTAAATACACTAATATTTCAACTGTTTTCACTTCTCACGCTTCAACTGTTTTCATAACTCATTATTTTGCTGACACAGTTCAGCTGCTTTATTTCTCTATTGTCAACCTTTAAAACTGAACCTGTGAGTTTAATAAATGCGCTTCCAATGATTACATTTCAAATGATGCCTGTAGCTGATGTAATCACACACTGACTATTTCAACCGCTTTCAACTAATATTTCAATTCCAGCTCATTCAAATTAACATTTCACCATCATTGCCTACATTCGTTCTGGAGCTTCTCCCACTTGCCTGCATGTCACAGTTTTTTTTTTTCTCTCTGCATCTCTACTGAAGCTTAATGTTGCAACTGCATTTCAGTACTGCCAATTTATAGAATGTATACGCAAATTATTAGTAGTGAACATAATTTTTAATTCATTTATCAAGTCATCCTTAGCAACACCAAATTATTTAAAGACTACAAACCCCACTCAGATATGTCTTTTCTGGTATAACAAGGGCATCAGATCTGTTCATGATTTATTTGACGGGGTAAGTTTGCCTCATAAGCACAAATGTTTGATCTGCCAAAGAATAACTTATTTAGATACCTCCTGGTTAGACACTATGTTCAGAAATCTTTCACTTTCCCAGGTTACCTAATACAATAATAGCCTAAATTTTCTCACTCTCTCTCTCTCTCCAGCCAGTAGACGCTTGATATCAGCCTTATATGGATCTATCTATAATATCTCTCCACCTTCACATGAGGAAATCAGGAGACAACGAGAATTTCAGGTGAAGAATTAAATGATGATCTTTGGAGTACATCTCTTAGACTAATTCATAACTCCTCTCCATGTGCACGTCATGGTCTGACCCAACTTAAAATAGTGCTGCGTGCCCACCTAACTAGTGCAAGATTGGCAAACGTATACCCTAACGCAGGCATCTCCAAATATTCCACGAAGGGCTGGTGTGGCTGCAGCTTTTTGTTCCAACCAACCAAGAGCACACAGTTTTGACCAATCAACTCTCTGAAGACTGAGATCAGTTGATTAACTGAGTCAAGTCTGGTGTGCTGCTGCTTGGTTGGAACAAAAACCTGCAGCCACACCGGCCCATCGTGGAATATTTGGAGATGCCTGCCCTAACGTACAGACCCCTCCTGTGCCCGTTGTAAAAGCCAACCTGCAGATCATGTTCATATGTTCTGGTCTTGTATGAAAACTCCACACATTCTGACACGATATATTTTTAATGTCTACACAAAGATTTTTGGTGAGGCGGTGTCTCCCAACCCTCATGTGCTATGTTTGGAGCTGTGCCACAATCATGTTGTGTTACAAGTATGGCCCGTAGGGTTCTAGCCTTTACAACCTTGGTCGCAAGAAGGATCATTTTGCTCTGCTGGAAGAAGCAATCGCCACCCACTTTTACAAGGTGGGAAAGAGACTCTATGTACTCTCTGAAATGAGAAAAAAAATGAACACACAAAGACCTGGGTGCCTTTGCTACAGTTCTATCAAGACCTGAGCATATGAAGAGGGATAATAACATTTTGAGGGGCTCCACCTCCCCCATAACCCTGCATGGATACGTGGCACAAACAATGCTTGGATGGATGGTTGGATGGATAAATGGATGGAAGGATGGAACAATATGCTAAATTGGTATTTTTTCTGTAATTCACTTGTTTTTGAAATGCCTATCATTATTATTATTATTATTATTATTATTATTATACAGAGTCCAGTGCAGGCAAGCAGCACTAAAGGGCAAAGTTATTGAAGCCACAGTGTCTCCATTCATATTACCCAACTTGGAGCCCCTTACTTCATTCCCCACCCATTCAAGAATCACATTAAGGTTGCAGAGAGCTGCTTTATTGCTTTTAGGTTTTCAATTAGGCTGGATAATTTGTGTCCACCTCCTTTAGATTAGATTTTAAATGAGAAACATGTTGTGCCATTAATTATCACAATTCTTATTTTGTGGACAAAGCCTTTTAAATGGTTAGCTAAGAAGAAGAGAAAGGAGGAGAAAGGGCATGAAAGAGATGGTGAGGGAAGGAGAAAATGCAAATGTGATGAATAGCACAGGCGGCTGCTGGGTAGTGGACAGGCTAAGTGATTAGCTCAGTAATAGCGAGAAGGGCTTTGACAGTGATGGCCTCTCCAAGAATGTACTGTCTTGTCTGCCGATGTGTCTGTCAGAGGAGCTGATACCCTAACGTTGTCCGTGTCATGCTGAGGTGTGTGTGTGTCTACACAGTACACTGCATGTGTGTTTGGTTCAGACCTGAGGTGATGTTGGTGTGCTGGGATGTTTGCTCTTCTTCACTTCACTCTTAGTCAGCTCTAAAAGTGGGTCAGGCCTCTGTGTAGCTTCAGCTGCGGATGTGCTTCTGCAGCAAGAGATACTGAGATATATATACACATACACACACAGACACACACTGATTTGATAACTCTCAGAAGTCACTTCAATAAATACAGGAGTTGTCTCAAAGCCTTTTAGCATCTTAGTTGATAATGTGCCCAAATTGTCCATAATTGCAAGCAAAATACCAGGAACTAGTTACCACACAGTCTGACCATGCAGGAAAAGGAAAGGACCAAAAGCAGCTATAAGTCTTCTCTGCCACTGACGATGGTTTCTTGCCAGGAGCTTGTGGTTGTGTTTTTCTCTTGACAAGAGCTTCCATCATCTTTGCCTTTGCAATACTCTGTCAGCACAGTTACCAGGGCAGATTGGAGGCCACAGCAAGTATCAATCAGAAAGTCAAAAGATGGACGGGTAGTAGCTGGTTGGTGTGCAACATCAGTAGAACAGGAGATGAAGCAAAGCAAGTGGGTTGTTTTCCATCAGTGGAGAAATATAATTATATTTAATGCTGACATTGCAACATTCCTGCTGCTAAATGAACAGTTTGTTGATGAAAACTTGAAGAAATTGCTCCATTAACCAAATGTAGACTTACATTATAAACCTAATACAAACTGCTTTATCACTACTTATCTCAGTTAGGTCCTACCAGTAATACTGAATTTGAATCTGACCGAGAAACAAACCATGTACAGTAACTGTCTAAACATATAAGTGTCTGCTGACACACTGTATATCTACATGCTGAGCATGGAGTTCCTCTAGAGTCCTGGGCTGCTTAACATGTGATAATGACCCCGCTGGCTGAATTTAAATCAGATTACTGCTGTCCCTGGGGACAGACTGCATGTGTCTCTCACATTAAGAAGAAACCAAAGGCTGCTTCCTGCAGCAGCTGCTGGGAAGTAGTGAAGCAGGAGCTTGTAAAAGAGGCAGAGGTCTGTTAGTGAGGAGGGTGTTCTTTACCCACCTCTGAGGAAGTGACTCATGCATGTTTTGGTTTGACAGGCAGATGTGATGATGAGCCTCATGAGCCAGAAGTGGCTGAAAGTGTGTGCATGTGCACAGCAGCCACCTCAGAATAATCGGTTTGAAATATGAGCAGGCTCAAGGGCACACTTGCTGCGGCTCCTCTTTGTTCTGTGTGATTGCGGAGTACATTATAATACATCTTTTGTGGCATTTCCAGTTATTTTTAATAAAACGATCTTCCTTCAATAAACAAAAAGGCTATTAGAAGTGTTAAAACTCCCCTTTGTTTTAGACTACAAATCATTATTATACTGTATTATTAGCTATTCTAATTTCTTAACAGAGGGGCCTCTATTTTAGAAGTGCTGTGGTGCAGCAGTCTCAGAAGAAAACACACCCTCAGGGTTTTTCTCTTTTTCCACATCTCTACAACTCCAGCGCACTGACCTAATTGTAACCTGTTTTCCACCCAGAGCTGTTTGAACACTTCCTCCTTCGTCTTTTGAAGTCGTTGCAATATAAAGCGGTTAACTGATATATTCAGATAAGTAAATATTTCTCCAGAAAGCTAAAATGATATATGTAATGAAGGTCTTATACTTTAAAGACCTCATTCACACCTGGAGGAATATACGCTATCATCATTTCGATCTTCATCATTTTTGATTCTGTTTGAAGATTTTGAAAAGTGTGTGTGTGTGTGTGTAGTCAGGCCTTTCAGAGGAGAGGTCGTGACATGAGGTGATGTTGTAGCTGCTGAAACAGTGATCAGTGAATCAATTTATGCAGCAAGTGTAGGCTTTAGGATTTAATCAAGAGAATGCATATGTATTTGTGATATATACATCTACATCCCTTCAGCATTTAAAAACTATCATCTCTAAGTTGCAATGTGCAGCTCAAACTGTTTTCATCACTTTTCCACTCAGGAGAATTCTGTGGATTTTTCATTTTAATGTGGTCACATCCCTTTTATACATGTGTCTGTGTTGCTGTTGTCTGTCAAAAGCATCAAGACTTTAGGCTCAGTTTTTAGTCACAATTTTAAGTTAAACTTTTTTCCTTTTTTCTTTCTTTTCCTCTCTCTTTCTCTCTCTCTCTCTTTTTTTTTTTTTTTTTTTTTTTTACAATTTTGTCATTTCTCAGCTCCATATGTTTTACCTAGATGAAGGATTTTAGTATAATCAGACAGATGGAGCTGAAGTTTATCAAGTTGGCAGATTTTTTTTTTTTTTTTTTTGTCATTTTACTGGTTATAATTACCAGGTCCATTTATAGGGGAGAGGATAACACCTCTGGGGGTGA
Organism: Caranx ignobilis; assembly: GCA_021432705.1. NCBI lineage: Eukaryota > Metazoa > Chordata > Actinopteri > Carangiformes > Carangidae > Caranx > Caranx ignobilis. Next base: position 7,860,143 of record MU269984.1, on the reverse strand, counting down.
TCAACTCCTCCTGGATCACTGACACTAAAGGAATCCAAACCAGGAGAAGCTGAAAGCAACTGAACAGCTCACACTTCATCAAAATGTCACAGAACAGTGTGTTTTTGTCTCATTATTTTGGTTGTGAGACCCCTAGAGGCAAATGTTACTGTGCATTTGACTGTTACTTATTTATTTGGTCTAGAGATGTGCTTTGGGTAAGGAGGTAGAAACTTAAATCTTAAACCACCATCGGTGATGGTTGCACACTTTCAGGCAATTTTGTAAGAGCTTGACGTTACCCCACTGACACGCAGCAGGTTGCATAAACTACTTTAGGTGCAGACTTCACCAGGTCCATGTCTCTGTTCCACTCAATAACTGCAGGGACTGTACAGGAAGAATGTATTTGGCTATAAGGTTAAGAACACGTATCCCCTGGCAGCCTGACACAAACAACATGACTAGCTTTTGACAGCTGAGTCCATATGTCACATCTGCACTGCTGTGTGTGCTCGTCCCTTACATGTGGCTTTAATAGGGTGAGAGATATCTGCTCAGACTGACCACAAACACACACCAACATGCAGCCTCCGTGCACACCTCCAACTTCAGACATTACGCCAATTGAATCTGAGAGACAGTTTAACAGCCCTCTTCCCCCCGTCAAGAGCTCAAGCTATTTAATCCGTGTTTTGCACCTTTTGTAATTCAGCCTCCACTCAAACACCCCAAGATACTTGTAATTACTGACAATAATTGAGTTTGTGTCGATGTGAAACGCAGCTTGGGCTGGACGGGGACTGAGAGGAGAGTGCATTTGTTGTGCTCGTTTGGCAGAATGACAGTGATCCAAAGCTGCAAAGACAACAAGCACGGCACCTATTTAAATGTTTGGTAAAATGAAATTAAATGTGACACAACAAGAGGTAAAAGGGGGAGTGGACCCCACAGACTCATCTGGTACAGTTATAATTAACTCATGTGTAACTGAGGCACTATTGCAGTGTTTGTGACAAGGAGTTTCACCTGGGAAAGTTTCACCAGTGGCAGATTCTGTGTTTGCATGAGGGATATTTGTCAGCCAGAAATAGCTTGTAGGAGAATTACTGTAAAATACATCAGTTTTAATTTCCTAAAGCAACAGAAGCTTGGAGATTAAGTCTGATCAAATGATTGTTGATCTGACTCCCCAGGATCACAGTCTGGGGACTGGAGAAAAGTTTCCGTCATAAGCCTCCAACTGCTCAGGTGAAAGCTGCAAACTACAAAACAGTGACTTTACCCAGAAGCTCCCTGGTGCAAGAGAAAAAGTAACATAAAGTCAGTGTGTGTGTGTGTGAGGTGGGGGGACAAAAGCAGAACTTTGTGCCCAGCAGACCAAGCTCTTCTGAATACACGTTTGAAAAAAAACAAACACACACAGCAGCTTTGAGCAGCTGTATCTGGCCTTGTCATTGTTTACAGGTACATTTACAGTATGTTTGAGAATCACCGCTCCACTGCAACACCGTCTCTTGGATCACTGCCTGGATTGCAAGCAAGCCGAGGGAGGAAGGAGGGGCATGCACGAAGCAGCCGAGTCTGAAGGGAGCGCAGGTTGTAGCTTTGGCTGACCACTGTGCCGGTTCTGGTGTCCTCTGGAGTCATCCAGCTGTGCAAATGAGCGCCAGAGCAAGACCGCCAACAACCAGGCCAAATCACACACACATGCAGAGACGCACACACAAACACATGTAACCAAGGCTATGTCCTTCAACCTGTTATGGTCAGTGTGTTTATTTTCTGGCTTTGTCACGGCCAGTTTCTTCAGCCGTGCGACTGCTTGACGTTGTGTTGCGAACAGCGTCTGTTTGGCCTTGACCAGCTGGAGGCTCAGGTTCACAAATCTCAGCTTAGTTCCCTCGGACCTCCGCGGGCTGTGTTGACACCAGAAACAAATCAATGAGTTAAACTCGGAAGTGCTCTCCCAGTAGGAGCTGATTCCATGCTCTGGCTCAGGCATACATTTGTGAGCTTTTGTACCCATATGGTCCCACAACCGTACATCCCCTAACAAGGCCACACATGATACCCTAGCTGTGCTATTGTGTGTTTGGAGTGTGGGCCACAAAATCCCTTGGACAGACTTTCTGCAGAAATCACACAAAAACTTTTGGTTGCATCTCTGAGCAATGTCAGGTTTTAAAGTGACTGGAATGAATGTTGCTGAATGTATTAATCAACTGTTTTTAATTCTCCAAATGCTTTTCTGTTATCTTGTTGCACTTTGTAACTTGACTTACACAAATACCGTACATTCTCAAATAGAAGCCTGGCTTTTATTTGCTTCAACTGCCAAACTGGCCCAGCTGATTAGAGACAGGCGTCTATATGGAACAGACTTTTATTTAATTTCGAACAAATTTTATGCTCAGCAAAGTTGAAAAATCCTCTCTGTTTAAAACAGTAAGTATAGAAGGAAAGAGATGGATCCAGAGCACACATTCGTTTAGAAGTTTAATCTGCACCGATAAAAATTCTTCTAAATAAATGTATGCTCCGGCCACAGACTGTATACAGACTCTGGCTCTTTCCTTGGGTGAGCCAAACTTCTTTAACAGGAAGTTTGCTTGGAAAATTTGGATGTGAATGTGTCACCTATTAACATCAAATATAAGAACATGAAAATATTTGTTAACCTGGGTTTAAGTACTTTTTTTCAGTCCAACCACAGGTTTGTGACAATCAGTGAAACGCAAGTCCATTCAAATCCTATACAGACAAACACTGACAATGACATTGCTTTCCACTGATGGATGGAGGCAGCTGTTGGTGAGTAAAGGGATGGAAACTAAAGCTGAAGTCGCACTGTGTCCTCTGTTGGTAGTGTAGCAACAGAAAGAAAGAAAAGAATATGATTTAACAAATAATTCAACAAATAATTATAGCAATGCCAAATTATTAAACAGACTGACAAAATATAAATTGAATCAAACATACAAAGTCGTACTTAAAGAACTTATAATGTTAAGATAGTGGTCCATTTCAATGTGATTGCTTTCGATCTGTATACTGTGATAGATATTTACTTTCCTGGAAGTATCTACACAGAACAGTGTGACATTGCTTAGATTTTCACTGCAACCAACCCCCACCCTCCCAGCAGCACACCCCCCTTCATCTGACGAACCTTTGAGATCCCAGTATGTGATCCTTGAGGGCCAAGAAGTCTTTGGGCCTGTCATATTTAGTCCATATCCCACAGGGCCTGATATTTTTTGCCATGTGCTTCCTCAGTGTGAGGTATTAATCCTCATTAGGCTGTAGTGAGGCTCTCATTGACTGCTCTGAGGTCTCTCAACCTGGGGGATGCCTTCTGTTTTCAGAGTGGTGAGGAGCGGCCCAGTTCTGTCCAGGGAGAGCCGCCACCCCGAGGAGACGAGGGGAGGAGCAGAGGAAACTGGAAACATGCTGTTCCATCTGAACATGTCTGATCTGTGCTACTGTGCTCTTTACGTTCACTCTGTCTCTACCACCACACCACACTTTTATATGAGCCAAAAGTATAATATACTAAAAGAGGAACTATACAAGACATTTACCTTAACTATGCCACATTTTTACCTTCATTGGATCAAATGTGATGGTTAAATAAATGACTTGTAACTTGTTACAGGGAGAATGGAGGCTCTCTGCCTTCCATGTAGCATCTCTTGGCCCATAACCAACCTTGCAAGATCAAAACCTCCGACCCGGTGTCCCAGAACTTGTCTCAGCAGCACCGTGACACAAACGCGCCTTGTAACACGTAATCTCTTCTTTATGACAGGTAAGACTATGCACATCATAACACATATAGGATAAATAACATTATCCACTGCTACGTGGATTGCTTTTTCGTCGGCTTTGTTGAAAACAAATGCACAAGGCTGAGAGGAGGGTTTGCAAAACAGCGAAAAAGCAACCAGACTTGCATAGTTCTCCTGTACAGTCAAAGATGAATTTGAAGACTTGTTGTGGGTTTATTTTGATAAACTAAAGGCAACTAAAGCAAACAGCTTTTTTCTGTTCAGCTACCACTCACTGTTTCAAATGACTACTGTTTATGCTTTCCTGACTGACCTCCTATAATTACTCCCTCAGAAGCAGAGGAAGGGTCATAATGTTGTTATGGCACCTCAAAACAAGCAGATGACCACAATTTTTGACAGTTGTGGCACCAGACTTGAGGTTTGTTTTCTACCAGTTCTCAAAGCTGGTTTACCGTGTCCAGGATCCTTGACAGCCACACTGACTATGAAAGTTAATTATTGATCTTGGTACTTATTTTGTGTAGTTTTTGTAAAAAAGTCTTTTTTCAGAATAACAGTCTGAGTAAACTGGTGAACTTCAACGTTCATAAAGAGGCTAGACTAATGAGTGTGCCCAAATCTTAGTCACTGTGATAGCAGAGCATAAAACACATCTATGAGAGTGATCATGTGCAGTAGGTCTTTTTAAGAGGCATCATTTAATACAAGGACTCGCCTCTTTGTTTTGCTGCTAATGTGAGGCACCAAATCACAAAAAACAAACTCAAGGACCAACAAACAGTGACTAATAACCTGTGTGTTGCTTTGTGTAAGGACTTGCTGCTGAAAAAATGTTCAGGTTTTAGTGAGCTTGATTGGAACGAAACGCAGCATTATTTGCCTGCTGTGAATCGTATAAATGAGAAGAAGGGCAGAGAAATGTTTGTCCTCAGTTACTGAAGTATAACTGGCTGATGGCCGATGGCCAGGGGACATGATTATTGGATTGCCAATTTTGAGAAATTACACAAATCCAGTTCCAATGATACCCCAGAGAAATAATGATTAATGACTGACAAACCAGTAATATTGAACCACCAATCAGCAGCAGCCAAAAATAATTCTGCTTTATTGTGTCGCTGTTTTGCTCAGGCCTCAAGTATACACACAACTTGGAAACAATGGAGTGAAGAGGTAAAGAGAGAGAGAGGAGGAAACAGAGTTTAGAGTTAACATGATGAAGGAAAATCACATGTATATATGTGTATATACAGTACATGTGTGTGGCTATTTACAAATCTTCTGTCATAAAAAATACTCACATTTTTATGCTGTTTTTATTTGCTCTTTAATTTCTTCCCTTATTCACATGCTGTTCTGTGTCTGTGTCAATATTTAGTAAACTAATACCATAAGTTAACATGTCTGTGTTCATCATGTTCACATAATGCATGTGAATAGTGGATAAAGCAATACATGTAAATAGTCCAAAATGCAACTGTCAATTCTAGTATAAGAGACATTGAGTTGAAGAGAGAAGGCTGTAAGTGAACATGTTGCTGATTTAACCTGAGCTCAGAAGCATCTTGTCCTGTATAACACAAGGGTCCAGAAGAAGGTTGTGTATATTAATACAGTGCAGTTGTTTAAAGTAAGTCTGTGATAATGGCAGGAGCTTGCCTTGTTATTCTGCAGGGTATTCTCGCCTCATTACTGTTAACATGCAGTGTGAGAGAAAAGCAAATAAGCAGATAGAAGAGTTTTTGTTGTTTTGTTTTTCTTAATTGGAATATGGACACCGTCACAGACCACCCTGCCTGCATTCATGCTGAAGTCAAAGTAAATGAAAGGTGACACCAGTCTATAATGAGTTAGAGGTGATGAGTAATAAATAACTGCCACAGTGTCCAATCTCCCAAACAAGGTTATATGGTGGCATTATGTGAGAAGTAGTGGTTGGGCTTTATTTCAAGCCAGCGCATGACTGATATGCATGGCTTACTTTTGTAATTGTCTTGGTGCATTGGACCCAAAGACGGACATAGCAATCTTTTCAGCCTAGTAATGTAGTATGTGCTAAAATGGCTTCAGAAGTGAATTATCACTCCGCTCTCTGGTGCCGGGATTCAACCGTCTCCAGAGACGAGAATCACAGTCGCTCCACCTCTGATGCATCAGCGAAGATGCTAAATAGCACAGACTTCCCATACATTTGCTGAATGTAGGATAGCAGGGGGCAGGGCGCCCTACTGAGTGGACTGACCGTCCTGTAAGTGGAAGGTCGTGCTGACCGCCCATGGGAGATGTTCACAGGCACATGCGTCTCGTGGGGACCTGCGGACGAACAAATTCCTAATTATATGCAGCGTAATGGCATTGGAGTCTCCGAAGGCCGACATGGGTGTCATCACTAATACGGTGGTTCTCCCTCAGAAATTTTATAGGGGCACTTTAAATGCTTCAAATGAACTCCTGTCAGAAAAGCACATTTTGAAGGCTATGCGTTCTAAATGACTGCACATCATGTTGTTGTTCTGACTCGTGAACACTTAGGGGTCATCATGCCAACCTCTTACTCTGTCTTAATTTTGATCTTGACTTCACGTCTGCTCAGTGACTGACTCAACAGTGAATGTACTCTCACTTACCAATGTGAGTCACCAACATATCAAATTGCCGCAGATGAAAAATTGACCTCAAAATGAAGTTAAAAGCCTCTTATCAAAGCCTCCTGTTGTTGACTCCATAACATCTACTAAAACTCGTTTAATGGGTTCAGGTTAAGGAGGCAGAAGCAGTTACAGTATGTGAAGAATGGAAAAAAAGAAGAGCGACCTTGGCCACCTTCACACATCCAGTTAACCTTTGCACGAGGCACCATCAGACTGACTCAGCTCACTAAAATACCTTCCTTTCATCACTTCAAGACCTCCTCGTCTGTTTACCTCTAGTGCTTGTTTTTAAATTCTGTCTGTACAATTTGTATCTCCCACTTTCTGCTCCTGCTTACACAATTTGGTGGAAACATTTGGTCTGGCATTTGTTAGGTAGCTTTATGCATTTGATGCACACATTTCAGCTGTGCAGAGTGTGATATGGGGTTAGGAGAGAGCCCTGGTTTTGATTTTTATCTTATATTGATTAGTTTACTATATCATATCTCCATTAAACATGATGGCTCATCTCCATGAGTACCATAAAGTTTTGAAATACTTATTTGCTGTCATAATAATTTGTCTACAATGGAGACAAAATGCCAATTTAACATTGCATAAAGTTAAATTGAACTGAAACAAGCTTAGCATATAAAATATGTCAATGGAGAGGACCTACATAAGTAAATAGTAAAATACTGAAAGATCAGTAGTTCAGTAGCTGCAATCAATTCAGCATTGATCATATCAGTGGCAAATATGATATATTGTAGTCATTTTAAAGAATGAAGATAAAAAAATACTGTGAATCTGTAAAACAAACAAACTTTTTTCCCTTTAGTATTCATGGGTCACATCATCTGTTCTTCTCATAAAGAACTCTAAAATGAGATTTGACCATGAGCATTTTAACTAAAAATGCTTGAAACTGTCTGTGAAAATGTCAGACTGGGGATTTTTAATGACTAAGCCTGTTATTGCTGCATCTTTTTCAGGCCAATGATTTTTTTTTTTTTTTTTTTTTAACTTTTAATAGCTGCTTATTGGTTTTCGTGGATTAACATTGAACAGAAGCTAATAGGATTTAGCACAATGCTTCCAGTTTTAGCTCAGTTGAATGTGATTTGGGGGATGTGACCATTATGCCTCAATTGACTAATACTTTCATTGAAATTCATTTTTCCTGGGTCACTCCTGGTGTGCCGCCATTGTTCTGCACTCCAGACTCTTGATACTGTGTACAGCCATTTTGTTGATTAGTTGACTTTCACTTCTTTATTTTCTGTGGGGGGGGGGGGCTGGATCTCCCCTCCTTATTACAGTGGGAGCCTGGGATTAGAGTGTGGAGTGATGAACAAGACAAACTCATTAGTATAGTCAAACCCTGTTACTGTAGCAGCATTGGGTTCAGAGCACTCATTAAAAAGTATATATATATAATAATAATATAATAGTATATGTTTTCAAAGTGGTAAAGATGTTTGGAGCTATCTGTATAGAACAAACAAAAATGACTTTTAAAAAAAAAAAGATTTTTACTGTTCCATTGTGTTTGTATAAGTGGTCTTACAAACTATCACTAACTTTGTAAGAGGAGAAGCTTTTGTAGAAGAAACAAGCGCAAACTCAGTTGAAAGTTTAGTGCTGAGGTGGTGAAGTCATGTAACCGTGAGACCTTGAGAGCCAAACATTGGTTTTTCTACTACTCATTGTATTCATGCTTCAAATAAGATTACTTTAAGTATCAAACTGGTCTTTTTGTTTTGCAGCAATCCAAAAGCCAATGTAAAGCTCACGCTGACTTGATGAGTGAACCGGGTTGTTAATAACATCTGGTTTGGCCTAGAAAAATACATCATTGCTGATTCACTCTGTATATGCTCAGTTTAGTCCTCGACATATGGGGAAGGAGCACCCTGTGGCAGACATAGACAAGTGCTGATTTTACTGGATCCACATTAGTGACAGCACTGCTGCATTGTAGTTAAACTCATCCAGTCAGTGCTAACTGTTACTTGTAGCTGGCATCTGTAAGGTAAGCTAGTTCACAGCTATAAAGGACCAGGTAGGTTGTTGCAGAAATACTCAGGTCCAGGATTCGGGTAGGATGTAACAGAAAGACATGTCTGTGGTTGAACCAATGACAGTACTGTATACACAAACACACACTTACTGTAGATGCACACAGAACTAACCTGGACTGTTTGAATGGGTAGGAACTATAACCTTTCATTTGTATTAAGTCAATCATGCTCTTCCTGCACTTCCAGCTCCAAGATACAGACAGAGGTTTCTCTTACTTCATGCATAGTAATTTCACTATTGACTGTTGGTTTTTCTTTCAGTTTAGACAAGCTTGGCTACTAATAGAGTAGCTATTGACAAGTGATTTCATCAAAACAAAGCAAGTAAACTAAAGTATAGTAGCTGTGAGGCTTTGAGGAATCCTTTCTAAATTCTTTTTTTTATTATTATTACTTTTTGGTGCCAGTCCTGTGTGTACTGATTTCAAAGTGCTTGTTGGATTTCCTGACTGATCTGTCACGCACTGACAATTAGCAGCAATTACAGAGCCCTGGTCTAATTAGGCTGTCAGAAAGCATGTATTCAAATGAAGCCACATCCGTGGTTTGCCAAATGACAGGCTGCGGTGTGATTTTCCAGTGGTTTGACACGGTGTGTGCAGCGCAGACCACCTGGGAGGCTGCAGACTGGACGCTGGCTGGGCCTCCTCTGTGTGTGTGTGTGTGTGTCACTGTCTGCTGAAGCAGAGGACTCCAAGTGATTAGCTCTGTGACTGATGGAATTATATGTTCAAATGTGCGCTTGAGCCATTGTCACCAGGCCATTACTTGAATAATGCCACCCTCCCTGCCCCCACCCACGCATAACGACACAACACACAAGGTACTCTGAGAAGCTCTGGTTACATTGAGACAAAGACAGGTGGGGAAAACATGGTTGAAGAGAAGCTTTTGGAGTCATTGACATACATTTTACTGCAGTTTGAACTTTGAAAAAACTAAAATAAAAATAACTGTGATTTTCAGGAAGCAGCTCCTCTGAAAACCCTTGTGCAATGTTGTGTTCCCTATTTTGGTCTGACAGTCTAATGGTGTGATATTGAGATGGGGAAAAGGAGAGATTGTGCTGTAAATCTACATTTTCATCTGAATGTCTGCATTTCAGTCAAGGTGTTAGTACTGAACCAAAATATTGATATGTTTGGAGATAACCTACTTCTACTGCTCAGTCCTGTGATTTTAAGAGCCAAAAGCCATCTCTGTAGTTTTATATCTCCTCTCTCAGGTGCTAGTAATAACAGGTCAGTGAGAGAGGTTCAGAGCCTCCTCTCTTCTAATTGGCTGACTGTTTTCCGAGAAATTCAATAAAGATAAAGCAAATTTCAGGTAAAACACTGAAGAGAAACTAAACACTGAAAAGATTTGATGGTGGGTTCAAGGGGGCGGGGCTTGAGGTGTGCCTGAGAGTAGTGAATGTTTTATTGTGACATCACAAAGTTACAGAAGTCCTTATAGCTGGTTTTGAGGCTCAGTTTCTTAATACAGACTGTATGCATTTCTCTGTGGACTTAGTATTGTGTTGCTTTCAAAATGTTATAACCTAGAGCAGATTTATAATGAAAAAGGCACGGATGTCTCACTCAATACAAAATAGAACTCTTAACAAACTCCTTCCTTTTCTTACATTAAAGTTTCTCTTTTTAAAAAGTAGCTCACCCATACACAGTGGTAATGAACCCAAAATTAAGTAACATCAACACTTGTTTAAGTTTATTGATCACAACTTATTTGTTTGTGCAGGGGAGGAGCTGGCTCTGAGCAAAGCAGAGTGAAGTCAAGGTCCCTTCCAGCTCCAATAGCATTAGCAGAGCCGATGCTAACCAGGGACTTGAGGAGCTGTTCGTCTTCCTTAATCCGATAAAGGGTGGATGTTCTTTGTTCCAGTTCGGCGATTCCCTGGCTGAGACCAAGACAGCTTGCACACTCAGGCAGAGAGGCAAGTGGCAGCAATAACAGGCTGGAATGCAAACTCACCTGCCATGACAAGGTGTCTGCCCTGACAGAAGAGAAAATGTTCAAATGTTCAAGTTTTCCAACTCATTCTAAAAACTAATTCTTCAGTTTTTATGGCTACCTTTGAGCCACTGCTACAAGCATCACAGCAGTGAGAACATCACTACTGGGCAGCCAAGTGTCACTTTTCTTTCCCCCCGCAGGCTGACATTAAAACAACCCAATTATAGTATAACAACAACAAAGCAGCATCAGTCTTTCCTTTGATACCTTTGTCTGTCTTTTTTATCAGCCATGATAAAATTGTGCTCACAAAAGTAAATGCTGGTGTGGCGAACACAGAGTCTCAGTGTTCTCACATAAGCAAGTATGTCAGAGCTGAAAGATAAGTGAGCCTACTTTCATGAATATGTTAATTTCTATGTTTGATGTGTATATGATATGTTTGGTTACCATGGCAGCATGCATACATGTATTGCAGTGGCTGAAAAAAAAAGCACTCTATATGCAATATAACTCAGTCAGATCAAGCAGCATCTGCTGAAGATTGGCACACAGTTTATACTAACTATCACACCCCAGTGTCATTGTGACTTTAAGTAACCTAATCAAAATCTAAAGTGCTTAAAGTGTGTGTAAAAAAGACTCGGACCTAAATATGCTGGTGGTAATGTATTCTCACTGGACAGTAAGTTGGAAATGCAGAACTCCTACACAGCAACATTTCAGCCATGGTCAATCGACTGGGTAGCCAATGGGACAGGGAATCATCACTGTCTGGTCACACTGTTGGACGGCACTGTGTTAACAGAGTGATAGGGAGAATGAATGCTATGGTTGTGTCCAAACACTTCTCCGCTCACAAAGTACCAGTCACACTGTCTGCAAACTGTTGTATTAAATGTAACAGTCTACCTAACCCAACACTGATGCCAGAGAGGCCAGTGGAAAAGCTATACAATGTTTTCAGCAAACCGAGAACAATTTGCCAATTTAAATCAGACAAATCTGAGGACTGGTGTGGCAGCATTCAAACTTGCAACGGGGATAAAAAAAAATACCCAGTTGTCCCTGCCTGAGCCCTTCAGACCTGAAAATTTCCAGACTGATGCAGAAACAGAGACAGGTCTGGCCAGAGGCTGCAGGACTGCCTCAAAAGCATTGACTGGACTAAGAGGCAGCCTCATATGATGTGGGGAGGATACACAGACACTGTGACAGCTTATGTCAGCAAGCGTATTGATGTCACAGTGACTAAAACTATCACCTCAAGGGCAAACCAGAGGGTGTGTCTGGCAGCGGAGGTCAGGAGATAGAGGGTGAGGAGAATGCAACCTTCAAAATGGCACAAAATAACTCAAGTCACAAAGAATCAGCAACCACTTGAAGGTCACCCAGGTCATCATGGACTACAAAGCCCCACCACAGATGTGACAGTGATACCTCCCCTCCAGATGTGCTGCACAGCTTCTGATTTGACAGATGTGCGCAGGCAATGAAGACCCTCCCTCCACCATATGACCAAGCTGCAGATGTCCTCAAAATCTTCCTGGCCCAAGCAGTCATCAACACCTATCTTGTACAATCATCACCCCATGCCACCTTAAACCTGTTATTAAGTTACTTTGAGAGACTGGTTATGCAGCACATTAAATCCACCCTCCCAATCACACTTGCCCCCCTACAGCTCTCTTACAGCTCCAACAGTATTATTAGGTTTGCTGATGACATGGTGTGGGCCTTATTAGCAATGATGATGAAACAGTTTACAGGGAAGAGGTGGACAGGAGCATGGTGTAAGATGGTCAACTTTTCTGGAAACAAAGGGAAAACTAAGGTAAGGTAAGCTAAGGTAAACTAAGGCAATACACACTTCACACCAGTGTTCACAAAGGGCACTACTGTGGAAAGAGTTAGGTTAGTCAGCTACGTAGAGTTGATTTCAGAAATGCTTCAGATACTGTCCAAAACCCCAGTCTACCAGTCTATGCACTGATCCAATACCATGTCATTTATTAATAGTCCTTATGGTTTAACACCCAGATAAAATGGCAGTTTTCCCAGAAATCAATCACTGTCTCTGCTGTCTAGTAAAAAAGTGGAAATGTGCTAATCAACAGGTGGCATTAGTGTTAGGACGACCAATGCAGGGAATATGAAATTGGATTGAAAACTGATAATCATTTGTGTATTTATTAGTGTTTTACAAATGATCTAAACTGGAGCCATGCCACTCAAACATGATACTTACCATTTCACATCCACACAGGTTTAGTAGTAGTGTTTTTTTTTCTCCCTTTCTTACCATTAGTAGGAAAAATGACTTTGAAACATCTATCTATATTACAACATCCCTGGGAGTCCACAGAGGACTTCTCCTGGACCTCATTTGTGGCAGCGCTGTCTGAGCTCAGCAGTATCTGCACTTCCTGCATCAGCTGATTAAGGTGAGCCTCCCTCCACCTGTTCCCATCATGTTCTATGGATGCATCATCGAGGGAACCTAACAACCTACATCAGTGGAAACTGACAGGATCATCAGTGCTTCACTACACAGAAGAGCCACATAAGACCACAAGAAAAAGGACTTATACCTGTACATGTGTATGTATTTAACTCAATCAGTATGATTGTATTGTTACTTTTGAGATTAACGAGTAAAACTAATCAATCAGACCCTGCTGTGATACAGTAATGTATCCCATAACATCTGTATTGCCATTGTAATAGAGCATTTATTTACCTAAGGAAATAACAATGTACATGAACAATTCCTTCACCCCCCCAGGGCCCTGTGGACCTGTGTATTGTATTTCTCCTCGCAGTACGGAGCCATTAAACGCCACTTTGGAAATAATTAACAGTCCATCCCACTGTTGGATTCCTTCTAACTGTACGCCCCATTCAGGTCTGAGCATGAGAGAGTCGTATCAACTTTGTTTGTATGGAATCATTTCAGGGAAATTACTGCTTGGTTTATTTCATTAGTTTCCACTAGTCTGGCTGCGTCCTCAGGGGGTAGAAGCTGGCAGTGAGAGCCCATTCTAGATTCTGTTTGTGCTTTAAAATTGATAAGTGAATCAGAGGAGTATTACATATTAATTATTAATTTGACAGTGTGAGGCAGAGGCAAAAAAAAAAAAAAAAAATCTCTGGATCAAACTTGTTTAAATGAAGCAGAATGACTTTGTGTACAGCTAAAGGTGCAGCAGTGCACCTCCTGAATACCAATAAGACCTCAGTAACTCCTTCCTGTACGCATTGTGCTGTCCTGTCTTCTGATGGCCCATTACATCAGAGAGAGATGACAGTAAGGATTGCAGGGGGACTGGTTACTCTCCAGACAGGACCATACTGTTAGATGAAAACTATGCTCTATTACAAGTCGGGTTACACCAGTGATCATGACAGTCAACATGTTGATGTTATGACCTATAAGCACTAAGTCATTGTTATTACACCACAAGATGACTCCTCAGTACTACATTAGCAAACACTCAGTGCCTCCCCAGATTAGATAGAGTTTGGAAAAAAAAAAAAAAAGATAAGTACAGGGGTGAATAAATAAAATGAATAAATTGGTAAATGTACAGCATGTTCAAGCTGATCCCACAAGTATTCAATTGTGTTCAAGTGTGGACTCATGGCAGGCCATTCAATTGTCTCCACTCCCACACACCTGACGGCACTTGAAGCTCAAAACAGGAGTGAATAACTACAGGACACTATTGCAAAGAATTCTGGCACATTTTTTCGGGGCGCTCCCCACACGTTTAGCTGTGTCGCTCATTTCACGAATGCACAATCCTAAAAGTTGTACCTCACTGTAAAGGCGACTAATCATTCTTTCCAAAGATATAAAAAAATAACACCTGTGTGCCAGGGACTGACTGACATGATGACGTCACTCTTGCACATCGGTAGTAAAAGCCCTTTTTCACAGCTTTCTTCACAGCTGTTAGAGTGAGATTTTATAAAAATGTCAGCGGTGTCTTTTGTAATCAAATTCCAGGACATCGTCTCAATATGCGTGATGTGGGACAAGGGATGAAAATGTTTTGCTGGTCACCCTTGTAGTGATATGCAATAATAGGGATAGGAACTGTACAGAGCACAGCATGCAACCCTGTATTAATGTAACATGCAGGGGCCTGTGAATGCATCACTGAGACGCCAGTAAACATTGGTAGCACTCTTTTTCAACATGTCCTCATTGTGCCTATTGTACCTCACCAAATAACACATTAACCCTAAGATCGTTACAGTGACAAAGTCCAGGTAAACCAGGTCAGTCTGCATCAGGCTCATCTCTATTCTGCCGTAGGTAGGTAGGTGTCATGAAGGGAGATTATTTCCACATCCTTAATCCTCTCTTCAGAGCTTTGGTTGATTTCTACAACCTGAGAAAATATCCTCATCTGGCCACAACAGCACACATGTTTGAACTGCTGAACAAATCTGAGATGTTGACAGCCATTCATCTGACATCTGCAGCCGGGCTCTGAGGAGCCAAATCCCACAGTCTATTTTGTGTAGGCCATGTATTCCTCTGAGCCACAGAACTACACTCTTATCCAAAAACTATTAAACAAACATCAGTGGGTGCATGCGCATTTTTGCGAACCCCCACACTTTCTTTTTTTGACTCAATCCCTCATACATGAAATTCTCAATAGAGACCCAAGTCTGGATTAATCTGCCTCCGAAAATAGATGCACTATCACCATCTGTTTAGTGGCATTTGCTTCAAAATGCAGTTTTACAGAATCACTCATCCTTTGAAAAAAAAAAAAAAAAGTTAATAAATAATAATGAAAATAAATAAAGCATATACTTGTGAACTCCACAAACAGAATTGGGAACAGTGGAATTACTGAGAGATGGACAAACACATTGACAAAAATACATGATATAAATAATGCAAAATGCACACAACACATCTCATTATTCCATTTAACTCTAAAAGAAACATGGGACATATTTGGCACATACTAGAAATAAATGCAGTTTGATATTGGCCCATCGCTCTCACTGATATGTCATGCATTTGTGTTTTTTTTTTTTTTTTTTTTTACAAAATGAGTATCATTATCTTAATATTGACAATGTGAATATTGTTAATAATGTTCCAGTTCGAGTCAATGGGGAAAAGGGAAAGAGACATGGCTCTTGTGTTTTACTGCAGTGACACCAACTGTTGATGTCATGCAGTCCCAGAAGACAAAGACATTTCCTCATATTCATAGCATATATTTATCTATAATACATTTACTTTGATAAACAAGTGCCATATAAATACCATCTTTTAAATGCACAACTGAAATGTCAAAACTGATCTATTTAAACACACTGAGCTATTTCCCTCTCTCTCCCTCTCCACCCACACAAGTGAGGGTAGCTCTTCATCTACTTTTGTGTAGACTGAGCAGTTTCTTTTTGGCAGGAAAATGATCCATCATCCTTGAATCATTCTGAGAGTTTGGGATGCAAGCAAGTCAGAGCATATAGTTAGTGCCATGGGAGAGTAGGTGGAGAGAGAGGGAGCGAGGTCGACGGGAGGTTAGGGCTGCAGCTGAAGGAAACTTGCAGCACAGGCGGTGAGACTGTACTGCAGAGCAGCATGAGGTGCAAGTGGTTATGTGGGTTTCTTAAGTATTCCTCCAGGGCTGGTGATGCCTGATGCAGCACCAGCTGAGACAGGAGATAGTGATGGTTACACAGTGAAACTGGAGTTCACTAATCCCAGGCTCCACTCTTTAATAGTGTATCCAACCCTCCCCATCCCAACTCTGGACCCTCTGGACTGACTGAACCTTTGAAATTTTTATTCTCACAGGCAGTAACTTGGACATTTGTCTCTCTTACCACAAACAAACTGCAGATTGGCAGTGTTAACTTGAGGGTATAGCAGCTAGCGTAAGGAAAGGACACCAGGGGTGAGAGAATCCATGCAGGTACAGGGAGGGCAGGGAGAACCTCACCCAGGAAGGCCCCAGGCCTAGGAATCGAACCCAGAACCTCCGGCTCACTGGCAGTGCTAACCATGCCACCTTCCTAAATTTGAGAGGGATGTTCTCGTTAGATGTTAATGAGTGCAACACAGAGGAGACATGATGTATGCATAGTGTTGCAGCTTCTAACACTGTAACTTCCAACATTCCTGATTAACACACCATAACTTACTACCCAGTACCCATGCCAATTTTTAGCGTCCTTGCCCAACCTGGCCCTAACGTTGGCCTCTTGAACAGAGCCCAGGTGTGTAGGAGTCTCAGAGATGTTCTGCCATTAGACTTAAACTAATCATTGTGGCTCTTATACAGAGCAGAAGTGCCTCCTCCTTCTTTTCCTCCTTCTCACACATCTGTCAGTGATATGTGGCTCATAGTGTGTTTCTAAAATGGTACCTCTACATGGGATGGGATGAGTTTTCTCTCTATGCATATAGTAATAAAAACAAAACTTTAAAATATGCAATTTGGCTAAAACACTGTATGCTAATTTCAGCATTTAATAGTCAAGTCAAAAACTGAAGGGTGAACCTGTGAGAAACAGTGCAATGTTTTTTGGCCACTTGTAGACAGTTGAAAAAAAACTGCATTAAGTTGTTAGGGGTGAATGCATCAGCAAACAGTTGCCTATTTACTCAGCAGACACAAAGCAGCATTAGCATTTATTTTGGAGTTGGATTTGAGTCCAAGTAATGAATATTCACCCTCTTTTAGCTCTAGTTTTAAAAGGGAAACGGGGCTAGTGATGGCAGCCTTAAAAATAATAATAAAAAAAAGGACACACAGGTCCATTGTCAGCATCATTGTCTGAGTGGTCAGATCTCAGGTCTTATCCACACAGAAATGGGGCGTTCCCGATATGTTTTTCCTTCTCAAATTTAAAAAAAAGTTTTCCGTAAACACCGGATTGCTGTTGTTACGTGACATCTAGTGGGTGGCTGAGGTTAGAGGATAGAGAGGTGGAGCTATGACATCATTGTTTCACGAAAATGGCGTATTGGTTGTATACACGGAAACATAAGGGTTGCGTTTTGAGATTTGCTCACTTTGGGACCTGTTCTCAAAAAATAGTGTTTTAGGGCTTCCTCGTGGAGGCCCATACGATAAAACACTTTTGTGGATACTCCTAAGCTCATCTCCGTCTGGAAGGGCCCTCAAATGTGTCTCAACTTGCGTCTTAATTTAAACTGATCACTTGTGACAATTGTTAATACCAGAGGATTGAAGTGCTTTAGACGAGTACAGGAAGTGTCTTAAGTATGTTCATCTTTGCATTGTCTCACTTTTGATTAGATGTAGGAGATGAAACTCCTTGAGGCACACTATCATGCAGCCTTATTTTAAGTTATTCAGTTCAAAGGCTTTGATAAAATGCACAAAACTCTTCATAGTTGCAACTCTGACAACTAGAACTTACTCTGAGCAAGACTTGCATCAGATATCACATTAATAAAAAATCTACTCAATCAAAATTTGCAATTTAACAGCAAGAAAAAGAAAAGAAAAAAAAAAGAGTGATCTGGATCAAATCCTTTGTCTGGAGTCGTTTGTCTTTTTGTCACAGAATTCCAAACCTGTATTTCACCTGTCATACATGTTGTATGCTATGCTTGCATCATTCCTGTTGGATTCCAGCGCCTCCCTGTAGTGAACTGTGATGGAGCTGTGCACTCTGGAGAATCCTCAATAAGGGACCAAGGTGAACTACATGTGCTGTAAGTATTACTCTAGCAGATGTAAAGATCAAAAGGCCACTGGTCTCTGTGGCCCTGGAGAGGAAGTCAACATGTCAGTTTGATTTTCTATGAACACGTCTCTTTTACTGCTCTAAGTAATTTACTGTATATCCAGCAAAGTAGAAATACATCTGAGCCCGGCACGGCTCCAGACACACAGATAAACATACTTGATGGCCTATTTCCGGATGTGCCACTAGTGAGAATTTAGTGCTTGAAACTTGCGACACTTTATTCTAAAGAGGACATTTTATGCAAACTCCCTTTTTTTTTCACATAAATGTGTCCTTGGCATGTCAACAGAAGCTGAAACTTCATGAAAAGATCATCATATCATCTCACTCAGTAAAAAGTGTATGCAATTCAGCCTCGAAGCTGCACTATATAGTGATACAGTATATAGACAGCAAAGAAAAAAAGAAGTGAATTTTAGATGCAAGCCAGCAGCCTTTCTTTCAGTCATGGAACTGTGGTGAAGGTTGTGTAGCCTATTCAACATGACTGTATTTTAATCCAGATCTGTGCAGTTTTTCATCTATAGGTGACAGCGTAGGAGCTGGAAGTAAAAATGCCTTGAAGCTGCCAAAGAGAGAATCTCTGAACACATGACATACAGTGCTGCATATGGCACAGTGATGCTTTGTCTGGCTGATGTAACACCAGGTAATGGTGCACCACTTCTATATAAAGACTCCATTGGTACAGCTTGTACTTTTGACCTTATAAATTAACATTTTTCTCTTAACTTCTCTTAACTTCATCTTTTAATTATTCTTTTCCAAAGAGAGAGCATTGTTTTTGTTTTTGTTTTTTTTCCCATGATTTTTATTTGGCTGCTGCAGAGTTTCTGTAGAAATTAAGCATCTATCAGGAACAAATTTCCATTTTTAGTCAGAATAGGGGTTTAAAAAAGTCTGGACTTGTAGATTTGGTATTTTAAGGCTTCAAGACATTGTTCTGGCTGAACCGTTTTGAGAAATATGAGTTCCTTGTTTGGAACACTAAACAACCTTTTTTTTTTAATGACACTGTCTGACTGTGATACTGGGTTTGTACAGATTACAGCTCATAATAAGCCCGCAATGAGAAGACGTTTTGGTTGGCTAATTTATGATTGGTCTGTTGCTCACATGGCTGCTGATGAAGTGGACACTCAGTCAATTAGAGACATACTTGTGAACTTTGTGAACTCGGCTGGACTCCAAACTCTGCAAACAAACATTCACCTAAAATTTGCCAACAATAAACATGACAGCTAATTTCTTCCTTATTACAACAGTACGGGGATGTATTTCTATATAATCACCCTTTTTTTTTTTTTTTTTTTATTAATGCTTAAAGTTCTCTTTATCCAGGGGTGTGGGCGGCAAATGTCTTCTCAGCAACACCTCAGCTAGTTTGAGTCCTTGAACGTGATCTCTTGTCTTGTTCTTTATGCAAATACTATTCTGCTTATTATTGTTGGTTAACAGAATGTGAGGAAGTTTGTGCTGTGTATGTGTGTGTGTTTTCTAGGTGAGTGATATTCTATTATTATTTTATTTACGTGTTAACACTTATTAGCATGTAACAGGAGGTGTCTGCACTCACTATACTTGGCTTGTGAGTGTAGCTTGGTAGCCATATAACATATGTCCACCACAGTTATTAAACCAGTATGCACTGAAGTTCCGGCTCCACACACACCACACCTCTTTGCCTTTTTTGGGATCAGTTGGGCACGAGGCGAAGTCAAGAACTGCCAAGGTGGTGACAGTAGCACAACTCCTTATGTGCTTCAAAACCACTTTTCAGAAAGCCATGGCTGATGTCATATATGCTACTTTCATCTTTATTTTCAGTCTATGATATCAGGCTCAGTCAAGAGTTCATGGAGACTAGGGAAGCTGGAATAGTAATTATTAAACCATAACAAGCGAAAGCAACACATCTACAGAAATAGTTGCAGCAAAAATTAAGAATAGCGCAGCAGACATACAGACCTCAAGCCAGATGGAGGGTTACATGACAGTCACAGCTCACTTCAGGTCTAAAGAGTGGCAACTGCATTCGTTCCTGACAGAAACAAAAGTGTTGGGGGTGATGCCACACAGCTGTCGACATTGCAGAGAGACTTGGTGAAGTGACGGAGGTGTTTGAGATTTGTGCAGAGAACAGGATAGCTGTCGTAGACAGTGCAGCTAATATTGTGTTGTGCGCTGAACTGCTATCTGACAGCCAGTCCTGGGGTAATGTGCAGCCTGTTCGCTGTGTGGGACACACTTTGCAGCTGTGTATAAATGTGGCTATGAAACAAGATCTGATCTGTTGGAACATTGTTGCTGACAGGCACCTTGTGGGGCATTTCAAGAAAAGTGTCAAGCTACTGAAAAACAAAGTAACAGCAGAAAGTGGCTGACAACAAACTCATCCAAGATGTTTCTGCATGCTAAATACTGGAGAACCAGATGTGGAAGGTTCACAGCTGTGATGCCAGAACCCAACAGGATTTCACTACAGTGATCTACTCTTCACTGAGCTACCCTCATTGGATGTACTGCCATGTAGACCAAGTTCATAAATATGAAGAGACACCACTTGTTGCTGTTAAGAAGATGACAGCATGAGACTTGAGACCAGCGAGGTAAAGCTGCTGTATGAGACCTATGTCTTCAGAGCAAAGAGGACAAGGTAAGACTGACAGTTGGATCTGGTTGAGAGTCTTTGCAGCAGACGCAGAGGATGGTGAGCTAGTACTGAAGAAGACGGAAGACAGAGGAAGTGAAATTAAATCGAGGACGACGGACTGGTGCGCATCCTTTCACAAAGGCCAGCTTCACAATGAGGGAGACACAGGGCTCACTTCACCCCCACAATACGGACAAACTCATGTTCCTTTTCCATTTGTTTTACACAGTTATTGTTGATCTAAATAGATTCAATTCAATAACACACATGATAAAAGTGGTTAGTCTCTTTTCCATAGGTCCATTTTTCAACACATCCAGATTCATCATCTCTTTTGCCAGTGTCATCAACAGGCATTTTGCCTCATGCATATAGTTTTTGAATTAATATTTACATGTGAAAGGCCCATCATGGTAGTGCTGTTGTTTTCATTATGATGTAGCACCATGGTAAAAGTGTCACTGACCACAGCCCTGCAGGTCAAACCACTTTCCGATGCCTCCAAAATATATACTACAATATTTATTATTTACAACAACAACTACTCAGTATAGCTTGAACTGATTGGGGGAAACTAAGCTTCAGTTTTGCAAATAATGAACAATATAGTCACAGCGACAATGATAATGATGATAATGGTAGCTGCAGTAAAATCACTGCTAAAAATCAAAGTGGTTCATCCTCAGTGAATTGCTACCACTGTTCAGTGGAAATTATGATATTATGGTGATGCTCTAGGAAAGAAATATTTAAAAGACTATTTGTGTCCAAAACCAATGGGATATAAATTCAGCAGCCACTTATGTACAGCATGCTAATACTGAGTTGAACACAATAGCATCACACAGTTGCTACAGAGTTCTTGGTTGCACATCCATGATGCAAATCTCCGCATCACATCTAAAAGTTGCTCTATTGGATTGAGATTTGGTGACTGTGGAGGCCATTGAAGTACAGTGAACTCATGATCGTGATCAGGAAAACAGTGCTGAGATTATTTCATACTGATGTAGCCTTCAGCAGATGGGTACACTGTAGTCAAAGTGGGATAGTAGTCTGTGGCATATAGTCGATAATAAGAGCCAATCTTCTCTGACCTCTGACAAAGCTTTCTGATGTTAGGTCTGAACTTCAGCAGGATGACTAAAATGCCTAAGTTGCTGTCATGTGATTGGCCTATTAGCAGTTAAGCTGTCTAACAGGCACTACAGTATTTTTATCTGTTAATTTTACAGAACCTGTATTTAGACTGTGTTGACAGTGGGCACTTATCATTTACACCTTATCAGCCAAAACTGAGTCAGTAGCTGCAGTACTCCAGGACCAAATGACTCTTGAAAAATGAGGCGTGTAAAAGGGTGTAAGATACAGCTGGCATTTCAGTGTGTCAGATGCGTATTTAATCGACATTTGATATGCTGCTCATCTTATTTTCAGGTTGTATACATCAACAGGTGGTGAAAATTAATTAGACAATCCCTTCACACCCACCCAAAACTATACTGCCTCCGTTTTCTTGGAATCATTACTACTTCTGCTGTTAGGCAACCCAACGTAATCATCGTCACAGCGCTGCGAAGACAGATCTCATTTTGGTAATGGGAAGTTATAGACTACACGGACAGTGTGTGTGTAGGCTCAAGGGCAGAGGCCGTCACTTATAGATTTACTTCTCTGATACCATTCTATTTGTCATCCAGTGTTGCACTTAGTCAGGCAGTTTGGTAAATTGGTGTCATCATGAGGAAGGGCCAGTGGGTCTTTCATCACTGGCTGCAACACATCTGTCTGAGAAAGACAGTGTGTGTGTAGAGTGAGAGATGAGCTTCTCTAGGAGTCAAACACTGCTCAGTATAGGTCTCACATACGACACTTTTCTTGTGTTTTATTAAAAGTGTTGATCTATAACAAGATACATTTGTGGTTTTAAGAATGAAAAACTATCTCAGTGTAGTTTTACATCTCTCTCAGTCTTCTCCCTCATAACAATAGGTCTGGGCCTCTCTCTTACAAGTGATCAAATGAAAATGTAAAAGATTTAAACATTATTACTGACTATTAAACATCCAATATTGTGTTAAGTAAGACTTTCATTTATTTCTTTTACTATAAATCAGGTCTTACTTACTGTGAAAGTATCAAAGCTTTAGCCCACATAGAAATGCATATGGCCTGTATTGAAAGACTGAGCCTGAAAACAAGCCGTTGGGACCTCTGTAACTATGTGATGTCACAACTCTACAGCTACCACCTCAAACAGGCCCCGAGCCCCACCCACCTAGACCCACCACTTAACCACGCAGGATTTAGTTGTTTTGTTGTTGTTGTTTTTTGTTTGTTTGCTTTTGTCAGTGTTTACTGAGTGTTTACTGATATCTGCTATATTTTTAATCAGACAACCAGAAGAGTGGCTTAGTTCCTCTCGTGACTGGCTCACTGACCCATTGTTTTGGAGCTTTTGTACAGAATCTAGACATAATCAGAAGAGGCCATCAGATCCCACCTTGTACAATTTGGAACCTTTATAACTCTTTGTTCCAAAAGTTTAACTTTTTTTTTTCTTTTTTGTTACGTGTCCCAGCAGATTCAGCCTGGAGATGATGAACAGTAGCTAAAAACAAACACTGGCTTATATAATGTACCAAACAAAACAAATGTGAATCAATGGAGGCTATTCCAGGAGCATATAACCTCCTTCATCCAGGATATTTGGTTGCATTTTCTTTGTTTGACAGTGAATAACAAGGAAGTTCTTCACCACGACTTTCAAGTTGTGCTGTGGAAGTCAAAGCTCAGACTGCTGCTCCTGCAGGGTTTGTTCTGGCTCAGGTTGTCTGGCCCTGCTGTTCTACTTGTAACTGCCAAACACAGACTGTGACCGAGACAATTCAACCATGGCCAGCCACATTGCCTTTACAGGCGTCACCCCGTGATGTCAGACATTAATCTCCACTGTCATATTGATTCCAAGTTCATGCAGTGGAAGACATCATGGTGGATCAGCCTCTTTTCTCCTTTACTTCACACAAATAATTATCCCATCCAGAAATGTAATGAATGACATGTGTCCCTATGATTTTACCATGTAGGCAAGTGTCATCTACATAGGATATAATGTATACACAGTATATATATATATATATATATATATATATGCATGTATGTATGTATATATAATAGGTCTGTGTCTAATATAGTCAACAACTTTAAATAATTACTGTTCATATCATTCCTGAAAACACAAGCTCCTCTGAGTTGAAGTCTTTCGACATGAAATGATGAGTGGAGTTGAGCAGACTTCCCAGCATGCATTGTTTGGGAGCTAAAACTCTCCAAAGACCCTAAATTCTTCACTTTGACAGAAATAGACATGATGGAAACTTTGCTACTTGTCAAATGAAATCATGATTGTTTCTTTTCATAACAATGAGGGTTAGTAACAATCACAACTCATGCACCTAAGAAAGCCACTGCCAGCAGTCGAACCTCATGTTGTTCTTTTTTTTTTTTTTGTACTAATTCTGTTACTGAGCTACAGTGAAAAAGTGAAATTAACTTTAAATGACTGAGTGTAATTACACTTAACCACATATCAACACCATCTTATTATAACATTGGCCTCATTTTCCTCATCATGATGATTGTTCATCATTAATACACAAATAATAACACTATTTATAATAATGATTATAATCACAATAATAATATTAAGGATGATAATGATAAATTAAGTACTCAGCATTCAAAAAATGATGGCATGTGTCCTCTCATATGTAGCCTACGAATTAATTGCCAAGTGACACTTTGGAAACTCCATATTTTGTGATGTTACTTGACATTTTAGTTGCAAAGCCTCATTGTCATTCAGCTCAGTGTGTTAAATGTATCCAGCCTGCGGCTTCACTGTTTTGGCTGAGAAGGATAGCATTACTATACTGTATATCAGATAATCAAAATAATCACAGTTTGGTGAGGCCAAGTCCAGTGGCCTGAAACATGCTAATACTAAATTGCTTCCTGCGTGTTGTGTAAAAATGAAATAGCTTGCTTTTTCAGCTTCTTATGCCCTGTAATGTTGCTGTGTGATCGTGGAGCTCTGGCTCCAAGTGGCTGCAATAGAAATAAATACAAAAACAAAAATAAATAGATATGCTCTAATCCTCATCTTAGGCAACTTTATTTGAGCTGATGTGTGCACAGATCAGAAAAAGAATGAATTTATTTGAATAAGAAAGAAAAAAAGAAAAGAAATCACTCATGAGACTGAGAGGCCATGAGGACATGTGAGGTACTCAAGAGTACCTTGCTATTTACCTAGCAAACGTGCTGGAGAGCAGTGTTTACAATAATAAACTGATTGACACTGGTGCACAGCAGCTGTTGGTCAAACATGAGAACAATCAATAGGGGCTCTTTGTTTTGCTTGGCAAACTGAGTCCCGCGGTGGCCCTGTAAAATTCGGTACAATATTTGACGTGCTAATATTGTTTTGAGTGATCGTCACAAGGAGCACATAAGTGGGTAAACAAATATGAATTATGTGTGCGGTATAAACACTTTGGAGAGCTCTCCGGAGATTCCACTGACACTTTATGCATGTACATGCTGCTGCTCGGCTTCAGTCTCTGCAGTTACACTTCACACACACCTCTCTGAGCGTCGCCTCTGCAGGCACATTTGAACAAAAGCTGGACATGTGACGCACTGTGATGTCCTTTGAACCTTTGTGCGTGTGCATACCCACAATGCTGCTGACTTGTTGAATCATTTATTATCCAGACCAGTGCACAACTTGGTTTATTTTCACCGCGTTTTATTTTGATATGGGTGTTCTTTGGGAACAGCAAGTATATTTAGTACTAACTCATTCTGAGAGTTTCAACGACTGCTATAAAGTTCAGCCAAGCCCGTTATGTGAAAGACCAGTACCAAAATAGTTTTGGCTTCAAGCAGCTGAGAGTCAGTATGTGGTGGTAATATATTTGATTCCAAGGACAATAGAGAATAAATGGTAAATGGACTGCACTTAAAGCTTCTCTAGTCTCACTGACCACTGAAAGTGCTCTGCAGTACAAATCGCATTCACCCATTCATACACACATTCATACGGACATTGTGAAGATATTACACAAACCTGAGGGTTGTGTATTTTAATTTTAAACATTTTAATCATTTAACTGAGTGGCAGTTCTGAATCCCCTGTGTGTCCCTTGCACCAACAGAAAATGTCAGTTTTCCCAGTTAAAAATGGATAAATTGTAAATGAACTGCATTTCTATCAGCTTTACTCATCTCATATTCAAATTCACAAATTCACACAAACACGTGTCATGACCCAGCCCTTACTGTGTAGTCGTCACAAATGATGAGGGAAAGGCAATTGGAGGCAAAGTATATTTTATTAGTTTATCTACCTAACTTTATCCTTAGTTATTTATTTAAATAAGGATAAAGACATCCACAGAAACGATGAATGTGGAGTCAGTGAAGTGTGTGCATGTGTGTGTGTGTGTGTGTGTGTGTGTGTGTGTGTGGAGGGTGTTGGATGGATAAAGTAAAGAAACAAAAAACGCCAGGGAAGCCAGGAGGAAGAGAGAGCGAGTGCTTGTGGTAAGAGAGCCAAGGGTATATACTGCACCAGTGGAGGGCACCAGGCCCAGGTACTTCCAATTATGTTGACGCCAAGTCCGTCAGCCAGCTACCTGCTGCACTTGAACAACAATGATGAATAAGATGAAGAAATGCACAGCATAGATGTTGAAGACGGACAGTTATTACTGTATACAGTACTTTGCTACCATATGCACACACACTTACACATTGTTGTTGCAAGAATTTCTGGTTCACTATCTTGCCCAACAGGACACTTCAACATTTACACAGGATTCAAACACCTGACCTAACAGTGAAGAAGATGTTTTATTATATTCTAGTCAAGCTGAATGAAATTCTGCATGGCAAAGTAAAAACAATTCAACAACAACTGTGGCAAAAAAAATCACATTGAAAATTGCTTAAATTCTTGCAGTGTCTTGTTAAGATACATGTCAGACTACAGCCTGGTTTCCAGTGCAATTGTGTGTAAAATGGGAACAACAGAAGAGTCACAAAACATGTCATGTGAAAAAACCTGGATTTACACCTTCAGCGAAGGCATTTCAACAAATGTGACAATAGATCTGATTGTGACAGCTGGAACTGGCTCCCTGGGGCCTGAAATGGCAGGCACGATGACTTGATTAAGAAAAATAGTGTTTCCATTTCAGTTTTATGAAATATAATTTGGTTGTATTGTCTGAAAAACCACCTCAGCTGTGCATGTGTGCGTGCAAATTGTTGTGCCACATTTGAGTTTATGAAATTTGCATGATTCCAGTCATTTCTACTGGATCTATCCCCCCCTTTTTTTTTTTTGCTATATTTATCAAACCACTGGAAATTGTGACCTGGTCTTTGAAGAAAGGTCTTGACACATCAACACCAAGTACAAGAACTAACCTCCTGAGACCATGAACATCCAGGTCACTTTCTGTTGCATTCTTGCCAGTAGCTGACAAGATATGTTGCTCTGAGCCCAAGTAGTCAACCGGTGGGACAAGGGGACTGACAGACATAGTTATAGTTAGGTCAGACATGAAAAGTTCAAAGCAAACTAAACTTCATTTCACATATGCTTTTCATATTGTTCTGTTTAGGGTGGATAACTCACTGTCAAATAAGAGGCCAGAATTGGCCGGTATAGAAAGTCAGTATCAGAAGAATGGACTTCAGAGAGAGTCTAGAGTTGCCAGATGACCATGCATCCAACCCTGGCCAGGTTTTTGTGTGGATATCACAGTGATGAAAGCTTAAGCAGACTCACTCATGTAGAACTAATGGACAGGTGGGGCTGAAAGCAGAGATCTCTCCATCCCACCCTCTTCCCCCCAACAAAAACAGCTTACACACACGCACACAGGCACACATATAAAACCCCAGGAAAAAACATAGAGTAAGAGGTGAGGTAGTAATCAGAGAACACTTGAGCAACTTAATCAGCATCGCTTGTCTGATGAGGAAGAATACTGCTGGTTTTTGTGGGCAGGAGCCTTCATTAATCATCCTCAAACCAAACACCACTCCATGACAGCTTGAGTTAAGGACCCACTTTTCCATTGCAGTCTGTGTGGAGCAGAACTGATTTTTTTTTTTTTGGAGGGGGGGTTGGACTAAAGCAAATCATGCTCTTTACCAATCAGTCCAATCAGCCTTGGTCAGTTTCAGTGTCCAGAGGTTTAATGTTTCAAATGAACACCAGACATCTCCATCATGTGCTGGTTTGATTGTTTTATCCACATTCACATGCTACATTTAAATGAACAGGAGGCTAAACATGCACTGCGGCGAGATATCTCTACCTGTCAGGCCAAACTCTGTAGGTTCTCTAATTCATTTAGGTTTTTTTTTTTTTTTTATTTATATATTTGAATGAGATTTTAAAACAAATTACATCCTCTATGACACGACACGGCCTCAGGAGAGCAAACACACTCAGATGACTGTGAGGGTGGAAGTTCATCCATGACCCAGCAGTCTAAAGAGTGTTACATTTCCAGGGCACGTACGAGTGAGGAGATGCAATAATCTGATTCATCCAGGGAGATGGACATAATTAATATCACAGTGTTGTTTAATTAAAACCTGAGCATGAGTAAAGACAAAGCTGATGATTATTGTTTGCAAATGATCTCTCAGCTCATTTTGAGTGTAGCCCAGCTCTGAGATTGATTGTTGTTGTTTTTTTTCCCCTTTCTTCTCCTGCTTTAGATTTTGCACCAGAGAAATAGATCCTGTCAGTTACTTCCTCATTTAGGTTTTATATTTTAGTCATTTAGTTGATGTATTGTACATACTCATGAACCATTTAACTGGATGGTAGCTCTCAAGCTCTCCGCTGTCATCCCATGTGCCACGAAGGAAGACTCCAGTTGGTAAGATTTAGAACAAATGTCTTAGTGAGACAGTAGCTTCAGTGTGAATGGGTTTTAATAAACCTTTAGTGCACGTACCTGTAAGGCTCATAAGGCCGTAGTGCTGACACATCTTAGCAGCCTGGGATACATAAACAAGTTGTAGCAGGTTTGTGTGTGATGATGCAAGTGAGATGACCTGAAAATACAGGTCAAAGTTTCTGAGAGGTCCTAAATTATAAGTGCGTTTAATGTATGGAAGCCCCGAAGGTACATACGTTTCTGTTTTTTTTTCTTTTCCTTCATCAGTTTCCTTTTAAAAACATGCATTAAAAAAGTTTGTTTGTTTGTTTTCTTATGTTTTTCATTGTTGTAATACTCAGTAGGACTGTAAGTATTCATTTTTTTCCATGAATATGTATGAAGCATTACTGTCATTTTTGTTTTGGCTAAATATATATTTTTAGTCTTTTCCTCAGCAAGGCTTCAGGATGTCTGATGAGAGCTACAAAGCCCATCTGTATGGGAATCTTTTCCAGTGTTAGTTGAGCAAAGATAATCTGATCAGTTAAGACAAACTTTAGTCCCGATACCTAATATTTTAGATCTGGTCCTTTCTTTCACTGACTGAAGTCCTTGATCTACAGACATCAGAAGATTTGTGGTGTGTCCCCTGGTGATGTTCTGGCAGGCCTCACCTACAAACTGACCTTCTACCTTGGGTCTGATGTTAAAGGTCAGGTACTGATGTTGTGAAATCAAGACCATGGACGTAAAAACAACAATAAAAATCTCTCTGCTAACTCTGTTTAAGATTATTTTCTACTGTCATCAAATTGTCAGAATGTGTCAATAAATAAAAAATTAAAATTTTGAAAGTGAAGAGGTGCTTTAATCTCAGTTATTATATAGTATCTAAGCACAACAATCTAGGAAACAGCTACCTGAAGCTATTGGGCACAAAAAAACTATTCAAAAATGCTTTAAAATTATAAACACTGAACAGATTTTTGTTTCTGTGCCACTCGATAAGTACATCCGGAGTCCCAGAGAGGTTGTTCTGCCTCCTTTGATTCCTTTTTTACATACAATCGTTTCATCTCCAAAGTGTGTCAAAGAAAAGTGAACAAAGTGTCGTCGCACAAGTTTCAGTGTACCACTTAGTAGAAAGTAGCAGGAGCTGAGACAGAGTACAGACTGGCTGTGCCAAAACAGCTATCTTGTGTCTTTATTCACTTACAATTGTGAACGTGAAAGACATCCAATCAACATGTGCTTCATTTAGCTCAGTCAGTGTTCTGAAATCAATTCAGATTTGTCACAATTAGCCTATGTACTAGTAATAACAGGGGTGACAGGGGATTGCTCTTCAGCTCTTGGTAGTATCTTGTTTTATGTGCTGCTCTTTGCATGTTAAAGTCTGATATGACATCTACCATGTTTACATGCTATGATATAGCTTGTACCTGTTACATAACATAATCTATATTATCCCTGACAGCACTGTCCTTTTCTATTGATTGCACCGTGTCCTATGAGGATTAAGGGTAAAAATGATACTGGTACCAATCCACAGAATATCAGGATGTCCACATATTCAGGGCATGTGTTAACTTCAAAGGGTAACATTTGGAGCTGCAATGTAGTTTGTTATATACACATTTTCAAGGCAGATTTTCAATGAGGTGAAATTTAATTAAAAATCTAATTGAAATTGCACCTGAACTCAGGTCTGAATCATATTCACCATAACACTCTGTCTCTGATGCCCAGTAAAAGAGTTAGCCCTCTCATGTCCCTGTAGTCACGTCTGAGGAACCTACTGTGGCCAAGGTCGAGTCATTCAGCTGCTGCTCACAATCCTCACAAGGAGGCAGGTGTCTGCAAGAAATCCTGTCCAATCGGAAAGGCCACAGCTGACATTGAGTTCAGCTATTACTACATCCTCACAGGCCTATATAACTCCCATTTATCAGGCTGTGGCTGCTTCATATTCATGGCACAGAGCAATCCTCAGCACATAAATAAGGCATTCCCATAAAACACTGCAATAATAACTGACTTCCATTTTGACCAAACCTCAACCCATGTGACCTCTCTGAAGGGCTCAGCTTGTTTGTTAGTGGTTTTCATGCATAAACAGGACTGGAGTCATGATGCCAAGCTACCGCCTCCTAGAGCTTACATTTTTCATGACACTCATAGACAGGGGTTGGACTGGGACGGTGATTCAGGTTGGGAATTTAACTCAATCCCGGGTCATGCAAAGCAGCAGATTTGCTCATTTTGTAGGCTAAACCATATCTGTTGATCTAACAGCAACCAGACAAGTCATAAATCTTTCTGCAAAGTGCATTTGGGAGAACAATTACCCACGTTACAAAATTCAAAACGTAGGCCTGACCAGCTAGTAGCCTATCTGAATAATGAGTTTTTATGTTACGCTGTGGCTATGGGTGAACGCTCAGAAACACAGTTTGAAAGAGAATGAGTTACATAGTTTGCTCAGATGCACATTCATGCATTAAAGGTAACGAAGTTAAAAAAAAAAAAAAAAAAAAAAAAAAAAACTTATCTCACAGCCACAGAAAGTGAAATTGAAGATAAGCTTCTTAACCTGACTTCCTGCTTTACTGTTATTTACCTCCACCAACCAGGCAATGTTCAGGAAATATGGCCACAACATTGGTAACCTGAGTTACTGCAGTGAATCATAGTCAAAACAATTTTTCCTGAACATTATGATGTCACAATGAGTTTAATCTTTGGATAATAGATTGTTATATAATCCAATTTTATCCCCGTGGACACTGGAGTCAAATCATGTTATAATTATGTATGAATTGAGTGAGTGAGTTATGTCTGTGCCAGGTCCCTCAACTCAGATGTCATGTTTACTTTGATATTTGAAAAAAAAAAAAAAAGTAACCTCACAAAGGCCCCTTTTAGACCTGGTATTAAAATGCATCCAAGTGATGCAATCACAGTGGTCGCCTAGTCACACAGGCACCTCATGCATCTCAATTTGCGATCTCATTTCCTGCTTTATATACAGATAAACAGGTATGTGTCGTTGTAGGTGGTTGTGAGTGGTAATGCTTCAGGATACAAATGCATCTTCGGTACACTCACACCTGAACTTGTGATTGGATCACCTGAGACAGATGTTACTACCAGGCCTGAACAGGGGGCTCTGATTAAACACCACAGTGTGCCAGACAGTGAAATCAAAAGCTTTTTCCATCCTAAAAGTATTTAAAGAGGAACAAAACTAGTACAAAATGTTTAAATGATCTCCACGATACACAAAGGAAAGATTTAGGGAGATATGAGTGCTGACAAAGCTAATGTAAAGATGCAAACTGACTCACTGTAGGAGGCCGGTTGTGCGCACAGTATGAGCTTCATAGCCTTTCCCTCTGTAAAACATGCAGTTAAAAGCTTTGAAGTTACTGTCTGTCAAAGCATGCAGGATGGGAGGAAATGCCACGAGGCATCATTTTACGTTTTACATCAACATGACAATACCTTTGACTAAGGTGACATTGATTAAAGCAGTCTCTAGCAGAATTTCCTGACGTTGCAGGATGATGAAATGCACTCTCAGCACAGTGAGCCGATCTGTCAGATGTGGGCAACACAGATAGGAAGCTTTATTGAGACGTGTCAATGTGTCTGTCACATTATGTGTTATAAACATATGTTTGCAGCTGGAAAGTGAATTTCATGCACATTCGCAAGGGGAAGCAATTGTGCATAATAAAGAATTCCCAGAAACTGTATGAGTCCATCTGTGTGAGAATGTCTAATGTTTTAGATACAGCTCAGTAGGAAGACATTATCTGTTACTTTTATCTAACCATACCACATTTGTTAGTTTTTTACAGTATTAAAACTTTAAGGGGACAGATTATGGGAATATCACTTTTTAAAGGCTCTTTAAGATATATTTGGGTGTTTGTCTTGCCTTGCCTAGTGTTATTATTCCTTTCATCTTGCACGAGATCAGACTTAATTCTATACAGCCTGGGGACAAGCAGCAGCAGCTGCAGCAGTCCCATCTTCCCCAGCACTACCTCACCTAAAGCTTGACCCCCACCCGCACCCCCCCCCACCTGTACATTAGTGATAATCCATTACTCTTCAAAGTGTCTGGCACAACACTTAAGCGTTACGCATTTCAAAAGCATTACGGGACTTTGTTAGGAGCTGGCAGGTGAGATAATGTGGTGACTGCTGCCTCCCCACACTGGGACATGTTTCATACTTTGATAGATGCCAGATTTTACTTATTCTTGAAAACTGCCCAGTTCACAAGTTCCCATATATTAAATGTTTTTGTTTTTTTGTTTTTTTTTCTGTTTTATTGATCCATGACAAGATATATGATATTGATTGCAGGGATTTCCACATGGTTTAAAAGTTCCAGTGTTTCCTTTGCTAAAGGACAGAAGTTAGGAAGCAGTGGCTGCTTTGTTACAGGAGCTTATTTAAATGATCATTTTCTGAACTCAAGCTGTGTGCATGTCTCTGTGCAAGCCAGCACACAGTTTTCAAGCTATCTCTATTTTATAATGAAATAGACATGGACATCTACACTTGTTCTAGATGGGACCTTTAAATGTTTTACATTGTGTAAGTTTTGACTTTTCTTCACCACTCCATTAGTCCACGTTCCATAAGGTTCGTATATGCATTTCCTGAGCAGCAGGGTGAATGGTGTGTAGGGAGAAGTCACTGTGGTACAGACATCCATGAATAATAATGCACAGCAGGTCCCTGAACACTGGCTGAGGCATTTATTGGTGTGGGGTGAATCCATACTGTAAGCCTCCTCTGCTGAGAGCTGATCCTGCCAAAGCCAGTGTCATCCCTCATAATTCATAGGGAAACGTGCCACTGTCTGCACGTCGTGTTTCTCACGATCAAAGTTAAAGACAACATGCAACAACACACAAAACTCTGCCTTTTTATTATTGTTGCTCAAAGCTTCATTCCAATCCCTGATGCAACATTAATGCCTCACTCCTGGCTTTGTTCACTGTTGGCTGCGGTGGAATAAAGATATGTTTTCACTCTGAAATTGACTGATAAACCTCTCATATCAAGGGCTGCCAGAGCATATCAGATAACCAAGAGTCTTATGTCCGTGTTCACCTTGTCAGGAGCCTGTTCCACTCACATTTTTTGTTGACAGTGAAGCAAAACACGGTGTCACTATGTAGTCTTTATTTTATGTGCTCAAAGAAAATCTTCGGGACAGAGGTCAAAACTTCCCTGGACTGAAAATATGTAAATAAAAAGCAGAGAACTGAATGTATCCATGTTTCTAGAAAACAATTAGAATTCACCATTAGAATGACGTTCATCTTTCTTCAGCCATGGAAGATGTGCCGAGCATGTCTTCACATCCCCCCTAATGTCCTGCATCGTATTTTAATGCTTGCTCACAGTCACATGCAAAATGCAATCAGAGCTGATTACGGCTTGAACGTGCTCACTAGAGGCAGGTGGAGGTTAAGTGCCTTGCTCAAGGGCGCCTTCACTAAGCCGTCTGTAAGCAAGCGATGATACACTCAGCACTGAGCGGGAGTTTGTTTTCAGTGAGTGCAGTCATTTAATGTGTGACTTAAATGGATTGGAACAAAAACCACACGGAGGTGTATGAACATCTCCAGAGGTCATTAGGGGAAAAGACAACACAGTCTGTGTTATTATGGCCCCAGTCATATACTGGCAGTGTATAGTTTATTAGCTAAATTAGCATAGCCCACAGTTCATTGTTGAACAGTAATATACCAGTTCGGGAGCATTTTCATTGAAACTGGCAGTTTCCTTTTATTTTGAAATTTCTGCATCTCCTCAGTTGTCAGAATGTTATGTTCAGGTGCTGTTTGTTTCACGACTTGAGTCCACGTGTTACCTGTTTGCTGATTGACTACCTTGCTGCCTTTTGAGCCTGCTGTGCCTTCATTAATAAATCAGTTAACCTTTCTGTTTAAAATGTAAAATCTATCACTGACATTAACCATAAAGAGTTAATGAGGGCACCCGTTCTACAGTGGTAACAAACCACTTACACCATCATTAAGGTCTGTTAGGTTTATCTTTAATGGGACAAAACATCTTTCAACATGTCTCATGCAGATCTACCTCCTTTTGCACTGATTACCATTTTTTTTTTTTTTTTTTGTAACTAGACTTCAGGTTTCTGTAAAACTGTCACTGCCACACTTGAAGTAAAATATCCCTCCAGATGTGGTCCACTAGTTATGGTGTTTACAAGATATTTTATGTGGACATTATTTATTTATTTATTTCTTGTGGATATTTTATGTGTCTGTCCTGACTGGACGCGGTGCAGGCAGCATGTGCAGCATGTGGCTCTTTACTCAAACAGCCATTCAAGCAGAGGGCCTGATGGATGCTGGGGGTGTTAATGATCTTCCCCGCATTGTGTGTGACCGGGGCACAGCTGGGACACTGAAAGGGACTGCTGAGGCCGTTCTATGGTCTGGCCAAGCACAGGTGACAGCTCCAGCCTGCAGACATAACACACATCCACAGGTTAGCCCCTAAATTCAGGCACAGACCAGCACAAGCGGACTGGTTTTCAAAAGGGGTTCTTCTCAAAGACCATGCAGTAAAACAGAACTGGACATCTAATCAGTTAAATTGGTTCCAGCATATAGAATAGCAGCAACAGGTTTGGGAAAGAAATGCTGGTCAGTTTTCGATGATGAATTTCAGATTTTCTGGCATGTATCATTGATATGCATAGCCGAGGAGAAAAACAAGTCATGACCTCTGCCAGGAAGTTCATCCAGAGTCATAGTGTGAGGTAAAAACGGAGGAATTCTAATAAGACATCTTGCACAGACCTGCCTTCAAAGTCAGTGGGTGACCCTCTTGACCTCCATGAGATCACCCACTGGCCCCTGTCAGAACCAGCCATGATGATTTATGCAGCATCAAAATAATGTGACGTGTGACGCCGCCGAGGGACCGGGGCTGAGTGGTGCTGCTGATGGGTGTAACAGATTCCTTCTTCGGAAGTTCCTCCAGCTCTCAGAGAGGCCATTAGTGTTATTTTGAACTCAAAGTCCAAACATGCTAAATGACATAGACTTTTCAGGGTGTGGGGGGGTGGGCAGCTACAGTGAAGGTAGTGACATGATATCCCTTCCTCTGGAAGACCTGGCCTGCATGTCTTTGCTTGAATAATCTTGATGGATTTTTAAAGGAACAAGTCAGTTTCGGCCTAGTGGGCCAGATTTGTTTGCCTGAGGCTGTTGCTGGTTTGTGGATATGCCACATTCTCCAAAAGCAGTTTGTGCATGTTTATTATTATTTTACCCTGTTTCTGGGTCAAGAAAATCAAAGCACATTGACATCATGCTCCTTATGGACAGACAGCTGAGGAGAGTTTTGATATTTAAGATCCAGGTTCAGAGAGAAAACTTTTACGGTGAGGGCAGGGTACACTCTGGACATGTCATCAGTTAATCACACTGCCACATAGAAAAACAACATACAAACTCACATTCACACCTATGGGCAATTTGGAGTCACCTATCAACCTATATTGTGTTAGACTGTGGGAAGAAGCTGGAGAATCTGGAGAGAACCCACGTAGACATGGGAAGAATATGCAAACTCTACACAGAAAGGCCCCAGGCCTGGGAATCGAACCCAGAATGTTCTTGCTGGGACATCATGACAATGAAAAACAATGCAACAATGTAAAAGGAGTGATGATGAAGCACAGACCGTAAATATATATGGACATAGCCTCCATGATGTCACCCATAGTTTGCTGAATCGCAGGCTGAGAGAGGGCTGCTGTGCCATCACCATCTTGGCAGAGCCTGACTCTAACTCCCAGCTAATCTAGCTAGTGCAAAGAGGTGGGGCGTGTGCGGAGCCTCCACTTTGTTGCAAATGCTTAGCCTCATCCTTTAGTACAGTGTGTGTGCAGTGTGTTGCTTAAAGACTAACCCAAGGCTAACTCATTTGCTGGCTAATTAGCTAATTAACAAGCAAGGTATGGAAAGCACAGGCACTGTTATCTGCTAATTAGTGCTAACATATGAATAAAATAACACTAGAGTTTCACCCACCTCATCAAACAGGAGCACAGACTTCATCATAGTCTGTTCATCAATAACCATCAGCAAGCACTATTAGGCTATCTACTATATATATCTTGATCTCTGGAACTTGTGCTAAAGTCACCAGCCCCACAAACACAGCTGAGATACTATAGTGATGCATTCAATTTAAGATACTAGGTGTAGAGCCCTTCATGGCCAAACACCTGAATACATGTGCTCAAAAGAAAAACAAAAAAAAAAACTGCCACACATTTTTAAGGTTCATTTACATTTACACTCGACTGACGCAGAGTAACATAAGTATCAGCTGTGTTTTTGTAGTGTAACTACTACAGTCTTTCTAGTGTCTGAGGCTTCTTCCTGCTGGATGCGCCACTGTGTTCAGCAGCTAGTCAATTACTTTGACTATGCACTGTTTGGTGCTGTACATGCAGTGGAGAGTGGGTTTATCAGAGCTCTCTTTGTACATACAGCTGCTGCTGCTGCTGGATACCAGGCTGCAAAGAGCTCCATTTATAGGCTGGAATATAAAATGGTAATTAGCCAAGGGAGTGCTTTATGGGGAGGGCCAGAGTGGAATTATCACTATGACCAAACTTTTCACAACCCATGTAGCTTTTTAATCCGCTGCCCATATTACTTGTGGACCTTTTAAATTCTTTGTGTTAAAATATCTAATGACAAGTGCACGATTCCTGTTTACCAAGGACAATAAGCACTATGAATCACACGCTTTTCCAGGACCTCTCCAGACCATGCAAAATTAATGAATAGCCAGGGAGAGATAACAGTGCTACATTTTTAATGCACCTTGTCACCAGTGGGGCAACTGCAGCGTTCTCCAGAGACATCGATTAGCAGGAGATGGAGTGACAGATGACACCCCCAGGGAGCGCAGTGGGAAAAAAAAGAGAGAGAGAGTGAGAGTGCTGTTGCGGCTGTTGTCCACTGAACACACTCATCGATATGTCATTAAACAATGACAGCGCCTCAGGCTGTTTAATGAAGTGTTTGCAATGTGATTTGGTTCTTAATGGCAGCAGCATTAAAGAGTATCAGGTCCTCACTATAGCTCCTGTATACTAAACAGCAACCTGTGCCTGAGCCTTATAATGCACAATTACTAGCACTGTCAGAGTGGATGGGGGTGGATGAAGCTGGAGAAAGCAGTGAGTAGGTAAAAAAAGAGAAGAAGTCACTCTGCATTACTGCTTCACCTTCAACTGCTATGATATTAATTACAGGCAGGCAGCAGGTTAATGCTTACCTGTTGGAAAGAGAATAAATAAGTAAAGCAGGCCTCTGGAATTTATGCTGCTCTCACACAGCGGGACTTGACTTTGGGCAAAAATTTCAAGGTCCATAAAAGGGCACTATGAACAGCGTATAGCAGAATAGCAGATGTATCAAGATAATGTTTGTGATCCAGGGGCTGAAAAGATTAGCTTCTCATGCAAAAGCTGATTCTGTGCACCAGGTGAGAAGAATAGAAAAACAAAACCAAAAAAAAAAGAGGGGAGAGTAAGGTGTTTCTTTGGAGATAAGGAACTGTTTAGCTGAAACTGCATGTGTGGATTCCTGTACCGATGAGTGATGTGTGATTTTTCATGGCACTTCATTAGTCTTTCCGTGTGGAGCATAGCAGTCGCGTGGTCTGGGTGCATTACATTAATTTGCTGCATGGGAAAATCGCAATGAAAAATGCCACGAGACTGAAGTAAGAACAGGATCAGAGTCTGTATATCGGGCTGCTGTGTGAGTGAATATCAGATATCAGCCAGTTGCGTCTTCCTCTCGTGCTGTAATAGAAGTGCCTCAGAACACAGCTGTCTGTGAAACTAATTTAATGCATCTCCAGTTTTTAATGTGTGGAGAGAAATGCCTCCCTCTTGCCAATATTAATATTAAGGACCCTTGTTCATATACTACATGTTTGATCATTACCACAAATATTTGCGGCTCTTTTTAATTGTTTTTCTCCCTCTCAGTCTTTCATTATTGAAGTCAGCCATAAACTCTGGTATCTACTGAATATCTGTATTAATTTTGCCAATGTGGGCCACATGGGCTGAAGATTGCGGAGTGAGAGGAATCAGCATGGACGGCTTCTGCTCCTGTTTATTGTTCACTGAGTTGCTTTATGTTGCCTCTATTTCACAACTGGAGAACGTTGTGAATCTGGATAACGTTTGTTCAGAGGTCATGTATTTTAGCTATTTCCTGTGTTTTATTTGAAATAAAGGAAATTTTGATCCATAAGAATTTTTTTTTGCAGTTTTCAGAAATCAACCATCAAAACCATCTCAGTGTTGTTTTAAATCTCTTCTGTCAGGCTTCTCTCACGGAGACAATCAGGAGAGCTGAGGCTCTGAGACACTACGCAAAAAAAAGCTCCAACATCTCCAGTTTAAGTCCTGTACAACAGTGACTCTTAAAGTGACTACAAGGCATTTCGGAAAGCGGAAGTGTTTTCACACTACATTTCCCATGAGCCTCCGCACCCACGGTTGCAAACTGCTTGCAAATGAGCGAGCTAGAGAGAGCTTTGACTGAACGATTGCCACAGATGAGGTAATTACACAGACTGGTTTTACTATTAGTAACGTTTTTTACCCTGACTCTTCTGTCAAATGGCTCTGGTAGTCTCTGTCGGCACCTGTGTGTAGTCGGTTGCCGTGAATTGCTCTGTTTTTCAGAAGAAATGCTGGGCAAGTCGACCACTAAAAAATAATATCAAAATAACTACAAAGATAAAATGATATATTTATTGAAAATGGACACATAAACAAGTGTGGGTAATGTAGATTCATCCACATTAATATGAGACTCTTTTATAACAGAAAGTAAACTTCACAGGGTATATTTAAACCTTTTTAAATCAAGGACCCTTAAAAGTGACACAAATTGGACTATGGACCTAGGGTGACCAGATCCCAAAAAAAAGGGAGCAAGACAATTTTTATGTGGGGCAATGTGGGACAACCATTACCAATGTTGAGAGGTCGTCCTCTCAAAATGATGACTGCTAAGACCAATAGAAGGTTTTTAAATATGGACACACAGACTGCAGGCTTCAATTATACCACTGGTGCTTTTATCTTCCAAATGCAACACTGCATGTTGGTTTTCCAAAGCAGCGGGGAGGGACAGACAAAGGGAGTGACAGACCAACCTGTGCTTCAACTGTGTGCACTGATTGATTGACATGATGACGCACCTCCGTAATAAAAGCCTTCCATCTTTCTTCATAGCCGTTAGAATGAGATTGTATAAAGACGTCAGTCTTACAGTGTTGTCTTTTGAAAACTAGAGCTGATTAAAAAAAAAAAAAAAAAAAGGAAAAGAAGAAGAAGAAACCTCGAGCTATTCAAAATGCGGGACATTATCTCAATATGTGTGAAGTGCAAGGGACAAGGGATGACAATGCTGTGCAGTCCTACACAAACCAGGACACCTGGTCACCCTATGGACCCCATCTGATAAGATTATTGATTTTAGAGCTTTGATTACGGTCAACCTTCTTATAGACGGGTGTTCAGGGTGTTCCCCATCTTAATGTCAGCTGGGATTGCCTAGTGGCATAGCTGATACTGCACATGTTTGACCACATAAAGTGTTTAAGATCCATGGCCAACCTTTTCATATTTCATTGTTTTGTTGATTGTATAGTGAAAGTGAAAGATGGAACCCTCAATTAAGTAATTTTAGGTATTTTGGCCTTTATTATAGCTGCACTGAGAGAGAGGTTAAAGCTGGGGGGGAAGAGTGGGGGTGACAGCCAGCAAAGCCTGAGGACCTCTAGGAACACTGACTTTGAGAACCACTGCTGTACAGCACCTTGCTCTCTATCTTTCTTTGTGTGCTTCATTTTCCAATCTGCAAACCATCAATTTGTCAGTGACCTCCTTTGTCCTGCAGCACGGTCAGGTGAAAATCTGTCCTTTTACACAGTAACTTTCTAATTAATTACCATGAACTTTACTGAGCACATTAATGGCCCTGTGAAGATAAACCTTTTCCTCCTGCAACACCATCTGCATTCTGATCTGGACTGATGAATGTAGGAGACACTGCTGTAAACTAGTGATGTCTTCTTTAAAGCTTGTTTCTACAGTCATGCAGTTGACTGTTATGTGCTTCATGACTCCAGGTAACTGAACCATGGTTTTGATGCTGGACACAGCAATGGAAAATAAAATCTATAAAGGTCCTTATTGAGGCCTAAGGTGTAACTTGTGAGAGCTATAATATGTTAAACCCTATCATCAGTGAATGAGGTAGCTAATATGAATATAACTTATATCAGTATTAGCGTGAATAAAAATATTACCCCAAAAAATCTAATCCACCACCAGGAATCCACCAGGAATCGTAATATTTAGATTATTCAACTTTTTAGGGAAGGCAGCTTTAATATGTATAGCAAATACTAAGGCAAAAGTGCTTTACAGAGGAATAAAATAAAGCATTATACAGGTTAGAGATGTACAATAAAAAAGAGTTACTTGATGATTTACCATTTAAGAGAGTAGATGAAAGCCTTATGAAAATAATGTAAAGGATTTTAGAGACAGCAATTCCTGCTGGTTTTAGCTTTCCTATGTTTTTGAACCCACATCCTGATGGATGTGGCTGGAATGCTTTGTGGAGTAGATGCTATATTTTCTGTCAATCCACCCTCCACCTTCTTCATAGTTCTGACTCTAAAGGGAAAATTCAACATACCACCAATGATCTTCT
This sequence comes from Caranx ignobilis, assembly GCA_021432705.1. Lineage (NCBI taxonomy): Eukaryota > Metazoa > Chordata > Actinopteri > Carangiformes > Carangidae > Caranx > Caranx ignobilis. The sequence goes on along the minus strand of MU269984.1, from coordinate 7,818,483 downwards.
CACAGAGCTTACCTACTCTCCACAGACTGGTTTTATTGGCCACGCTGAGGTTACCAGTGTATCACGAGATTCAACACAGAAACACCTCAACCTTCCATGACTCCTTTTGCATCATAGATTAGCACTGGCATCAAAGTTGAGGGTATCAAGTACTGACTATATGAACACAACTCTTTAAGTCAAAACATCTTATCATCCTCTGTTGACTGGTTGCAGTAAAGGTCATAAACCCTGCCCCCACATGGCAGACACTTGTATATGTACAACTCTTCATTAAGTTTGGTCTCAGTTAGTAATTTGATCCTAATAAAAGGGAGTATGACATCATGATTGACTCATTGGGTGCAGCTAGTGCATCACTACCGTGTAGTCTCTGGCACCAAAAGATGTCGCCAGTGCAGTGTTTGTACTATTTTATTGTGGCTTAATCTTTGTCAAGAGGTAGTTTACTCAATGTCAGTCTTCACAGACTGATCAGTGAGTATCCCCATGTATTTGTATTGACATATATCTGAGCCCTCTACCTTCCTTTTGATGCAACAAAATTCAGAGGATTGCTTTAACAGTCAGCCACCCCCTCCATTTGGTCACATTCATTTAAAGGATGGATTTATCACGCTTGTACAAAAATCGTCTAATACTAGGCTGTGGGTACGTGGGAGCAGGATCAGCAGCAAATGTCAAGACATACCTTCAGTTTTTGGCACCTGGACTGTCATTTGTGTGACGAACAAACAAGAGAGATGAAAATAACACAGCCCTGTGGCAGCCAGAGGATCAGAGGGTTTTTACCAGACAGGGAGCTTTTACTTGAACTCTCTGTGAACTGTGAGTTAAAAACAAAAAAAAAAAAATCAACCAGACAGAAAATATTGCTAAAAATGTGAATTAAAATATGATTTATTTATTTTTTTCAAGTTTTGTTCCAGCAGCATATGGGCCTGAATAGAAGAGAAATCAATGAAAGCAGACGTACATGATTCTTGCTGCCTTTTAAATGCCCAAGGACTCACTTTAAAACTGTAGCTGTTGCATCGTCCACATCTTTTTCTGTAAGATATTTATGTAAAGTTTCCATCAGAACATTCTGACTCTCTCATCTCCTTCAAATCCTGCTTTAAAACCCACCTCTTCAGACAAGCATACTCCCTGTAATCCTGGGACTGGAATGACCTCATTATTGCACTTGTTTTAAGTTTTAAACTTTGTTATGTCTTTTGTATGGTGACCTTGAATGTCCTGAAAGGCACCTATAAACACAATCTGTTATTATCATTATTATTATTATTATTAAAAACAACTGTGTGGACCCTGGGAGAAGAGATGAGACTCTTTCATGGATGTTAGACTTTCAGTTTTCCACTTAACCGAGAAGACACCACTTTGTGTCCTCGCATAATTTTAGAACTATTTCCCTTTAAAACCATAAGGACTTGGATATAACTATCTCTGCTCCTCTCAAACTAAGTTCAGATGTTCAGAACTAGTACAGTATGGGTAACACACCCTTAAAAAGTAATTAAGCTCATCTACCAGACCAAGATCAGATTTATTTGTGTTAGTCTTGAGTGTTTCTTTATAATCGCCTTACTCTCTCATTTGGAATGAGGATATTCACTCTCCACCTTGTTTTACATCTTCATTAGGGAACTTAATCTCTATCTTTACAAGCTGCTGGGCCTGTCTTTTTTTTTCCTGTGGCATCCCTTTGATAAATCCAAGGTTTATTTCTTCCTTTTTTTCATGGTAATTTTCATTCTTTCACTAAGTGAAATGTAGATTTTGACAGTAGTGAGTTCATCCAGGTCACACCAGTTTTTCAGAAACCAGATCCAGTCATGTATTATGAAAACAGCCATCCATTACCACTGAATGGAATGCTCCGCCCACACCATTACATACAAGTCCAGCCTCGCCTCACTGTAGGGGAGATTGATAAATAGGGACCAGAGGAATACCACTAAGGTCAGATGAGCCGATAGGGGCTCTGGCATGAGATTTATATGCTCCTTTAATGGAACCATAGCACAGATGTAGCATTTTCCCACATCATGTTGTACAAGTAACGTAATGGAGAAGGAACAATGGACAGTTATTGAAGTCCACCCACAATGATGTTGGATGCCTCTGAAAAGATTCTCTGTAGACCCATCATCACATTTGACACTGTATCTTCTAAACCTAAAGACAAGACGTACATCCAAACACTTCAACCATATGCTTTTCCAGTTCTGGGTTCCGATCCATTCAGAGGGAGCTGCCTCCAGTCCCTCCAGCTCAAGTTTGGAGTTGAAATCAGGTCCTTTATGCCAAGTTTCTGTGAGGTTATTACTCAGGTGAATAAGGATTCTCACAGAAACTTGATGCTTGTACACTTTATTCCTCAGGGACTTAGTGATGTTAGTGAGGATGACGGAGGGAAAACAGATACTGCACATCCCTTGCTCGTTTCACCTTTGCTTCAGTTTTCCTCTCCTTCTTTGTTTCCTTTCTAGGAAAGGCCAAAGTTACCTTAAAGATAGCCCTGAGAGTGAGAAGCAATAAGCGAGAAGCCATAGTTTTAAAGTCACATGTTTTACACTTGTGTAGATCCATAAGAACCTATGTCTGTTTAAGAACCAAAAACCATGCCAGTTTAAATTTACATCTCTCTCAGGCTTTTTCCATGGAGCCAATAAAAAGAGAGGAGGCTCTGTGGTTATTGCCTGATTGGCTGTCCATTTTCTGAGCAATCAAATTAAAATATAGCATTTTTCAGGTAAACAGACACTTCAAATCTCAAAAGGTCCAGTGTGGCCCCAGGGGCAGGACCGAAAGCAGTTATTGTTTAGTTGTGACATCACAAAGTTACAGAACTCCTGACAGCTGCTTTTAAGGTTTAGTTTCTGAGATTGGGCTGTGTACGTTTCTATGTGGACTGAGCACTTTGATACTTTCACAGTATTAATATAGAACAGAGATCTACTTTAAAATCAAAGAGGACATGGGATTCTGCCTTTTAACTATAGGGAACCTTTAGTTGTTACTGTACCTATTAAGTCATGAATCTTTAATGTCTTAAAGACATGTTTTAGGGGCAGTTGTGTAACACACTGCATATTAGCTGTTAGTAGTAAGAGTGAGTGCGGGCAGACTGACTGAACACGCCACTTGGTGTGTGATTAACTGGGGTAGCATTTCTCAGCACTACATCAAGACACAGACGCACTTAATCAGTTTTCTGTAGGAAGAAGCTGACAGCATAATTAACCACTTCCTTTAGCACCACAAATAAACAATCATCACTCATGTGCACATACATGCAGTGGGCAGAAACAGAAATGAAGAAAAATAACATTTTAAGAAGTTGCACAGACATTCATTTCGACCGTTCACATGAGATCACATCTGCATGAATCCATTTAGTCAAGTTGGAAGAAAAGAAAAAAAAAAAAAAAAAAAAACCTACACTCGCAGTCACGCAACTGTGCTGCCGTTGCACAGTCTGCCAAGTTATACAAAGGCAAACACTAAATAAGCAGATTGAGTCTGCGAGGCCTGTATTCAATCTGTCCTGTGATAACTGGACGTGTTATCATTTGCAATACCAGCTCACATTTCCTTATAAATCTTGTCTCTATGAGGAAACTCTGGCCTGTCTGCAGCCTGAATGCAACTCTCTGACAGATGGGTGGTTTCTCCTTATTGTCATAAATTACAATAAATAGGCAGGTGTGAAGAACGGAACACCTGCTGGGGATTTTTAACATGCATAGTATGCACATAGTACAAACACTGACCATATAGAGCACGTGCCTGTAACATTAAATTGCAAGCTGTCATTCTGCTGTATGCATGAAACTTGTCTGGCATATTCACCTGTAAAATAGCAGCTCTGAATGGATTCCTTTCAAACTCGTCTCCAATGCAAGTGTTGGAGGAGAAAATCCACAGTTCTTGATCTGTGAGAAAGTATATTTCAAAGTTCAGCTAAGGCTAATATCACATTTCTGGAGTCTGATTGACTCAAATCAAGTGGAAATCTCCCAATGTTCGTATTTTATTCAGTCCAAGTTTCCCTCCGTGTTTCTATTCTTCCTGTCAAGCCTCCACCCAAATAGAATGAATGTTTGAACTAAAAATAAAGAGGCAAAAGAAAGTGAGAATAAATATGTTTCTATCAACTCCAGCCAAGCCAATGGTAAATCCATTGTCATTGTCATTAAACAACAAGGTCAGATGAAACAAGTCAAAATGTAAAAATGTGAAAACATGGACAGCGTGTACAGTAATGAATCTTAGGAACATTACAGTGTCATTACCCATTCAGAGACAAATGCTTAATGTCTCACTTCACTTGTATTCATTTACACTCGATGTGTTTTATGTGCAAATTTAAAATGTGCATCGAACAGGCACAACAAAAACAGAGCATTTCACAATAGAGGGACTGCATGTTGAATACACACACACACTGGGGTTGTATTTGGATGGGATCACCTCACGGCCACTATAACAATAATAGCAAAAATTAACCCTTTTACTGTGCAGATGTGTGCAGTGACCCGAACATAGACCTCCCTTGTCAAGTGACCATATTCAGGTATTGACATGTTTGTGTGCAACAACTAAGCTGCACTGATATTATTGAGGGGATGGAACTATGAATGTGTGTGTGTGTGTGTGTGTGTGTGTGTGTGTGTGTGTGTAGGTGTAGAGAGCAAATATGGAGGAAAATAATTGGATTTTTGGGTTTAATTAACTTCAGTGAATATTGATTTTACAATAGTATATATTACCCTGCATCACAGAGGTATTTGGTGTTTACCAAAGATCGAGGGTGGTGCTAGAAAAAAGATGCTTAGGTCGTTAGAATTAAACGGTGTATCCTCTGGGGAAATTGAACTTTTTCATAATAGTCAGCCAATTAGGAAATTGCTGGAGCTCAGGTTAGGTGAGGTCACCAATACTGTAGTCGCTCCACTGAGCAACATAATGTTCCATATCATATGGGAAAAGAGAAAATATGGACAATTTAACTCAAAATATGAAATATATTCAATAAAATGTAAAATATTCTATCATTTTAAATCAGCTAATTACAGCTGTTGTTATTGAGTAATTCTTTATTTCAGAAACTGGGTCTGTCCATTTTGTCATCGACTGACAAAAACTTTCACTTGGAAAATGACTCTGTGAACACTGATATGGAAAAGTTTTTAAATGAAGTAAATGCATCTGCACTCAACAGTGTTATTTTTACATTCACATCACTTATATTGAGGATGCCATCCCCACAAAGATAATATTTTCCACTTAGTCACTTATCTTCCACTTTCTTGCTCACTTCATGTTGCAGTAGCACTTCAAAGCTAGGTGCGCACACTGAGCATCTGATGTCAGCTCCAGCACTAATTAGCCTGAGCCCTCCTCCTCCCAAAGACAGATCCAGTCAGTGTCTTGTTTGGCTCCCTTCCCTCCCTCCATCCCTCCGTCCCCCTGTCACCTGCCCCGCCGGGAAAACCCCACAGTAACACAGATGTCCACTTCTCTGACAGCTCTCTCTCTGTCACCATCTGCCCTGTGTGACTCCTTGGACTCTCATTTCCTGTTTTACTTTGAAATGACTTCCCATTGTGTCCTGTGTTTTTTTTCTCCCCACCTCAGTGATCCTCTGCCCCACCCTGATGTGTTTCACCTGTTCCCAATTACCCCTGTCTTTGTTCGCCTGTGTTCCCTCATGTTTCCCAGTGCTACCAGACTCTGGCTTTTCTGTTTTGTTCCCGAGTTTCTTCCCCAGTGTTTTTTGTGCCTGCAGCCTGCTTGGAGTTACACTTTATGTTCCTGCTCCGTTCATGTTCCTCGATTTCTCCCAGTGCTTCTGCTGGCCTGTAACTTTTGGACAATTTTTCTTGTTATTAAAGTTTTTCATTGCTCCTACCGGCCTTTGGGTATGATGCATTTGGGTTCAGAACTCCTAAAACTATAACACTCTTCTCTATATTTCTATCTACCAGCTGCTTCCAAAGGAGTTCAAGTATAAAAACATTTCCCATGAAGAGTCATGGAAAGATGGAAAGTGTGGATGTGTTCAAGGTCTATGTCATATACATACCTTAAAAGCAGTTTTCTCTCTAATCCTTTCTGCTCTATATACTGGGAACATGGGATTTTAATATTCAGTCATGAGCTCATGCATGTTGTCTGAATTAAGCATCTTTTAGAGCACAATGTTATGAGCTGGAAAAAAAAAATCATTTAACTTTAAAACATTTAACAATAGACATCTGTCTTGACAGCAGCAGGTGGAGAGGGTTGGCTCAGACTGAGGGAAGTGTGTGCATTTTATGGCCATCTTGTTCCTTCCTATTTACATCTGCATGAAACATCCACTTGTTGCACTGTGCCATTTCATAAATGACATATGTCAGGAGGTGCTAAATGATGCTGTCAGACACTTATTAAACATAGTCATGGACTGGCCGCAGGGCAATACTCTATAGGCACATGCCACAATGGCCACATAATAATGTGACCAAGGCAGCCGCATGAAGATGCAGCCATGTTGATGCAGCCTCCAAAAAATAAAAGATAAAAAAAATGTGGGTCGGGCTGGCCAGCCATCTCTTAAAAGACTTAAGATTCAGATGCAGTGTATAGCTCACTTGGTAAACCAGCACCCTATAAAAAGAAGCTATAGTGTAGCCTGGGTTCAGTTCTACCATTTTCTTCCATTTTAATGTTTGTGTAATCTGTCAAAAATGCCAGGGCCTCTTTTTGATGCCAGTCCATCACTGCCTACTTGACCTGAACTGTATGACAACTTATGCTAATTGTTAACAGGTAACTCATCTACCAAAGCCCTGCTTGTTGAAACTCAATCAGCAGTGCTCTACTGACACCCAGGTTACAATGGTGCACAGCAGAAATGTAGAAAGGCAGAGAGACTATAGAAAGTCTGGTGACATATGATAAAGGAAGTCCATATAAGGAAGGTTGCAGCTTAAATGCAGTTTTTGGTCACAGTTTAGTTTGCTTTGGGACAAGAACACAGTTTGGGTTGAACAGATGTTAGAAGGAAATTTCTGACACTTTCTCTTCTATGTGACTCATTGAGCTGGTCCTGGATGTAAATCACCACAGTGGCTCTGCATACAAGGTGTAAATAAGATCTTCCTAAATTAAAAGATATTAATGTTGAGATCTGGAAGAGTTGTGTGATTTCATTGACCTTCTCCTGACCATTCAGACCAGTGTTCAGCTTTCCCTTGAGTCACATGTGACAAAATGCTCATCAGGCACCACATTCATCCCCTTCATTTCCTTTGACAAATAGCACTGATCACACCACGGAAAGGTCTCATTTGATAATCTGCAGCATCTGGATGATTGATAATAATCATAGCTAAATTGCAAAGCAAAACTTGCACCCCCGGTTGCAGTCATCCATATGTGTGAATTGTGATGTAACCTTTGTTCCTAATATAACCTCCTCACAGGAGCTGCCCACAGGGAAAATGAAACACTCTCAGAAATGTGTTTCAAACCCACAAGCTTTTCAAATAAAGAGAATGGAAGTGGATATAGTACAGAGTGAAGCAATAGCATTTGGTGAATGCATCTCAGCTGCTTTTTCTTCCATTAACAACTCCTAAGGAAAGAGAAGTTTTGGGGATTCAGTCCAGGTCACTGACTTTGCGTGCATTGTCTTCAGCATAACACTTTCTGATTGTTCAACTCCTGGGTTGTTTTCTCAGCCTGACCACTAACGCCTGCCTTCATTTTTTATAAGACTAATGGACTCCTACACCGCTTCTCCCCTTGTCAATATTACCTTCTGCGCTTCCTGCCTTATTTATAGGCATGTGTTGCTGCTCAGTAATGTCCATTGTCTTTCCTGGAGAAGCACGCAAACAGCAGAACGTGAGCATTTGCTGCAGTGCCGATTCAACCTCTCCGGCCTCCCGGCTCTGATTCAGCTTTTCCACCGCCCCCCTTGGTCAAAACCATACAGCTCTTGGCTCTTCCTGACTGAACACCCACAAGTGACCCAAAATGTCATGGCTCTGGCTTTCCATCATGGTTGACCATATGAAAACACATTTAAGTCTTGTAAACTGACCTCAGTGGGGCTTTCAGAACATATGGAAGCTAGATTGAGTGTTGTATTTTTACCCATATATCATTGCTGCTCTGAGCACAGTGGTTTCACAGTTGTTTTTTGCACTCTTTTATAAAAGATTGGCTCCTGTCTATTTAAGCCAAATACACCTTTAGCACAAAATATTTGCCTTTACCTTGAATTTACTTTCTTTTGCTGACTGCAGAAGTGTCAGCCAGAAAGTCCCACTTCCTCTTAAGCACTGTATAAAAGGTTCTGCCTGTTTTCCACAACAAACCTTGCAGAAATGTAAATGCAGATCCTGTTTAGTTTATCCTCCCAGGCCTTCTGCTGGCCTCCCACTTCCTTTCTCCCTTTTAAAAGATTTCAGTGGACATTATCTGTCCTTCTGTTGCTGCCACCTTTCTCACGGACTGCTTGTCTCTTTCTTCTCCTCCCAGAACCTGCAGCAGAGGGTAAACATGCAGCCTTGCTGCCATCTCGGGCCCAGCCTTGTGTCCTGGCTCCATACCCTGCTTCTCCTCCTCATCAGGCATTCTCTGTGCATCCATGCCTGCCCTTGCCCTCCCTCATTCCTTTAACCCTTCTTGCTCAGGTTCAGCAGCTATAAAGGAGGTGCACTTCAGCGGGGCCTGTTATCGATCTGTATCACGCAGGACGCAGCGCTCTCTGTGCTCAGCAGCGAGGGCTGCTACTATTTCTATTTAGCGGCAAGGTCATCAAAGCAAAACTGTCAAAGAGGGAGCCATGATACCTTCACTGTTGTCTGTTGTTGTTATTCCACAGTATCTGCACTTGTGTGTCTTTGTCATGTACATATGTTTGCATGATAACAGGCCAACACCAATGTCTCAAAATGGGATGATTTAAATATTATCTGAAGTATGCATAAGCATTGCTGAATACTGACAGTAATTGGATTACTTTTTCTCAGTTGTGAGTAGTGTAATCAGCGACATAACTTGATATTCTGTGATTAGATTGCATTGAAGAACCCACATAGAATAATGTTAGATGTCCATGATTCTTAATTACAACTGTGAAACTGTCAGTTCACGGAGAAATCCACTCAGGCTGTATTCACAAACCAAGCCTTTAATGAGCCATCAGGACTTTTGTGATTTTTTGATGTCACAACAAATCAGTAACTGTTAATTATTCTAACCATTGCAGGAAAAGTCTAGTATCCTTGTCACAAAAATGGGTGGTACCAGTTGGTAAGGATTTTAACTTATGTGGTAAATAAGGTTTGAAGACGTCTAACCCTTGGTTTGAATGTTGATGTCACCTAAGTCTATCCACAGTTATTTGAACATTTCATTGTCATATGATTTAGTTGTTCAGGAAATCACTTCAGGAGTACTGTGTAAATCCAGTGAAGCTAAGCTGGCTGCTGGATGGTGAGTAAATTCTTAACATTATGTAGTTTCTGTGGATGAATGATCTCTCCCGGTGTGTGGTTATGTCTATTGAATTATCCACACTCACTCTTGCTCTCACTTTTGTCTCAAAGGCCTTTTTGTTGGCCATTGCATTCTTTTTTTCTAATTATCATTTGAGGACGAGACTTCAGACACTATGCCTCCAGCTGTATTCCAAAGAGACTCTATGAGTGTGTTTACTTGGTATTCCAATGTCTGTTTATCCAATCTTGACACTATTCTGGTGCCATAATGTCATTCTCTTGTTTTATTGAGGTCAATCAAACAGCTGCTCACTGCTAAATGGAGCTGATAGTGCTGCTTCTGCTGGCTGGCTCATATCGTGTGTCTTTTCATTAACTGTTAGCTTGTTCATTTACTTTGTTCTGGGCTCTTTACTGAGCCTCATCCTCAGTCTCTACAGCTTAAATTTCTTTTTCTGCAATTTTACTCAATAGCACTCAATCGGATCCTAAATGCTTGGCCAGCTCCAGCTCCTTACCCCACTTTCTAATGTTCTTCACTTCCGGAAAACTACAGCCAACTTTTCCAGCTGTCCCACTAATGTGTATCCCTTGCACCCACTGGTAGAGTTTAGATACAATATCTAAAGACGAGGCAGAGAATGCCATTACATTCTTTATGCAGAACCTAAAACATATAGTCTGACTGGTGAAGGTATCTTGCAGTAACTTGTGACAGAAATAAATTTGTATCAATTAAAATTGTGAAATGTGCCTTTAAGACCTGCCGTGTTGCCTAGATACAAGTGAAAAAGCTTTATCAGACCAAACTTTTTTTAATCTAGTTAAGTTAATGTAGCAGCAGACCTTAATGAGAGTGAATAAGAGTTAATTTATATTATGAGCTCCTTTTTTTTTCCACCTCAAGGTAAAGTGTAGCTTCTGCTTCATATGTTATCAGACACTTATAGTGATTAATCTGCATATTAATATGCATGTGTGGTACAAATGTGCACAAAAAGGTGAATGAGACCTTTGTTGTATTGATAAGTCTACAAAAGTGCTGTAAAAATGCAGCTTATTTACTCCAAAATGTAGGATAAAGGTAAACATGCTGGGCCCAAAAGACAAATGAATGGCTGTCAAAAAAGAAATAGACATTTTCTTAGTTCACATCATCATTTGGAAAGGCTGGTGATGTTGTGCATCTTCATTCAGTGATGTGAACATGCAGCAAGAAAGATGAATCCATCCTTATTTCCTGTCCTCAGCCTCCTTAAAATGAAACTGGAGTGAACAAGTCAGTTTAATTCCAAAGTCATACTCAGAACTTTTCTGCTGTAATTTCGTAAGACTCCATATAGGCTCCCATTGTCACTTAATCCGCTCATAGTGGAGCACAGTAATCTGCTCCTTAGAGTTTGTGCTCATTAGAACTAAATTTTACGAAACAGTGACAGTGATCACCTCAATAGTTCCATGAACTCTGCTTCACCTTAATGCTTTGTTAGAGCACCAGCTTTTTGTGCCATAAAGACATGTTGATAGAAGGATAAAGTCACACAGCCCTCATTCACAGATCCTATGGTAATGAAATGTATTGATGTGTTTTGTGCAGAACTGTCCACATAATCACCTGTCAACCTCACACACCCCAGTGCCTGCAGCTCTTGAGGACATACCAATGTTGCACTTCCTGTAACATGTACTAAATAACACCTTCTCCCAAGTGTGGGTGAAGTAATGACAGGGTTCCACCCAAGGTGAAGGACATACTAATTCACTCTGGCACCGCATTGTTTTGATGTAAAGACAGCGACAGTCAAGGGATGACTGATGGAGCTGTCCGACGAGGAATGAGAGGAGGCTGAGCCCCTCTGTCACAGCAGGACAGACAGATGGGGCATCATAAGAAACATGCCTGAGATCATAAAGGGCTCTACAGGACATAATGAGAGACTTTGGAGTGGGGAGTGGGGTGGGGGGGACTCCCAGGAAGGCATCATTTAACGTCTGTTAAAAAAGGTAAAGAAACAGTTCCTGATGAGTGAGTGATTTTCATTTCACCCCGTGATCTCTCTATCTGCTGTTCCTGACAAACGTGCACTTGCAAAGACTTTGGGACTGCCAGTAAGTAAAGCAGGCTGCTTTTTGTCTTTGATTTGGTTAGATGACATCTTTATGGGGTTGCATCACAGATGGATGGTCCACCACGGAACATCCATCAGCACTAAAGCTAAGAGGGTTTGAGTTTCCAGACTCTCCCTGCGTGTCTTCTTCTCTGTCTGTAACACCCCCTTATGAGTCACCTTGTCAAAGCCTCTGAAGCCAGACAACCGTATTTTACTGTATGGACATGTCTTTGTTTTCAATACTCACTGGAGGGGAAGATTTTCAAGGTCTAAGGTGGAAAGAAAAGATAACACCTTTGAAAGAAAAGCTTCTCAGGCATTATAAATCAGCAGAAAAGACAGGAAAACAAGAATGTGTTTATACACCACAAAGAGTCAGAATCTGAAGCGTACAATGTGGCTTGCGTGGCCTCTTATCTCGAATACACTTTTGGCATTTTCATATAGACATCCAGCATTTATCAAGATTAACTCCCGCTTTGCGTAGAGTCCCGCGGAGGAGCTTAACTTCACTCACTTCTGATTACCATCTAGCTGGCCGGCTCTGAACGAAAGACCTTTTTAAAGCACGGCTGAAGAATTCGGCAGCGCACTGGATTTCACCGACAGGGACTCACTGTCACATATTGATGCAATCATTATCAGATTAAGCACATCTCTTGATATATTAAAAAGCCATTGGAGATTCATAGCACCCTAACAGGAGCAGGAGCCACAGGGCACAGCTCACCCCCTTCCTGAACCCCTATCACTCTCCCTTCCATCTGCCTTTCACATTACTGCCGTTCATGCTGAAGACTGGAAAGGTCATCCATGAAATGCTCGGTGCAAGGATTATTCAGTCCGCTGTTCCCTGTCATCTGAAATTGGAATTTACATTACTCACTCACTGGTCCCCCCTGGTGCATCAGAACAGAATCTGGTGTTACAGTATGATGTGAATGTTACACCACAAAGTCAGCATTTCTTTTTCTTTCACAATCCAGCAACAGACATTCAATCCTTCACACAGAAACCTTCTTTCGTATTACCAATAAGTCTCTCTCAGACTCTCAGCTATTGTAGGCCTACACTAGTTTACATCTACATCTATCTCTCCTCCATCCATGTATTAACTCAGTGTCACAGCTCAATGTTCTGTCATGTAGGTTCAGATGCTCAGCATGTATCTCCAACGTCTCTTGGTTGAGTTAAAGGTTTAAGACCACTGTACTCAATGCACTGGTCATCTATTCAGCAGGTTATTATGATCCATAGCTATACTTTATTGTTAGTCCACATCTAGTGGTTGTAGTGATTATGACAGTAGTAAAGGGTAAAGGTCAGGTGATGTAGTTTATAAAGAGGATGAGGTTGTGGTTGAAGGACAGTTTGTCAAATGATCATGGATAAAACAAACTACATAAACAGCCAAAGTTGACCACGTTGTTAATTTTGTAACCATGACAATGTAGGTCTGGACCCATCCTATACAATTATCAGCTGGTGGGAAAAAAGAAAAAAATACATGGTTGCATACGAAAGCAAATAATCTCTGAGTGCTAGATGACTGAGATAGGAGAGATAGAAAGTGTTGCTGATTCTGACAGCATCCAAAGAAACCCAAGACTGAAGCGCAGGTTATGCTTATGATGGTCCTGCTGAACATCTGTATGGTCAAACCGTATGGTTACATTTGTATATGGCGCTGTTACCATGTGGGAGTATAGCTCAAGTGAAACCCTCTTTCAGATGTCAAACACAGGTAGGAGACAGTTGGGTAGAACAAAGTAGTTTTTAACTGTTCCAGGCCTGGGCAAAACAAAAAGAGACACTGAGGAAAACTGGCTGAAAAGAATAATGCGAACAACCTAAATGGGGAGAGCTGGCTGGTCTTCCTCCCCACAGGCCCCAAAAAAACCCTTCTGAACTGGGCCTTCCTATATAGGCTGTGGAGGCCCCGCCCCTCAATTAACCAACCACCCCAGCTGCTCCCAATACTCTACTCAGTGCAGGCCCATCCTTCAGGCCCTGTCTACAGGTGTCTTCTCCTGTTGAGACAAACACTAACATTAGTGAGCATTCCAGTCACAATTGGCTGTGCACCGCCTATTTGACCAGGAACACTTCACAAAAATGCAATAATTTGAACACAGGCTACAATCACTCTGCGACAGGCGCCCCAACCCATATAGCCCTGGCCGAGACCCTCCACCATTGGAGGGACCTGTTAAGTCTCCGAGAACAACACTTTGGTCTTGTGGGACCTCAGAGGACACAAGCCCAAGCCCAGCAGACATCTCTGCACTGGCCGCATGTGCAAAAGTGCAAGAGGGATCATCTGCACCATGGTTGCCATTAACCCCATGAGGCAAAGGCAGAGTCCCCTGTTGACCGGCACGTGCAACCGGAAAAAGATAGCCGACACAGGCGACGCCAAACGCATCAGCCTGTGAGCCGCGATCAGTGTTTCTCCCAGAGTTTGTTATATTTCTTCCCGTATTTCACCCGCTTTGTCCCCGGGCCGGGGACAAAGTGGGCCAGGCCTGTGAAAAGAAGCCCAAAACAAGCAAATTTTGCTACGGAGCCCCCTAGGTTCCGAGTAGAGAAAAATAAATAAACTGTGTGCATGGTTTTATTTCTCCCCCCTGAGCTTCAAGATAATGGCCACAAGAGGGAGCTAAACCACCTTTTCACATTATTTAACATTAGAAAACAGATAGGAATCAAATATAAACTGACGTATCAAGTACATTGTATACACAGTAAACCTGCACAAATAAATATCATCCTCAATAAGGGAATATTCTGCACCTCCAATATCCCTCTGAAGTTCCGTGAACATACACGGAGCAGAGGCATGGTTAATTAATATCATGCATTTTGTCCAGTGCATTTTAATGTCTTTCTCACAAGTTGAGCAAATTAACTCTTCAAGGTGAGCCACTGATTTAAAGGATGTGTGACAAGCTATGTAGGTGGCTACCTTCAGCTCAGCTCTGTCCGGAGACCGTAAACCCAATGTCCGTTAGCCTCATTGTGGAGCATGATGCTTTTTCTTATGTTTTTCAGTGCTAGCATGTTGTTTCAGGTCCGTGTGGGTCCGTGACCCACGACTACCAATGTTTATAAGCAACTTCACAGAAAAAAAAGCCTAAAGTCGCTTATAATAAGTGGTCTTGGCAACACTGGCATCAAGCGTGAATGAAGCAAATGATCCAAATAATGATCTAGTGGTGTGATACAAGCATTTCAAGCTATTTTTCACATCTATCGTGTTTGGTGTGAACGCCCTGTAACAGTTTGTGGCAGCCACCTGGAAGAAACTGCAGAGAGACTGTGAGGAGACACTTACAGTGTTCAGGGCTCTGTTTTTGCAGCGTTTCTTAGATAGATATGTCCTGGACAGAGGGGAGTGACTGGCCTGTGACACTGCATGCAGTGGGACTTTATGAACAATCCATCTCCATGAAAGGGATAATTTTCATGTCAAATGCAACTTCTCTGTCTTTCTGTTTGTCTCCTCCCAGTGTACTGACATGATAATCTTTGCAGAGAGATGCTGCTGTGATGTCTGCCCTTCACCTGGTTCTCCAACCTCTGCGGAGGACTCTTAGGAAGATTCCTGTTACAACTGTATTCCATTTCAATCTGGTCCTTCAATTTATTTTATTTTATTTTTCTTGTTTTAGAACCCTTATCCCGACCAATGCCTGATCAATGCCTGATCAATGTCGAGCCACACCACAGAAAGTTCTGCAGATTTCTTCTATTCCTCTCAAGTGAATTCGGAATCAACTTGGAGACACCAGACACCTCCAGACTTCAAGATAATTAAAGCAGTCAGGAAGTACCCGATCACAGTTTGAAGTTCTAAAGAAAAGGATATGAAAACTTTTGCAAATGAGATTCCACATTTTGGTTTTTTAACTTTTAATGTTTAACTTTTTAACACTAAACTCATTGTGGGTTATTGAATGTGGATTGATGGGAGAAATGGTACTTTTAATCATTCAAAATTAAACCTAAAAGTGGCTTCAAAAATTTATTGGGTCTGAATTCTTCCTCAGTTGACAGTATATTTCCATATGTGCATTATCTCTTTTCCAGCTTTTGTCCAAAACAGTACTGAAGTATAATTAATGTTTAATTTGATGTGGTTTGTAATAATACGCTACACATTTAAAGTTGTTAACTTTGCTAGATACATGACACATTGTCCTCACTCCCACTTTATTGATGAGGGGTTCTTAAACTGGGGTCCAGGGACCTCCGGGGCTCTTTGATGGGGTTCATTTCAAAAAAGGGAGGGGTTTATTTTTACTATATTTCCATCAAGTGGCACAATCACAGAATGTTTGTCTGTTTTGGTCATGGGTTTGAGGAACAGATGGCCCCAGCCTGGTTTCTGTGGTTCGACTGGACTAGAAACATGTATACTGTTAAAAACGGAAGCACAGAAAATCAATATTTGCATTGTTAATTTTAGTCCATGCAAGAGTTTTGCAGAATCAAGCTTGACAGCATAATAATGCACAGAGGAATGTGACTACCACCACCAGGCCTGCTCATATTTTTAAGTAAACTAAATTTTGGCCTAGCTTTTCTTTTCTCCACATGAATTTAGCCGCCGGACTGTTCGTGCAGTCCATGTTTATTCATGATGAATCACTGATGTACTGTAGCTACCCTAAATAGGTGTGTGAGTGTGTGTGTAGAGTGAGTCTCTGCTCAGTACTGTATATGTCTGTTAGAACTCAGGCTCTGAACAACCTCAGAAAAACTTACCATGACCTGCAATTCTGTTTTTTTTTTTTTTTTTTTTTTTTTTTACATTTGATTAAATCCTCAGCCTGGGCAAATCTTTCACTCAAGTTGAGATACTCAGAAACCCATCGTGCCCACCGACTTCATCCTGCCAGGTTCAGTCGGAACACAACCTCAGAATCATTTTCATCCATTGATCATGGGGATTACAATGAAATATGAATGACGCCAGCACCCCATGGCTCAGTAATAGAACAGTATCATCTCTCGGAGCTTCATTAAAATAACCCCAGTGATGTGACAGTCACTACTTTTGAGAGTTGGAAAATTAATTAACCTTTAATTAAATATCCTCATCAGGCCAGTCATTGTCACTTTAAAGTGTATCTCACTTTTCACATCAGGACATATGTACAGGTGCACAGAGTTTAATGCGGTAGTTAATTTTGGTTGATTAAAGCAATCCCATTTACCTGTATTTAGCTACCCCTTACTCCCATTTAAAACAGCTGAGTCATTTTCATTTTCTACTATGAGAGGGCAGTAATATGAACACTCCTCCCAAGCCAGCACTTAATAGTATGAATATGTCTGAGATAAAGTTTGGTAAAAATAATATCAGACTTCAGGTTCAGAATTTTAAAAATGAACCAAATCTTTTCTAAAAAAAAAAAAAGGACAAAGCCAGAAAATGTGTGCATGATCAATGGGAACCAATCCACACTCGCTCCAGATGGAATGCTGAAACCCACTGAGCCTGGATTTCTGATTGGTGGTAATAAAAAAGATCAAAGATTACATTTTTCCAGCCAAAGATTACAAAACCATAACAAAGAGTTCATCTAAGTACACTGGGTTCCCCATACTTGAAGCAACAGTTCCTCTGGTGTGAAAAAACTGCTGGAGGAAAGATCTTGGTATCTGATCTTCATCACTTCAGTAAATCATACACTGTTTGAGCTATCACATCTGTCTTAAAGGGATCAGTTTTCATAACGGAAAGACTATCAAATCTAAACACTGACCAGGGTGTTTTAATTAGGGAGGATGACCAGGACAGGTTTACAAACTAGATTATATGCTGCACTGTAACCATGGTATGACATGCAACACAAAGATTCATTACGAGAAATGGAATGATCCATTATGGCAGAATGAATCACTGTGAAGCCCTCGAGGCCTTGCCAAACCTTTGCTTAACAGCTCACATGGCAGTAAATAATTACACAATATTTTAGCCAACAAATAATTCAAAATAGCTGAACTATTACACAAGACTACAAACAAACGGCAAGACAGGCAAATACATGTTGATTTTTGGTAAGACCATTTCCATACACAGTATACTGCTGTATAACTTATATTGCAACTATACTGAATGCAGGGACATTTTTTGTAGAGAAGAGATGAAAGAAATGTGAGTGCAGAGGTGAGGTGAGGATCTAGTTAAGAGTATATTGGATTAAGCAGGAGGGAGGTGAGGGAGAGGTGATATGAGAGAACAATGAAAGCCACTGGAGCAGTTTGGGGATTCTGGGCCTCACTGAGGTGTGCGCTCGGAAATTGTTGTTGTGACAGCAGTGATCAGGAAGTGTTGTGATATCTCGTCTCAGCAATCACAGTGAACTCTTAAGCTGCACATCAGTGAGTGGTTGTATGTGTTTTCTCCACAGAGAATCCAGGAGACATTTCATTAAAAATCCTGCAGTGCTGCCACTGTTACGGCTCATCTGCGAAGCTCTGTGCAGGAACTCACTGCAGCTACATGGACTGTGACAAATGTAATCTGTCTTAGAGTAGATTTACCTGGTCTCACCGGCTTGATGATGTTCTGATGGAGCTACACATTTCCATTGGAAAAGTTTAACTGTTTAAGACACACAAAAGATTAAATACTCTGGTATAGACTGTCTTATACTCTTTCTGACGATGTTGGTAGCCCCAAACTTGGACAGCAAAATAAATCTGGACCATATTTGGTCGAGAGCTTGTTGTCCTCTGGCCATCTATACCCAGTCTTATGGCCGAAATCTGCCCCATGTACAGCATGATTTTAAAGGTCTCATTATATCATTTTACACTTATCCTGTCAGAAGAGAAGAAGCTCCCCTCTGATTGGCTCACAGTTTTCTTGGTGACTGAATAAAAATATATCAGATTTCAGGTATATACATAGAAAAACTGAATCCTGCAAGGTTGGATGGTGGATGCAGGACATGGACATCTACCTTTAGACAATATGGGATCTTTAAGAACAGCTGGCCCAGATGTGGGAGTATATGGTCCAGACCCGGGCTGAGGGACCAGAAGTTTCAGTTTGCTATCTGGGAAATATCTGATTTTAAAAGTTACATAATAAATGTAAATTTGTTTCACATTGTGACATCACAATGATATAAGAGTGAGGGAGAGTGTAGTTCTTGCCAGCACTTTAGTAGCCTGACTCTGTTGAATAACAAGACAATGTTCTACAGTACTATATAAGACAATACCTCAGGAATATTTATGGATATTTTAATTGAGTACACTCAAGCAGAAAGAGAAAGAAAAAGAAAGAGACTTCCATATGAAACCATGGAGTATCTTGTGCCAGAGTAATTATGGCCAAAGTGGGTACTCTTCCTCCAAGTGCAATCCATTAGCTGCCCAATAAAGAATTTATAAATATGCACCCCGCTCGCCCCAGTGATTACAGTACAATGAAGAAAAAAAGGAAGTGGAGAAAGAGGAGAACACCTCTTGAGCTCTCTTCTCTGTTTTTTTTTTTTTTTTTTTTCTCTCTTTTTGCCAAATGGAGGAAGATGGACATGTTTAGGTCTCTTTCTTGACAGGTGGATACAGGCCTGAACTCAGGGCTGTAAATGTACAAGGGAAAGATGTACTGCAGGGATTGCTGCGATGATGGAGTAAGTGGCTTCTCTTGGTGGTAAAGCATACAGATCAGCTGACCCTTAGACAATACTTCTAGTTTTTCCTTTTCTTTCTTTTTTTTTTGCTACACTTCCATCACCCTCTCCAGATAAAACCTGATAAAAATAGCTCTATTCATTTTGACTTCAGGTTTTTTTTTCCCTCTAACAACTAGGCTATTTTCTGCTGAGAGAATAATGCACTTCCTCTGTGAATTCTGGAGTATCTAAATGGACATAAAAGACTTTTAACAAAGCACATTGTTGTTTAAAATCATCCATTCACTTTTCCTGCATAATGCATGGCTACAAATTTAATACAGCACCTTTCTCAATGATGGAAACTTGGGGGGGGGGGATTAAATGTTTTATTGTTCATTTATGTGCCTGCATATTCTGTAATTCACTGAACACAGTGCCAGAATATTTTATTGTAACAGCACCCACTTCTATGAGAAGTCCGTCTTCATGATGAAATTACTCAAAATAAATGGTTTGGAAAAACAATGTTTTATAGGGAGCAATTGACAGGGCTCTTAACGATGAATTTATCAAATATTATTTCAGGTATGTGCCTTGTCTTTGTGACAAAGTGATTCTAAAACAAAAAAAATACCATTTAACCTTTTCACTCTAAAAAATACATTGAAGAGACCTCATATAGAGGAGAGATATGTATCTATCTATGTATCTATCTATCAATAAAAAATATGAAATTTTATATTGTATATTGTATTTATTTTACTATATTATATTTTATTTCCAGACAAATTCTTCATTTTATTCCTATTAAAAAGTTAAAGTTTGAGAAGATATACACTTTATCAAAAGTAAATCACATTGTCACAGCCATGTATATATGTAAGCATGCATACATTAACATTAACATCATGCATATATTTGAATGAGATAGATTTATATGGCTCTATATGACAATGTTTCTGATAGGATTCATATACATTTTACATATATGTTGTTTTTGAATACATTCATCACATTTGCTCATGGGAACGATGGAACACATGGTGTAATGATACAAGTCAAATTACTAGAATGGTGAAACCTACAGTATGGGATAGAACTAACAATTTAACATTTAAAGCGAATGAATCAACTAAAACAAGAGCAGCTGGATGTGAAATAAGATTAAATTAAACATGTAAAATGCCCTGAGGATCAGAATGGGTATAGATTTAGCTTTAGATTGTGCTGCATGTTATTCAAGGTTTCAGGTGAACAGTTAAAAAGAAAAATCATCTGCTATTCCACCTTACACTATATGAATGAATATGAATACATACATGTCTGTTCTGTGTCTATAAGCTGTTTCGATTGATTTGAATATGAATACATGGATCAGATGCCAGTTGTGCACAAAAGGTTTTGCATAAGCAGATTAAAATACCTTTACAGTGAACATTTATGCTCCCAGGATCCCTTTTGAACTTGTAGTTTTTAGTTACATCATCAACACATCCAGAAACAGTTCACACAGTTTCAATCATTTTGATTGACAATTATTCACAATCTTGAAATAAATAAATCAATAAATAAGACTAGGATGAATAAACCTAAACTCTTCTTTTTCACTAGAATTTGAGGAGTTAGGTTCAATTGCAATTGAAAAGACTGTGGGAGACAAGTAGGTTCATCTATCTTCCAAAAATCATGTTCATATGCAGCTCATTTGCAGCAGCAGATACATTTTGAAGGAGATCTAATGCTGCCAGGGTGATGTTTTCTACTGACAAAATGAGACAAACCTTAATTAACAGCTAACTTGTCTCAAAAAAGTTTTACCGTCTCAGTAAAAGTAAATTTAAAAATTGTTTTGCACCAAAATATCTAATTAGCTGTTTTTGTGGTTATGTCACAGCAGTCGGTTCAAGTTTGGATGAGATCAACGAGTCATTAAGATTTTTTTTATTTTTTATTTATTTATTTATTTTTTTGGAGGGGAATGGAAGCACCATAAACAAAATGTGACTGGCGATGCAAATTTATGAAAGAAATGATTCCACTATTGGACTGTATTGTGTGGCGAGACCTCCACAACAATTAAGCCTGAGGAAGTGTGAAAACCATCACACAGTGAGCAGTGTGTCAGTGAAATGAACAGGGCAGTTCTTTTAATACATCAATACTTCAGAGGAGCATTAGCACTGGATCAAAAACCAAACCAAAACAAAAAAACAAAAAAAAAAAAAAAAAAAATCAGCCTCTTCAATTCATGAGGCCACTGTGCTGGCAAACCAGGGGTCCAGATGGAGAGGTCTCTTGGAAAGAAAAATAAAAAAGAGAGAGTCAGGCAGGGTCAGCTGGCAACAAAGGTTGGACAGATCAACTTTTGCTGTGTAACCCTTTGCTTCGGACAAATAATTGCCTGAGTAAAACCCTCCTGTTTGATGTGTAATTCAAATCAGACTTCCTGGATCGTATTTCATCTAGTTAGGTGCCTGTAACAAGAGGCCCAGAGGTTCAGTCTGGATGCAGCCTTATATTTACTTTACAGTAAACAAGAGCTTTTTTCCCTCATGTTTCAAAGTCACTCTTGATTCTGAGTAATTTATTTTCTTTCCAAGATCCGAGAAGCTTTCAAACAAGACTCCTCTTTTGTGGTGATCATGTTCAGTGATGATCTAGCTCATATGGCAGACGAGGATCATGCCATACACTAATATACTGTCTGTGGAAGTCTGACCTCACAGTCTGATCGTCTCTTTCATGCTTTAGTAATTATGAAATTACATCAAATTGATCACTTGGACTTTTTCGCATAGCATTTACATGGTCAAATGCATCATTAATGTCCTTATTGATTTATGACCTGACCCCCCCCCCCAATAGTTAATAGAGTTTCTTATGAACTCTATTAACCACTGCTGCCTGATCACCACTACAGGTGACTGTACAGTTCAAACTTGGATGAGTTCAGACTTTGTACCACCATGATCAAGGACTTATCAGTTCATCACACTCCAGCTCCTTCACTAGTAGCAGGAAGTCATGTCTCTAACGAGGTTAATTATAAAAGTTAGACATTTAATGTGCTTGTTTTACCTGAACAATGCAGCACTGGGTTTCAAGCAAAGCCAATAAAGATGCTAACATCATAAATTTTTTTTTTTTAAAAACTATCGTTGCATGAACCCAACCTCTTATCTATTATTATTTTTTTTTATCAAAAACTCAGCAATAAACCAACACAGATTTGAAAAATCACTGAACCTAAACCTTCAAACAAGTTAGCAACAACTCAACAACTTCAACTCATTATAAGGCATCTGATCTGACTTTGCAGCACTGCCAAGCAAAACTGATAGCTATACTAATAGCTAGATATAATCAGTTCAAAATGTTGTTCATCATAAACTAGTCTGAACATTAGAAGTAAGAATAATGTCATTTTCCATAGCTGGAAAACTGTAACACAGGAACCCCTCCTTCTGCGTTTGGCCACATTTTCATCAGGAAAAAAAAAGTCCCATGCCAAGCTAAGAATTATATGATTAATCCTCCTTTAATCTGTCCTCAAGATACAGTTACTCCCTGAAATAACAAAGACAGTGAGATTCTACTTTGAGGACACGTTTTAAAACCGGAAAGCACTGGATCAGTTTCACAAGCTTGCTCTGTTATGCGTCGACCTCGTGTAAACTGTCCTTCAGTAGTAAGAGTCTCCCATCATGCTTATAAGAAAAGAACCTGGCAGAACTATCAGAGGCCACCAGATCTTTATTGAGCTTTCATTGAACTGTTGGAGCAGAGCTGCTGCTGCATGTGTGCGTGTCACCCTGAGGAAAAACCTGTGTGTCCTTGTTGCACAGTGCATGGGTCTAACCTTGATACAGCTGGGTTAAGGTGAGGAATGAAGACATGCAGGATCTCCCTTGCCGTCCGAGCACTCAGGTGTGGCCGAACGATTTGTTTTAACTTTCATGGTCATTGTCTGTTCATGTGTGAAACCTTGCTGCAGCTGTAAAGTCTTCAAAGGCAAAACAAGCCCCAGACCCCTGCAGCACAGTCTCTGTCAGAGTCTGGGGCCCCTTTCCAGTCACTTCCCTGCACAGTCCATTAAAACAAAAGCCGTATGAGCTCTCTGCACTCGGTGCACCACCCTAGGAGTTCTGCTCACATTGGACGCTTAAACTACCTTGCAATTAAAACCAATACTTATATATATCTTCAGTGCCAGTTCTGGAGGTGGTGAGTCTTTATGTATTGAGGTGGAGGGGTTCACCCTCGGCCTGAGGTATGTAGGTCTTGAGGCGATCTAGCAGGAAGCTGGAGCTTGTGTTCTGTCACAGACCTGCAATTACTGTTTGCCTTTTCATTACCTGTAACCACAATCTGTACCCACTCATAAAAGTTTATCATGATGTTTAACACTAATTTTATCCCCGTGTTTTTACCTGACTAATGTCTTTCCCACCCCACTGGACAGCTTTTGAATCATTCCATCAGTGTTAATATGTCGGACGTGTTCACTTTTAGAATGCATTACAGCAGAAACCAGTCACGAGACAGCTTGAGTTTCACATAATCTGAAGCATCTTTTTTTACCAGCAGATTGTGAAAGTCATGGCAGCGAGCGAGTTCAACTTTCACTGTGTTGCAAAACCAAACTTGTTTGACAGGATTCAGCTGCTTAGAGGCTTCAACAGATGAAGCAAGAGACGACAGTGCATTAAACCTGTTGAAGCTCAGCGTCCATGGACTTCAATGGGGCAACATAGAATCCTTTTTTCCACTGCAGTGACACAGTCATTGAATAAATGCTGCAATGTTGTCCCTCCCATGGACGCTCAGCATCTCTGGGAGTGAAGCAGTGCAGTGCATGGAGCAGTGGACAGGCCAGGAAGCTGGGCTTCTGCATGATGATTGGAGGATCTGTCTAAAGGCTGACTCCCTTTTTGATTGACAGCGATTTTGAAACATACATCAACACTTGAGGATTTTCAGTCCCATTGCAGATTTTGCAAATGAAGCTGAGAGACAAATTGCAGCTTTTCTCTTTTCTCTTTATTTCTTGATATGTGCTCGGCGATACAGCCCATTTCCATTGTACTCATCACACACTTATAGTTTAACATAATTCTCACATTTCCTTGTTCGAGTTTCGTTAGTTCATTCATTCATTCATACTGTAGGATATGGTGGGGGACACATTTTATGATGTCAGCCAAAAATGAGCTTCTTCTTTGAAAGACCAGCAGCCACCACTGCTCTGGACATTCCTGTACAAGGCCGTTAGATACACAGTATGTTCTTATTTCCACCATCCAACACAAGGCTGGCCAACACAAGGAGGATAAACCCAGATTTCAGGACAGTCAGGGGAACCGAAGCCAAAATGACAGCAAAGACCCCTTTTTTACCTCCTGCAGAGTGAGCTGTATTGATTGGCAGCATTGCCCATGGTAGCGCATTTGGAGAAGCTTTTCCATCACAGCGCAGATGGGGGCAAAAGAAAAAAAAAGATAATCCTAACAGCAGCCTCACAAGCTGTGCTGAACACATCCTTCTTAAACCTGCAGGAGCTGCCCCATTTAGTTCCAGTGGCAGCTCCAGGAGAATGGTAAAGTTCACCACAGTGTGACAGCCACTCACTAACAGATACGCTTAAGAAACAGTCGCATCGCTGGCAACAAGGTTATCAGCGTCTCATGCAGATCGCCGCCAGCGCATCTCATCCCTGAATGGCTGCAGCACTGACCTTGCACTGACCACAATCTGGGGGGGGGGTTAGGTGATCAGAAAGGAGGAAGCAGGCTAATGGGAGCTGCACAGTGGTGAGATGTCTCCCTGTCACACTTCATCTAGACTGATGCATCAGAATTGTTTCGCCGCTCAGGCCGGGCAATTACTGTCCAATTCCAATCTACTCCTCAGCGTCACTGTAATGAAAAATAATTAAGAGACTGAAAATGAGTTTTCTCATGAAATGGTTTCAGTGGTTGAACACAATTGTACTTGGCAGATGGCTACGCAAGTGTGTTTTAATACAGAAAAGATAGTTAATCATGTATCAGGTGCATGTGGCGATGAACTTTTGATGCCATTCCTGTCAGCAAGGGAGGTGGAAAACATTATATATCTTGTTATCCAGCGTTCAGTCAGCATCACACATCCATCTTTAGAAAAAAGAATGAAGTCAAGATCCTGTCAAGTCAAGATTATTTATAGGAACCATTTTTAAAACCAGGTGTCTTATTAAGTGCTCTGGAAAAGAGGAGACGAAGACAGAATCCGAATGTGTTTCATATTAACTCATCCAACCTCCAGTTTCTGGACAGGCCAGGGGAGAGTCAGGGGGAGAGGGGTTAAGCTCTACGAATAATTTAGCTAAGTAGTGTTTAGTTAGCAGAGGAGGAAGATTGTTACTGGTAGAGAGCACTCAGATATACTGGGAGAAAGGAATTAAGTTAGTGTCAATGGCAACTGATAAGTATTAGAATATGATATGAATGATGTTTTTTGACTTGTTCAAGATTTTAAAGGTAAATACATTGCAGCTAGAAGACGTAAGTGTATTTACATTAACATATTCGACTAAAGTTCCCGTCACATCCTACAATTTACAGTTACAGGAAGTCCTGGCTTCTCATTTTGAGACTCAGTTTTCTGAATACAGGATGTGTGTATTTCTCTGTTGACTGAGGCTTTGATTCTTTCAAAGTATAAATATCACAGCTAGAGCTTTTTATAATCAAAAAGAGAAAACAATTTATTTGTTAATTTAAGTTCTTTTATATTCATTTATAGAATAATAAATGGGTGTGCATGGGTTGCCTGTCAAATACAGTATGGATTAGGTTACAAAACAACAAACAAAACTAAATGAAATAGCCTTTCACCCTGTGATTAAACAACAATTAACTTTCCTTGTTTACATGGTGGTTTAGATTTGTTAATTACTTCCAAATCATCGGACAGATTTGTAAATTACTTTAGTGTGTGGGTTCATACAGCCTCCTCCACTGACTTCATGTAAGCTTAACACTTGTGTAACACTTGAGTATTTATTTTCCTCCAAACTGTCCAGTCTTGAAAGAGAATATCCAGCTTTGTTCCACTTCTAAGTGGCTCATTAAGATAAACTAAAGACTTGGATCTGATTGTAGAAAATCAGTTTTTCACTAACCCAGTGCTTTTGTTGCCTCGAGGTAAAACCACTACTATCCACCTCCACCAAATTCTGTAACCACAACATAACTTGTACCATAATTTAGTCATGTAGAAGTAATTTCATCTTGATTTCTTTGGTTGGATTGTGATGCTTTAGGCAGAGAACCCAAACACACACACACACAGATGGGCTGATGCACTGAAGTAGCTTTTAATAAGAACAAACAAGCTCACAGTCAGTCAGGTGGACAAGATGGCAGGCAGGAATCCAGATACAGACACGAGGGAAATAAGCACAGGTAGGAAACACCAAGGAACAGAAGCAGGACTGTGAGCAGATGGTCCGACCAGGAACAAAAAAGGGAACTGGTAGATTTAGTCCATGGCTGATTATAGAATGAGGTCTGATGATGAGTGGAAACTGGTGCTCAGGTAGGTGGGGCAGTCAGGAGAGCAGGAACAGGGAAGGAGGGGACATGGTGTGGGGACTGTGAGCACAGGCTGTAGACCAGGGCTTGTGGTGGAACTGTGAGTGTGTAAATGCTGCACTTGACTGACACTATTCCTGTCCTGTTTTGTTGTGTTATGTTGTTGCCATGGCGCTGCTGAATTTCCCTAGCCGATATATATATTTTTTTTTTATCAAGTTCAAATGGTGTAATCTAAGCAAAACATCTATGCAGATTTGCCAGGTTTGTGTGTTTTCTGCCAAAGTGAGCTTTTTGATTAAGTGTGAAAAATGTGGATATGGGCTATGAGGATACATTATGTACCTTACAGGGTAAAACTGGCAACAGCTTGTCCAACTGATTAGTTTCTCCATGCATCATTTTTTGTGGGGAGCACCCTGTCGGCTCCGATTTCATAGCCATAGTTTCGGATGATTGATGAATAAATACATCTGGACGTTCCTGAGGTGATTCACAACAGGTTTCTGTTTGCATATTATTCTGTCTCTGTCATGTAGCATCATTTTCTCAGCTTAGCTTTGAGTCGTGTTGTTAAACCACAGTCTGACAGACAGACAGCTGGTTCAAACAGAATATACCATTACAGTATCTTCTTGCTTATTATCCATTCAGTTTCTTCAAGCATTTATTGTAACAGTCTCTATGCCTTTATTGTTAGTTTTAGTACCACACTCGCAGCAATAAAATAAAAGTCAAAGGAATAGGAAAGAAGTCATACTAATCAACCAATCAAATAAACAAACTTTATTTGTATAGCACTCTTCACGCAGGTTATTGCAGCTGAAATTGCTTCAAGGATGACTGATGAACTAACTACTGTACAAATTAGGTAATAAAACTGATGGTGAGATGTAGTAAAATAGATTTCAAAAGCTATGATAAATAAAATGAAAGCAAATAAAGAAACTTGGAAAGACTGAATAAATGAATGATTTTGAGTTTCAGTCTAAACATGTCAAATTGTCATGTCAGCAAGTCATGGTGCAAGAACACATTGATGTAAAAGGAAACTGCTGCTTTAATAGAATCTGCAAATAACACTCTAATGACATGAAAGACCTGGAGTCCAAATCAAGAGGATATTATCTGGCATACAGAAATAACAAAATTGTACAAAGGTGACAAAGGTACCAAAACAAAGGTACCGTTCCAAAACACTGTTCTCCAAGATGCAAGGAAGCCAAATAAGACATCCACCACTATAAAGTGGGAACATGGTGTGAAGAAGTAGAGCGAGAGAGAGAGAAAAAAAAAAAAAAAAAAAAACTGTTTCATAAAAGATGTGAACCACAAGCTGGATCTTATATCCTATATATATTACATACACACATCTCTAGAGTGGATCAATGAGGAACTTTTTTAAGTACACTAGATCTACCCTTTACTCATGAGGTAAAAATGTGATTATCAGTGGAAACATCACCAGCAGAAACAGAGAAGGCAATCAAACAAGTCCCCAGGCAGCAACGGCTTCCCTACAGAACATGGTAAAAATTTTCAGTACTACTTGTTCAGTGAACCTTCAACTAGAACCAAGGGAAGAAAACCTGTGTCGTGGAAAAGCTGCAAACATAATCCCCAGAGAGGAGGTTTAACCACAGATCAGTTTATAGGTATGTGCACACTGGAATATTCTTGACTGATTTAAGTAATGAATACTGGACTGGGTTTAAAATAGGCCAACAAACACAAGACAGGTATAACCTTGATAAGCATTAATAGAGAATAGACCTTAGACTGGGTTGACTGGAGAATTTGCACAGTAAAGGCAGAGAGATATTTTACCTGTAGAGTTATCCTTCTTACAGATGATATAATGACATATCTTATGATCTCATGTGATGTATGATATATCTTACAGCACAAGGAAAGATATAGAACAATAATCTACACACCCAAGATTAAGATAAATGTGGTGAAAATTAACACTTTCCCACTTGCACATAGTTCACTTTTTGGCAGCCACTGAAACAATTTACAGATTGGGATGGTCTAGATTTATATGGGGAGGGAAATAAGCCAGAGTCTGATAACCTCCACTCCAGTTGCCAAAGGACTTAAGGTGGACTGGCACTTGCAAATTTTAAGAAATATTTAAGTGCAGTCCACCTAATTCATTGGTGCGATGATAGCTTTATAGGTAGATGGAGAATGAGATATATATCCCCAGCTACCACATCCAAACATTATTAGTAAGGGTCAAAATGTAAAGATTTGGATCATGAATTCAAAGATTCAAGAACGCAAGCTTTTAATGATGCGTTTACACTTGCAGGAACCGAGACTTCTTTGATCACTCAATCAACTGAGTGGCAAAGGTGATCCAAAAGGTGGCAAAGGTGATCAAAAGATCATTTAGGATTACTTCTAAACTTGATTTTAATTTAAAGAACAATCTGGCTAAAACTACAGTTTTGGTAAAACTTGACTGGGAATCAGAATTGAATATCATGACTTCAGAGGAATTATAGCATCATGTGAACATGTCACCATAGACATCCACAGATTTATATACATGCAGATGATTTAAATGTGTCTGAGTTCTGTCTTACAAGTAACATAAAAAGAAATTTGCGAGTCAACAAACATGTTGGAGGTATTGTGATCATACAGATGCAAATCATACATGTCCTCTGGAGTTTCCCCAAAGATAGAGCCATTTATGGATGAACTGAACAAAGTATTGTTCAACTTTATTCCTGGAGAATATAACTATAGAAGCACTGGAAGAAGAGAATTACTTTTTACTTATTCTTGCAGCTAGTAGAAAGGCTATTACAAGAACCCGACTGGATAAGAACTCACCCATGGTGGTTAGAAAAGCCTTAGGTGATAACCCCCCTGGTTGTTGCACATCAGAGGTTACACCTGTGTTATTCTTTGGTTCATGCATTGTGTGGAGCAGAGGAACCTGAACACACCTTTGTGAAAGCACCTTTGAAGCTATGCTTAGATAGAGCAGAAGATAGCTAATTGTCTCAGGATGTTAAGAGCAGATGCCAGCGATAACTCCCATGCACAATAACACAATCTTTTGTATAACCATCCAGACCAGTCAATAACAACACTGATCTCATCACAGTTAACAATCACTACACCATACTCTAAGCCTTCAAAGGAGACTTTCAGGATATCTGCTTTAGTCAGCAACACCTGCAGTAGCATGCCAATGTCAGTACAGCGCCTAGAATTTATAGTGCCCTGTCATTTTCCATTTCCATTGTATCCATGACCATGACCTTTGTATAACACTGTATGTTTTCCTGGCCAACAATGAGAAGAAAAAAAAACGAAGACAATGGATAAAACGTCCATCACCTATGTATTCAGTAGGTTGACAAATAAAGGTACATTACTAGGCCCTCATGTCTCTCTCTCTCTCTCTCTCACACACACACACACACACACACACACAGGAAACATATTTTTTCAAATGTCAAATGTTTGACTCTTCAGTCTTCACTGTAAGGCTATTACACTGTTGCATTCAAATGTACAGGTGGCCATATATTATACCCACTTTGTGGAAAAGCCACAGTAATTTGACAGATTGACAGTTTAATCTTGGAGTGTTAATCAGGTTATGTACATTCAGTTCAGCCTTCATATAGCTAATATAACCCTGATGGTGCTTACATAACACCTGCAATAATGGAAACATAACTTTAGTCTAGACGTAATGAAATCACCAGCATGAGACTAGATACACTGCTGCAGTACATTCTGCACTAATTTCCCGTCCTTCGTGATTTGATGCTGTTTTAACTTGTCTAGACACACCATGACAAAGTTTTTGTGGCTGATGAAGCTATTAATACTGTCTGAAGGATTTTAGATTAACCAACAATCTCACCAGAGACACTCGATCTTTGCATTTCTGTCTTTCTTTCTTTCTTTTTTTTTCATTGTGTATCGGCACAAAGTAGCAGCTGTCACATTCTTTAAAATATTAATGTCAGCACTGGTATAACTTCTCAGACTCTACCCTGGGACACAGTATTACAGCATATGGAGAATTCTGTTTGATATGCTGCTGAACTGTTTTTCAACCATTTTATTGCAAAGTGTCTTGTGTCTGTAGAACATTATTATCTACACCATTTGTCTCGGCTTGTGAATTGAAGGCCACAGTGTGCTTTAGGCAGACTATACAGAGTGTCGTCTGATTACAAGTGAATGCAAAATGTTTTGAGTGGACACAATGAAGTCTCCTTCTGGCTGCATCCTCACAGCCTCTCCAATTACTACAGTATAATAGCATTAATAATGAAAATAATAATAGCTTATCTGTATAACACTACGCTAACAACAGAACACACACGCGCACGTGCACACAGTTGTCAGTTACGGCTCCAGAGAGAAGCCTGAGTGAGGAGATGTAAAACTACATTTATATGGTTCTTGGTTATTAAAACCACAGATTATATATTTTCTCAGATCAGCACTTCAACTCAAACAACAGAAATGTGTCAAATATGAGACCTTTTTAACAAAGATACTGATTTTGAAAGTCTGCTTTGTTCCAGAGCTCTGGTGCACTGAAAGCAAAAGTGATTTCCTCTTTAATCTTACATTTTGACACAGAAACGACAAACAAGCTCCTCTCTGAGGACCTCAGACTACATGCTGAAGGATAGGGCCCAATTAATTCATAAATATAGTCAGGGGCTGCTTTCTTCTTATATCTTAAGACCATACATTTCTTAAAATAGGGACAGACCATGGAAGCATGCTGCTGGATCTTAGGAAACACCCATGTCTGAATATTATCTGCATGAGGGAGAATGCATGTAAATGCAAGATAGGCATAAATGCACGCAGAAACCATTGTAGTCAGATGATCGTGAGTGGAATGGTAGCTCTTCATGCATGTAGAAGCAGTAGCTTGTCAGTTTAGTGGCATTGCTTTCTTCAGCTCTAGAGATTCCCTTGGTGCTGACAATTCAAAAACAGCTCTGTCTAGCTAGATTTGGATATTGAGATCCGATAACAGCTGCAGAAAGAAATGAGATAACATGAACACCAGGCCTGCAGTTCAGATGTCATGCTCCAGATTATGTATTCCGATACAGATCACGTGTTAATACCAGGTGGAAATGGGACCGAGAAGAGGTTCACACTTCTTTACTGTGAGCCAGCTGCTGCAAGATGTTTAACATCAGATAACATCAACACAAAATCAGCCTGAGTGAATAAAGTGGAAAATACATGTTAGTTATTATCAGCCTGAGCAGTGTCCAGTGCGCTGGTGGTCAAATCTACAAAGGAATCTCTCTTAACGTCAAATGTTCACATACAGATCAGAGTCAGCGACACACAGGGGGTTGATAGAAACACTGATTACTGTATATCTCATTTATGGAAAGAACAATGAATCTCTTTCTTACATGATGCAGATTAATGACACTCTTAGGATTACATGATATTGGAAGCATATATGCCCACACAGTCCCATTTATTTCACATAAAAAGAGAAATAAATGGGACTGGGAGCACATTTACACTTATTTCCTCATTATGAAGTTCTGTACCCAGGACCGCTACTTGCTCCAGGTTGACCAGAGAGTCTCATGATGCTTAGAGGAGGAGACAGAGAGACTCAACCACAAATTCATGAGTTTGTTGTGCATTCAAATCAGAGACCACCCTGGTCAGCACACATAGCCTAGGGACAGGCCTAGGTTCAGTGTCTACAGCACAGGCACTTTGACATAAGGGGATTCAAATGCTAACTTTAAATTAAAGCCCAACTCTCTCTAACACTTGAGCTACTGTTCCCCCAGTATTTCTGTAATGTGTTGGGATACTTCACTACTTACAATGAAGCTTGTCCCTGTTACCATGAGATTTCCACTTTGCTTTCTATTTGAGAGAAACTTCCTGGTTACAATTCTGGAAATGCACCTGAGCCCGAGCACACCATTAGCTTTGATCTGTGTGAGGCAGGGGGATCTCAATTAGAGAAGAGGCGCAGGTTTACTCTGGTCTTCAGTGAGTTGTGTTCTTGATCCATCTCCTGATTTAGGACATTGCCCATACAGTACGTGGCTAGGGAGGATATCTTGGAGACTTGTATTCTGTGTCAGGCGAATCCTCCGGGCAGTCTCATTTGGGAAAAAGAAACATCTTGTATATGTCACCCAGCACTGAGCAGATTAAGCACAAAGAGCTGTATATGGGATAAAATGTTGACAATGAAGTTTTTATTGCAACAGAACTCAGCAGAAGTCTGAGATACAAAGCCTGACATTTCTGGCACCAGACCAGATGCTGAGTCACTGCTATCGATCAGCAACTGCTTCAAAAATAAATAAATAAAAAAAAAAAATACAGTGCAGAGTTGTGTATTTTGGGGCCCTGGATCAGGCTCTTTGTTTTACTTACTAGAATTTAACCCTGCTGGTATTTACTTACTACATTATTTTTTCAGGAAGAAAAAAAAAGCATAGAGTGAAAGCAGCTGAATTGTTTTTTTGTTTTTTTGCTGAGAAAAATGCAGAGATAATAGATGTGTGAACTTTGGCCTGAGGTAAGACCGCATTCTCAAGGAGCGAGCCTTTGAACATTGATTCTGAAGTTCACCAGATCATGTTTAAAACATCTACGTTGCATAACTTTTAGTTTGCAGAGTTATGCCTACTCGTCTGGATCTTTGCCAACTGGTTCTCTGTTTGCACTCATTGTTTCTCACCAGAATGCATTCTGTGTAATTAATGTACTTGCTCATTAAAAGTTTACTGAATATTTAAGTTGTTTGGTGTTTACAGCTTGTAGTCCTCATCTTCTGTGTTCGGGTTGGTGTTTTTTTTTGTCCATTTCCACCATGAACTGTGCATCCTTCCGCACTGCTCAGTCGTGTGCCAGGAAGAAGGTTGTGCATGGGTTGTGTATAATTCAAACAAAACAGGCACCCACTCTTGAGTCATTCATCGTAGTACATTTTAATGTGCGCTAATCAGTGTCAGCATCAGATGTACAATGACCCATAGTTATGCTTCATGTGGAAAGCTTCAGTCTTTTGTTACAAGCTCTCCCAGTCACATCAACTTCATGGATCATCTGAATCTTGTGCTGATTTGCTTTGTGGTGAAGTGGCTGAAGAACTCTTTTAGATTAAAGCTCATCAGCCTGAAAACTATCATTTGCAGCAGCAGAGGATTTCTTAGGAATCAAGTCTGGTGAATTTCCAGCAGCATCAAACAGCAGACAGAAAAAATAAGTGACTAACCTCTAATTTGCCCTACACCAGCACTTAGGAATGAGTTCTGGCTTCTTTGCTTGAAACACTCTTCAAGAGCCAAAGGACTCATATAGTATACATGTGTTCTTTGATTATATAGCAGCTCAAG
Organism: Caranx ignobilis; assembly: GCA_021432705.1. Lineage (NCBI taxonomy): Eukaryota > Metazoa > Chordata > Actinopteri > Carangiformes > Carangidae > Caranx > Caranx ignobilis. The sequence continues at coordinate 7,784,264 of MU269984.1, read as the reverse complement.
GTTCTATATTAATATATTATACTTTAATAAATTATAGTATAATAATACAAAGCCTCAGTCTACAGAGGAACATAACCTGTATTCAGAAACTGAGCCTTTGGGATGTCACAACAGAGCGGTCTATTTTAGCTGCATGTCTGTTAAATGTAAAGTATTTACTAACATGTTAACCATAGTGGTTTTATAAGGTTAAAATATGTTAAACTTGTGCAAACTGTTGACTTTTTTTTATGTGATTCTGTCTCAAGTCATCCAAAACAAACCCTTCTAAATGCAGCTTTAAAGTAAATGATTCTACTGCTCAGTATTTCTGGTCCTCTGCATCATCTCTACTGTGGGACAGTTTTAGAAAGTGTTTTTTTTTTTTTTTTTGTTCCCCGTTGCTGCTACCAGAGAAAGGATTTGTCCTTTAATCTGTTAGAATGTGTCATATCAAAGGATTGCAGGATAGTAAATACATCAGTAAAGACAGTTAACACGACTGAGACAGTCCCAATAAAAAAAGCACTACAGGGATAATGTTTGTTTTGCATGTTTTATAGAGGGATCAGTCTGCTGTTCATGTCAGTGGAGCAGGGCCAAGTTGTGCATTGGTTCTGTATGCATCGCAGACTGCAGTCTTGGGTCTGATCAGTGCTATTTGATGAGTCATCCTGAAATCTTAAATGTAATGTTATCGTATGTATTGTGTTCACTGATGCATATGGAATGTGGATACAAATACATGTGCACTTATTTGGTATGTGGAACACATGTTGTTGCAAAAACACATTTCCATAACTGATGTTTAAAGGGTGTTTAAAGAGTTAAGTCCCTTTGCAGTTTATATGTCACAAATTAAGTTACATTTCTCTGGGTGGAACCAAAAACTTCTATGCTCTGCAGTACATTTTCCATGTCAACATATCATAATAATGTTAGTGGTTAATGCTCATACATTTCCTTTGGACTCCTTTGTACTATAATAATAAGGTTGACTATAGATGATGTCATACCCTAAATTGAACCAGGCCTCCAACCTGAACCTAAAAACAGTGCTACATAATTTGCACTGTACAGTAATACTTTCCATAATAACATCATGTTTAACTTGTCATACAGTCATGGATAATATAAATGTTCTACTAACATAAACTGCATCTTACACAAAGGACTCAGATGTTGCTCTCCTGTATTTGACCATCCACTACAACCCTCTCCTGATGTGAACTTTATCTTTTTATACGTTGCACTGGACATCTCCCTCTGCTCCTGCCATAATTACTTCGACCACTAGATATCGCCTAACAACAAAATGTAACTACAATGACAACCTGCTCCAAAGACAACCTTATTTTTTTTGTGAGACAGTTTCATTGATTACATTAAATAAGTCATTTAAGGCTAGGTCTGAGAATGGCAGTGATTTTATAGAACTGATTTCTTAAAATTACATCAGCAATCCTAAAATATTTCCTACACATTTTTGAACTCCCATAAGCTTTCCACATGAACACTCAAAAAACATAAATATTCAATTTGCAGTTATACCAAAAAAAAAAAAAAAAAACTGTGAACTGATAATACATGTTTTAATATTTTTGGGCTGTTATCTGATCTGTGAGTAGATGATGCATCACCAGCACTATCATTCATTTACGTTAAATATTAGCTAGATTTGCTGCTTTTTGGACCAGAAAAAAGATGAGCTCTGAAAATCTGGCGACAGCACCAGAGTCAGAAATCTTCTCCAACATCACGCTATAAACCAGTGATACTAAAGCATGTTTGCATGAGGAGGAGATAGTCATAGCTAAAACTACTATTTCACTTATCTCATGCTAACAAACACGCAGGAGGTCAATTATAGTTTAGAAGAGCAAAGTTTTGGTTCTACATGGATCATAACAGTGTAATCCAGTGTAACTTGAAGCTGAATACATGTAGGTCTGTAATATATGTATTCACCTAGACACAAAGCAACATTATCATCCATTCTGAGGTGTGAGCGTGTCAGAATGATAAATGTAAAGAAAGCAGGGATTCAGACTTCTAGGCAGTGCAGGGAGCTGCATTGGTGGGGGCTTGCTATCTAACAGTCGCTGCATTTAAAGGTTCAAAATGCTGCACAACACTAAAAAGATAGCAACTTTTTTTTTTTTATCTTTCATCATGACCAGTAATATAACCAGTTGAAATGTGACAATAATGTTATGAATTTGGTGCAATATGCAAGGTTGTATACTTGAACAGCAAACACAACACTGTGATGTTGCAGCTTTCTGCAAGGCTTGTTTTTGCCACATTTACTACACTGCTGGAGTGTCCTCATTCAGCTGAACGAGAGGGCTGCTGCTTTTTCAAATTGGGATAAAACCTGTCTGAATGTGTCTCTCTCCTCTAAGCTGTGGTTTGGTCTGCACTATATCTCCTGAAAGATATCTCTTAGCTGCCAAATCCACTAAATCTAAATGTGCAGGACTGCAGTGTGGTGCTTAGCCAGGAGTTTACAGGTGTATGACTTTTACAGCTGAAAACAACTGTCAGGTGACTGATTGACTGAAGGCCATCAAACCAAAAGTGTCTAAAAGGTTCTTGACACACATGTCATGTGATTCAAGTTTAATCTTGATGATTCTGCTTTAGATCCCAAGTGATACTTCTTAATAATCCCTGGCTTTGGTTTGGTTTTATCATTGCCTGAGCCTCAGTGAATTATATGTGGAAAATGTTATGACATTTGAATTATGTTTGAAGTTACATGATGAATGGGAACTGCATTTTCATCAAATTCCTAACCTTTCAATGATGTGGTTACTAAAACCATACATACAGTGACGTGCTTATGCTCATTCTCAAATCATCATATGTACCCACTGGTTTCAGCAACAACACCTTCAAATCAACAACACACTTGAGAGTCCTAGTGGTGAGCAAGGCAACAGTGATTCACCAATTAATAGCCCAGAGTGTAAGTGTTTAGTGGCTGTTCAAAGGAATCATTGTAATACTTCTTCAAGCAGCATGTGAGAGGTGAAGATGTCCAGACAGAGAGCAACAAGATGCAGGAGTGAGCACAAAATGTTTGGCCCTGAATTTAAGAGGGACTGATACTGACATTTTTTTGGTCCATAATGGTTGTTTGTTGGTGTGGCAAACCACCGAACTGCATGTTAAGATGGCCGTTGTGAGTGTACTTGGTTCTTCAGCTCTGCTTTCCCACCTGTTAAAGTCATACAGCACTGTCATTGACACTCAAAAAGGCCATAAAACTAAAAAGTGGAGGATGTGAACAGAGCACTTAGTGTGTGTGTTGTCTGACTGGGCACCAGCTAAAGGAAATATTAGGTCCTCTTTTCATCTGTCACACCTTTGACATCTCTCCTTGAGATAAATGGACACCTCAGCTTGGGAGAGAGTAAATCGTGTGCTGTTCTCAGTGGATGGCGAGCGTGAGACAAACAGGGAGCGGTCTGCCAACTGAGCCGACAGCCACATCACTCCTCATCTCCTGCTCTCCCCCCACGGTCCACAGGTGAAGATGTAATAGCCTCTTTCTTTAAAGTGGCTCACAATAAGAAGCCATCGAGGCAGCAGGCCCTGTCCACTGGAGCCACAGGACAGAAGCTGCTTGAAGTGCTTTGTCATTTCGTTGGCTCTTGGGCGGCTTCGGCCCTCCAGACATAAATACTGTATCGGTGGAGAATTCAAGATAATGTTGTCTCCAAAATAGTTAGCCAGCAAAGAATGCATGCCTTTATAGGACATAAATCCACACCACATGTGTTTACGTTTGGGAGAGAGGTTGGTCTGCTTTACTTCACTTCACAGTAATCAGTCAGGAAACTGAAGCTCAGCACCGAGACAAAAATCCATCCCAGAGCTGCCGGGTCAGTATTTCCTCCACTTCCCCGGCAAATCAGCCAAAAAAGGCTGCTCTCCCTGACCTCATTCTGGACATAATGCTCAGAGGTCAAAGGTCAAACAAACCTGTTTGCGACCACCAAGCTGCTGTCTGATGAGACGTTAACCCTGTATGACTCTAACATAGTAAATCTGCTCCTGTCAGACATGGACATGGTGCTGCACAGCTGGGACAGAGAGGAAATAACAACACAACACAAGGAGAAATGAACAGAAAATACTGTGATGTAAATGTAGTATGTAATTAATCTAGAAAACTCGATTTTTTTTCTTTTTCTGTAAAATATGGATCCAAGATGATTGGTAAGATATATAAGGATCACAGCTTGCTGTGAAGAAATCAATACATAACTGACAACTCTTAGCAATCTCCCAGAAAGGACAATCTAATCTGTTATGACTGATATAGGGAAAATAGAGCCTGTTCGATTGCTTTTAGGAACTGCTCAAGTAACAATTTTGTCAGTCAGAGCAGACCAGATAAGCTGTGCATAGAAAAAAAAAGTACAATTTGTCTACACAGAAACATACATGCATTAAATATGTCTCCAATAAGAATTTTTTACTTGACAAATTTAATGGTTCTTCCTCTTGTAGTCAACAAGAGGAGGAGGCTCTATAAAGTTAACCAGACTCTGTACTTCCTGCATATTCATATTCATGTATGTGTCTCACTTGTATACAATTTAAAATATGCAGATTGTATTAAAACTAAATCTGACCTCAGGTTAAAGTAATGAACAGAAATGCTCCAAGTGCTCACAAAGCTACAAAATAATGAATCTCTGCCCTGAACACATTAAACAAACACCAAGATGAACTAATGATACAGTTTGGATGATTACTAACACACGCAAAAACACACATTTTGTGCACAGAAAGCATATACCCACATCACATACAGTACTGTTAAAGTCTTATAAACGAAAAGTAAAGTGGATGCTTTCAAAACTACCCCCAATAACCTTCCCTGAGGCTATGACTTGGTCTTTGTAATGTTTGTGATTTCATTGTTTTGAGGCAATAATTCAGTTCATTTGTTTTGGATCATGAGAAATTTCACTCTGAGTTGGACTTTACAGTCACAAGTGCTCCACAGTTTTGCTCTCATTAATTTGTCCAACTTAGTTTGATGGGTTCTTTACATAATGTAACTGAAAGTAAAGCCACCTGGGATGTTGGACCTAAAGCGGATGCATATGTGCAGCAACATATCAGGCTTCATTTGCATCATGTTAATTGAAAACACTCATTTCTGTTTTATCCTGCAGTGCAACACAGGTTGAGCAGCAGCATGCGTTTTATTTTTCATCTCACACATGTCTAGTCTAACGTTGGGTCGTCAGTTTCCAAAAAGTGACAGATGTGGTATTTCCACTCATGTCACAACAAGTGCTGCACTTCAAAGAAGGAATAGCTCTCTGATATTAGGGTAGTATTTTAATTTATTGCAGTATTTACCCAAAGAGAGTTCCAATCTTATTTCAGTGCTAAGTATAAAGGATTTCATCAGCTATTTTCTGCCACAGCCTAGCAGGAGCAATGAGGAAATCAGAACTGTAGTTCAGTTTGTTAATGGCACCAGTGGTGAGTTTTAATTGATCACTGCGGGTGGAGATCTTAGCAAAGCTTTTTTTTGTGTGTGTGTATGTGTGTGTGTGTGTGTGTGTTGTGTATTTCACAGTAACTGAGCTTGTCGGTTGTCTAGGCCTGATCATTTGCAGTAATGGACAGGGATCTCATGTAGCAGGTGGAAATATGTCCTTAAACTTTGGTGGTATTTCATCATAAGTGAAGTGCATTTTCTGACAGCCAGTCTACCCCCTCCTCCCACTCTGCAGGGAGCAAGGCTCCGCTTCATTAATTATTAAGCCAAATTCCGTGCAGCTACGAGTCAAGCCTCTATTTCTGCCTGGCTGAAGCCCACCTGCCCTGTAATTATAAAGACCTGCCATTTAGTACAGCTCTCCATCTTGATCTTTGATTTCCCTGTCAGAAACTATTAAAGCAGCCCCCGGTCTTTGCCATGGGCTCGGCATGGGGCCCGTGTTTGAATTACATCAACCAGATTTCATTGGCATATTAAAAAGAAGCCCAACACGATGCTCGGAACAATGGATCAGGCTGTTGGAGTTTTGAAGGCTGGGACAACCACACGCAGGGCTTTGTTTCTTAAACATCACTACACCCCCCTCCTCCCCTGTCCTTTTGATAGATATATGAAATACTTGTACACATAGATATCTGTCTGCAAGTATTTCATCCTGCTCAGTTCAACCACTTTGTTTCATTACTTGGCTGTCTTCGGGTTCCAGAGAAAAAACACCTACAATTACTCCCCATTAATAAATCCAGGTTATAAATTGATTTGCTTTCATAGTGAAATAAAGTGCTGAACACAGAGATTCTGGATCCTCTATTGAAAGTCATTATTTCTCCTGGTAACTGTAATTCATTTATGTTATGATGAAAAGGAGGGGTCCAGGTTATTGGCATTGTAAGTGCATGTAATGAAAAAGCAACATGTAATACTCTTCTATATTGTATATCATTTACAATATTGATCAGGCCCTCTGTATACAGTAGACCTAGAGTGTATAATTCTCAAGTGATTTGGGGGGAAAACAGCACTGAGTCAGCCTTGGCAGAATATATGTGTAGCTTAGCGTTTACCTAAGTCAGCTGGCTGACTGTAAAGAGTGAGATTAAAGTAACACACTTTTCAGAATACAAAGAGGAAATGCACTCAACTTTATGTCAGCTTGTATTTGCTGCGTGTCTCGGTCTCAGAATGTCTCACAGGTTTGTGGAGCTGCAGCCTGGAGTCACAATAAAACCACAGCAGATGTAGTTATCAAACTTTATGGTGACTGAGAATTCTGGCAGGGTTTCTGTTAACATCTCTGAATGGACAGTGTAACTGGACACCTGATGCGCGTGATTGTTTGTCACCGTAAAATATAAGAGCAATAAAAACCTGAGTCCCTTCAGTGGCCTAATTAAAAACATCTAATTAGGTAAATACAAATAGCTCAACAACAGAGTAAAGAAAAATTGATTTCAAAGCTCAGCAGGTGATCATCGTCTCATACAACACCAGAGTTCAAAATCTGAGCTCAGCAGATGATCAGATGTTTAATGTTTAACCAGGCTACATGTATGACCAGGTGCTATATATATATATACATATGTATTTTAAGCCTGCGATTGGTGACCTTCTCCCAAATAGCAGCTTAGATTCAAATGACTATTGTAAATCTCAACTTTTAATGAGCTGCCACCCGGCATAAGTTAAGGAAAAATAAATTTGCCACAGGATGCAATGTGTTACAAGTGGATCATACTTAATGTTGTTCTTTTCCTTTCATCAGTATTTTGATGTGCTTCAAAGCATGACCAGGATCAGTCCCTTCTCAGAAGTATTCATTATTATAACTGCAACAGTGAAACCTTGACTAGACTAATCACATTATTATTGTATGATGCAACTGATTGATTGATTTATTTATTTGTTATAGTTTTTGTTTGTTTGCTGGCTTTTTTGTCAAAATCACCATTTGAAATGCATAACTATCATCAATGAGTGCGTTACTAAGCTTCTACATTTAATGGCAATAACATCTAACTTGATTATACAGTTATTCTCATGCATTATGTAGGTTTTTGGTTGGAATAATTATGACAAAATAGTCACCTGCCTTGTTCCAGTGGTGTGTAAATCAACCATTCAGTGTACAATGATGCAGAAATTAGACTTGGCTGTTTCTCCTGAGCCTTGGATGCGACTCTCAAGACCAGTGGTAGGCGTTTGGATCTTAAGATGTCATGACAGTGCAGTAACCTGTTGGAGTGTACCAGTAGCAGCCATATCAATAGCACATCAGCATGGTTACAATACAGTATGGACATGAGTGGGTCAGGTTAAGGAAAGATTTTGTTTTGGTTTAAATAAAGACTTCTTTAAGTTTGGAGGCCCTCTGACTTCTTCCCATGCTTCTGTCATAACAACCGTTGCATGTAGTTACCTGATGATAAAAGGTAACCATTGGTGGTAGTTGTTGGTCTGCTGCACAAATGACCTATGGGATCGTTATTTATAGGACAAGTCTCCACAAAAAGACTTGCGTAACTTGCTAATGTACATGTTAGATGTTGAATGAATTTTAACAGCCGGTCACATTGTAAACTGATAACAGGAACTGGATACAAAATGACTTAATGATTTTTGAACTCAAGCAAAAGGATGCAAAGAAAATCTACACATAATTATAGCTGTAAAAGAGAATGGGCTCAAAAAATAGTAGTTATAAAACATATGAAGAAAATGACTTATCACCCTGAAGAGAGGTTTGAAAGTTAGATGTCAGATCCACTCTTTAAATTAGGAAATGCCATCTGCCACATTTATTCCAAGTCTATAAATACAAATGCATTCAGGGAACAGTTGCAGGCTGTTGGTCACAAACATATACGTTTCTGTGATAAAAGATCTTTATATAAGTGCCCCCTCAACCCCCCCACCCCCCAAAAAAAACATGCATCCATCAAATGCACCTGCTGATTTTGCACTAAAAGCTCCTTTTGAGTTCTTTGTAGTTGACTTTGGGGTGCATTTCAAAGAGGGCTCTCACACATCTATACTCTGCATCGTATATTTTAATCCTCAGTGTGTGCTTGCTCGGCTGTATGACATCATTGTAGTGGGCTGTCAGCACAGAGGCCTGGCTCTCCCTGCGTGTTTACCTTCATATCTTCACACCACGTCCATCAGCTTCCTCTTGCCTGTGATCTGATCGCCAAGAGCCCTCTCTTTCTTGTCGCTCAAGTCTTTTTTTTCCTCTCTCTCTCAGAGCAGTTACCAGGTATTTGGTTGACCATTTTTGATATGTTTATTTACTGTGTGGATGGCTTTGATCCAAGCCGGAGCAGGGAGAGCGCTGTCGGGGTATGTGTGTGTGTGACTGTGTGTTTGTGTGTGGGGTAAATGTCCCTGTGGAGGAAAATGCTTGTGAGCAGACTGCCATGTCCACTAAGGCTGAAGAAAGACAGCTGAGGGGGGCTGGGACTGATGCATAGCAGGTTGTGTATCTCTCCAGGGCTTAACAGTGTACCGCTGAAACGCACTCACCACCTACATGAATCTCACACACACACACACACACACACACACACTCTGACTGACCAGCTCTGAGAGAGCTGAGGTCTAGGCTGCAGTGTTTACCATGAACATACAGACTTTACACAAAGCCTCTGCCTGTAAAGACGACAACAACAACAACGAGAACAATCAACATGCAGGTTATAGCCTATGATTCAGACTGATATATTGTTAGTCAATACTCTACTTTTATTAAGATCTGTTCTTGACCTGTAAATGTCAAGTGATGGAGATTCTCTGGATCACAGCTACATAAAAACAGCTTGTAAAAACCGCAGTGACAATGTAGATATTGTGTATTTAACTGTGTAAAATTATCTCATGTCTTCATCTCAACACCATCTTTGCCTTTGAATATAACCTTTGTGCTTTAGAGTTGTGGAAGACACAGCTTTTACTCCTTGAGGTTCTTTGAATTTAGCTAAAATGGCTATTTGAACATTCTCTCTGCCACCAAATGCGTTTTTTTGCCAATATCAACTTGGGGTGACTGTGTCTTGACAAGAGCTTCAGCCACTGTTGTGTTCATGACATAAGATATTGTAACACACCATCTGAACTTCTTCAGGGCAGATTGGAGGCTACAGTGACTCGCTATCGGAAAATGATGACACACGACTAGGTGGCGTAGCATGCTAGCTTCAGTAGAGAACGTGTTACAAAAAACACTTAACACTGGTGCTGCTTTCCACTTGGAAAAAGCTACTGGTGAGTAATGGAATGAAGGGTTGTTTCCTCAAGTCTGGTTAAGTAAACAGCTGTTAATGGTAGCACTGGCTAATTAGCAATAGCAAAACTTCCTCATGACCTTAAGGACGTTTTAAAAATCATATCAAATTTGTTACAGAAGTTATGTTTGCAGGCCATTTGATGCTTTCATGTCCTCAAATAGTTGCACAGACCTAAAGTAACAAAAATGCACTTGTTTCATTCTGTTGACTGGTTCTAATTGGCCTGTCAGATTAAAAAGAAGCTCATGCACACACACACACACACACACACACACACACACAACAATAAATTCTAGAAATGAGTTTTAAAAAGATTAAAGGCTACAACGTGACTAAACTCAAGAGAGTTCTTCAAAGACATCGGCAGTTTCTTTCATGTTTGTTGTAATGTAAACTTTGGCTTATGTACAGTTTATAGTCATGCTAGCAGCGTGGTCGTCCATTTGTCCACCCTGACAACGATCCAGGTGTTTATACGTACAGAAATTTCACTGTCCTGCTCCTGTAATCAGTCTGATCGTCCAACTTCTCATGTCCCTGCCTCATTCTGAAGCACAGCTCAGACTAAATGGTTCTTTTAGACAGATTGGCTTGTCAAGTACTGTCTCAGAGGTCAAGAGTGCAACTTTCAATCTCTGGTTGAAGCCATCATGGATTAGAGGGCCTTAAAGTGCTAAAGGAAAAAATGCAATTTCTACACTGCCATGACAACAGGAAGATTCGACTGAAAGCTCTAGTGGACAATTGGGAACATTATTAATATTTCTCTGCACTTTGAACACACATTTTACCTTGTTTGTGTGAACACTAAAGGGTGTGTAAAGGGCAGCTCTGGTCTATATTGGCCAATTAACTCAAGTATCAAAATCGACTTGTCACTGACTTAGACTTGCCCATACCGGTTAGTGTTAAATACGTCACCCAGTGTCTGAGATTATTCACTGTTCGTTATGAAAATGCACGTTCAATCACTTGGCTCCGCCCCACCCAGGAAATATTGTGCTGTGTTCACTGAAAGCAAAGCACAAAGACTGATCGTCAAAACTCTGGGGTTTGGATGAGCAGCCATAACACCTTTGTTTTGGTCCAGTCACTTGGACACAGTATTGCTAAATACCAAGTAACCGATGAACCCCAAATTAATCGTTCATAATTATAATCAAGACGAGAGTTAAATATAATGGGGATACTGATTCATACCATAAGGTAGATGTCAACGATTTTGAAAATGAAAGGCACTTCATGGAGGAAAGAAACCCTGAACCTTGCAACCTGAGGTCCTGAGTAGAAGGTGAGGTGAGGTGAGGTGGTGGAATGATTTTATGAAATCTTTTTGCTATTTGTCTGCATTGTGTTTGTATTTGCTTCTTTTTTTGTCTTCTGTAGAAAATGACTAATTTATGTTGATGACATTTTAATGTAATGTTCTTTTCAGTGTTCGCAAATCTATTTCATAATGAGTTTCTTTCTTTTCTTCTGGAATAATGCACGATATGGAATAAACACACTTAAAAAATGAAAATGTATTCAGAAGGTAGGTAATGTATTCAACCAAGTCATCAAATGCTCAGTGTTTATGTGAAATGTTGAAAATAAAACCTATTTCAGTTAAATCTAAGACTGTAGCTAGAGATGAAAAACCAGTGTGTGGTGTTAAGCTTTCAGAACCAGCTACTGGGTGTGAAACAACTGTGTATCAATCTTAAAGCATAGCCTGGACTTGTATTGATAACACCAAACTACACTGTAATTTCACTGTAATTCCCTTTGATTGATCCAGCTGTACGGATTCACTGCTGTGTCTGCCCCTCCGGCTGTGTGTATGTGTGTGTGTGTGTCATCACTCTCGCTAATGGACTAATCTGCTTTATTTCAACAAATGAGCTCCTGCACACTTTTAGCATAACATCAAGGCGCTGTCTGTTCTGCCTTTTTAGTAAACATGTGTACTGAAGAGGTGTTTGAATGAATTTTTCATCTGCAGCTGATGCTAATGTGCGCTGCTCTGTTGAACTGCTGAGACAAGCTCCACCTCTGTCACCGATCTCAGCAGCCCTCCCCCACCTCCCCCATCTCCTACTCCAGCTCCGGACTGAACAAACCGCGGTGGTGTGTTGACCCGAGGAGAAACACGATGCACATCGACACATGCTCTGTTAGTGAGTTCAGCAATCAGCCATGTGACTGGGTAATTGCTATTGATTGAAGAGCTGCGTCCAGCCACACAAACACACACAGATACACACACAGTGCCTGGCCTGTCTGCCATGACCAATTACATGATGTTATAGTGCAGCCGTTACTTTTATCAGTCAGTTGACATTCCTGCTCTGATAGGAGGATCCTCACATCATATCTGCAGCTCATGTTTGGGAATCCCTTACTGTTTTCTGGGAACTGCTTGATCCACCTCTCCAGAGCTCAGCTTTGATAATAAAAATGTATGTGACAGATTTTACTTTCATTGTCACACATTACTTAAGACATTAATCATCTTGAAAAATCATTTTATTCAGGAAGAAAAACCCAAACAAACAAAAGCTTGAACAAAAAGGCTGATTAATTTCAAAAGATCAGGGGGGCAGCTTGTTAAATGTCAAGCACTTCACTCAACCACAAGGCTCATTAGTCCATCTGAAATTTCATATCATATAAATATGATTTTAAATGACATGACATTTTTTGGTTTCCTAACAGCACCTACACCACCAAACCATTGGATGCAAAAGAATCATTTCTGTTCTCTGTCCAAAAAGTTGTCTTTCTTTCTATTTCTCCTTTCTGTGTTGAAAAACTGTCTGCGGTAAATGTGAAAACCACTTGAACAATGATTTCTGTGGCTGCAGAATGGAACACAGCAGTTACCACAAATAACATGAAAGCTTGTGTCTTATTAAAGAAGTGGCCTTGGCAACGTGGGTGTGCACGTTGTTGTGAGTTAGTTAGAGAAGTGCTCTGCAGAGCGCCACAGCCCAGATCAAAGGCGTCTCCTATCATGAATAATAACAGTCAAACACCAGTCCTGCTGCCTGGCTCGGTGATAAGCATGTATACAAACTGAGCTGTGTTGTTAAAGCAGATTGCTCTTGAATGTTCCACACAGGCCTTATGTCTCCACCTGAGCAGACACAAAGATCTACACTGGGAGATAACACTGTGTCTCTGTGTGTGTCTGCCTGTGCAGAGTACTGCACTGTGCTTAGACAGTTGGCTACAGGTAAGTCTGGGTCCCCTCATGCTCTTTACATTCATCATGCATATTTCATAACCGACTAATAATATCTGCAACACAGTTGGTGCCAGGAAGTGCAGTGCATTTCTTTTTTTTTCTTGAGGGTGTAGTTTTTTCATTTACACCACTCTACAGCCAATCAGCCACATGCTCCCCCCTCTATCAAGTAAATTGAAATTACGAAGCTACAGTGGCACGTGCATCCTTTGACATTTATGCAACAATTTAGTAGATTCTTGTTATGCATTTATTCATCAATTCAGTCATTTAACTGCTCATGAATACAAATGTGATAGGTGACCTGTCATATAAGACCTTAGTCCCCTATTGTTTTTCTTTTTCCTTCTTCTTTTTTCTTTTTGCTACTGAGGGTGAAGCAACACATCCTCATGCATATACATTAGTGCAATAAGGAAAATAAGACACAGGAACACCGGGAGGCAACTGGAGCTGCGGAATTAAAGAGACAGCTTCCTGCTTGTTAGGATTCACATGTAAAGTGCGGTGCTTTAAACAGCAGTTTATGAGGTGGGTGGACCGCGGGGGGAGGGTGGGTGCTCTGTGACACCATCTTCCTGTGTAGTTCAGAGATAATTTGACTGGAATCACAGAGTCTAGCATGGTCGTCCAGCTGTGTTTATCTTTATGAAATGACAGCAGGCTGCACAATTAACCACCACACACCTATGTACATTTCAGATCGGTGGGTACAGGGACTCAGGATTCTGACATATCACACAGGATTACGACATCAGATTACCACATCAAATTACCACAGTTGACTGATCTTGTGCGTTACAACCAGTCTTACCAACCTTTGTCAGGGCTTCATGTTTTATTCTTGAAACAATTTTACAAGGCAAAAGCGTGCTGCATCACATGTTGAAAGAATCTGAGATAAAGTACAATAAAAACTGAAAACAAAACAATAAAGGAATCATGCAATTAAATAGCCTTAAGTGATTTCTTTAGTCATAAACATAACATAAACATAAACAATCATTGCTCAACGTCTCCCATCAGCTGATATTGTTACTGCCTTTTATCAGGTTACCAAAGTACTGTATATCAACATGTATTTAATGGATTGATAAAAGGATTGCTGGAGAGTTGTATGGTAGCCACGGGATGAATCTTGCTAATCACTGTAAGATTCATGGCTTGACATTTGGTGCACCAATTCACGTCCCCGACGGGATGTGAATTGTCGTAATTTTGGTGGTATCCCATAGTTTCATTGAGTCCTATACTCAAAATGGCTGTCATTTTGAAATAGAAGCTGTCTTGTGGGTGCCAGAAATTGGTCAAGATGTGAAAATTTGGATGCAGCCACCAAATACAGCTCTACTGTACAGCTTTACAGAGCTACCAGAGTAACATGGCTCTACACTCCTCTTGACTTTAGTGTGCAGCCACTGGTACTTCTTCAAGTAAACATAGAATAAGTGATGCTACAGTCCAGCAGTCAGAGTGAAAACACCAAACCAATGACCACTTAGCAGCAACAACAGCGATGTTGTCTAAGCAAGCAGATGCATGAGTGAGTCTGTGGGCCTTAATTATTTTCTGTGTTCTGTTGGACTTGGTATAAATGAAGCCATCCTACCATTAGCAGTGGAGTTGATTGCATCTCTGCTCATCATCGCCCCTGCACTTCTTTTGCAACATTAGTTTGCACAGTGTTTGTTTTAGCAAGAGAGGAAGCTGAACATGACGCACTTGGGGCCTTTATATGGATGCAAAGCATAAAGAATTCATTCTTTTCTTCTTTTATTTTTATTTAGTTTTTGCTCAGCTGAGACAAATATGTTGGGAATGCAAAGGTTTTTTGGGGGGGGCTCATTTCATGGTTGTTGTTTACCTAATCATAAATTCTAATTGGGACTAATTAACTTATGAAAAAGTAACAGGAGTGCTGTGTACCCCCCATGTCATGCTGTTTGTATATGCCTATGAAATATTTATACCATGACAAGGCAGTTTGGGATCTACTACTTTGCTGTGATGTGATTTTGTTTGGTCTGAAGTCTCTTGATGCTGTCACCATCAATTACCCTGGCAGAGAACATGAAGCAGCGTCAAAGGCGTCAACAACGGCAAAACAACAGAGACTTTGTGAATGAGAGAGATGGAGACGGAGTGTCCACCAGCTCAGCAAGACTCTGTGCCAATGGTAAATTATGAGGCCGAGTTCTGAGAGCAGAATTGATCTGTTAATTTCTGTGCAGAGAAATGGCTGCAGCAAATGGAAATGTAGTCTTTTTATCATCATTTAAAAAGATATGAGGTATTAATCTGTATTTCACTTGTTTATAATACATCTCAAGGTCAGACCTACACCTGTGTCTGTCTCTCAGGACTTTTCAACCCTGTCCGAGGCTTCCACTAGTTGGTAGTTAGTTTTAAATGTGCCATGTCTGACTTAGAGGCTTCTCCTGTGAATTATTTTAAGTGTTGATCCATGGGAAGATCTTTGTTGTTTTAAAAACACAAAATTATCTCTATGTAGTTTTACATTTCCTCCCTCAACCAGGAAGGTTGTGGGTTTGACTCTGCTGACCCGTGTTCTGTTCTGATCAGATGCTTACTGCCTCCTCCTACAGTTCAAAAACCCTCTGCATCAGGTTAATCGGTAATTCCAAAATTGTCCATTGTGAGTATGTTGATGTTCCACAATACTGCAAGCCCACTGACACAGAACAAATCTGAGGCAACAGACTCACTCAGAGTGAAGGGCAGCTGAGTAAAAGGGGGATAATCAACTAAATACAGCTGAACAGTGTTTACAGGTATTGTGGTCAGACAGGATGCAATTATGACTGGAATCAAAGAAAATAAGTATGGAAAGCATTTGTGTTTCAGGATCTTACAGTGAAACACCCCAGGTCAACTTAACAAGGGCAGGAGCAATTAGAATATTCACTATTTTGACATTGATATAATATTTTCAGCTTGAGTAAAAGATGCACTTTCAACAATAAAACTACATAGACTGATCAATACTTGCTAATCATAAAAAGACAATGAGTGAAAATGCTGGTCCCCACAAAAAAGAAAGAAAGAAAGAAAACAAATACTCTTTCATTTGTGCTTTCTGTTTTCCTGCTATCACAGGTGTTTGGATCAGGATGGCCACTGCTGGATGTCGCACTGCTCCAGATGTGACCTCTTCAGATCTCCTGGCATCCCCCAGTCTAGCAGTCTCAGCAGGTGTGTCTTTCACTCCGATGCTTTCCTCCGACCACCCTCCACTACAAATTACAGTCCAGGTACCTCAGACTGAAAAAAAAAATGCCATGGTAACCAGAGCATGTGATCACGGCCCTTGTTATTTCTTCTTCCCCTGTTCCAGGGCTATACGGCGAGGCACAGCTGAGGACGCAACGCGAGAGGTCTTTATTAATATGAAAATTTAATCTGTGATGACATTGCGTGTGACTTTAAATCCAACTCACAGTGCCGAGAGGAAGGACGGTGTTCTGCAGACTCATGGAGATGAACATTTTAGAGAAAAGAGGTCATATAAATACACAGTGAAATAGGTATTATGCAAAACTGTCATGATTCACAGGACGCACAGGTGCAGGAACAAGGAAGCCTCGCAGTTACCTTTTTGTTTTCAACCCCTGATAAGACTAAACACCCTCTGAGCCAACTTAAAACATCCATGCATTTGCTCTTGGGGTGTTTACTCACTTCACTATTTGAAGCCCATCCCTCATTGTTGGGAGACAAATGTCACCTCCCTCCCTCCTCACCCGCAACGCTGTCTAGTAGCTGACAGATGTTTCGTATTCATGAATATTCTGTTCACCGCCAGGCCCCGACGCTGCCGACACAGCTTTGATCTTCAATTTCAAAAGAAAGTTCTGTCTGCCAGAGACTTTGTGTGACTCACAGTGCGTTTGCAGCTATAACCAGTTTGTTTTAGTGCCGTAATAGGACAGTGACACTGAGCTTGTCGGGGTTTTGACAGTCCAAGGCGTGAGGTCCGCTCTTCAAACCGGGATAAAGGGGAGAGATCTAATCTGGCAATTATGATCCACTGAGTCCCAACAGTTATACACTTTGTCTAGTTTGAGTCGTAAACCCAGACACAGTGAACACAGGGGAGCTCTCAGCTGCCAGATATGTTTCTCAGGAGTTAGTCAGGACCAAACCGGGTTTAAAAAGAAAATGAATATTGGATTTACATTCATCAAGTTGGTACTAACTCCCAGTGAATGCTGATGCTGCTCTGCATAGCTTAATTAACACCATCTTTGTGTATTCTCTGCTTCCTCCAGAACTGTACACTCGACAGAATGGAAATGGAAACTTCTCCTCCCTAACTCAGTAATAACATATACTGTATGCCAATTTAATTGTTCTGTACACAACTCTGCAGCCAGTGGATTTTGAAGTAAACTATGAGCATCTCGGACCAAAACCAAAACCAGCTACACCTCTGTCCTTCATCTAGCTGCATGACTGACACTGACAGAGCCGCTACAATCTTTATAGATGTTTCGTCTCCATGACCACTCCAGCTCTTGACTTATAGACCCCATGAAATGAAAAATGTATTTTCCAGTTGTTTTCATTTGTATTTTTACATCAAAGTCGTTGTATTTTCACTTCCTGTTGAACAAATTCACATGTTTGATGACTCATCCTGTCCTTGTGGGCAGTCCTAACTTTGCATTCAGGTATGTAGTATGGGCCGACACAATTTTTGTGGCTCTGTAAACTCCCACAGAGTTTGCAAAAAACATGGTCCCTTCATTGTTCGCAGTCGACAAACACCACCCCAAAGCATCAGCACCGTTGCAGGGATCAGCCTCTGTCTATTGGATACGGTCTCACTCCAGAGGTGTTGTCATCTACATCATCATTTTCCGCTGTTTCAGAGGATGTCATCTTTTAGGTTGGCAGGTGGAGTTGAGGTAAACGTAGCCCAGGCTGTTTTCATTGTTTTCCATATAATTTTGGTCACAGTCCCACACGTTGTGTTTGAAGTACATTGCATGCTACTGGCCACTGTACACGTCAGTGTGCTGTGTTGAGCATTGTGGGTGGTCCCTGTGTCTTTATAGCATTATATAAATTCAGAATATATTTGTTTGCTAAATTATTGCTCAAAATCTTGTTTACAGTGCCTTGTTGTGTAAGCCAAAAACCTGCAGCATGTCGATCTGCTTCACTGTTGCTAACAATTTCATTATAATGGTTTTACTGTGTCATTTTTGTAAATTATCATGTTGCTCTGTTAGTAAGTACAAATACATTGGGTATTCATCATTCCTCGCTGCATAGTTAACAGCCATCCAAAGTCATGTTACAGCTGATGTGGGAACATAAGGACTGTAAGTAAGACAGCTTTCAAACAAGCCCATTCCCAGCCACATATTCATGTAGGCAAACAGCTTTGAAGAAAGGAGAGCGCTCAACCACACAATGTTATGAGAGTCTGGCTAAAACAAAGAGACGCCACCATCTGCAGTCTGCCAGTGAAGTTACAGCGCTGCCCCTCTTGACCTCAGTGAAAACCCATCGGGCTCCATTCACCGGCTGGCCTTTTCAGCGCACATACTTTTGCATCGCCAGTAATGATATTGGTTTCTCTCAACACGCCTTTTGAGTAGTGGACGGGTCTCAGGACTCTTTTGTTGCACGGCCTGGATGGAGAGGGATCTCTTTCCCAGTCTCCAGCCACATGCACAAGCAGAGTACAGAGAGTGCAGAGAACCCTGTAGAATACAGCGTTCTCTTTATAGCCCTCTACAGCTCCACCTCCTCCAGAGACAGGTGCAGTGGGCCTGCTCTTTCCAGCACATGATTAATCTTCTCATTATCTGACATCACACTTAAAGCAGCACTCTACTTCCAAACAGGATGGTGCTTGTGCTAAAAAAAAGAAAGTGCATACATGAAAGGAGCACCTGGGAATTTGAGAACATTTTTTTTTTTTTAACTTTTCATTCATATTGTGAGGGGATAATGTAGACATGCACAGGCATGCAGCGGGCTACAGTCTCTTAAATATGAAAATTAACCCCACAGTGGAGATTTGGTGATTTAGCACTAGAGGTAACAAAAAAAAGTGTCATCACATGACCTGTTGAAGCATTAGTGATGTGATATTGTTTTGGTACATGGGAGGGTAATCCCTACGTAATACAGAGAACACCAACTTCAACCTTTCGTCCTTGTAAACCCAGACTTGGCAGATCAGACTCTGGAATCCAGGCTGTCTGGAGCACAGGATGCTGTACGCTCAATTTACAATTGGAATGACAGCATTTTTGCTTCAATCACCAGCTCAGCTGAGCTCTGGTGATGTATAACTGCCTCTGTGTCTCATTCACAAAGATGACATACAAGAGAAAAAAGTAAGATTTTGCAACATGGAGCTTCAGGTCCTGCACAAAAACAGAACTAATTTAGTCAGTAGTCATTTTAGAGGAGACAAATTATCAGAAAATAAGAGTACCTCTGATGGTGATGTGTCACCAGAGCAGTGCTGTATAGAATGGGTGGGTTTGGGCTGTGTCAAGCTTTATCCCAATAAATGTCTTTCAAGTGCAGAACTGTTCATGGCTAATATGAGACATTAAGTGAATGACAATCAGAGGTGTGGTGGTGTGTGTTTGTTTGAGTAGCTTGGAACTTTTTATGACAATGCTAATACCAGAAAGGAAATGTATTTGGAGTGTAAATGTACTAAACACACAGAACAACGCTAACCCCACTCCTACCTCTTTATTTATTGCAGACACTTTCAGACAGACAGACAGACACAGAGCTCTAAAAGTGCAGTCATCAATACAACAGAAATGTATTGAATTGTTTGGTCTGTGGTGATGGCATCTAGTTTACTATCTGGTAGCAGTGAATGTCTCATATACAGTATAACCTTAAAACCAACATGTTGTTTTAGAACCTCGTTTGGTAAGTCATAGGGAACATCCTACATTTTTATCAACACATGACCCTGATAACCCTCATCATACAGTGCTACAAGGAGGACCAGCTTCTCGATGGCAGAGGGATGATCTGAGAAGACTGATTAACAGAACTGACAGTGAGATAACAATGGAGAGATGAAGAACTATTATGTGACATATTCAAATGTATGTCTATGGCTAGGATTAAACATGACAACACGAGGTCAGTCTTATTCATCATCTCATAATGGTGGAGATAAAGCAGAAAAAGTGAACGCTACAATAAGAAAGAGGTCAACACTGAAAATTGTGATTTGTTGACTTTACTTTAAAAAAAAAAAAAAAAAAAAAGGAAACTGACTGCCTCAAAATTTCCACATAAAGTAGATCATTAATTCTAAGAACTGTGTTTAAACAGCTTGTGTCAGCCACTTAGATTGAATTCAGATTCAAAGACTTTATTGTCATTGTGCAGTATACAACAAAATGTACTTGTACGGCCTCTTAAAACAATACTGTTGGAGACAGCACTTGAAATCTACTCATTCACACTCTTTCACAGGCCAGGGTCAAGTGTGGGCTGCAGACAGAAGAGCTGGGAACCGAACCACTGACATGCAGTTAGTAAACAACCTGCTCTACCTCTTAAGCTACAGCCACCAAGTGAAACTGGGTTTCTGTCGAGTTTCTGCAGAGGACAGTTCTTCTTATTCTTCTCCCACTTATTTTTTCCTTTTTTTTTGATGGGTGGGAACCATAGATCCATGGTGTCCACCGACTTTAAAGGCACATTACCACCACCACATTTTTCAGTAAAGTGATGAGTTGAATTACTTTCCTCACAGGAAAATTGTATTAAGCCAGTAAGTCAACAAATCATCAGTTAAGATCACTCTTTATTTTAAGTAAGGATCCAAATTATATTGTACAGTAAAGAACCAAACTGCACTCAGTAAAGCAACAGTGAAAATTAAAATGTATGAACTGCTGAAGGTGCAGCAAACAAAAGCACCTACAAATAGGACGAATGGAGTTGGGAGTGAAGCTCTTCCTGTTGCCAAATGCTGATCAGGTTTTCCTCCCACCTCACCAACCATAACAGGCTTATGTAATGAACACACTGTATCGGTTTGAAGGTGAACACCACTTAAAGCAATTTAAAAATGCACCCTCATCAACATTACTGTTGATATGTAAGTGCGAGCTGGAATATATTTACAGCTGTATGGCCACTTTGCAATGCTGAGACCAATAAAAGACAATCACTGGGCTCCACTTCAGTCAATAGCTTAAAAAGGAAAACACATTATCGAGTCAGTATGTGGATCTCATTTTGACAGTTCTTTTAATTATCATTTTCCATGAGTCCTGAGTCATGGTTTTCCAGGGGCACTCTCACCTAGGTTACACAACTTTCTTCTTGGGATTCTCCCAGAGTTTAATAATTACATCTGCTGGAGCTTCCCCAGGCCACATCAGCCCAAATGTGATTGAATTTAATCTTGTAAGAGTTCTGAAATTCAGGCAAATACAGTGAAGGAGCTGAAGGCAGAAGCAGGGTTTATGTTATACGCTGATATTGCACGAGTTAAATATTTGCACATTGATAATTAAGATATCAGATCATGTAATTGCATCTTTGTCATTCATACCACTGATGGACAACACTGATTTTCATGCAAGTTCCCAGCCTTCTCCCCTTAAAATCAACTCCCTCTCTTTAAGTGAGGGAAGTTCATTAAAAGTCATTAATGTCATTTCTTAGTTATGGCCTTTGTTGTTGTAGTGATAATGACAGGAGCAGAGGAAGAAGTGTGATCATGTACAGTAGTATAAAGAGGGTGAGAGTCAGTGTTGGGAGGGAAGATGCAGGAGAGTCACATATATGCAGGAGTGTTGAACTGAAATCATGTTCGTTTTCTAACCCTAACAAAAATGCTTTTAGTGTACAGTTACTGTGTTTATTATGGTATCCATGACAATCAAAGGCAAGTAAGCATGGCAGTCTAGGTGCAATTTTTTCAGGAATCATGGTTGTACGAGAGTAAAAACACGACTAATGACCAACCAGTGAGCTGCAAAAGCTCTGACTTGTTAACTAGTAGCAGCTATTCAGAATTAAGTTTTTTGCACTTGTTACACTAGTAAGAGCCAAAAGTGTAACAAGTAAGGATGTTACACCTTAATAATTAAACTAGGTAAAGTCAGCTTTGACCTTACTAGTTAGTGGGACTGATTGTTTACGAGTTGAACTAGTGAAATGCTCACTAGTCCCACGAGTAACACATTTTTTCCAAAAGAAAGTCGGAGGTAAGTTTGGATCCTGCTGAAGACTGGGACCCTCAGAGGTGAATCTTCACATGACCATAGTTCAATGTTTTTGTATATAGTGTCAGGTATATCTTTCAAATCATTTTTACTTGATGCAACATTTGAAGGTCTTTTCCAGATGAGCATGTGAGGAACTTATAAAGATATTATTGGATGTTAAATACCAGAGACTATGTGATTTTACACACAATGATATCAGAACACAGCGGTAGATTGATCCCAGTACAGCACCAACGCTGTGCAAAGTTTGAGTTCAAAAGAGTTTGAAATGAAGCCCAAAAGTGTCATTATGTAATAATGATCACTACTATTATTAGACCCACAAAGTGACCAGCCCTTTTCAGTCATTTCTAATGTCCTTCATATATGCTCTGGGAGTGGGTGGATCTCTGAGCACTTTTCTGTGAGGAGCACCTTTCTGACAGTTCGGTATTCATCATTTGTGTCAGGGGTAAAAAGCCTGCTGAGAGATCCATTAAAGCTCTTTCTGTTGGATCCATTCACCACCTGTAGAGGATGCAGATGTCATTAATGTTTTATAACAAGTGAAACATTGTATTACAAAGCATTGTTTTTCTGTTGACTCATTCTAGACTCTGCACTGCAGGTGGAGGTATGGTGTAAGGTGGAGTGAAAGAAGTTAGTTCTTTATTATAAGCCAGAGCAGAGGCCTTTTTTGTGTGGCTTCTCTTTTCTCCTTTTTGTTTTGGAAAGTTTGGCAATTGGGTTTGTTAATCATTCAGTTACATAGTTCTGTGACTTCCATCAGTTCCATTAGTTGTTTTTAGCCATAAATCAGTCATCAGTCGATTGAAAATGAATAGAGAAAAAGAGAAACATAAATAACTTTATTATTACCACAACTAAAAAGGCAACAATTGCTTCAAATGATTCGTTTTCTCACATTAGTTTATAGTTTATGCTTTCATTACTCATCATTTCTGTATAAAACATTTCATAAGCATGTTTAAAGTATTACAGCAGTGTACAGTTATTATAAAATAACCTGCCCTGTTAGAAACCCTAGCCATGCAGAATAAAGTTTAAGCAATTTTTTTTTTTTTTTTTTTTTTTTTAGTGTTGCTGTTGTTGTTTAATAGCATTGTTCACTTTCCCACAACACTGCATGGTGCTTTCTCCATCTCTCATCTTTTAATTGTTATTTTTGGGCCATTTTATGTCTTTATTGTTAGATGCAGTCAAGATAGACACAAAATGTCTCGAATGTCAGAGCTGTGTTGTCTCTGCTGCAGATGGTGTGAATGATTGGGCTGGAGTTCCCATCAATGCCTTCATTTATCACAAAATGCCACATGTAAAACAATTATATACAGACATGCATATAATATGATATTGGATTATTGCATTATATGTCAACCCTAATAATATTTTATCCATTAGAATTGCACCAATAGATTCATTACTAATATATTTTGGACATGAAATAGATTAGTTGAAAGAAGATGAGATTAAAATCATGGACCAACAGGATTATGAAAGGTTGTTCAAAACTAGATTTGGAAAATGTCATAGTAGGTTACCAAAGAAGGGGGTATATATCCAAGCCACCCTGATATTTCACTTCAGTTCCATTTCTTTTCTTGTACTAAAGTTAGCACGCTAACTAGCCAGGCCCAATCCAGTTGGACTGATCGCAGCCTGTTTGCCTTGAAAAAGGCACACTGCTCAGACAACATTGTTCCTGCATGTTAAGTCTACAGTCATTGTTGCATTTGCTACTAGGGTGACCATATTTTGACAGGGGACGCTTGGCTCTGCCTCAAGATACTTGAAGTTTACACAAAGATGCCTCGTAACTTAAACACATGTAATACCTTAAAAAGATATAGCAATGCAGAATTTGACATCTAATTTGACGTCTCCCCTAAGCTTCATGTCACTCTCTGTTCTTGTCAATTGAAGGCAAAAACTGCCCAATACCCCCCCCCCCACTCCACCAGAAACCTACAATCATCAGCATCACCACCCAGTAGCTAGCTAGCCTTTTGACCTACAGTCACAAAAAATGTACTTCAGACAATCTCAACTTGTTCCACAAAATTGCAAAGAACTCTTAAAGTCTGAGAGATTTCCAGGGGAGGGAAATAATCCTTATGTTTTCATTTTTTCATTTCTTATTCAATAAGCGCCAGACTTAGTATTTCATTTTCTAAACTTCTGGCAGAAACAATCTATACAGTTATTTGACCCTGTTTGTCCATGGACACCACGTCTCCCATGAGATCTGTTGCAGCTCAGCAGCCTGCTTATCAATTTCACTGTTAAGGACTAGCAACCACTCTCTCTCTCTCTCTCTCTATCCCTCTGCTTGTCTCCTCAGCGTGGTTGATTTTCTTATCAGTGTTGCCAAACTGGTCCCTGCAGGACCCGCTGCTTGTACTGCAAAGTTGTCTGCATCCTTTCGGAGACTCTCGCATATATCTTGTATAGATTTCCTCCTCTTCTTTAGCCCATCAAAGTTTCCTCTCTCTTCAGCTTTTGCTCATACTTTCCTCTTTTTCTATTTTTTTTTACTTGTCCAGCTAGTGTGTAGTAGTTCAGCTTTTGTATAAGAGGCATTTTGTTCAGCGCATTGCTCCGACATACTCAGATATTGTTCTCTGTCCATTATTCTGTTTGGCCATGGGACGACTTCTTGGAAAAGTCCAAAGTTCAAGGTTAAGGAGTGTTGATGTGAAAACACATCAACTCTGCAGCCCTGGTCTTGCGCACTGGAGGACATACGGTTTACAGCTTGGGCTTAGTTGAACAAGGCTTCAAACTGCTGGGAAAGCACATCACTTGCAATCACATGTATGCAAATATTCACAAAATGGTTAAGTCAGAGAAAAATTTAAACTGCAATGTTTAATGAATCTACAAGTCAGCCAACGTAATTGCAAGCACTGACCCAGTTAACACTCCCT
The DNA here is from genome assembly GCA_021432705.1 of Caranx ignobilis. NCBI lineage: Eukaryota > Metazoa > Chordata > Actinopteri > Carangiformes > Carangidae > Caranx > Caranx ignobilis. Next base: position 7,759,056 of record MU269984.1, on the reverse strand, counting down.
AAACTAAGAAACTTAAAATCCCAATCTATTCTTATTACCAGGGTTAACCAGGAGATGTTCTGCTGGTCAGGTGATCACCGTGGGTACACTTCTGAATGACATGCTATTTCTCTGCTGGTGCCCATCTACCTCTGGATTACCACTGGATTTGGATCCAAATAAAAACTGTTTTGCAGAGTAGAGTGAGCATTTTGGAGTGGACTGAAGAGGGCAATCTCACTGTTTTTCTTAAACTACGGGAAACTAAACTCAGATAGAATTCAATTCAAACCAAGTTGATTGAGTTTGTGTGTGTGATTTGAGGTTTTGAGTAATGTATGCTGTAAATTGTATGCAACTGATTGCCTTTAAAAATAAAAAGAATGGGCGTTAATATGATATTGGTACGTGTTATATAATGTTGATTCTTTTTCTTGCCAATAGTGGATGGTGGTACAGTAATTCTCAGGGTGATCTGGGACATACTCCTGTAGGGGGAGAGTACTTTAGCAAGCCATTAGAACACTGAGAAACATTTTACAGCATCACCAAGCTGTTACATATTTGTCCTCATTGCTTGAGCAGTGAGAACAGACTCATCCACATCTAACATTACTCACAGCACAGTGGAAAGTGAGACGACAACTGTTGCAGAACTGCTGCCACAACTGTTCAGACCTGGCAAAGTGCGGCAGCTACAGGCCAAACTGGCAGACAGCAGTGGTAGTCTATGTGATGTCATACTCAGCAACACCGAGCTTCCAATCAAGAAAAATGTGAGAACAACATACATATGACACAACGTGACAAGTACGGGTTGTCGGTAGAGTCAAAATACGTGATGATACCATCAACAAATCCATTATCCTTCCTCTGAGGCCAATCAATATCCTTGTCAGACATTGCACAAAGCAACAGTTACATGAACAACGACATAATGAACTGATCTGAAGTCAGCTGATTGATGTGCCTGAATCATATGTAGTTCTGAGATATGACAAATTTCCCAACCTGCACCATTTCAGCACACACATGCAACACATGCAGCCCCCATCCCACTTCTTTCATTCAAATTCAGGAGGGAGTCTTCAGTCTATAATATGAGGATCAGTTATAAAATATTATAAGTTATAGGTTATTTTCTTGCTCTTACCATTTTGAGCCTCCCGTGTCAAAAAATATCAAAATTCCTGAGCTCTTAAATCATACAAATTGCAAACAACTTCTAAACCCAGTTATATAAGTGATCCATAAGATGTCTGCAGGAGGAGCTACTTGAATTTGAGCTGAAGCTCTTATTCAATATGACCTAGAATTAATTCAGATGCAAATTGAATGGGAAACACACCAACATGCAAGACTTCATGTTTCATAACCTGCACCAACACACCACGTAAGAAATCAATGCAACGGTTTGTTATTACCGTCTTTATGTTACTCTAGGAATACTTGAATATTCACAGGGCATCCTCCCAGAGAGCATGATGAAATTGTTCTCCGAGCAAAGTGCAAAAAAATGACAAGCTCTTTGACATAAGCCTTAAAAATGAAGCTTATATAATTAGGGTTGGCAGTGCCCCAGCCATCAAAGCAAAGGATGGTGCTGACTAATTGAGCAGACAGATTAGCGGTGTCTGACATGGCCAAAGAGTGCTAAAGGAGGAATGAGGTAACTCTGGTTGGAGGACAACTGTCTGCCTCAGACCTTATGTGAAAAATCCGTCCACACATTATTACACACTACATCACCGAGTTGTGTTGTGTCATCTATTTCAGGACTGACTTTGTGGTGAAAATATTATACATTAACCTAGTAGATTCCCCACTTATGTATTGTTTATGCATTTTAGATGAGCAGTGAGGCTTAATGCAGAGCTAATATTAGCTTGAATCTGTGTAAAAGAAGAAAAAAGGATGTAAGTAAGTAAAGTTTATTCATGTAGCACCTTTCATAGATAAAAGTCACAAAGTGAATCAATAAATACATAAATAATAAAAGACAGAGGAACAAGAACAGACATAAAATCGGACAGCCATAAAAATCCTCATCCAACTAAAAGCCTGTTTGAATAACAGGGTCTTCAGCTACTTTTGGACAGAATTTGAGCAGTGGTGGTAGTGCTGTCCACAGTGTAGTTGCCACTGCTTGAAAGAACCCCTCAGGATGTAAAGTGAGGATGTGGAACCAGTAGCAGCCTCTGACCTGATGACCTAAGACTGCAGAAAGAAGTGTGAAGCTGTATCAAGTCAGAGATGTAGGAAGGTGATTGTGCGTGCCAGGCTCTGGCAGTAAGGGCCAAAATTTAATATTAAATAAACTGGCTAAAAGCGTGACATGCTTGCTGGCTTGTGTGAGTTTAAAGTCTTGCAGCAGAGTTCTGAGCAGCCTGGAGACAGTCAAGCTCTTTCTTATTCAGACAAGTACAAAGACTTAAAATAACCTAAACTAGACAAACCGAAAGCATGAATGATCATCTCCGATTTAGCCTTCGATACCAGTTATTGTAGTTGCAATACGTTCTTCGGTTGGATGACAAAGTTTCTAATTAACTGTTTGGAGTGATGCAAAAACAACACCTAAATTCTTGAGGCTTGGCTGGATAGATGAGCCTAAAGCACCATGTGTTGCATAATCTGAGTAAAATGATTTTCAAGGGTGATAATTAGTGTTTCCGTTTTATCTGAGTTCAGCTGCAAGTTGCTGTCACTCACCCCAAAGTAAATTAACTCAAGCAGTAAATTGAGGAAGACAGTTTGTAGTAATCAGTAGCTTTGACTGAGTAGTAAAGCTGGATATCATCAACATAGAAATGTTGTACTGATTATCAGTCCTAGAGGAACAGAATAGGTCCCAAGACAGAGCCATGAGGTACCCCACATGACAGCCCCATAGATTCAGACATGTTCTGAATCTAAATTGAACAAATGGAAACTTCTGCCAGAAAGATAAGATGAACATCTTAGATCTTTTGTATACTGGAAACTAGGTTTAATTCAACTGAGGTTGCTATGCAATTGGCATCCGAGTTATTTTAATCTCCTGTGAAACATTCAGACCTGACTGTCAGGCTTGCCTAATGGTTAATTTAATTCCAACACCTAAATGTCACTCTCGAAATCCGTACAAAAATCAAAACAGAGCCACCTGAATATCTCTGCACTGACAGACGCATGGCTGAGCAATTTAAATGCACAATATCTACTGATCACCAAATATCACAATGGTCTTACGTTTATGAATATGAATTGTCACATGAGGATTAATGCTGATGTTTTAACATCATTCCTGCATCTGCAGTGATTTAGTAACCTCATCAGATTTCACAAGAAATGTGATCAATTAATGGGTACACAAAGCTGACTACCCCCAAGGATGAATCATACTCCACTGAACATTGAGGATGCTACCTTTCAACCAACCTGAAGCACAACTGAAGTGTCTCTGCTAGTTTAAGACTGACACAGTTGCCTTCTTACTGTTTAGCCCCCATGTTCTTGAACTACGGAACATTTATCTTTGTACCCATGGGTGTGTTGGTCTTCATATGAGGTGTGGTCTGGCACATTGATAGCAGATCGCTGTCATGACGCAGCAAAAACTTGGTCTTCTGGTTATTTCAAGGGCAGATGTTTAAGACAGTAATACGAGACAACATACATGCATACACAACATGCACATACTGCCTGTTATGCACAGGCAGTGTTGAAAAGGTTGCTTTGTGACATGTTGTGTTGCACAGCATTGTTATGTATGTGAACTAGTTACTAATAGTTTCATAACCAGCTATGATTTTTGCTGTTTTGTTTTTTTTGTTTTTTGTTTTTTTTTTAATTGTAGAGCTGCAGCACATTGAATAATGAAGAAGGACTGAATGAGTCAGAGTTCACAGGGCTGCTGCCTATGTCAGGACTGGGTTCAGACTGGACTCCCAAGATCTGATCATAATCACAATCAGACTTACAACATACCTCTGTGTGCACCATAATAAAAGCAAAACATGAAGTTGCAATTGCTCTCGGCTTTTAAAGAGAATGGTAGATGGTGTTGTGATTGGTTTTACTGGCTATTACGACCAAAACCCTCCCATGAATAATTAAGAGATTAAGCTGAACCCCTTTGAACCATGCCACCTTTTACTCTTGTTCCTTCAAAGACTTAATCTGCCTCTCTTCAAAGCCTTGCAATCTCCTATGTTTTATTGAATAACATAGCGCACGTTGCTTTACAGATACACGCACATACACACAAATACATACATTCAAGCATATATTCACATGTGCACACTGTGCAGTCTATTCTTAAGGGAGCTATTGATTCCTGTTCCTTGCCGTATAGGCAAGATTTCCTCCAGCATTGCCGATTCTGAAGATGGCTACTTTACATATCACAAGAACAGCTTTAGTTCTTTGAATATATTCCTTGTTTTCAATCCATTTTCCCCATGAAAACCTCTGTACATGAAACAATCCAATGTTTCCCCTAGAAGTGGAGGATATTTTATTCAGCAAGTTACCTGCACAGGACACATCCATTCCTTCAAAACAATTTAAAAAGGGCAATTTCTGAACTGGGTGCCGCATGAATAATAGAAAATATGCTAATATGATGCTAGGGAACGAGGGGTTATCTTGTTTAATCCACACTGTTGAAGTGCCTCCGCTAGTGCTGCTGGCTGTTTGTGCTTTGCCAGAGGGGCCCGCCTTTGAAACTCCTAATGAAGATCTTCTACTGACAGGAGGGCTGAAAGAGTGACATCTGTTGCACTGCAAACATGAGCACATTCACAGACGTGTTAAATTGAATACATTATGCAGGATGTGTGTGGAGGTTAGCCACCCCCACCTCCTCCTCCCCTTTTCACGAAATCTGCCATGTCTCCCACTCACTGTCTCCTGTTCCCGCTCATTAATCTAATGGATAGCAAGCAGCTACAATCAATGATGTAGTCGTTAGGGATGAGCAGAACAGGCAAACTCTGATACTTTAACACTAAGGCCTGATTGACAGCGGCACAGGCATCAATATCATGGCTAATAATGATGATAAGCCTTTAATGAAGCTGTTCTGAGCAGGTACGGCGCTTAATGCAGTGCACCAGGGAGTCTTTTCACGCCAAATTACGAGTATGGAACAACAAGAGGATTTATGATCTTTGTTCCTGGATAAATAATTTGTCATGTAGGCCCATACTGTACGCACTGGTAAGTCTCAGAATCATATCGGTCACGCTTTGGGCATTTTCCATTTTCGCCATCTATTATTAACCATTTGTTTGAATTGCTTTTTCGAGTCTCGATTTACAGGCAGACAGTGTGAAAATAAAATATCTGCAGCAATAAGTACTTTAAGCATGTCTCTGTTTCTTCATTGTCGTTCATGCAAATGCTGCCATAATGGTTTCAGTTCAATGCACCAAGGTAGTGAAAGGTACATAAACCCACTTAGGAGCCACATCACATTTTGAATCATTTATAGATGGGCTGCTTGTCTCATCACAGAAAATATACTGATTCAGTTTGCCAGAGAGCTGCAGGGAGGCTTGTTGGAATATCCAAACACTGATCAAAAAACCGTTGTGTAAGAGATGGAGTTTTGAGCCAAAGATGCTCAAAACACAATAATGATGTAGTTGTTAGTTTTCAGAGCCAGCTAAATACAACAGTCCTGAAATAAATCCTCCTTACATGAGGGTTATATGGCAAAAAACACAACTATCTTGTATATTGTCCTGTGAAATGTATATAGTGTTGTATTGAATCCAAACAGGATGAATCAGCCCCATATTTCCATAGACGTCAAAGCGCTGTGAATTATATTTGTCGATTGAAACCAAACCAGTTATTGCTTTTAAGTGGGGTGGTGAAGTTTATCAATGAGCAGTTGGATGACCTTTGTGTACTGTGAGATGATTCTAATGGAGTCATTCTAACCATGTGACCCAGATAGATAGATTTTGTTGAGGGTGGTGAATTGGGTGGAAGTGAAACCTTGTGTCAGTTTCTAAACATTGTTGGTGTGTGTAATTATTCATATATTCTGCCAGAACACTAAGGTCACATCGAGCACGAACACAGAGGAGGAACACAGGGCGCAGATGATCCAACGAAGGACAATGGGAAAACACTGAGGTAAAATACACAAGGGAGAAACGAGACACAGGTGGAGCAATCAGACACAGGTGAGACACTTGAGGTAATCACAGGAAGACAAGACGGGACCTTCAAAATAAAAAAAACAGGAGCTCAACAGGGAAGAGACACAAACCATGACAATCTCGACACGTAATGATGAACTGAAATCACACATCCACTGTTGCCCATAAAGTTGGAATAGAATATATATTTTTTAACTCTTCTCATGAAATGTTTGTGACAATGTGATTTATTATTGATAGATAAAGTGTATATTGTCTCTTTATTGATCTCATCCAATCTCTGTGAAAATTACACCACAATTAATCTTTGCAAACGGTTTATTCAGGCTTAAACAAAATTGGGGGTATTGAACAACAGGACAGAGAGCTTTGTTTCAATTTTTTCAACCTTGGTCGATTTAACAGAAACATCTTTGAGGGGATTTCATGCACAAGAATATCCCATTATTAAATCATATTAAGTCCAATATTACTCTTTCAAATGTGACTCAGGCACTAATATTGAGTGTGGTCCCCCCTGACATGGATCAATGTGTTAAGACATCATGGCATACTGTCCAAAAGCATGAATTCATTTCACTTGGGTAACTGGGACTCAGTATGTAAGCAGTGCACATGGTCAGAGGTGATTACTGATGTGCATAAATAGGAATAAAAAGGAATGGAAAGGAATGTGTCAGAAAACAAAATTCTTTATGGGCAGCAGTGTATTTACAGTAAATACAAATCTGTTGTCAGATCTCTACAGGCTTTGCTCAGTATGTTCTATCAGACAGGAAGGGATGGGTCTGATGGTTGACCTTCAGGCAGGTTCCTCCCATCTCTGCAGATGGTTCCCCCCTGCGACCCGTGCTTTTCTTGCCCAGTTACTGAGCCAACATTTTCTTCCATTTCACAATTACTGAGACCACTGCGCTCCTGGGAATATTCAAAGTTTTAGAAATGGTTTCATACCCCGGCTTTGATCTATGCCTCACCACAATTTCATCAGAGGTCTACAGAGAGATCCTTGGGCGTAATGGCTTGTTTTTGCCCTGACATGCAGTGTGAGTTGCGAGGTTTCATATACACAGGTGTGTGCTTTTCCAAACTATGTCCAATCAATTCAGTTTGCCACAGGTGGCACCAAACAATCCAGACACATCTCAAGGATAATTAGAGCAAACAGGAAACACCTGACGACAATCTGGAGTCCTGCTGAACATATTGTAAAAGAGAGATTTTCAGTATTCCATTATTAATTCAGCAAACATTTTGAAAACCACGTTTTCATTTTGTCATTATGAGCTGAGAGACTCTAACTGAGTTTAAGATGAGCAGATGAAAATATTCCTTTATCTTTTAACCAGCATTCTTCCTGCATTGCTTCACCTGAACAAAGCTGCTGTGATGATTGTCACAGCTTGTACAAGTCTACACTGAGGCCGAGGTGGAAAGTAACTGTGTTTAAAATATTTGCACTTTAAGTGTATTTCTTTTGGAAACTTGAAACTTTTCTGCACTACAGTTAAAACAAATATTCTACTTTTGACAGTACTCTTATTTTGAAGCAGAACCATTAGTCAGTGGAGTGAATTTTCTTTTATTTTGAAAATCTAATGGACCATATGCTATGCTCATCACAAGAGGAAAAAAAACACTGTCAACAAACTCCTCCACTGTCAGTCATGTTGTGCTGCTGCAGTCTGTCAATGTCTTAACGATGTTACATCAGATAAACATGAGACAGAAGATTCTTCACGGGACCAGGGTCTTATCGAAAATCCAGTGTTTGAAATTTTAGAAATAAAGTAATATTTGAAGTGTTTACCAAACAACTTGCCTTCGAACTTGAGAAAACATGTTGAGGTATATACTGACTGCTTGCCTCCAGATCTTGGTGAGGTGAGGGAGAGGTCACGGCAGCTGACCCCAAAAATCAGCACAGTTTAAACACAGATGACAGCGTAATTGCGAAGTTTGAAACTTTCCCTATTCTCTCTCTCTCACAGCACGTTCCACCACAAAAAAAGCATTGAAAATACTGTGGTTATCCAAAATCTGGTTTCCGGTGTTGTCAGTGTGGGACAGGAGGTGGAAAGACAGGAGCAAGCTCTTCTCCTGTACTCCTCTGGAGTCTGAGCTACCAGCGAGGCTTAATAATATCCCAGAGGCACACATGAAACACTTTCTCCACAGTGGTTGTTTACTGAAGAGTGTGTTTGAAGTTGAGCTCAAGATGTCTTCATTTTCTGTTCCAGAGGAATGTTCCATTGGGGGGAAATTGTAATTCAGATAGAGGAGAGGAGTGCAGACGAAAAAAAAAAAAAAAAAAAAAAAGACGTGACCCGGGCCATGGTTGATATGTGCCGCATTTTGCTTCTGCACTACAGATAATTCAAGACAGGATATTGAGTATAGACTCATCTGCCACTTTCATATTTTCATGGTGTGATACCATCAAAATCTACTTAACTGCACTGAACAGTGAGCTTAAAAACCCCTTCAAATTAAGAAATGCCTGCTGTCGGCGCCAGCAGGGCCATTATTTATTCATATCACTCAGCCTGCTCAGCACACTGCTCTACACAAGCCTTGCAGTTTGGAAGTAGAGCTGTTAATGTCCAGTTCCTCTTTCTACCAAGCTCTCTAGATGTTTGGATGTTGATGGTTGGATTATTGATCTGTCTTTACACAGAGAGATAACATGTCAGTTGTCTAGCTTGGAGAAGGAATGAACAAAAAGTGACACGTGTCTACTAATCCCCTGGATCAGCTCCTGAAAATACTCACCAGCTGGAATGTTTCCACTTTGGAAACTTTTGTCTTATTTTATACATATAAAATCTGACACGTCAGTGTGATCAATGCAGAATGAGTTATATCCAATCCGATATCTGTCAATAAAACCAAAATGAAAGCTGATGAAATGTGTAATCCAACGAATGTATTCAGCGATCACTCCAAAAATGATTTTAAATACATTTTATTTAACATCACCTTCCCAGGGCGGCACAGTGGTGCAGTGGTTACCTTCATAGAGAAAAGGCCTATACTTCAGACCTGCTTGTTGTTCTCTGTGTGGAGTTTACATGTTCTCCTTGTCAGTGTGAATATCCTCACATCCTCCCACAGTCCAGAGACATGCAGGTTAGGTTAATTAGTGGCTCTAAAACTGGCCATAGATGTGAATGTGTGATAATGGTTGTTTGTCTGTGTAGGTCAGCCCTGCAGGGTGCACCCTGCTCTAACCCAGCGTCAACTGGAGCTGGCCTCAGCCCTCCTACGACCTTCTGTGGATAAGCAACACAGATGATTTTTCCACACGAAAGGAAAAAATGTCTATGTAGTTTGTTAGCTTGTAACTGGCTGTAGCTGACATAATGTTAGCGCTCGTGCAAAAGCTGACTCTTGCTCTCTCTTTTGTTTTGGGTTTATTTAGCACCACTCCTTCTATAGCTCATGTATAATATAAAACTCTGGATTTCTGTCATTAATTCACTGTTGTTCAATGTGGATATAATTCTGCTAATCAAAGTGTTTCCTACTTATTTTGTTCCTGACATGTCTAAATATCATTACATAAAATAAAACACCATGTGGACATGTTAACAGGATATTAAAACAGGACCTGGGGTGGATTTGGACTCATGTAAAGTTGTGGAGCCATAAAATTAGCTTGTAATGTCATGATCTCATTGCACAGAGAACCATGTGTCCAAAACAAGTTTAAGTAAGAACAATGGGTCAAAGTTGATCCAGAAAGTGGGTCTGCACAGCATTCTTCTCCCATAATATATTGCAAATATTATTAGGGTGAAAAATTGGCCAGTTTCTAGTTCCATATCTAATTTATTCCCCAATTAATTTGTAATTGAGTGAAGAAAAAATGCTACAGGAGCCTGTTTTGTGCATTTATTCCACTCCAAATTCATGTTTTTGTGGCTGACATAAAGGCAAATGCTGCTTCACAAAAGGCCTGTGATCAGGATGAGCACTGAAGTCTTTACTGGGCGTTGAGTGACAGAAAATTCAGCTTTGACGCACGACAGACTTGATGAAAGACGAGCTGGCAAACTGAATGCAGTCAGGAGGAGCACTCCAGTTGCTGCTTGTTGAAAAATCGTTGATCTGACACCAAATGAACTCAAAATAATTACTCACAGGCACAGAATACAATGAGCCATGATAGATGAAAAATAGCCTGCACGTACACATCAGTCATTACAGCATTAGGGACGTTAATAGTTGTCTATCACTCTTACCCCCTAAGACTAGAATTTCTTCTTCTTCTGGAGGAGCTCAGGTCTCTCTGGAGGAGCTTTGGCTCCTTTGAAGTTTTGAACAATAGGCCTGTAAACTGATTATGTTGTACCATAAGGAGTGTGGGTAATACACTTTGTGCCTTTGTTTCTTAAACAATTTTAACTTAGGTTGAAAGAATGTCTGATCATCTGTCTGTCTGTGATTGTTACTGGCAACACTGTGTTTCAAGATCTCAGGTATAAAAGTGGTGAGTTTTATTTATGCCCCTTTTCCACTACACAGTTGCAGCTCTACTCGGCTCGGATTAGGTCCTTTTCCATTACAGCTGAATAATTCGGAGTACCTCTTCAATGTGGACAGGGTCGTCATAGCATGGCTGCTACGGTCGCATCATCTTGCTCTCTTTTTTTGTTCCTCTCCTCAGCTCCAAACACACTTATCTGCACCTCGATTACAGACCATGGTGTGGTTTTCCACACAGCAGTCATTTAACTCACGTGAAAGAATAACAAGAGTGAAAGTACAGATCAGTGGGCGCTGATGCTGGTGTGTTTTTAAAAATAGTGGGTTTGATTCTTGTGTTGGACGTCGTGCTGGTGACTCTTCCAAGGACACCGCTCTGGCCATATAGTTGACTTCTAGCTCACTCTCTTTCCTTTTGCACAATCATCATCACTCTTTTTGAGTTCATCATGTATGAGAGCTGATTCTTGGCCATTTGACAGCTTTGCTCTCTGGTTTATTTCTGCTCTAAAACCATTGAGAAGATCTTGTGATCTATGATCCTATGACTTGATTCCAGTCCTAATGAGTTTTCCGAAACTGCAGAAGTTTAAAACTTAACTAGTAAAAACCTCACAGAGAATAACTACAGACAGTTTTTTGGAGTGGCACTGCCAAAACACTCCCCGATTTCCTTTGTGCATTGTATTGTGGAAGAACAGCGTTTATTAATAGCATGCCTGTAATGTTTGAACACACACAGGGACTGGTGGGGTGGTGGAAGCTAGAGGCCTAAGCTTGTTTTTGAACTAACAGAGCAGGACAGGCACATGATCCAATCAAAACTACAACCAAAGACTGAGCTGGACATGGTAAACAACAACTGGAGGGATGATGAACCTGCACAGGCACAAGCAGACAATAGGTTGGCTTGGTTCAGGTAGCAGAAAGGTAAGGACCGGAAAGAATAAGGAAGCACATGAATGGCTGAATTAACACAACTCCTCAACAGGCAGAAAGAATAAGCCAACTGAGTACATATAAAGGGAAGGAGAGGAAACAGCAGGGAAACAGGTAATGAGGGATGGTTGGTGTTTGGTTTGGTTTGTCCATCTGAAATAACTGCACAGCACAGTCATTGTTAATGGCTAAGCATAAGAGGTAAAGACAGACTCATGAGATGTAATAAACTTGTGACCCCCCACACATGCATACCTCTGTGAAGCCAGCTGGCCAGCCCACTGCAAACAGCATGGGACTCTGTTTTTATCTCATTGGTGCTGCTGGACTCATCGCTGGCCTACAGGTCGACCGGCCCACTGGGAAAACTCCCACTACTCCAGATGGCCAGTTTGCCACCGGGCCTGACTAATTACAGCATCTACTGTGTGCATACAGTTAAAAAAAGGACATTGATTTGGCATAGTAATTTGCTGGATCAAAATGAGATGATTAGCATAGCAACACAGGCAGGATCACACTTCTAACGTGAGCGATGAATTTTTAAAAAATGAAAATGAAAATTGTCCAGGGGATTAAAGGGTTGGTTCACCTAAAGCTACACATATCTTTATGAAATGCATATCTTCATATACATAGCTGCTCTAAAGTCCTGTGTTTTGCAAGTAAGTCTGAAGTGTTAACATGAAATCCCAGTAGTGCCAAGTCAAGTGTTACAAGCTCCAAGTTCAGACCATATCATCTCCCACAAGTACCAGATCAAAGTCTGAGTCCCACGTCTTGTCTGAGTGAATCATTAAAAGTCCAAAGTCAAGTCTAATGGCCTATTTTCCATCGACTCGACTCCACTCAGTTTTGGTCATTTTCCATCACAATACATAGTTCCTCCTCAACGTGGGCAGACACGTCATAGCATGGCTGCCCTCTCGTTCCAAGGTGCCACATTCCAAGATGCTCTCTTTGGATCCTTTCGTCAGCCACCAAACACACTTGTCTGCACCTCATTGATGGACAACTGTGTGGTTTTGCGCTGTTGCCTGTGTGTTTCTAAAGACATGCTGGGTTTCATTCTTGTGTTTTACTCATGACTCCTCCAATGACACTCACTCACTCACATTTTAGTATTGGCTCAGTTCGCTTGGAACCTTGCCAGAGGCGATACCAAAAAAAAAAAAAAAAAGTACAAGGTACCAGGTACTATCCCCAATGGAAAATCAAAAAAAGGAATAGGGCTATAAGTGAAGAACAACAGGTCCTGAGTTATGTTCATATCATGTCCAATAACTCCCAAGTTAAATACAAATCAAGGCTAACAAGTCCATGCAACTGATACACTGCTCGATGAGTGAACATTGAGTTCAAGTCACAGCCTCTAAGTCCAAAGCCAAGTGAAATATGAGTTAAGAAGAAGCTGAACAAATTCCAACTTCAGTCCAAAGTTCCACTCACCAAATTTAATGCCATTTTACATTTTAAACAGCAACACATTGATGAGAACAACACAAACAAGCACAGCTTTGGTTTCCAATATGTTTCATAGGATTTAAAACAAGACAAACAAGCCTTGGTGTGTTAATCATGTCACAGTTGATTAAGTAAGTATCAGTAAAGGTAAGAAAGACAACATGAGTTAAGAAACTTTTTAACAGATGAGGTCAATACATATGTCAATGCAACTACTAAATAGTGAAAATGACTTTGCATTTCACTGTTAACGACTTGCATCATTACACTTTCTGTAAGATTCCAAAACAAGCATTAGATTGAGTTTACTTTGGCAGCTCTGTTGAATGGTTATCAGAGCCACTCCAATAAAAGCCCTATTTTTACTCACATAAGCACTAATTAAGATGGCCATTGAAGCAACAAACACAAAACAAACTCAGAGCACTTGTTATCTCTGGAGGTATTGAATGTGATCAGCATTGTGTGTCAGAAAAGGGTGTTTTGTCACTGCGTTGTGCGTTGTTGGCCATGTGATGCTAACAGGCAGCAGGTCTTTGAGAGCGGACTGAAAGGCTGCAGTTTTTTTTTTTGTTTTTTTTTTCATAGGGAGGGGATAAGACAGAGGTCATTGCCAAGAGTGGCCTCCGTGGAGTGTGAGGCGTCCTGGCAGCCTCTCCAAAAGGACTGGGGGCCACTGATTAAAGACAACAAGAAAGGCTGGATATAGGAGGGGATGAGAGAAGCAGTCAAACTGTCAGCGTGGTCATAAAATAACTACTGCAGAGGCAAAAGGACACCACTCACTCACTGACAGCTCTCTCCGTCTTTTTCCCCTCGAGGTGAGCTGAAGGAGAGCGGCGACCTCCGAGCTCCGCTTTGTTGTCGGTACTGACACATTGAATATTCTCAGTTTGCAGCCATTTCATCTCATAGCCAGAAAAGCCCCCCCGCCACCGCCACTTAACCATCCTGAAACAAAGCAGGAACCTCCTCTCTCATTCAGAGCATTACGTCTGTGTCTATTTCACAAAGGTCAGTGATGGAGTAGGAACGCTGCTCTCCTCCTGCTTGTTGGAGAGGCTTTGATGTGTGTGTGGGGGTGGAACATCAAACATTAAATGGTAAAATCAAAGTTGATGAAATAATAACTGAACTGAAAAATGTGTGCTAAAAATTTCACTTTGTTCCAAATAATCTTTTATGGTACACACGGTTTTCTTGATGCTGTTAAATTAAAATTCAATTTGAACCTAACCACAAGTTTATATAGTGTTTTGTTACAGATCTGGTTGACTCATACTTTTTTTTTTTTTTTTTTCGAACTTTACTTAACACTTTACATCTAAGAGACTCAGAGTCTGTTGTATAAATGTTAGTATACTGTATAGTTTAGATTACTGTGGTTATAAATCAGGTCTAGGTTCTGTATTAATACTTCTCAAACCCTCAGTCCACAGAGACATGCACACAGCCTTCATTCACAAACTGAGCCTTAAAATGAGTTGTGAAGACTTCTGTCAATTTGTGGCAATAAAAATCACCTCCCTCTCGGCCATGCCCCAAGCCACATGTGTATAATGTAAGACCTTTAGTGTTTTGCAGCTTTGTCTCTTTCTCCCATTCTGCCATACATTCTGATGTATGATAAATGTCAGTAAAGTTGTATATTGAGCTGACATATCTATCACCTGTGTATGTATGTATGTATGTATGTATGTATGTATATATATATATATATATATATATATATGCAGTAAACAAGCACAGGCAAGTGTCTCAAAGTAAAGAAAATGTGTTTCCAATGTTGAAATCCCAGCACTGCCTCCTCCTTAAGTGCAACTGTGATGATAGCAAATATACTGTGCATAGATTCAATTGTGATAAATATATGATTTACATAATCGTAGGTCAAAATGCATGGTAAGTTAAGGCATAAATTTACCACAATGCCTGCGCTCTGCAATGGCTAAATGAAAGTTTAAAATGTCCAATATTGCCACAGGTAGGTTTAAGGTCAGTGGTTGGCCAGAGCAGTTGCTGTTAGCAAGTGAGTTAACGCTGGAGTAAAATACCAAAGGGTAAGTGCCACGTATAAAACAGCAGGTTTGACAAAATGTTTCCTGTTAATTGACATTAGCGGATGCTGAACCTCCAGGTGTGGCTGAACCCCCACTGTGGGAAAAGTAGCAACTGTGATGTAAACAAAGGTGAACCAAAAAAGGCCCTGTTCAGGCCTGTGTTAACCTGTTTGTCTGTTCTCCCCTCATTTTAAAGTGTGTCTTGTACACTTGTGTGCAAATAAACATCAGTAGATAATGTGTCCAGTGTGGCCTCGGTGCGCACTGCCAGGCCACTGAGACCACCTCAGTGTGGCTTGGCTGCATTGACACCTGTATTTACAGTTGACCACTGTCTGACAGGTCAGTTGGTCTTGTATTGTCATTTACATTGTGCACACTTGATGTATTTTCTTAATTAAGTTGTGTCATATGAAATACAGAAATCAAGATCATGAAGTATTATTCCATCATAGAAGCACTGCAGTGTGTACAGTGGCTTTATGCACACCCACATACTGTATAGTCTGCAATAAAAGATTCACAATAAAGATGGTGAACTAAACATCTTTCTTTTTAAACATGGCTGCGCAGCCTGGCTCCACTTGAGGCTCTAATGGGTCAAACGTGATATCCCTCCGCAGTAATGAGAGCCTGTCAGGTTGTTGGAGTGCACACTAGTCTTGAAAGCATGGCATCGAATTCATCATTCTTTTCACACCCTCCTCCATCAGCTCCCTCCAACTACCATGCAGTGTAATATCAACACAGCGCACCTCTACCATTGCACAATATATCTTCATTTTTAATTCTGTCCAAGTTGAGGCAGAAGTTTCCAAAGTGCCCCTGTTGCCAGATCCATTTCCTACCAACAGGTTAATGTCATTCAATCTTAGGAGATTTATCAGCTCTCCTCACTCTTTTGTTCTAAGTCACGTTCCTTCAATACATATAGAGGGACTCCAGAAAGAGAATAGCTGCTTTTGAGCCTCAGCCAGTGTTAGATGAGATGATTGATGGATGCTGGTCTGTGCTGGGAATACCAATGGCAGGGTTTGATTCCTTCTCCCGTTGGGAAATATGAGGACTTTAGCTTTCATGACAGAGGACATGCAGAGGGAGCTCCAGGAGAGGGACACAGAGTTAGAGGGATGAAGGAATTCCCCCAGTGCAGCTCAGGGATGGACACAGATGTCAGGGTGGGGGGGGATAATGTCTGACCTAAGAACAAATTGTACACACCAGTTGTTTGCAAGATATCTGTATGAATCATGCATTAGTGTTGTACATGTCTAATTCAATATTACACTGAAGTTTCTGCTAAACAGATAATATGTTAGTAAAAGTTTCTGTTCATGGTATATTTATTTGTGCCTATAGACAATAGAGAATTTATTGCATCAATATCAAAACACACATAGGTCCATTTTCTTCTGTTAAAAGGAATAAACTTTGCATTTCTATCATGTTTGAGCTCCTCCATAGCTTTAACTCAATATCTCTCATATATCATTTAATGAGCTGTAATCAAAATGTTCAAGAACAGTTGCTTTTTATTTTGAGTAGCCAGGCTGGTTCACAGTAAATGTATAAACACAGTATTTCTGCACTCATTGCAATGGTGAGCACACCATGACTCCTGACGTACAAATGGAATTAGAGCTGTGGAAATGGACATTACTGAATGAATGAAGAAAACACATAAATGTGGAGAACGTTCTGACCTTGATTCCATTAGACATTAGAAATAAGACCCTGTCTGTTCCAAATAAAAGCTGGCTTTTTTGTGCTGTTGAAGTAAATAAAAATTGCTTAAATGTCTTCTAAGTCTTTTTGTCCTTGCTGGCTATAGATCCAGTCGCCAACAAGCATTGCACACACTTGAGGAAATATTGAGGGGTGGACAGACATTATCACACCGGTTCAACGCCTTGATAATTGACTCACACGAGGTGACAGCAGTGTGTGCAAACCTGTGCGCTTCATCGCTGCGAAGTCACTGCTGATGTCAAACTAGGAGACAGAGCCCCATTTTATTTTCATTGCAGCCTCCTCCAGCTTTTGTAATCACCCCTCCACTCACCTGCTGCGCCCACACTCCACCCTGTGAAGAGGGGGAGAAAGATTTTGATAGGTTGCTTCCCACCGTACCCAGCATGGCCAGTGGAGAGACTTGTGGGGCCAGTCAATACAGTGTAAAGGCTCCATTTAGCACTGACATGCCTGTGAGACAAAGCCTCTGGAGTGAGTGGAGCGAGAGGCGGAGGGGGTTCCTGAGATACTAGCCTCTGACAGAGATGGATGGTGTGAGGCTCCACAGCCAGCAAGGACAAAGGGACACCCAGCCTCGTTGGCCTCCTCCGTCCGCCTGCCCAGAACCAACACTTTCCCTCATGGGATCCTCAGTGGAGGTGAAAATGAAATTACTGCAGAGCCAGTGCGCTGGTGAAGAAGGAAGAGAAGAAGAAGGAGGAGGAGGAGGAGGAGTAGGTGGAGGAGGAGGAGCGTGAGGAGCCAGAGCATTTTGCTGATGAAGTAGCGTCTGATTTTCTGACACTGTGCGTTTTGTCACCACAGCAGAGCAACTGAATAATTCATCACAGGAGATCCAGCAGAGCAAGTCTAGAGCTGTCCGTTACACACGTTTCTCCCAATGGCTGATGGGAGAGGAACTGCTGAGCGACACTA
Source organism: Caranx ignobilis (assembly GCA_021432705.1). NCBI lineage: Eukaryota > Metazoa > Chordata > Actinopteri > Carangiformes > Carangidae > Caranx > Caranx ignobilis. The sequence goes on along the minus strand of MU269984.1, from coordinate 7,741,304 downwards.
CCCGCCTTCTTTGATCTTTAATCTAGCCACACAGGAGGGAGGCTTCACTATCAGGAAGGAGCTGCACTGACAATTACACAACTCATCCTATTTTCACACAGTATATACATATATCTATGTGTGTGTGTGTGTGTGTGTGTATTTATTTATTTACACTTTTCCTTCTTTCTGGGGAAGAAAGTTCACATCATTCTCTTTATCATTTGATGAAACAATGAATTACCCATGATTCCTCTCACTGTTTGTTTTTTGAAGTGTCCTCCTTTAGCAGAATATACTTCTCTCAGGCATACAGTCCCCTGGCACTGCGCTGAACTTTTAGTTTACAGCCCCAGATTTGTAAGAATGCTGTTATGTAGGCTGGCTGTGGCCAATAGTCACCACCACCTCCCACTAAAGTTGTGGCACATTTCAAAGTCCCAGCACAAAAAAAAAAGAAAAAAAAAACTGAAAGCACACAAACAAGAATCTTTTGAGAGGGTACAAACAACAGTTTAGCACATTTCGTGTCACAGCATCCTTCTAGTGTTAGGTGGGATAAATGTCATCAGACTTTTTGCAAAGAAGAATTGCCAAGGAACTCCTCCTCTCCTCTTTCTGCAGTCATTACTGTCTGCTTATTATTCTAAGAGCTCTTTAGAAACATGACACATATGGCGTGTGGGGCTTAGTGTTGTGGTTAACAGTTATCTAAGGCTTTTTAAGGCAAACCACAAGTGTAATTTGGTTTAATACCCACTTCCATGCACTTTAATGAAAATATCCTAATGTGTTTTCAATATTATTTAAAATTCAACTTTTAATGAGGGAATTGTAATTGATTTTTTTTCCTGTCTTCTCCCAAGCAACAACACAGTCCATTTCCTGAGCTACTGCTCAATTAACAATGTGAATTTTTAGTAATGCTGTAAGCACAGAAAGGCAGAAGGACAGGAGAAACTGTGAATTTTAGAAAGGAGCTATTCTATTGTGTTCCCATTGCTACCGAGCTAAATATTAGTATTTGCAGCTGTTTACTTGCAACTGTTCGTCTCCAGCAGTGGAAAGCAATGATTTTAAGTCTTGTTTTGCTTCCATGTCTATCACTTATTTTATTCCCCTGAAGTTAGCATGCCAATCAGCTAGCCATGGTCTGCCTCATCACTTTCTAATACCGACTCACTGAAGCCTCTAATCTGCCCTGGAAGATGTGGCGCTGCACAGAGGGTGTATTACAACCTCTTGTCTTGGCTGAAGCTCTAGTGAAGAGAAAATGACCACCATCCATTCCCAGTCACACATCAGGTTCAGAGGCAGAGAAAAAAAGACCCTTTAAAGTTTTCATGATGACCAGGTAAACATAACGGGGGACTGATGGATTATAATGCCCCCTCAGTGTTTGTTAAAGGGATAATTCTGGAAAAGATCACACACTGGTTGAAAATGCAAATACTGTGTTGTAGGAGATTTGCAGGTAAATTCCGATAACATTTCAGAAAACAAGTATGTCTGCCCATGTGAATCTGTGGATTAAACCAGAGGTCACAGATCTGTGTGCATGTATGTATATCATGGCTGATTCAAAGGCAGAGCCCACACCACAATGTGAATTCACCGAGTCAAAGGCTTATCTATTAGCATAATTGAACCTAATGACCACATGTTAGTTCAGTTCAATTAGGCTATGAAATCAGTGTTTTCCATACATGTATGTATGTGTTCAAGCTCTCCGCTGTATTGACATTGACCGCCATAAATATTTTCTATTTTGTTTACTATTTCAAATAGGTGAAATATTATTTCATTGATTCACCCAGACCCTCTGTGCTCCTTTCTCTGTCTCTCTCACACAAACACATTGACAACAGGCTGTTTATCAAAAGGAGTGTGGGTGTGCGTGTGTTGGGAATGTGCTCACTGCCCATTCACAATAAGCAACCCCAAACAATGTGACTCAGTGCAACCGTATACATTTTATTTGTTATACAATCCTTATATATGATACTACATAGTGAATGAAGGACAGAAAAACATTTTTATGGTATAATAAATGTTTATGAGGTAAAAAATACATCTAGAACTTGACACAACTCTGACCTTAAATGACTCTGCAACAAGTGTTGCCAAAGCTCTGCCACATCCCTCCCATGTTCTGTGGCTGCTTATCTTCCTTGAAACATTGTCTTATCTTCACAAAACCTGTTCAACAGTCTGTGTTGGTGCTATATAAAACAAAGCTAATGTCACCCTGAGACCTAGCCTTAAGAAAATAATAACACTAATCATCCAGAGACACACAGAAACAAGCTTGTGACTGCTCTGAATGCCAACTCATTGTCAGAGAAATGCTGCTTTGTGGATAATTAGCCATTTGCCTTTAGAAAATATTAAGACAGGTCTCCACCTAGGTCTTCCAGTTGTCTTCTAGTCTTCCATAATTTGGTAAAAGATTGCAAGTACGATGACAAAAGCAGTGAAGTAATGCTAAAAGCTACTTTTGATTTAGTGTGTTCACCTTTGAGGATGTGTAATTTAAGCAGGCTTACATATCTGCCGTCTCAATTAGGAAGAAATAGTCCCATATTTTCCAAAGAGCTCCACATAATAAATCTGACCATGTCCAGTATGTAATGGCTGTGAAAAAAGAAAGTGAAGATTCGAACTGGAAAGTGAAGCGAGAATGGAGTTTTAAATCACCCTCCCATAATTTGGGAACAAGCACACCCATAAAATTATGAATAATGTGAGATGTGATTTTCCTCACTATTTGACGTTTCACACTGCACGGCCTGTTAAAGCCAATGGCTTGTGGAGGAGTAAATGTACTGTACTCTACCATGTGTCATCCATCTCCTCCAGGCTTTGCAAGTTTGTATGCCAGCTGTCCACAAATCTTCCCCTATCACACTCCATCATTTGTCACTTCTCCCCAGTAAAAAAGAAGTTGAATGGCATCACGCAGCCCACAGTGTCAGCTGAGATCACACTCTATGTGTATGAGCAGTGCCGGCACTCACAACAGGTCACCCACCAGAGACATCTCATTTCCCAGCAGTGAGTCTCAGAGTTGGGCGCATGGTTCCCTGCCATCGTGGGCCATTTCAGAGAGGGCAGACTGAGTGACCTCACAGTAGACTGCCTGGCGTTTTGATAAGGCCTGCAGGAAGATGAGCAGCACCGCTCCTCCACTCCTTCACCGTGGATACAGACTTGCCGCATACATGTTTTCCTACTCCCTGAGGCAAGCACACGTCTGCTGCGGGTCACATGAGTGATCAAAGACACAGTGGGGTGGCCCGGAGCCACCGGTGTCTCCTGACTGCAGGCTGGGTGATGGAAAGCAGAACCAACAGGTGGGCACCAGACAGAGCAGGGATAAAAAAGAGCTTTGTCTGAAAAACAAGATGGAGGCACGCAAAGGGGCTCAAGGGAAAACAGAGAGAGGAAAAAGAAAGCTGAGAGAGGCAGTGGCAAATCAACAATGTAAAAATGCTCCAAAAATAGACATCAAAAACAAAACACAAAGAGCAGTGAAGGCGACAAGTGTGCATCAGTAAAAACCATAAGGAGGAATTGGCTAAACCGATGAGTCAGAAACAAAACACAGGTATTTATTCTTCAAATGGATAAGTAGGACAAGAAGTTAAAGTTGAGGCAAGAGGAGTTTAACTGTGATACAAACTGTTAACATGATGATGGGGAAGTATTTACCTTTCAGACAGACACCTGAATGAAAGAGATGTTTTGCACAATTTCCTGCGCTCTCCCTCATGCTGGAGGGGCAGGCTTCCAGGGTGAGGTGTTCTCTCTGTAGTCTTTTGTCCTTTTAAGAGCTGATCAAGCTGTTTTACCTGAGAGTTCGCTGATCTCTACAGAGGGTGAGGAGAGAGAGGAGGGCAGAGGAGAAAGACTTAAATACTTAGGCTGGGTTAGTGTGTGTGTGTGTGTGTGTGTGTGTGTGTGTTTTGTGTCTGTGTTCAGTTATTTCTCCAAATGTATCAGAACTGTTCACCTTATGGTTGCCTTTCTTACATTTATTTCAAATTAAGTTTCAGCCTTCAACCCATGATATTAACAGTGGTTAACATGAATGTGGATACTGAAGTCACATTCTCAATTGCTGTATTCTGTGCCCCCATCAAATAAAGAGTAAATGGAAATACATACACTTTACTAATAGTTATAATGACACACTCTGTATCCATGCATTTGCTACTCTGTTTAGCTATTTAACTTATCAGGATGTTGCCTCTGGCAGACCAGTCTGAGAGCTGCAGTCCAGTTTATTTTATTGTCTATTGAACAACAACCCTGTGATACTTCACGAAGTTGGAGAGCATCAGTAGACTGCTTAACAAATCTATATAACCTGGGGGACATAGTACATGCCTCTGATTTGGCATAAGGATCATATGAAGCCTGATGGATGTTGGCACCTCATCTGATCCTTTAGACAGATGAAACTAGAATGAATGAATCTGGATCAGATGTAGTCCAGCATGTTTGGTCTGGACCCAGCCAGGACCACCACAGTGGCTGCACATTGCCGACTGTGAAAGCTGGAGGTGGGAGTGTGTTTGATGGGAGTGTGTTTGATGGGGCTGCATGAGTGCAAAAGCTGTAGGGGAGATGACATTTATAGATGGCACTATGGCTGCAGGTTTGTAAACCCAAATACTGAATGAAAGGACGACTCCCAGACTCAGGGCATTGAACAACATGACTGATCCCAAAAACACGGCAAGAAACACACAAGAGTCTGTAAAGAAGAAAACTGTAAAGGTGAAAACTGTGTCTTGGTCCAGTCTGTACCTGGACTTGAATTCAGTAATAAAAATAATAATAATAAAAATAAATAAACTTTGGAGTGTTTTAGAGAAAAGTCCTCCAGCAAAGAGCAGCTGAGGAGAAGCAAAACATCTCTGTACAGATTTTTGCTGGACTTGTTCAGGAGCATCAAATCTGTCATTAAAGTAAGTGTGGACAAACAAAATGAAAGGGTTTGTGTGGTTCAATTATAGTCAAACATATATGTTGTTTTCAAATTGACTTCCTCGGGCTGAGTATTTCTAAAACCCTTACTGAAAACTTGAAACTGCATCAGTTGTAATGGAAATTAGATTTAGTGTCCCTGCCAATGAAAAAGTATGTTTTGAAATAGGATATTGCTCTTTTAACGTGATGGATTGTATTTAACTTATAAAAGACATCTTTATGTTGTGTTACAGTTAACACGTAAAAAAGTAAAAGACACAATGAGATGACAGGCAACACGGAGAAGTAAATACACACAGCATTGTTTTTTTTTCTTAGTGATCACTCAGTCAATCAGCACCATTCAGAAATGTAGGTCTTGCTGTACTGTTGTAAAAAAAAAAAAAAAAAAAACACGTCTAATGTGTTTACTCTCATCATCACAGTAGCCTTGTGCAAAAACAACTTAACATATCCTTGAATGTAGGATGGAACTTAGATCATGATTTAAATAACATTTGAACAGGACATATGGTGGTTATTATGCAGCCAAAACAGTTTTTATGAAGATATGTGAGAAATGTTTAGAAATGGTAAACATTTGTTCATGTTTGTTTTCTCTGTTTATCCTCCCATCTGTAAAGTAACATGACCCAAGACAAGAGGAAAATAACACAATGTGAAATTTATGCCCCTGTAATCAGAATGTTAAACAGGCCGACAGCATGTGATGAATTATGATCCAACATTCCTTCATGTCAGTAGATCTGCCAATGGAATCAAGTCTGAGATATGGGCTTTTCTCACATTCAGTAAAATAATGCATGTCACAGGTCAAACCTGTTAGTGCTCCACTGCATTGTTCCTCAGCTCAGCGTTTGGAAATCAACACCTGGCTCCAGCCTTCTATGTGATTAATGACTTATATCACAGCAATCAATACATGGAAATTAAATGTGTAAAACTCAGATTTTTCTCCACTGTGGTTGTGTATGTACATCATTGGATTGGACCTGGACTCTCTGCCACTCCTAAAATAACGTTTTTATTCAGGCAGGAGCTAAAAACTGCTGGTGGGCAGGAAGGGGAGGAAAAAGCTGCTTTGAATAAAACACTGAAGCTGAGACTGCCTGGACTCAGCTGTGATGGGAAACAAAGCACAGACCCACTACTGTTGGGCCACAATGAAAAAAAAAAATCATAACTGTTCAGAGAAATAAATAATTGCACTGCAGGACAGATTGGTTTGCACAATTTTGTTCCAAATCATTATCTTGCTGGAAGTTGTGAAAATCTTTAATATCTGCAAATTGGTTTGCTTTTGCGCCAGCTGGACTGACACAGCTCCAGCAGACTGAGAGGAACAATAGCCACAAATAGACTAATGAACATCTCTACTGCATGAAACCGGCCTTCAGTCCAGACCCAGGAAGTACAACACATCACTGATAGTATGGTGAACTAAACTGCAGGAGCACGAGCACAAGGCTCCAACCTGTGCTTTACATTGAGATTAGCAACCAGCCATATACTTAACATTTAATTCCACATTAAGCACAATTAGTTTCATGGGAACAGTATATATATTGTCCATATCAACTCAATTTATAAATGTGCTTGATTTGAATATACTGACAGTCTATCATGTCATAAATTGAATTGCAACACAGTAATTAACACCTACAGTAGAAAACATGGAGGCCGTGTGGGCCCCTGAGGGTCTGTGGGCTCTTTGATTTTAGGGTAAGACTTATAGAATGAGAATGACACTTGGGTAATATCAGTTTGCACTTGGATGCTGTGACCTGCCTAATAAACTTCACATATGGAGCTTGGGTAGTTGCGAATGGTAGATGCAGTGAGAGTCCAATTAAATAAGCGAGAGACTATGGGAAATGTAGTATGTAGTGTTTTAACCCTGCAGGTACTAAATGTAGTCTGTTGTTCTGATTTTCATCTGTCTTTTAGAAATATGACAATTTTACAAGACAATAATGACTACTGGGATTGAACTGGGATTGGAGGGACAACTGTTTTACATAAGCAGCCACAGTGTGCACCCTTACCTTTTCATTATTACAGCCATTGCACAAATAACAATATCAAGTGTAAACAAATGCATCTGTAGTGGTTATTAATGAAACACTAGTCTGCACTATCTGAAATTTTTAAGACCAGTCATAAAAGCTCTCAGTGTGAGATTTTACAACATTATTTCTGTCACAGTGTCTCAGGTCTTCATTAGACCCTGAGCACAGGAGAGAAGTGCAAAGCCATCTTCCTCTGGCTCCCACACTGAACAGGCGTTATTATATTACTGTATTTCATAATAAGAGCAAATCAAACAAAAAAAGACCACACTGGAATCATGTTTTATTGGAATTAAAGTGAATTAGTTTCCAACCAGTGCTGGTCCAGTCTATTGCAACATAAAAGATGAATAATAAAGTCCAGACAGCCTGAGTATTATACTATTAAAACAAAACTCAGGATTAAAATACACCATCGCTCTTAAACAGATTGAGTTTAATAACTGCTGAGGAAGGTTTCACTCCATCATTACGTAATTCGTAATCGTAATCAGTAAGAATGAGGATTAAATAATAATTATAACACATGATTTGAAGATCAATCTGTCATAGCAACATTCCTGTCTTCACTGTACTGGGATAAGATTTGCCATACATTTTCCTAAATAAATAAAGAAAAATAAAGAGCCACTCAGAGAGAGACTTCCAGACTTGTTATCTGCAGGCGACAAATGGATCACGCGGCTGTTGCGAGGCTGCATGCTGCTGGAACGGCAGCGGCTGATGGATGGAGAGTCAGGTCTGTAAGACACCAGCGCTGCCGGGGACCTCGAGTTTAGGGCATCTGCTGAACACATAAAGGAAAAGCTGGCATGCGAGTGCCCCCCCACCACCACACACACACACACACACACACACACACCACCCCACCCCTACCACCCCCCCCGGGCTCTCTAGAGGAGAGCGCCAGAACCAGATACCGGCTTGTAATGAATGTGAGCCACGACTGAGAGGAGAAGTCAAACTGCATCTGCCCCTGAGCCGCGCTCTCCTTGCACCATCACAATAATACACCCACCTCTTCTCACTCCAGTCCTTCAGGGACTATACAGTGAAGAGCACAGAGCTCAACGCTACACTCCAAATGTGTGGACAGCCAGCAGAAACACCACAGAGCTGCCCCCTCCCTTCAACCTCTCCTACATAAATAAATCCTTTAACCGAAAATTCAGGTTCAGAAGATTTCAGTTCAGAAAATGTATTTCGAATCAGCCACAATAAGTGGTTTGAACGGGGAGAGGCCACAACTCTACACTTTACAGAGTTTAGCCTGTGAGATCAGAGGAGGACTACCCCACTGTCAGCCAACAGAGTCACATCAGCACAGCTAGGTACGGCTCCCTCCTGCTGCGAGGCTGCGGCAGACACACGTCATGTCATCACTTCACAGCTACAGTGGACCAACCCAGACTGAGAAGCCTTTCTACCAGGGGCTGGTATTGTTTTCACCTTGTGAGCTTGCATGTGTATGTCATCATGGCAGTATGTGGTCCTGGACACACCTGCTGCAACAAGAACCACCACTGAGGTGGTTTTGAGTCCTGTGGCAGGTGTTACAGCTGCCTCTCACTGTGACAGCCACTGCTGTGCAAGATACAGTCATGAAACACTACAGGTGGGTAGTTCATCTTCAGCCATCTCTACCTGTATTTCCTGTCTATCTCTTATTGTTATAGTTAAGCCTAGGGCACTATGTGTTGCATGTAATTCAGTGTAAACAGCCGACAACTGCAATGTTTTGTCAATTCTCAGTTTTCCTCTAAATGATAAATGGACTCCACCTAGAGTATATTACAGATCTCTAGCAACCACTCAAGGCACATTACAGTACATGCCACAGACACCAAATCACTTGCACTAACACACGCAGACTTGAGGTTCAGTATCTTCAGTATCCAACACACTTTCTAGAGTAATTCAGGATCAAACCACCAACCCTCTGATGCTATGGATGTCTTTTATCTTGAAACTATATTTCCCATACTGCTCTTGATGATACAAACATCCTATAGATTTTGTAAGTTGAAGATGGGAGATGAAAGAGTATCCTATGTTTAAAAAAAAAAAAAAAAGGGGCTCTTTTTATTCCAAGAGCTCTTACGGAAACTTGTCCTCAATGCATTTTTATGACACTGCAAGATATTATACGGGATGCCTATGAGCAGCTGTAAGCAGTAAAATCACATATCATTGGAAAGTTGTGCTCAATCCAATCGTGAGCTCAATTTCTGACTATTTATGTTGTGGGAAAATATTCAGCATCAGTGCTGGGAATAGCATACATGATGATGATGATGATGATGATGATGATTGAAGGTGTTAGAGGGTTGAGCTTCGCCTTATACATATGGTGCCTTCCAGTCCAACTGCTAGGAGATCACAGGGCAGACCCAGAACATCATGGTGAGACTGTATTTATCAACTGGATGGATGGATGGATGGATGGACCTCAGCCAAATAATTATAATGGTTGTTGATGCCAACTTTGGTTTGTCAGTCAGTCCGCCTACAGACTGTAATATAAACAACAACATAGACAATCGACAAACATCCATGGTAAAGACATTCATGTTTCCCAGAGGTAGATGTCAGCCAACAATTTGTGACTCCCTAATTGTTCCTCTAAGTGTCACTGTAAGGTTTTGAAGCGCTGCTCTGACTGTCATCATGACATTTGGTGATTTGTGCCTTTGGTGATTCCATCTAGTAACTGTCTGATCAAAAGTGTTCAGATACAGATGTTATTTGGCACACATCAAAACTGTGTGACATTATGTTACAAAGGTGGTTGTGTTGTTTCGTATTGCATGTTAGGGTTATTATTCTAAAAGGAAAGGACCCAAGTTTTGAAACAAATTGCACAACTTCAGATCTAAGGATTAAAGTGAACATCATCTCTGCACTGCACTGGTGGTTGAAGAACAGCAGTTTGGTGTCTATTTTCATTTGCAGGGATAGATTCACCTCTTCAGATCTTATTTCACTGATCATCATTAAGGTCATCGAACATACACAACCTCCTCCTTCGCCCATACAAATGTGCAGCGGGGCAGGAACACCTACCTGAAACAACTAATGAGTGCTTCTTGAGCTTTAATGACAGAACAATCTATAATTGATGCTTCACAGCAAGAAGAAGTTTCCAGGTGGAATAAATCCACAATTTGGCTGTTAAAGATGTTATTGCTGGCTACTCCCATTTCTATTTCTCGAGGGGGAGAGGTAGTGAGAGGTATGAAGCCTTGAATAAGACCCACAAGGAGCATGGCGGGTCAGTTGGTTTGTTTCCCTGCTGCTTCAAAAAAGGTGTTGCTGTAGATTCACCTCGCATGCACCGTGTTCTCCCTGAGAAACAGCTGTGTGTGGGAGGCGGCCGCGTCCTATTTGCATTGTTGTTTCGCCGCTCCTACAAACTCCGGGCTGTACGATGTTCGTCTCCTTAGCAACAATGCAAAGTGCACAAACAAAAATCTATTGAATTTCCTCCAATGTAAGATGGATGGGTAGGAAAAGGTGGGGGTTGGAATCGGTGGTGGTGTCCAAAGTGCACGGAACATGAAATCAATATTCTACTTGGCAGACGAGTTTAGACGCTATGTTTTTTTTGCCTGTTGGCTCATCGGTCACGAGGTCAACTGTTTTAGCATCCATCACTGGTGTCTGCGTCCAGCCGCGAGCAAAGCCGAGCTCAAGACAAGCTCTAGCCTGAGGAGGAAGAAGAACAGGGTGGAGGGGAAGGGGGTGGCTCGGATGAAGCAGTGCAGGGGAGCTAAATGAGCTCACCAGAGAGACAGGTCACCTGTGCTAAATAATCACTCTTCTTCCTCTCAGCCGGTGTGGGTGGGAAGAGCCGTTTGAATGCTGCCTTCAAAGCCTCGATTTCCATTGCAGTTGAAAAAGGCACGCTTGATTTCTTTATCCTCCCTCCTCGGGCCTCCTCTCTGAGCTCTAATTGCCTGCTCCTAAACATACACCTTTTGTTGTTGCGCTGATAAAAACCACCGCTCTCCATACAAATTGCTTGTCGGGGGCAGAAACGCACATGCAGCCTAAAAAAAAAAAAAGAAAAAGCATTCGATTAATTGCCTCGTTCTTTAATTGATGTAATTGTCTTTACACAACAAACCCATGGACATACATTAGATAATGAATTGTGTTATAATTCATCAATGGAGAGCAGGGTTGGGGGGGTGGGAATATAATTTCATTAAACACTGTACTAAATAGCACAATAAATAATTTGCTAAATTGGCTTTATTATGTATCTAATTGTATCCTTCTCATAAACACAGCAGCAGAGAGGCAGTGCAGTGACATCAATGGCAGCATCCTCTAAGCCGTTTGCATTGCGCTTAATTATGATGTCGTGTGTCTTGGCGTGCTCTCTCCTTTTGAAGCCCAGTTTTGTTTTCTTCAAAATAGCATGGCATTGTTAAGCAATGTCAGAAGTGAGTGGGCTGAGAGTTAATCATTTAGAGATTGTGTGGAGATTGCTCTGAGGCTAATTTCTTTCTTCGCAGTTGGTGATTAATGTCTGGTCCGCGAGGTCATTGGAGATAAGGCCCCGGCCACTCCGTTAGCTCCCAGTGAAGATAATGCAGAGCATGCTTTATCAAGGGCACGGGAGGCGAGGGGAGCGCAGAATACTGGGGGGACTCTCCATGCATATGGCCATAACGAGATATTATCGCCCATCAAGCAGCACAATCAATTACCCCATCCCTGCAGGACTCCTCGTGGTTGGAGAGGGAAGACAGAGGGCACGTTATATGATAGGAAATCTTTACGAATTCTCTCGTGCTGCTGACCTGCCTTTCCTTAGGGGTGTTTTGAACAAAGCCAGGGGGAAAAAAAACAAAAAACAAAAGCTGTAGCAGAAACTCTCTCTTAGTAAAGGCCTTAGGGTTGATGCATGTTGAGTCATCAGCATGAAAAACTGGACTTAAGCAAAAAAATAAATAAATAAAAATAAAATTATGGAATAGGCATGATTAACTCTTGACTCTTGATAGGATTTCTCTTATGTCAGTATGGAACAAAATGCGAGCTGGTGGTTTTGTCATGTATAGAAAAAAAACAAACAACTTGTTTAAAAATTATAAAGCATGAGAAAAAAAAAGAAAGGGCATTTACTATTCATTAGAGAGAGGAACCCAAGAACTATGTCAACATCTACTTGTTAGATGCTTAGAGAGCATGAAAACTGTCTTTAGCTTGGAGATTTTAAAGTAAAAAATCCTACATAATTCAGATTTTCTAACCATGGATGAGAAACCAACAATATTGTCTCTGTGTTCCCAAGATGGTTGGTGTTGTGTGGTTAGTGCTGAACTCGCAATAACATTAAACATATGTGACAGTATTGGAACATCAAGATGATGATTGTCCTGACTAAAAACAGGACAATCATCTAAGGCCAAACAACAGTGGCTTTGGAAAGGCCTCTGCAGGCTTAAAATGCACCTGCATGTCAGGGTGTCCAAAGTGTCTACAGTGTCTTTTCCTTTGGTCTTTGCAACAACAACAACAACAACAACAACATCAACAACAACAAACAACAACAACAACGTAAGGAGAAAGACTGTATTCATGGTTAAAAGAGGACATTGGGAAATCCAATGTGAACAGCAGTCTAACATGCAACTTCACAAAGGGAAACACACACAATCTCCTTTTTCAAATGAGACAATGTAGCAGTCATGCCCACTATAGCATGGTATGGATGTGTAAATATAAGACAAGGTTTGGACTTGCAAAGCGGAACACCATGAATTCCTTTATGGAGAGTGTTGAAATGAATTTCCCCACTGGCAGCATTCACCGAGCCAAGACAACAACACACAATAGACACAATTGTTGGACGGAGAAGTCAGGGGGAGGCTACAACAGCAGCACATTACAGTGTGGACTATTGTAGAAGCTGTAAACACACACACAGAGACACACACACACAGGCCTCTCTTCTCCCTGTGCAGCCTGCCAGCTAGTTGCTGACATCTGATGGTTAAATGAGGTAAATTAATTTACCAGGGGCTCTCCTCACTCAGACGCTGTGGACTGGTGCAGGGCCTCTCATTGCAGGGAGAAGAGGGGGCAATCAGTCCCCATGCTACATTCTCTCAGGGTGAGCGATTGCATGCATACACGGCCTCCTCGACCCAAAAAACCAGTCTGAGGTTATTCGCTAAGGCTGAGGCAGCATCGAGCTGGAGCACAGTTTGAGACGAGGCTTCCAGTGGTGAAAACAAAACACTGACTCTCTGGCAAATTCCTTTCATGTTTCATATAAAAAAAAGAAAAAAAGTCCTCAGGCTGTGTCTGTGGTGTTGCTTAAGATCATGAAGAAAATGTGCTTTTATGAGTTAAAGCTCATATTTTTCTTACCTACGCACATAATGTATACAACACACTCTCATTTATTTAAATTATGCATAATTATAAAAAAATCAAGCTGATAATAATCACTGCACCTTTCCCTTCTGTCATGACTACTATGACCACTAGATGTCTCCTGACAGTGAAATGTAACTATGGGCTGTAATAATGATGATTGACTTCTGACCTGAAGCCGTCTGTTCAATTGTTAACCTACAACTGTCCAACTGTCCACGCACGCACACACACACACACACACACACACACAAACAAACAAACAAACAAACAAACATCACACAAGTCAGCTTGATCAGATGATCTCAGCTGTGTTTGCTTGATTCTTTTTAAGCTGTTTTTCAAAACTCAAATAATTGACTCCATTAACAGACAAGTGTACCTTTCTCTTCATGATGAAAGGATACAAACACACAATGCAGGAAGCAATGTCATCCCTTATAATTATGAACAGACATACAGGTGCACTGAGCTACCATAGAGACTGGTTAAAATATTCCATTGCATTGCATCTCATCCCTGAGCTGGTGTTGCTGAAAGAGTTGGAGATTCCATTTGGGACACTTCGGCTGGTGTTTGTGTGTTTTCAAAATGGGTTGCAGCACAGTTGTGCAGCCCTGAGCACAGTGCAATGTGATGTTTCTGGTTCAACTGCACTGTACAAGGCAGGTGAGAGGTCACATAGTACAGAAAAGGCAGAGTTATCATCTTTGCCTGGGCAGAATCTAAGATCAGACCGATTTTCAGTAATGTCAAATAATTTGATAAAATGTAGAAAACATATATGTATGAGGCCCTGTTCTATCCTCCTGATTTGCTAGGACAGAGTACTGTAGGGCCGGCTCTTCAACCAATCAGGAACCCCCAGACCTGAATAGATTTGATTGGTCAAAGATACTGGGAGCTGCAGTTTGTTTTAAAAACAAATCCTCAGTCACAGTGAAAAACACAATGCAGAGCTGAGTGTCATTGTTACATCACTGCTGACCAGAGCTGAAGCTGATGAATACCAACTACTGCAGGGTCATTTCACCCAGGAGTTAATCATGAGATCACATTGATGACAAAAGTCAGATGTTAGCAGATGTTGCTCTATGTATATTGCCTTTCATCTGGTCTTGCACTTTAAAGACTATGCTGCATGTTTACCTTAATTAAACAGCTTCAGACTAATTGCGATGGTTAAATAAATGACTTGTAACTTGTTACAGAGAGAACAGAGTCTCTCAGCCTTCCATGTAGCATCTCTTGGCTGAAAACCAACCTTGCAAGATCAGTGCCTGGTGTCCCAGATCTCGTCCCTGCAGCAGCGAGACACGAACGCACCCCGTGACCCGTAATCTCTTGTTTATGACAGATAAGACTACACAAACGTACACATTGTAACGCATATGATATGTAACATTATCCACCTCTCCATGGATTGCTCTCTCGCTGGCTTTGTCAAAAACAAACGCACATGGCTGAGAGGAGGCTTAGCAAAACAGCACAAAAAAGTGACCAGACTTGCAGTTTCCCAGTATGACTGAGCTTTTAATCTCGTAACGAGAATAAAAATTCAGTTTGCACTTGTTCAGTGAGTCCAGTCCTACTTAACACCATACATTATAGTAAAACAAGTGGTCACAGACCTCCACAGTGTGACTCTTTGTTCTGGTAGTAAAATGTAATATTGCAGTGGAGGAACTTTCTTGCTGCTGGGAAGTAATGAGGATATTTGCAGCCTGTTTTGAAAGGTTTAAATCCTTAGGGAGAGTGAACAGATCTGTGTTTGAACACTGCAATAAAGGCAGAAAATCAGAAAATACTGAGAGAGCGACTAAACACATCGTTGGCTTTGGTCTTTTAATGGGATTTGTTGTCAATAAGAAAATATCTTCTTCTAATCTCATCTGCTCTCTGTATTAAGGAGACACATTTGTGCCTCATGTGAAAACATGGGAAATAATGAAGACACATTTGGAAATTAGAATTGCCTCTGCTTAAAAAAAAAAAACAAAAGAAAACAAAACAAGAGCTCCTGAGTGTTACTCCTCCTCCCAGTGTTTGTGTGATTTCAAACATATTTCACCAAAGCAAAGCAATAGAGATGCTCCAGCGCATCATGCAAATTAGTTTTGATTGCAGCTGTAAAAAAATTAAAAACGAAAAAAAAAAAAAAAAAAAAAAAAAAACGCCATAGGGATGTCTCTCACAAATGGATATGATTGGAATCAAACTGATGCTTCATATTTGTTAGAAACCAGCAGGATATAAAGTCACACCATATGAAGCTATTTTAATTACTTTACCCAAACACGGGGGGCGACAGGACTCCTGCATCCGCTCTGAATGGCAGCACGGGGTGGAGATTATTCTGAGCCCACAGCACATCAAATGAATGACAGTCATGAGGGATCTTGTGGTCAGAGCTTACACATCCCATCAGTGTCTGCCGGCACTCTGAGTGGCCACTGTGTGTGTTTGTGTGTGTGTGTGTTTGCTTATATGCATGGGGCCAGAATGCACAGTGAATCCCTTCAAGTGTCTGCTAATTAGACCCAGCATGAACTTCCTGCTCTCACGCAGTGTACTGTTTCACTCCACACCCAATTATTTTAATCTTCTGATTGCACAGAGAGCACCCAGCCCCAGCATCTACAGAGACAGACGCCACTGAGGGAAACGATGTGCATGTGGAAATGTGGACACGTCGGCTGCCACTGGGGCCTCATCACCAGGCCCTCTGGCCCCCCAGGGCTCTTCAGCTCTGGCCTGCCCAGGGCTCCGGTGGGGGTTACTCCACCTAAAATAAGATGTCAAGGGATTTTCTGCGCTCTTGTCAGCATTCCCAGCTCTCCCCTGCCAGACTGCTCACTCGGACTCCTCGGTGGATTAGCGGAAGGTACCATCTATTTACCGAGACAGTCCACTTAAAATGTGGCAGACTTAAGTTTAAAAATAAACCCTGATGTCACCGCTCAAGCAAATAAACGAAGGAATTATAATTTCCATACACTGTGCAGCTGTTACATCATACATTCATCAGAACCTGTCTGTATAAGACACAATTCCCTCCTGGTCAATTATGATGACCGTGCTGTATAAGGTATCAGGTAGAGTCACTTTAAAGGCTGAGGGCTGGGAATCTGATCCGTGCTTGAAGCTGCAGATAAAGACGTCTCACTTCTTCACTGTCACTCAAACACCACCAGCGTCTTTGTTACCATCTCACAATGGAAACCGTTTCATGCCGTCACTGAACAAAAAGGGCACTGTGTCATTTTTCAGCACCTGGAGTCAAAAAGTGGGCTAATGTGATAGAGCGCTTTATGTAGTGTTTACATTGAGGGCAGTAGTGTGGTGGTGATAGTCCTACCAAGCTACCCCAACCAGTTAAAGTCTCCACCCTTTAGCTGTCTCCTCTGCAGTCAAACTCCTGTGTCTCTGCTGGAGACCAGAGACAACGCTGTTTTCACAAATCTCCACCTGGATCTCTGTGGTTGGAGTTTATTCTTCCTGTTTGCACCTTCATGTATCGGCCTTGTTAGCAGCTGCGACAGTGCTGCTGGTGTTGTTTGCACCCTGTTAGCCTGTGTGAGTGACTTCTTGGCAAACTATGATGCAGTCCTGGAGACACCTAGGGGGAACTAGTGCCACAGAGCTGGTGGTGAGCAAAGTGGCAGGTGTTTATATGTTTGTTCATGGACAGATTTTGTCAGGAGACAGCAGAGGTGGCTTCTGTATGTACTTTCTGGTTTCTACTACTACTACTACTACTACTACTACTACTACTACTACTACTACTACTACTACTACTACTACGCACAGCGCATCAATGCCTGAACTGTTATCACATGCAACTTGATTGGCTGTCTGATTGGTTGGGTGGATCTGGGGTTTCCAGATGTCACTTAAAATCACATTTTCCACTGAAAGCCAGGCTGCATTTCCTAATAAATCTGGGGGAGGGATTTTGAGATCTTTTCCTTCCACCTCCACACAATAGAAATGATGTTTGAAATATTCCCAGCTAATAGAGACACAGACCTCATTGTGAACCGAATTCCCTGGGACCACATCATTGGTACAAATGGTTTCAGTGAAAATATATTCAGTGGGTACTCACTACTCCTTGTAAGAAACCGAAGAAATAAAGAAAATCAGTGTATCCAGCAGAGTGCTCGGGGAGGATCTGTACCCTCTGATAAAAAGTAGAACAAGTGCAGTAAATGAGACAGGCGTCGTATGGTCTGTTGCACCCATTTAATACACATAATGATTGATTGCTACCACCCTGCCGCGCTATTGTAGAACCACAGTTGTGTCTTTCTAGCACTTCTTCATGCCAGTCTTCAGCAGCTCAGGCCTCACGGAACACAGACAGTGACTTTAATGGCAGATTTAAGTGCTGTCAATAAGAAAAGCTGTGGAAAATTGATCAGCGACTGCAGCAGTTTGAGGAGAAACGTGGGATAATTCAAAGACAGCCTGAAACTCTGAGACAGGCTGAACAATAAGAGGTGAGGTTGGAGGAGTTGAGAGGGTGACACGATGTGCCTCTGCTGCTCACACAGGGAACGGAGGCTCCGCTCCTCCTCAAATATTATTACCCTCCTCTGTGACTAAAAGCCATCAACAACAAATGCGCTGAAAATTATGCAACCATAAACAGCATGTTGACGGCGGTAGACAGTGTTATCCATGGTCCTCTTTCTCTCGCAGGGATATTCACGTTAATCTTAAAGTTTCTGCATTATGTGTGAATTCATTTAAGATTCCATTTTGCCATGGGAGATTGAATAAAAGAAAAAAAAGAAAAGAAAAAGAAAACAGCACATCTGACTCAACTGGTCTCCTTTGTCTAACCTTATGTCAGATGATGGGGAAAACATTACCCTGCTGTGCTGATTAGATCTCAGCCCCCCCACCCCTCACATCTGATAACACGTTCCTATGATTATCAGAGACATCTTGACTGAGAAATAAGGTGACTCTGAACATTATGTGTCCTATAGAAGCATCCAGAGGTCACAGCTGTCCTCCACTGGCACTGTTATGACCAGGAACAACTGTGGTTGACTTGAGGCCATGGGACTGTTTGAAACAAGCTGGTTCATCCAGACACATCTCAGTCGACATTCAGAAAGCTGTGTAAAAAACCTGTTGTCTTCGAGAGTATGATGAATCATGAGAAGTAACCCTGTCTCCCCTCTGAAATGTGCTGCACAGTTCCTGTACCACCCTCAGCCTCAGCCCCAGCCCCTACATGATCACGACCTCAAAAACTCAGATTAATTTATCCATTAAAGACCAGAAGAATAAATCAGGAAGATCACACCAGCTGAGGTTTTAAGGATTTGAATGTTTGACTTTCAGTGGAATCGGAGGGAATCACCCACCAGTGACCATCCTTTGCAAGAGGCCAGTGGCTACACCCACACAATTAAGGTGACAGTGCCAGAATGTAACAGTTAAGCCCATTGTATACAGCAATGGGTCACATCTGTGAAGAATGAAAGGATATTGAAAGAAACATCCAACCAGCTACCTCTGTAATGTTTCTGTAGACATACAAAAGTACATGTCTAGTGTATGTCTGTCTTGGAACATACTGAGACCCAGAGAGGCTTTGCATCACTGTGAATCCATCCAACAATCAAACTTATGACCTCAACAGATCCTTGTCTCGAAAATCATTCTTTAACTACTTCCTCAAACTACAGGAGCTGTTGTTTTCCTGCCTCTGCGATGAATAGATCTCAAGTGCTCAAGATAACAAGTTCAGTTCCTCACCTCAGAACTTGTGAATTAAGAGTTCTCTCTACAGTTTGACTTATAGAGTGAACCCCATATAACCTCTATAAAGCAATTTTCATTTGCAAATTGAGGCAGTTGTGGATTGAGAAGGCAATTCATGCAGCTTCTGTATCTGGTTCCAGCCATTTGTTTTACAAATTAAAACATTCTAATCCCTTAAGCTATTTGCCACCTCTCACAGATTGAATTTGTTTAGAATTATATTAATTTCAAAGCTTTTAAAGCACTCAGCAAATTCATTCCACTAGCCTTGAGTGGGAGTGGGAGAAAGTTGTCAGTGTGACGCGTCTGTGTCTTTGTCTTCTCACTCTCTTTTTACCTCACCATCCTAAGATAAGTGCAGCGCGTAGGGCTGGGAGCCACCTGCACTGCTCTCTGCCCCTGTGATACCACCTCGCCTTGACTCAGGGGCCCCGCTACTGTCAACTGATAAGCACCAAAAGCGGTGCCTGACCTTGAGGGGCCAAAGTTATGGAGAGTCAAGTAAGTGGGAACACATAGAAAGAAAGAGATATAACACACATTTTACAAGGCTAAATAAGGCAGCAGTAACTGGGCGTACCTGTATCTTATTTAACCTCAGTGTCATGAACATTACCATTACTGCACTGCTTATCTGAACCCAAACTTATAAAGGTGTATTCGAGAGGGAGAGTGCTCTGATAATGTGAGCTGGTGTGAGTTTATACGAATGCATAAAATATGTGAAAGGCATCAGGCTGCAGAAATAATGTGATGTAAACTCAACACAAATCTGTATAAATTAGGAATAAGAATGACTGACATCCTAAGAGTGGCGATAGGATTTCCTTTCAACAAAATCCATTAGCTCACATAGCAAAATAATCAGCTTATACATGGAGAGTGAGGAGATACTGGGTTCAAAATTTATAATATGACAGTCAAGTGTGTGCTTGAGTTAAGTGCTGGTGCTGGAGTAGATATATGGATTCTCACATGTGCATATATGTACAGTCCTATATACATAATCAAAGTATGCATGTGTGGGAAATCATATGCAGCAGTAACAGCCTCCACTTCTCTGCGTCTGTGGTTATTGGTGAGGTCTGTGCACTGATGTTGGGTGATAAAGATATCACAGTTGGTGTTCCACCAAAGGTGATAGATGAGATTGAGGTCATCTCTGTGTGGGCTTAGGCATGAAGGCATTATCATATTGAAATGGACAAGCCAAACAGCTGATACAAAATTTAAACCATGATACTGACTCAATTAGCATTAAAGAAGCTATTTGTAACACTGGCTATAGGGTGGCTAGAGAGAGTAATCACCCAACTCCATCATCCTCAGTGGAGAATTTTAGCCTTGTTTAACTCATGCTCTGCCAAAAGCATTAATTGCTGTGGTCAGGGAGCTCTGACAAACCTGTGCCCAGTGCCAAACAGCTGACAGAACTGCAGTTAGCAAGCGGCCCCTCACTAAAGTAGAACATTCAGCAGACGAAGAGGTAGAGTTGAAGACCAAATTATAGATAAAAGCGAGAATATTACATTCACTGTTGTGATGTTGGTACATGTCTGCTGCATAAGCAAAATATTTGCTGCAATAAAATCCCTTATAGCACATTTCATGTTGTTTAAGATTAAATCCAAGTGAAGCTTTATTGTCTATAAATATGCTAATAAATATGTATATTTGTTTTTGCACATGGAGGTGTTAGCTTTGGGTGTTGCCTTATCTGTCCAGACTGATGAAGGCCCCTTTGTATGAACCAAGGAGGTTCATCTGTTTTGTAGAATCTTTAAAAATCATGTGGAACATACATTTGGACTGAAAAAAATATAGATAATAATGAAGAATGATTGAATAATAATTGAAGTACCCCTCTTCCAGACAATAAGGTATAAACTCTCCAATTGCAGTTTCTATTAATTTAATTCTTATAGCTGTATTGTGTGTATTCGTCAGCTGTCAGACTGAACGGCCCGACTGAGGAAACCTTGTAAGAATTCCATTGCAGAAAGTTTGTAAATCTTGAAACTGGCTTTAAGTTGTTTTTTGGAGGGGTATTTTGTCAAGAGCAGTCAGTTACAGGAGCACTCTTAACATAATCCCACCATTCTTATGGTGTAATTTCCCACCAATACATGAGTGTGTAAAATCATGATAGGCACCTTGGGTGAAATAAACACGTTGACCTGAGGATTTAAGATGACCCATGTCAGAACAGATCACCCCCCCTATCACCCCCCCCAACACACACACACGCACAGTCCCTCAGACTCAGCTCTTTCCCCTTAAGGTCATAAACTAGGCAACGCAAGTTCAAATCTCAACAGGGACATAAAAGCAGAAATAGTAAGTTTCCACTAAAAAAAACAACAACAAAAAAAACACACTCTCTGCTTTTAGATGCATAAAGGTGCAGAGTGTGCTGGAGGAATATTGTTGTTCCACTTTATTTTCATTTGCTTTGGTTTTTATCCAAGCAGGAGAAGAGCTCCTGTGGGAAAAGCACTGTTTGTTTCTCTGGCCAAAGGGAGACAATGCAGGATCATGTGAAGAATCAGTGCTCAGGCACCAGATGGGGTCTGAACTTACAGTGTGCTCAGTTAGAGGGAGTGGGAGGAGGTGGTTCTGGGGAGTGTTCGGCACACAGATAATCTCCTAGCGAAAGTGAAAGTTGATGGCTTATTTCCTCTCCATCGAGCTCGCCCAGCAGGCTCCTGAATGCAATGGTCTACGCTCCACCTCGTCCCCATCAACATCTGTCTTCAGGGCTGAGAAGAGGAGAGAAATCATCTCTGGACGCCTCCGGCATTAAACAGTTTCCACCTCACATGCTAGTGATTTTTCTCTCAACTAGTTCTGTCAAAAGCGGGAAAATAATGGTCTTCTAGGGGGCAGGGATTAATCCGTGTTAAAATGAATAGAGCCATGAAGACTGGGTAACGGTGAGTGCACCTGGCGGACACATGTAGCCACATTCCATGAGTCTATTTTATCAATTTCCCTCCGTATAAACTGCAGGCAGCAGTCAGATTCCACCTCAGAGCCCTGAAGACTAGATTGAACCTGTGAACCTTAAACTGATATCAAGCCAATTTTTGTAATAATTATTCACTGGTCCTCAGGGAGAGCATAAATATACTTCAACACGAGCCCATGAGAAAACCAGGGTGGCAAGAGGGCAGTTATTTTGAAACATAAACAGGAGAAAGAAGGGTCATGAAAAAGTAAGGAAACCATTTGAAGCTTGCTCCCTTTATGCGTACATGTGTGGATATATGGACAGATTTTCACCTTAGTTAAGATTTTGAACACAGACATGCATCCACATCACAGTATAGGCTGGGAAAAAAGTGTGTGAGCCTTTCAGCTAAAGTTGTCGATAAAGCTAATGCAGTCAGTCAGCTGCTACCGAGTCTGGAGTCAAGTATTAGTTACATTCAATCAGGAGGACTGTCTTCATTCACCATGACCACTCCCTCCCTCAGCTGACCACAGGTGTTCTTGGTAATAAATCAGATCACCTGGCCAATCACACCATCACTGTCAAATTGTCAGATTTCAGTGTGTATTACCCCCTCCATCACCTCCACCTCTGGTCTTTACTTCCAGTACCAGTTGCAGCTCATCACAAAGACTTCCACATCTCTCTTTTTTCTTCACCTGTTTTGCATGTGGCAGTAAACATTTATCTGTTGACTCAGCATGATGCTTCTCCTGGTTGAAACACAAAGTATAATGGAGACAATTAAAATGTGACTTCTCTCTATTGCAGAGGAGGACATCCAGCTAAGATGACTCCAGAGGTGCAACACAGTGACATAACAGATGGAGACCTAACTCAATCATTGGAGCTGGTTAAGATCTCTGTTGATGAGTGGACCATAGGCAAATCATGAATGTGGTGTTCATGTCAGAATTCACAACTCCATCGTGCTACTCTCCAAATGAAAACATCATTGTGTATCTGAAGTTTGTGAAGGAGCAGCTGGACTCAGCACCATGAGAACATCAACTCCACACAGCGGAGGCGGCATCATGATTTGGGGCTTTGCTGCCTGGCCAGCCCCACATCGGCCAGGGTTTAAAGAGCTCCACAGATTTATCCAAGCCAGTAACAGGGTGTCTGTCCACCTACTGATGCTCAGGAGATGCAGGAGATGCAGCAGGACGATGACCAAACTTCAAACTGTGAATGTGAAATGTGAATGAGTTTAGCCAATCCACCCAGTAGAGTCAGAGCCCAGACCCTAATCTAGCGGACATGATGTCGAATGAGCTGGACATCCTGTGAATATGTCTGAACTAAAGGACAAAGGAAGGTCTAAAGTTCCTCCTGAACTTTATAAGTTTTTTCAGAGCTACTTAAAGAACTTGACTGAGGTTGTTGCTGCCAAGAATAGATTCAACCAGGTATTAAATCCAAAAAGGTCACTTACTTTTTTTCCACCATATCTGTGAATGTTTAATGGGTGTGTTCAGTGGCTATGCACAAATTATAATTGTTGTGAGTTATTAGCTCAAACCACATTGTTTGTCGATAATTAGATGGAGGTCAGATCACACTTTATGAACTATTTGATGCACAAACACCAGGAAACTCCTAATGGTTTACACACTTTTTTCTAGTCAGTATAGTAAGCTTACGGCTGCAGTGGTGATTTGTCTGTTGTCCGTGAGGTAATTCCTCTATTTATAGAGGGTCATTAAGCTGTGAAAATCTCTCCTCACAGCAGACCTATGTGTGCTATGTCATATCTAGCTGTAAAATTAAAGCAGAGGTCCAGTTCAGTCTGAATGCTCAGACCACTTAAAAGTCCATTATATTCTCCTGGTGTCATTACTTTTAGTGAGCTGGCCTCTGGAATAGGAGATAGTACTTCATAAACGCTTATACTTTCCTCTCTCAAATCTGAAGAAGTGCATTTATTCAAATGATTTTCTTATTAGACCTTAACATATTGTAGATGATATAGATTTCTTGTATCCCGTATCTCATCAAACATTTGTATTCTTCAGGCTAACTGGATTTCACAGGGAGGAGGATATACCTTGAAATGTCAGCAGCACCAGGTGTTCAGACTCACAGTTCTTCAGATATTTTTAATCATCTATCGACAGCTCCAATGAGATGATTCATTTGTATTGGAAATCAAGACCAATGTAGAGTTACACCTTGGAGAAACATGGCTTTTACCCACCAGGTTTTCAATCATCAGGAATCATTTCTATAAGAGGATTCAAGTATATTTAGGTTTAAATTCAGTGCTCTGACATGAAGTGATCCTCATCCTCAGTTACTTTTTATCAGTTTATTATATCGGTTGTATAATGTTGAATTGCGCTTGACTGAAGATCCATAGGTGTAACTTCACATGTCAAATGTATGTAGATAACATGGCTCCTTTTTGCCTGTTGTTGCTGTTGCTAAATTTTCAGCTGATGCAAATGTTAATTGTAGTTACAAACATTCAAATATGTATATCACAAAAGTATTTGATGAAAATTCAGTATTAACATTCATTATGACATGACGTGACGTGACGTGATGTGACATGACATGTACTTTGGTGACATCTAGTAAGGGCATTTTTATCTCTGACCCAAAAATATAATTCTGCTTGTGGCATTAAAGAATAGAAGACAGAAACTTTATATGACAGTGTTGCAGGGAGTGCAACATTGCAAACACTTTGATAATGGTGAAAAAACATGCACACACCAGAGTGTGTGTTTGGATTAGGTTTAAGCTTAAGGTTAGGTATGTGATGTTATTTAATTTATTTAAAGTTCAACGGCCACCGTCTCTGCTCATAACTTTTATAGGTTTTTGGATTAGATTTTTATGGCTCAGTGAGATGCTGTCAGTACTTACCAATAAACAATCACATGAATGAATGCACCAAATATCACTTCACCTGTGTGAGTTTTCCACAACAAAAAAAAAAAAAGAACTGAAAAATGCTGAACTCTCTCCACAGTGGCTTGAATGGTGAAAATAACCGCTTGAGACAAAACTTTGAATGTTGTTGAAAATGCCACTTGATTACATTTTATATCAGTGCACGTATTTGTTATGCCTCCCCTCCGGTATGTCTTACTTTGCATTGAATTAGGAATGCAAAATGCAAATGAGCACAAACAGTGTAAAAGTCACTGAACCATAAACAATAGCATCACATAATCTGCATGACAAATGTTCAAGGCAAAGGGGCCTCGGTCTTTCTGCTGCACACAAGCACCAACTCATTTTCACTGTCCTCTGAGATGTGACTTTCCAGCATCTGCATTTTCTGGGAAAATCTCTCAGCTCCTCAGTAAACCTGCTTTTGACTATACTTGGTGGTGTTTAGTAGGCTGAAACTTTGGGCCCTTCGTTAATAACTTATTGACATTTAAACTGCATAGGTAATGGTTTATCCACCTTTATGAATGACACATTGACATTTCACAGAAAGTGAGAAAACCTCAGTTTTTAAAGGAGCAATAATGAGGCCAAATACTTTTTTAGTATCTGGCTTTAGTAATGACTCTGAGCAGATCTACAACACATGGGTAAATATTTCATTAACCATTAATAAAGCCATTAGTTACAACCAGAGCTGCAGTGGTGAAATAAAAGCTAATGTTATTAGTTGAGCTCTCAGAATGAGAGGACTAAAGTAATCTATGATAAATCGGGGTAGAAAACAGCACAACAACATTAGTAAAAGACTATGATAATTAGCTGTAGCATCAGCACACACACACACACACACACACACACACACAGCTCTTTCTACACAGGGAGGATGAGATTAAAATCATGGATCACCGGCTGTGTTTCACAATGGGCAATGGGATACAAACAGCTGTTTTGGGCAATGGATATTTTCTCTGCACACTGCTTGTGCACAGGGATACAATGCCCCAACCAGATATTGTATATACACTCCTGCAGAATGTGATTTATACTGTTACAGCTGTAGGGGTCAATCCAGTGCAGCACTACGTCAGTGAGGTATTACAGTCCTTACAGTACAGTGCATCTTGCTTGTGGTGATAACTGAAATATAATTGAGTAGAAAGTACATGAAAGCATAAAGTAGCATGGAATGGAGGCAATCAAGTACCACATTATAATTATGTACTGCACTTAACTGCTTTCCACCACTGCTAATACAGTTGCAGAGCCTTCAGCACACATGGATGCTATACTATTGTGGAATTAAAAGCAACTGAGAACAAAGGGGTGATTATTACAAGTTATCGACAAGATATCTTAAAGATAATCTAAAAAGCTTCACACCTATTTGATAAATTAAGTCTATATGGATGTAAATGCACATCTCTTTAACAGATGGTCCACTGTGTCACCACTCAAGACTGAGCACCAGTGTTTATTAATGTAGATTATACACATTTTATAATGCTAATGCACTGGAAATTA
This sequence comes from Caranx ignobilis, assembly GCA_021432705.1. Lineage (NCBI taxonomy): Eukaryota > Metazoa > Chordata > Actinopteri > Carangiformes > Carangidae > Caranx > Caranx ignobilis. Next base: position 7,714,673 of record MU269984.1, on the reverse strand, counting down.
AAGGGCATAGGCCATTATCAGCTATCTAACCTTAGTTGGCTACACTGTAACTGATGATAAAGTTAGAAACTAGTTAACCTTAGCACTCAAGTAGAAAGTAAAAGTATATTAAACAGGTTAGGAGGTTACATTTATCTACAGTGGCTCAGTTTGGTTATGTGAGACACATGGATAGAAGAGACATGAGAGGCCCTGAACTCCAGTCCTCCCACATCAGCTACATGCAGCACAGCTGAGCGTAAGTCTGTGTAAGCATTTGCAAGAGCAGGTGCACTCTGATGAGGCTCCGGTATCTTCAAGAAGTCCTCGTAGATGCCAGAGAAAGGATTTATTGCTGCGCATGTTCCCTTAAACGGATGGGGCTCTCTGTACTTTCACCAGTGAGGAGAAGGAATGAGAAGAGAAAAGGTGAGGGGCCACAGAGAAGCTGAATAAATTAGCCTCAGTTTCTAAATGAATCACAGAGGCAAAGAGGAAGGAAACATGATTTAGTGTCCTCTCCCCTCACCTCTTCAGGGCGGAGAAGCTGGTTGGAGCTATTACGCTCTCTATCAAGCAGAGTCCCATTGGACGATGTGGGATGAGCTGCGCCGAGCTCTGCCGCTCCTCTAACTGATCATCAAGGTGTTGCATTAGGGCGGCTTGTGTTTCAGAACTGAATAGCAACAATACAATCAGTTATCATTATTGTACTACAAGCTTCAATGATCCTCTTCAATTATATTCCGCCAGGTAGGGAGCAGGAGAAACACATACAGTCATGGCTCTGCTATTTGTTTACATGCCACTGCAAATTAAACCCAACTCCTGTATAATCACATAATTATGTCATGGAATCTGGATCATTTGTAAGGGGGTTTTCTCCTCTGCAGTGGTACACTGTAGAGTGTGTGTGTGTCACTTTATTGTTTCCAGCTGTCAAAATACAGGGCTTTGTTGCTGCTGCATGGTTCCTTATGGCCAAGCTCAGGATGTACATTCACACAGTCCAAAAAAAATATGTGTGCGAATATTTTGATTTTTTTCCCCTGACCAGTCCCTCACAATTCATTGAATTCATTGCAGAACATTTGTAGCATTCTGCACATCACATTAATTTATGATTTATGATTAGACTATCTGCAGCAAAATCAACATGAAAGCTGAGTTTGATTGCAGCTGGCTTTCTGTGAAGTGCAAAAAAAAAAAAAAAAAAAAAAAAGGAAAGAAAAAAAAAATACAGAGGACAATAGCATGCATCATCTTTGATGGTGGTGAAACCTCTCCTGGCAGCCATGGCACAGGATCTGAAATTCTCCAATTGCTTATGACGACTATGACGTGGTTTCTGTGAGAGGGGATTTTTTTTTTTTTTTTTTTTTTTTGGTCTGAGCTGTGGGAGGATACAGTCCACTCTCATACAAACACAATGCTTTTGTACATCAAAGGCAAATATGTAGACGGATATTACTGATGACAGAGATGACTGATAGTGGCCAGCAATAAATACATAGATTGTTGGTCTAAAGGATTTGTTCTGTAACAAGTCCACAAAACTCAAAAATGTGTCAGATTATAAACAGCTCAAACAGATGCTGTTTTACCTCTAACCACAATTACTGCCTTGTTACTGTAGTTCACAATGTGAACAATTTGACCTTTTGTTTGTAAAAGGTCATTACTTTTTATTCTATTAGACAATCATAATTAGTGTATGAGTATGTGAGTTACTGGCAAAAAACATGTTTGCCACCTGACCTTGACCTGTTGAACTTTGACCAAAAATACTGAATCAAGGTCTTTAAACCCAGGGGATGACCCAAGAAATAATTGTCTCCAGCACAACATGGCATGCAGTAAAGAATTCAAACTGACTGCATGCTTATCTATTGAGCATGCAGAACTCTGATCCCAAAGAAATGATGGTGTACAAAGTTAGTGATGCAGCCAAACTGGCATTAATAAGAAGCAAGATGATTTCCTGGTCACATTCCAGTACTCTATGACACTGTCTCACCATTGTGTAACACTGTGATAACACTAGATTATGACAACAGGTGAAATGTTTAATTCATACACAGCAACTTATGTCTCTAAGCTATCACAGATTTAAACACAGCATGCATATTATGCATACCAGCCAATAACAGCTTCTTATGTATATTCTTGTTATTATTATTTTATGTCCACTACATTACATGGCTACAGAAAATTATGATGATGGCTCTTGTTTGCTGTTTGTGAATGGCAGCAGCAGCAGCAGCAGCAGCAGCATTATGTAAAAAGTGTTATGTAAAACCTTCAGGACCTGCAGCTCACTGCTCTAAGTCAGCATCAAGGTTACTTTTGTTTTCTCCCCTGGGAGCACATTGTCTCGGATTAAGGGAACTGCAGCATAAAGCCAAACATCACCATAAAACACATTAAATACAAACTTACAGACACTAGCCTGTGATAAACTAACCAAACCACAACAGCATTCACTTTACACAAAGGTAATAGATGCATCTCTGTATTCACACACACCTCTCTGTTTATATATCAATGCAAGATCAGTGAAAACCTGCAGATCATTTCCCTGAGCGCCTCCCAGATGGATCCAGTTGAGCTAGCTGCTTTTAGTTAACCTCAAATTTGAAACAACAGACAAACAAAGAATAAGTTCAGTTTTGTCACGACAGTCATAGAATATCAAAAGTTTGAATCAATTCTTTCTCAAAGCCGCACTGTGACCTGCTTTATTCCCCCCCATCAGACAGTATAAGTACACATATACGGATGTTAATTCAGCTCTGAATCGAGCTGTCAGAATCCACTTTCGCTCTGACGGTAAACTTGATGAAGAAGCCTCCTGGAGATAAAGTTAAGCCACAGTGACATATTTTCCTCAGATGAATGGTGCGACCTTTCAGCTGTCAGCGACATGACAAACAGTACAGTGATATCGCTGCTCTGAGCTGTCAGTCAGAGGGAACCTGACATCAGAGCATCACTGCTGACTGTACTGTTCATGCTGTTCCTCAAACTGGACTAAGCCAGGCTAAAGCTGACGCAAGTGGTGCGACCAGTAACATCCATTCATCTAAAGTAATCCAGCTATGGGCCCACATTGTATATTGTGATTACTTCTACCAATTTTGTGTGTTACTATATTGATCATGTGAAAGAATGTGATTCACGTATATTACATTACATTTTTAAACTTGAGCAATGATGAATGTGAACAACAGGTATTTAAACAGGAGAACCAGCCTTTTATGCCTTCCATTAGTTATTATTTCTAATAATAATAATAATAATAATAATAATAATAATAATAATACATTTTATTTATAAAGTGCTTTTCAAGGCACTCAAATTCGCTTTACAGAAATAAACAACAAATGGAAACAAGTCATATCAGATTTAAAAACACTTAAAAACACAAACACAGTACACAGATTTATCAAAACATCAAATATCAAAACTAATCAGAACAAAGAAAACACATTTGGATACAGATTTGGATGAAGTGGATAGGCCAGACGGATCATAACAGTGCAAGCAAAGACAAGAATCTGGAAGTGTTAAATGTTAAAAGCAGAGCGGAGCAGGTGAGTTTTGAGAGGTGACTTGAAAGTTTTGAGGTCTGTGGTTTCTCGGATGTGTTTGGGAAGGGAGTTCCAGAGGGTGGGGGCAGCAACAGAGCCCCCAGGTTCTAGATATGCTACTGTTTATAACCATTTCACTTCTGTGTTCCCAAACTTGAGAAATGCATATGGGCATATACAGTATGGCTACCTGTACATAAATGTGCTTTTTATTTAATTGTGGGAAATCTGACCCAAAGATCAAGTAATCTTTGAGTAGAATTGTAATTCACAATCTGAATCACGTTTCTGTTCTGATGTAATTGGAAAAGACCTGATAGGACATATTGTTACCACAGCTTTGACACTGATTGTCCACCTGTTGCCATTCTTCACCCACAAATTGTAATGGGCAGTGGTGTAGGACCCAAATGCAATGCAACACAGAGGAGCAGTTTAGGAGCTTTCTTGACTGCGTGTGGCAGATTTCAGGTGAGTAGCAGGCAAAAGTAAGTATGCGCAGGGCTCAGGTAGGTGAGGACAGAACAGAATGAGCAGCAGGCTAGCAGACAGTAAGGCAGAAAACCATCAGTCTCTTGAACCCAGTAACGTTAGGCCAGGAGATGAGGTGCTCCTCTGCCTTGCAGGCAACACTGAGCTGTCCTGAAATGAAGCGCGGGTACGCCGAACAGCCACAGGCAAGAACCAGGAGATAGACAAACTCAATGGATGCTCGTGGTCAGCTGTTGCATTTAGTGGGGCAGGTATGAGGAGCAGGGTTCAGAGTCAAACCAGGGAGTCTTTCTGGGAAAGAGTGCTGGAAGGTCTGACAGTGACTATGAGTGAGAGGCTGCTTAAATGCTGGCTTGATTAGAGATGAGGTGCAGCTGGGAGCAACAGGTGGAAACCATGAGGCTGACGAGAGGGTGTGGCAGTGTGGGGAATGAGGGCGGGGCAAGTGGAATATCCACAGCAACAGGAAAGAATTGGTCCCACCCACTCACATTTTACTTGTTTAACAAGTGTTTTAAGTTGGAAACTCAACTGTTGTTAATTAACCAGCCCTGGCTCATTCCATATGGATTATCCTGCCTACGGTCAAGTGTCTTGTCCTGTAGACACACTCTAACTCCTGGACTGCAGTTGGTAACAGTGGCTCTTGCTCCTCTGTAGGATGGGCAACTCATTCCACAAAAAGCTGGCGTGGCTGCAGGTTTTTGTTCCAACCTAACAAGAGCACACAGTTTGACCAATCAACTGTCTGAAGACTGAGATCGGTTGATTAAATGAGTCAGGTCTGGTGTACTGCTGATTGGTTGCAGGCTAGCTGCTGTTAGCAGGCTAGATTTTCAACAGTTGAGTTAACTAAACTTTTAGCCCCAGTTAGGGTTAAAAGATCTTCAACCTTAAAACCACAGAGGTGACAACTAATAGTTTGACTTCCAAACTATATCAACCAATTATGTTAAGCTTACAAACATTCATTTCTTTGTTTCACTATCAACTTTGCAGCCAGACCCCATGTTTTTTATGTTTTTCTTATTTTTATTATTCTAGTTGTGGAATGTTCAGAACCCAATTAATGGAAGTGTGCTGGTCGAAGGGTCAGGTTGTCTCAGACTCTCCTCAGACTTTTCAGATATTTTTGTGTCAATCACTGAGCTCTCAAATCTCCTCATTGCAATTCAAGCAGTGATCTAACAGATTTGGATTTTCAGACCCTTCTTACCAAGATGAAACACTTTTTTTTTCTTTTTTTTAACCCACAAGTATTTCTCTGCATTCAAATCCTTAACAAACAACAGCACCAGTTTAAACTAATGGGTCCTATGGGCCACCACAAAGATATTCACATTTCAAAACCTATGATAACATGCTCCTCCAAATACCACCAGGAAAAAGTGTTCCTCCTCTGCTTGCATTTTAATGACACAAAGTCTTCAATATCCAAATATCCACCCTATTCCATTTATTCATATTTGGCATCAGCAAAAGTGTCCATGGTTGGAATACAAGTTTTATGTATTTGGTCTATATCCATTTGTTTTGGACGTGCTTTGCATGTAGTGTTGTGTTAATCTATCTGTGCTCCCTGATTATACAGACTATGTGCATATGTGCACTTCATGATTAACACCTGCTGTATGCCGTAAAGAGCATGCCAAACCTGTAGGTGGCAGTGTAACGAGAAGCTCAAGCCCACGTTAGCCAATCAGAATCCCGAAAATAGCATCAACAATAACGAGCAGCTGTATTTGCAATTGTATTTGTCTTTGCAAATGCAAACAGATCAGGAGGGTTTGCACCAACATAAATGCGACTGCTACTCTGAATGCCTCCATGATCACCATGAAAATGTAAACATGTCGCACTTTTGATGCAGGTGCAATTTCCGGTACACAATGTGACGTTGGCTGCCTAAAACTTTGTTTTTGCAAACAAAAAGAGGAAAGAATAGTTTTCAGAGGCGAATTCTCCGTTTGCGTGCAAACAAAGGGAAATGTCTCTGTCTATGGAAGCAGATCTACTTCCTTAACAGTGCATTTATTTATTTAACTTTCAGCAGAGAGAAAGAGGTGGCCTGTGTCATATATTCACATGTATGTCAATATGTCAATATATTATACACATACATAGTACATAGATTAAATATATAGTATGTAAATATGTGTTCAGATTCCATCTCCAAGCCTGTCAGCATATGTTGATATTATATACAGTATGGTCTTAAAGTCTGACGCCACTCTTCCAGATTCGAATTAAGGAAAAATTCATAAGAAAAACATATATAAGTTTATTTGTAGATATATGTTGTTTATATAAATAAACATGAAAAACTTCATTGTATATTATGTGATAACGTTATCGGTCAACATAATATTAACCTAAAAGAATAAAGAGAAACCCATTTACATGGGTGCATTGTGGTGGAGTCAACAGGAGAAATGACTCAGCAGTGCTACTAGACAGACTGGTGCACAGACAGAGGGCAGGGGAGGGGGTGACTGACACAACACAGCTTGGCACAAACACCATGAAGCCGTGTTAAGGAGCAGGGAGAGTGGGCTTGTGACCCCAGCGGGCCAGTCGACCAACAAGGCTGGGCAGAGACGCCAGACAGAGTGTAAAATTCTGCCTGATTGTGTGAGTAAAGTCTTTGTGTTTATCGTCCTCAGTGGAGAGGAGGCCATGTTGAAAGTAAACCATGGAGGACTGGTTACTGACAGGTTCCTCCCTCTCTCTCCTCTCCCACTGGGTAACAAAATAAAACTCCAGTGCATAGTTGTTGTTTTTTTCTCCCCTCTCTGCAGTATAGTATCTGACAACTTGACAGCAAGGTGGAGGAAAAATCATTCCAGTGAAAGGAAAAGTCAAGTCAAGATATCAAAGTACAGATCCAGCAGCAGTTGGCCACTTTCTTACGTATCTAAAATCTGTATCGGTTCAACACTTTGAATTAATGGAGATGATTTTTATTCCAGGTAACATGAAACCAAGGAAACGTAGCTGGCAGCCTGCCTTGACTAAGTGAATGTAACTGATATTGATATTGATTTCATAATGGCAGTGACTGTCATAACTGTATTAATGTGGACTCATACCTTATCTGCTTAATGCTAGTGGGTATATATATATATATATATATATATATATATATGCCAGAGATATAAGAGCTGCAGACCTAATAACTCATTATCCAGGGTCTGCTGATTACCTTGCCAGAATCCCACCCTGTACCGGCCTTTTTCCTCCTCATTTGAATACATTTAAATACAGCAAGTGGAGGATGAGGAAGGTAAAGTGCTAATTTCATAGCCGAAGAGACGGGTTAAAGATGTCCCTGCAAATCCTGGTGCTTTTTGACATTGGGATCTCGCTTATTTCCAGATTCAATAAAAATGGATGAGGTGACCTATCACATATAGCCCGAACACCCTCCACCAATGCTGATGTTTTAATCAGCAATGTCACCTCTCCAATCAGCTGCCACGCTGATTCCTTCCCTCTTCCCCTGATGTCTGCAAATTATTCCAGCAAATATTTCCCCCTATGGCACGGCTTTGGTCGTGCAGAAGGAGAATTGATTACTGATTACAGGCTGACCCATTTTGTGGATGTAAGTCTTTTTTGTGTATCATTTTGCCTGTGATCTGATGTTTCCTCTGTTTACATTGGCAGTGAAAAAAAGAAAAGCAACATGGCACAGATGGTGCTTTATGCAGGATGATTCCTCAGCAGACATTATTTGAATGGTTATTCAACGTTAAATGTGATAAGTGCTTTGGGGGGGAGGCGAGCAAGAGTTTGTTTCTGATACATGTGCTTTGCATAATAATGAAGGCACAGTTGGATGTATATACTCAACGCCCTCATATTCCATCACAACCCCAGCTTCATGCATAAAGAAATGAAATGGTCAAGGGTGCAGTGATTGGGTTAGTGTCTGCTTTTGCTCTTGAAATCGTGGCGAGGGATCAGAGCTTTACTCTGCGCGCAACAACATTTATCTTTATTAAATCTGCCAGTTTCCCCTGAGAACTAAATTAGATTGTATATGTTAATACAACATATGATGCAGTTGGCCACTGCAGGAGGAGCAATGTTATGTGTTGTCATAATCCAGGCTGCTCTTGTTTGACACAAGATGTAGCAGTGAAGCGCTGTGGAAATGTTCTCTCAGTGCTTTGACCTTGCTGAATATATATATATATATATATATATATATATACATACATACATACATACATACATACATACATACATACATACATACATACATACATACATACATACACACATCTTTCTGATGCCCAGGATTTATTAGACATAAGAGATGTATGGAGAACGTGTTAAACAGCATAGAGAGTATGTAGAATTTTTTACATGCTGTAATACTTACTAATAAGTTACACCATAAATTAATAGGCTTCACGCACATGCACACACAACTGCTGATGGGTTTGCTCCTAATTTGCAGAACCTTTTATAGTCTCACATTAACAATGACAAATAAATGGGACCTTTTTCTGAGCTCATTAACAAAAGTTAAGGCTATTAAATGGTCAAATGCTCTGAGCTAACCAACAAACAGAAATGCATTATGCAAACCCAGGGTTCTGTCTTCCTCACAAATGAACTCACAATGACTCATGTTGCTTTTATCTTGTAACTGGATTAAAGAAGTGTCACGTTCATATCACCACCAATTTTAACCCTATATATCTGTTAATCATAATCAAGAAGTTACAGAGGGTTAGAGGAGGTGGGGGAGGAGGCGTGTTACAGAAATCAAAGAAATCAATGGAGGCAGAGAGGAGGTGAACAGCCCTGGCGACACAAAACAAAGAGTAAACAGATCAGGCCCTAATCTTTCATGGCTTGAAGGTAGAATTTAACTTTCACTTCAGAATCTTTGCTGGTGTAGCTGCATCAGGACAGAATTAATGGACTGGAATAACTGAAACATTTTTATTAATGTAGCTGTTTCATTAACATCATAGAGGGAGAGGGGATTGTCTAATTTGATGTGCCGATAAATACTTGTTCCGCCTCTTGGACGATTTATTGGTCATCCTAAATTTGCATGGCACACTCGATCTTGCTTCACAGCATTCAGGTTGTAAACCACTGGTCCAGCAGTTAGCTTTGTAACGTATTTCATCCAACCTACTGCTGGGTGAGTGCACCTGATAGCAGAGAAATACTGAGAAGCTAGAGCTACTGTAACTGAGGCATGTCAAGTAAGCCAGTTCAGATAAACCCAGCACTTCTGCTGTTGTCATCACATCTGCAGAGAAATCATTCCACTGTTATCTGGGAACAGTGACATTTCAATTACTGTTTTACTTGGTTTCTAGCCACTTGACTTGACACTTGTAAACTGCTAATGTACCATGGACTCTTCCCTGAAACAGAACACTTAACAATTGACTTGACAAGATTTGAACTTTATGACAAATGGGGGACAAGGCTGTTAACTCAAGTCAGGATATTAGTTGTTGTTTTATTTTTAGTAGAAAAGAGTGGACATAATGGTGGAAACAAACATCCCAACTGAACATCCACCCCACAGTGAGATGGCAGCCAACAACAAGGCAGAAATTTTGGGATGGTATCTGGGTTGGCCAAAGAGATTCAAAGGCACTCATGCCAATGTCATCCCATTGATATTTATGGTTAAAATTAACACAGTTGTTTTAGTAAGAAGAATGTTGTATGTTACTACTGATAGAAATGTAAGAAAATAAAGACCAGAGTTTTAATCTTTC